>OX421976.1:72470912-73670912 GCA_949128135.1 Parasteatoda lunata | reverse complement strand
AAGTATTCGCTCGTCTGGCGACTTTTCGAACGATGCAGTTTTTAATTTCCATCTGGCATTGTAAATCTTAACTAATTCAATAATTATTTTTTCAATATTAAAATAATTCTGTGAAAAAAAAATCGAATAGATTTTGAAATTCAGAAATAATATTATTCGACATTTCAATTGCAGTAACAGGTTAGCGTAAGCTGCGCTAATGGGGTTCTCAATTTCTAATGCATATTTCGTATTAAGCTTTAATTCAATGAAAAAAGTTATTATGAAAATTGAAGTTGATGTAGAGATGTCAAAGCTGACGTCACTCACATATCTGTCCACTGATAATCCATTAATAATCGATCAGTTACAGATAGCAACCAAGAGGATCACGTTTATATTGGGACGTGATTATGAATCCCCTACCAAAAAGTATAGAGGTCGCCATAACACAGGAGAAACTTTTCGTAACAAATTCTCTTTTACCTCCATTACTAATTTGAAATTTAAAAGAAAGATAAAAGTGAGTTCAGGCAATCCTAGAGTAAGCCATGAAGTTTCAATTTCAGTAAAAAAATTTAAAATATCACCTTGCAAACAACTTATTGGAAGAAAATTTCTCCGCTGCGAAATCTTTAGTTATCTTCTCATAATTTATTTTCATTTTGATACCTTAAAAACAATTTTTCATTATTTGAAACTTCATGACTTACTCCAAGTTCGTCTGAACTCACTTTTTCTATATTTTAAATTTTAAATTGGTTATGGAGATGAAAGAGAATTTGGGACGAAAAGTTTCTCCTGTAGTATATGGCGTCCTCTTAAGAAAATGTTGTGGTTGGTTGGTTGGTTGAGAAAGGTTAATATTCAAGTATTTTACAGTAGTTTTTTACTTTTAAAAATTCGAAGGATTCAATAAAGAATAAACTCATCTATTATTTATTTGTGTTACTTAACGCAGGAAATACTAATTTTACGTTTTAACATTTCTTCGAAAAAACATCACAAAGACTGCGCATATTCGTGATTAATCTATTTAAGTAGTTTTCAATTCATTTCCTTGAAATTTGTATTCCGCTACTGGCTGTTCCAGCGACTACATCAGTCTCTGTGAACCAGCCCAAGTCCAAATTTTTGATGGTTTTCCATTAGTGGACCAACATAATCTTGATGGTAACAATCAATAATTCCATCATGAACTATTATATTTTTGATGGTATCCAACATAACTAACCATCACCAAAATGTAGGAATTCGTACTGATTTATGATGGTTCAACATAAAAATAGTAACTTGTATCGATGTTTGTTCATGTTAAAATATCAAAAATTTCCATTTCTTAGAAATCAAATGTTGGAACAACATTCATCCCAATGTAGGAATTCGGAATGATTTATGATGGGCCAACATGCGAAAAAAAACAAATTGTTTTGATGGTATATTCCAGGAAACTAACAAAAATTCCCATTAAACTATCATGGAAATATATATTTGGAATCATCATGGACCATCACGGATCATCATAGACTGTTGGTTCATGAGAATCGAATTTCTCTTGATGGTTAGCCATCATAGTATTAAAGTACATTTTCCATCATGGAATGATGGAAATTTGCTGGCATATCAAAAACCATGAATGCATAAAGGAAAATGCTGGATGATGGTGACCATCAAATGATGTTGGACTATCAAACGAAACCAACATAAATCATCAAAATGTTTTGATTGGACCCATCAAGAATTTTGACTTGGGAAGCATTGACTTTAGTTGTTTTTCAATTAAGCGTTAAATTTTTAAAATAGAACAGTTAAATAATTTGTAAAAATCATTGTTTTAAACAGAGTCACGAAGAATATATGCAATCTCTGAACGGTTTTAAAGTGAGCGATGAAGGGCATCATAAAAACGTATCAGACTGGATTCCTTTGAAAGATGCTGATGTTCCTGCGGAAGTTGACTGGAGGAAAGACGGTCTTGTAACAAAAGTCAAAGACCAGGTTAGTTTTTTTTTTTTTTCCTTACTCAAATTTTTATGAACACATGGATCAAATAGAAACATGTCATTAAAGTTTGAAAAAATTAAATACAGTTACTCTTTAAAACAAATCGATTGCTATATGAGAACAAAAGGACGCCCGCACAAAGCTTTTGGAAATTAATGATGTGTCGAATCGGCAGAAAATTTAATATGTTATAATATAAAAGCATTCTGAGCATAAGTTTTCATTGGCACGAAGTCCAAAAATTGATAGTTTTCGAGATGCAGAGTTTGAAAGATGCGGCAACTGTCAATTTGGTGAAAGATGCTTGAAGCATGCAGCATTGGAGTAGGTAAATGCGAAGAAGTAATGACTAACTACTCATTAAGCGTTGGACGTTCTGATACGCTACTAGCTTTTTCATTACCTAATAAAATTATCAATGCTTATTTAAAGACTTAAGAACTGTTCTATTTTCAATGTCCTTGGTAAATGCTAAAATCATGACGGCATTGAAGAATTGAGAACTACTATTTGCGGTTTGAGGCTTCGTATCAATTTTTGGTATTAGCGTCAATGAGAGAATAGTTTGAACTACAGTATTTTAAATTTACAGCCAATATGAGAAAGAACTAATTTCCATAAAATCTCTGCGTTGTCCCTTGGACTTATGAAGATTTGAAGTTATAATGCAACGTTTAAAATTGATTTTATGCTCCAGAGAGATTAAATTGATTACTTAAACAAACTGTTTTATTAAAAACTATCGTCTTGAATCTTATCCCATGAAGCTCTGAATTTCATATTCAATGAATGGACAGATTGTGTAACTAATTTACGTCGAGCTAACGGATCAGTTTGAAACTTTACTTTAAAAGCAATGATATAACAATTTACATTTTTAACTTACGTTTTAAAGAACCACGGTGGCACTGGTGATAGAGCGTTCACATTCTAATGAAGTGACTCAGATTCAAATTCTAAAGGTGGCTTGTCGGAAAGAATTCTGCTCCCGACTCGCACTCACCACAATGCTTGTGTAAAATATTCTCAGTGGTAGACAGATCATTGGTTTGAATCCCCTTGCCGTCGGGCTAACCGTGGGAGATTTTTGTAGGTTTTTCCCTCCATGTAACTCAAATGCGGGTTAGTTCCCTCCAAAAATCTTCCACGAATGGTAGTTTGTCCCAATGCTTGATCCAGGAGTTCCCTTGTGTTCAAAATTACAAGGGCTACGGAGTCATTGTTAGTCGTAAAGTCAGAATTGGATCAGCTGTTCAATAAAATAAAAAGTTTGTAAGATAAAATAAAAAATTACGTTTTTTTAAAAGTTAAATTACATGTTTTCCCTTCTGTTCTGTGATGCATAAGATTTTTATAACGTTTTTGGAACGTTTGAAAAAAGTTCTTTTTAAGGAATTTAAAAACACGTATTAAGGGTGGTATTTACAGATCACCCTGTTATTGATTGTTATTGCATTATATTTTGTAGGAAGATTGTGGAGCATGTTGGGCATTTTCTTCAACAGGTGCCTTAGAAGGTCAAAATATGCGAAAAACTGGAAAACTTGTATCTCTGAGCGAACAAAATCTAATAGATTGTGTAAAAAGTAAGTAAAATTGTTGCTATAAAAACTGTTTTTTTTTAACAATTATAGTTATAAAAACAGTTACTAAAACGCTTACTAAACGCTAAACAATTACTAAAGCATTTCAAACAAACAAATTTTCTCTTACATGTAAAGTTTTTAACAGTCTACAAATGCGTCATTTGTTCATTCAAAGAACAAAAACAATTTTGAATTGATTAGTTCCCGAGATATAAAAATAAGAAGTGTTTCTGTTTTATTTTTTTTAGACCAGATACAAGTTAATTCATTCATTTTCGTAGTTTAGCATACAAAATTGTGAATTTAGCATGATATAAGTATTTATGTGCTTTTAATTCAAAAACTTTATTATTTTTATTTTGAGTTACGAACTTAAAGCGAGTAAAAAATTTCTGTACTTGTAAAAATAATTGCAGTTTTGGAATTTAAAATTTTTACAAAAGTGAAATTTAAATCTGTGTCCATTTAGACCCACATTGTTATTTGCTAATTTATGACAAAAAAGTAAATAAATATGTATGAAAAAATTTATTTTTTGTCCTTCTCCTTGAAATAGTGAAGTCCAGTTGTTTTCAAAACTTGTCAACATTATTAAAAATGATACCAAAAAAATTTTCAATTCTTTAACCTTGAGATAGGACGATAGATTTTTACAATTTTGACCACGAACTATTAGAGTAAAGATTATTAAGGGTGATCTGATTTTAATGAAAAAAAATAATAAAAAAAAATTTTTGATATCTTAAAAATACGTTTAAACAATAGCACTTTGTGATATATGATTTAGGTAACAATGCCTGTCTGAGTATTTACTATCAACATAGAAAAAGGTTATGAGGATAAGGTTATGGCCGAGCAGTTAGCGCGCCTGACTGCGAAGCCATTGGCTGCAGGTTCGAATCCCGATCTTTGCATGGATGTCTCTCTTTCTCTCTCTCTCTCTCTCTGTCTCTTTGTGCTGTCCTCTGTTGTGTGTGATGTGTGAAAGAGGCCCACCCTATAAACGGGTTTGTAGCAGTGTGGCGTGGGCAATGTTGCTCGCCTCCGTGACTTTGGTTCATAGGTGCCCACTGGGTAACGCGAAATGAGCAACAATTCTGGCATCTTCATAGGCAAAGATTCAAATTCAGTGTCTATCATTGGGGGAAAAAATTAAAAATTAAAAAATAAAGATGCTCAAAAATAAAATAAGAAGGAAGCAAAGCTTAAATTCTTAATTAAAATGAGATGTTTTCAATTGTGAAATCGAATACAGTATAATATTTTTCTTTGTAGAAAACGATGGTTGTGGTGGAGGATTTATGGATCCAGCTTTTGAATACGTAAAAGGAAATCAGGGTATTGACACAGAAGAGTCATACGAATACAAAAATAAGGTAAATACGATACTATTATATATAAATACTTAAATACTTGATATCGTTGATATAGTTAAAATTGATTGCATCGGAAGATAATTGGAAATTGAATTTAAATAAAAAAACCATTTTAAATTCTTCAAGGAATCATTTTTTTCTCTATTTAATTTTTTTATGTATTACGAGCCACAGTGGTTGCTTCTCATACATCATTGAAAATCAAGGAAGAAGAACGCTTTTTGTCTATTTTTTAGAAAAATTACAACTGGGGGTATTAAAGGTAGGAACAGGTAGTAGGGGTAGCCTAGTGTGTAGAATCTACATAGATATATCTTACGTAGATTTCATAATACTTTGGAATTTCTTTTGACTACTGCGCTGTCATAAATTTTGCCATACCATACCAAGGTACACATACGTGGACTTAGAATGTTTTCGACTGTATTATTTTTAAATATAAAGTAAATATAAATTTTAAAGCATCATATAAATCACAGAACTACTAAATCAAGAACAATTTTTTGTCAGAATAACTAATTTATATAATATTAAAGATTACTGTCATTTTTGAGCACGTGGATTTTGTTCCATTTTTCGAAAACTATTTCTGTTTATGTAGAATTCTTTCCAAATAACTGAAATTTTTTAAATCTCTTGGAATTCCCAGAAAGCTTAAACGTCCACGAATGTTTCAGTGAGGGTAAATTTAAATTTATAAATTTTCTGATAGCGTGATTTTCGAAGTGAAGATCCACATATGTGGACCGAGATTATGAATAGGATAATGCACTTGGCGGGAAAAATATGACCACAGTAGACAGTTATTATTAAAAAGAAATTTTACTAGTTAAAAAAATATTACGATTACCTTATATCATATAATAATTCGCATTGGAAACAATTCTCATATTTTCAAGTTCAAATTTTCCATACTTTAGTCTCTTGCTAACCTGCACAATTTCTAAAAAAAATGGTATTTTAATTAGCAAATTTGCCTAAAATTATATTTTTAAAAAATGTGGTAAACAGATAAACAACATTTCCAAGTTCATTTAAGGCGTAAATAAAATTCTCTCAAACTAAAAAACAGATTTCAGGATAATACATCAAAACTGATATTTAGAACCATTGGTTCAAAATAATATTTTCTCTTTTTTTCAAACTCTGTATTACCTATCTTCTCTCTTTTTTAGGTTGGTTCCTGCATTTTTAAAAAAGAATATATTGGAGCGACATGTACCGGACATGTAGATATTCCATCCGGAGATGAAGAAGCTTTAAGACAAGCTGTTGCAACTGTGGGACCTATTTCAGTTGGCATCAATGCACGTCATGAGGAATTTCATACATACCGGTATGTCACTTTATTGTTTTATTCTTCATGGGAGTAAGACTTACTTTTTTAAAAAAAAATCCTAATTGAATATGCTTTTCTTCGTATTTTAGAAGTGGTATTTATGATCAACCTGATTGTAAAAACAAGCTCTACGATCTTACACATGCAGTGTTAGTAGTAGGATACGGAAGCGAAAATGGAGTAGACTACTGGCTAGTCAAAAACAGGTAATTAAACTTTTTTGTTGAGTACAGTTTGACCATTTCAATAAGTTTACGAAAGAGATGTTGAAAAATTGATTGATTGAAACATATTTAAGCCTTGTTAAAGTAAAAAAGCAAGTACGGAATGTATTCATGAGTAATTAAAATTAGCTTATATGTAACTATTAAACGAAAAAGGATGTTGTATGCCCTAATCTATTGTGCTATTTTATTTTTTAATTATCCGTTTAAGCATAGAGTATACTGTTTTATGCTTAATAGTGTTAACCATAATACCTTTCTTAATAGTTTGAAAGTAACAAAGATTCTTTAGTGGTTAAAAAGGGATTTGCAAGGAGTTGATGCTTATATTATAAGCTCCTTTAATCGATAGGTAAATGAGACAATTGCTAAAACCTGTTTGAAGCATTTAGTTCGTCATCATACTGAAATCGATTAAATTATAACTGTCCTTTTACTTTTAAAAATAGCTGAACCTAAATTTTATGATATCACAGCAAAGCAACCAAATTAAAAGAAGAAAAAAAAAATTTTCAGAGTTTTAATCTAGAAATCTGAGTCTTTTTTCTTTTCGTTCGTAAATTTTTAACAAAAGAATAAAACTGAGCTATAAATCAGGATTTACGCATTACTTTCTTCTCGGAAAAAAAAAACAATTTAGTTTAAACGGAAGCAACGAGATGGAAGTTCTGTCTCATTTAGATGGATATCTAAATAAAAGTTTTAAAAATAGGTATTGCGTAGTTATCATCTTCGATATATATATACTGTTAAAATCCCTGTCAAAAATAGAGACAAAAAAGTAAGCTCATTGGGGTTCACAAATTAATATTTAATCGAGAAAATAAAATTAAAAAAAAAAAGTTTACGAAAGCAGACAAATTACTGTTAAAGAGGACGGGGGTATTAAATATCAAAACCTTTTTTTTTTCCAGAGGAAACAAAGAGAATTTGAAAGATGATTATTATAACGCCTTCAAATTGTGTGTAATAGACTATCTAACGGAATTTATTATTTTGCTAAACAACCTTCCAGAATTGTAATTGGTCTGATTACGGAAGTTTTCTTTTGTGTTTGTTTTTTGTATGGATATTATTATGTGATCCCGATGTATGTTTTAAACGTGTTTTTCAGAAAATTAAACTACAATAGAAAAGTTAAAATCTTAAATAATAATAAAATACAATTTACCATTTTCAGAAAATTAGGGAAAATTTGGTTTCATCGTTTACTTTATATGCACCAATCAGGTGCATATTCTGAATGAATATTTTATATGAATTTGTAATTTAATGAAAAAAAAATCACAAAAAATACTGTCAATTTATCGTTTAGGAGTGCATTGCTCTACTCATAATAAAGGAGTTCTTTTGTTTTCTGGGTTGGGTCCAAAATTGCAAGGCTACGGAGTTGAATCGTTAGTTCAACGCGTTGATAAAATGAAATAATTTTAACTTCATTTTTGACAATGATTCTATAAATATTATATGTAAAGATTACGAAACACCCTGTACATAAAAACACCCTGCATATAACAACCTGTAAATATAAAAGTATTCGTAATATTTCTTTCTTCTTATTTACAGTTGGGGATTATCCTACGGTATGAATGGATATATTAAAATGTCAAGGAACAAGGATAATCAGTGTGGCATAGCCACTTTTGCTAGCTATCCATTAGTTTGAAGAACTTGAAAATGCATTTTCAATTATTTATTTATATACATAAAATCATTTTCATTATATTTCATTGTTCTATATAATGCCACATATGTTGTATTATTTATTAGAAACAGTTCATGCATTTTATTGTAAATAAAATATGGAAAAATATAAATAAAAAGAATTTATTTATTTTTTTGCTTCCTGCCTCTAACATATGTTTAATTACAAAATTAGAGTTAATTAGATTATATAATTTTTTTTTAGAAAAATCTCAAAAAAAGATCCTATTTTTGAAACAAAGGGAATAATTAGTCGTTTTTTTTTTTTTCTTTTAAATAAAAAAAAAAAAAATATGAGAAATTTTGGAAACTGAAAATAGTATGATGAAAAAAAATATTAATTCGATAACAAGAATAATTTTTTTTATTTTTATAAACATACATGGATGGTTGACTGAATTTTTAATAATAACAAGCCTCCTGAAACTGGAATAGAAAACTTCCGATGTATCCCTTCGCTTTTGTTATGTTTACTAGGTTTTGTGTTAACAGGCCTGATATTCTAGGAAGTTATATTAAAGTGATTTTTTTTTAAATTTACCCATTGCTGACCATTATGATCGTGAGCCGTAAATAAATTTGAAGAAATTAATACCACAACTTAAAAAAAGTGTGAGGTTTGCCATGTTTTGGGTGTTATCCCATATTTGGCCATTTAAGTGAAAATATCCCCTTTTGTCATTTTTTACGTAGCATCGTAGCCAGCTTGTGGAGTTTTCTGAATCAGCTTGCTGTTTGTGTCATTGAAAGTTAAATTAAAAGAGCGCTTTATATAACAAAATCTAATTTTATTATACTACAAGTATAATAAAATTAGATGGCGCGCTTTTTTTCAATTTAAGCGTAAAAATAAATCAGAAGTAGTAACCCCCGGAAGCTTTACAATGAATTTTAATCCTTAACGCCAGATGTGCTGAACTTTATACGGTTACCCATCCATATATAGAATAATACGAATGCTTATAGCAAGATATAAATATTTGAATTTTACTTTATATATTTTAACACACTTAATTGAAACATAAAAGCTAAAGTAATGTTATATGTAAAATATAGTTATTTCTAGCTTTTAGATCATATGTAAAGTCTAGTTACTTCTAGAATGATAAATTAAAAAAAATAACAAACTTGTATTTCATGTTTTTTTTTATTATTTTACAATTGTCTTTGAACAGCCTACTCAATTTTTTCGCGAGTTTATGGCTACCAGCGTTCAATTCCACAGCCTTGTAATTTACAATCTAATCCAGAAGACAAGAATACTCCTGAATCAAGATTTGGGAGAAATTTCCCTTCGTGGTGAACTTTTTGATGAAACTAACCTGCATATCCGTTACATGGAGAGGGAAAAAACGAAAAACCCCACGGTTAACCTGATGGCAAGGTGACTCTAGCCCGTGATCCGTCTATCACTAAGTTACGTCGTCACTGTGGTCCGTGAAAGCTGTTGCGGAATTCGTATCGACCAGCTTTTGCTGGGATTCGAACCCGGGCCAAATCATTTGGAGGAAAACGCTTTATTCCTTGAGCCATTACGGCTTGTCTTCATATATATTTATAGCAATTAATTGATTTTCATAGCAAGGATAACGCTGAAATTTAACGAAAAATTTAAATTCCAACTCGAGATCCGGGCTGAAATGCTTGATAACGGCGTGTTTCTTAAGGAAAGTGAGCAGGATAAATTCTAGAACTTTTCATAATAGGCATAAAAGGTTTCTTTATTGCAGCTACTATGAATATGGAATACTGTCCAGCTATTGCAAAAACTCCACCAGACACCAAACTCGCGTACTTGGTGTTACTGTAGTTACTAGGTTACTTGCTGTTACTGTGTAGATTTACTAGGGTTTGTAAGGATAAACGTTTTGCATTAGAATTAGAAAAGTCATTTGGTCATTTCCCTACAATTAGAAATAGTTATATTCTTGTTTCCATGGCAGCAAGCATCAGACCTACAGTCGGAAAGAGTTCTCGTGATAGCTGATCAGTACTTTCAAAAAATTGTGGTTTGCCTGTGCAATGCTTTAGCAATGACCAATCTCAAATGCCTAGAGTACGTCATCACGAGTTAAGGCCTAAATAATGGCGACTATGTGAGATCCGACTCAGACGAAACAATATGTCGAATTTCGTAGCTTTAAATACCGACTACTTTCGTTATCAATCTGCATATTTAAGGTGACCTCTTTAAACCTCTACGAATGTATTTTAAATCATGAAATTCCATTCAATAGATCAAGGGATACTCAAGATGTTTCAGTTTTTTTATTATTACTTTGTTTTCTCGATTGCATGTACTATATACATGCCAGTGAAAAAAGTAAGTTTAAAAAACCTATGTAAGATAAAAATTCAAAAACTTGAAATTTAAAGTTATCTGTTCCATATTCTAAAGTTAAAACAAGGATTAATTAAACATAGAAAATTTTTTAATCAATTTTAAAGTTTCTTTAAATAGTTATAACCAAAACTGATATAGCAGTGGTCGACTAACTGCTTTAAAGCCCCACTCACCCAAATACAAGCTGCTCTCGATTCACAAAAATATATCTCACATGTCTCGCAAGGTACGGTTTACTGACCACTGCTCTATAGATAGTAAAAATTAGTTTTTTCACCTTTTAAATTATTTTTATACAATACATCAAATCATATTACATCATTAATTACATTACATTCTATTTTTCCTAAGTTTCATTTTGAATTTTACGTGTAAAAACTGTTTCATTACATTGTTTTTCACATTTTTTAGAAGATTGATGTTGAATTGTTTAGAACAATGCTATTAAAGTTATTTTTACAAACAAGGCAATTGCACGTCATAGAATTTATATTTCACAAAAACTCCAATATTTGATGACATTTTGAACTCCAACATTTACGGCTTAGTTGTGAAACAAAATTCACATCAATCATAAATTTTGATTGATGTAAAGGGATAAAAAAAATTTGATAGATAATATTAAACGTAATAAAAATAGTTAATTTTGTGACAATGGCATTTCTTGACATTATTTATCATTTAAACTTCTGCTCGTTTTTATAATTTTCACTTCATTATATAAGACTTCTTTAGATTTTACTCAGAGCATTTCAGTACTCTCATCAACAAGGTTGTTGAGTTCCTCTCATTCTCAATTAATAACATTTCATAAAATGAATACGTTTAATTTGAGAATTTCAGCTTTCCTAAATTTTTTTCTCGTGCTAGCAGTATTCCAGGAAAACTGTAAGTAACAAAATTTTCTTTTGGTTTGATATGTTATGTTTCTGTGGGGTGCTGCAATATTCTGGGAGGTAGCAATCACAAAGATTGCTTCTCTACGTTATGTACATACATATTCCATTTCACTACGAAATGGAGCATAGGGCTTTTGTATCAGCTTTCCATCTCAATTTAATTGTGGCCAGATATTTTTCTTCTCTCCATGTCTTTCCTATTGTTCTCAATTTATTTACAATCGTCCTGTGACCTGTATTTTTAGGTCTTCCTCTTTTTCTATTGCCTTGAGAATTCCAAACAAAAACTTATTTTACATTAAATGTTTCAGGTTTACATAGAACATGACCAATCCATTTCCATTTACGTTTTTTAATTTCCAGATCAATCGCTTTTGCTTTTTCAAGGATTACTGCATTACAAATATTATGGAACCACTTGATGAAAAAGATTCCTCTTAAACAGTTGCTATTAATTACTTGCCGTTTTGTTCATGTTACTTTTATTGCAGTGCTATGTCTCAGATGCACATAGTAGGACAGATTTAACATCGGTATTAAATATTCTAATTTATGTTGAATTCGGTACGTTTTTGTTTATGCAGAATTTTTTAAGAATAGCATAACTGCTTCAATTGTTTGTTGAACCTATTTAGTATATCTCCATCAGTTCCTCCGTTCTGGTTAATTATGCTTCCGAGATACGTAAAACTGCTTACCTCCTCTAGTTTATTATTTTCTAGGAATATATCATTTAATTATTTAAGATTAATTTTCAAACTTTTAGTTTTATTTTGGTACATAATAAGGCTTATTCTCTTTGCCTCTACGTTAAAAACTGTTGAAAAACAAAAAAGGAGAAATGAACTTAATGTGATTTTTTTACATCAGATGTTAGTACAATATGGTATTTTACTTTAAAATTATTCAACGGTAATAGCCGTGCTTAGATTTTTTTTTTTTTTAATTTTGAGCCTCAAACTTTTGACCTCTCTTCTACAAAAATCTGCTCTTATTTCACCAATTACATAATATTAGTTTTTAAATTTAATTTTGATTTTGTCGCAGATGAGACACCGATGTCTCTTTAATTTAATTTATTCTGATGCTTTAATTACAAATAAATATCCATTCTGGCATTTTTTAAAGATAAAAACAGTTTAAAATTTTTTAAAAATCTCTTAGATAATTAGAATTTGTATTAAGCTTTTACCTTATGTACTTTTGTACTAAAATATAAAAAGCAAAAGAAAGTTGCGAAAAAATTTTTTCGGTCTTATTCAAAGATTTATCAATAATTGATTTAATTAAAAAAATTCAACGATTAATTACTGTTTTTCTTAGTTTTAATTGACGACAAATAAGTAATTATTATCTGGAAGCAGGCCGTCAGTCTAAAATTTCCAAGGTCGTATTTGGAGAAATTTCTGAGTGTCTCACTAATTCTTATATTTATTTCAGTTAGTTGCCATGCTGTAAGTTCCGATACAGTTTCAATTACTGATGGCGATGTGTTGGACGGAAGTAGTTTGACGTAGGTGACAACTTTTAAAATAATTTTTTATTTCCGTTCAACAAATTTCTCCTATCTATGCCATAATCAAATGTACACTGTCCGGACACTCATGTAATATTTAATGAAAAAGAAATTTTAAAAAACTGAAACTATTTTTTAAAAAATATGTTAAGTGTAAGAATAAATTTTAGTAGTCAACTGCAACAAAAAGATGCTTTAAATAATTCTTTCACAAATTTTCGACATTTTTTATAGTGGTTCAAGAAATTATAATTATTATAGATTCACGAATGTCTCAATTTAAAAAATTTCTGTTGAAAAAAAAAGGTTAGAAAAAGTGGGTTTCTCCAATTTGTTGTTTGTTTTTTTTTAATAGAAAAATTTATCCTGAAAAAGAAATAAGATAGTTTATTTTGCAGGAAAAACACTCAAGTTTACGATAGAATCAAACTCCAAATTCTAAGACATTTCGTTTGAACGTGATGCTCCTCAAAGTGCAAAAAAAAAAAAAAAAAATCACAAAAAAATGCACTTGAAATAAACCTGAAAAGTTCAGAAATAAAAATATCATTCAAAAATTGAAAACTCGAAAGGTATACAAATGTACTCATTTAGTTTCGTGTATAATGTTGTATTTTTAGTACCTACTTGAGATGAGACAGGCTCAGCCCGAGGTCAAGGCGAGAAAACAATTTCAGCTCGGATTCATTATAAAATGTTCCCAAAATTTTTCACAACTTCTAAACAAACATTTAATTTCGTTATAAAGTATAAAAATTTTAATATTTATAAGGTATAAAAGTTTCAGCAATCTGGCTTCTTTAGTTCAGTACTTTTGCTTTGTGAGGCTAGCACTAATTGTCAAATGACTTATTTAGATTAATATTTTGATTTTTCTTTTCAATCTTTTTTTCCGGGTGAACTCGGAGGCCCTAAATAATTCTATGCATCTCTTGTTAGGGTGGGCACAGACCTCCAAACGCGAGCCGAGTTTCGAAAATAACTGCCCATCCAATTAACCGTAAAGTTTATGGTAAAGAACATTTTTAACATTTACGGTCATAAAACAGTTTACAACTAGTATGGTTATAAATCCTTGAATAGCTTTTTAAAATTTACCGCTACCATAGTTTCAAAACCGCAAAATTCAACTAAACATAAGAGCTAAGCTTTTTGTTAGGTAACAGGCGTTTGAAAGAGAAGGAGACTGGAAACACTTCATGTGTTGAAAGTAATGGGGAAAATATTGCTCTGTCAACGCTGGGACTCGAACCCCTGTTTTATCAGTCATGAGATTGACAGATTAACCTTCTCAGCAGCTGCAACGAACTAAATGGCTTTATTAGGTGGGCTTAGTAAGTACGATTAAATTCTGGTTGTTCAGCCGTATTAGGTGAAAGCAGTTAATAAGCAGTTTTTCCAACAGTTTCATTACTGTTCTAGCTATGGTTATTTGACTGTCTGTTTACTGTCGAAAAATGACAATTAAATAAATTATTATTTAGTCATTTTTCCGAAAAATTTCTAACAGTGTATATCTGCAATCTCGTAGAGAAAACACGCATACATAAATCCTTTATTTTATTGTATGTATAGATCCATATTTTACTGAACTGAACTAGAGACGTGTTTTGAAATACTTTTTATTTTCAACAGAGGATTACAAATGGGGAGCCAAGGCAAGATTAATCCAAATATTCTACACAAGAAAACGTTAAAGGTAAATATATTTACCTATTTTTATCTTATACAAGGGTTGGACAAAAATATGGAAACACTTCTTTACTACATAATTAGTTTTTATTTAAGCATCAAATATTTTGGAATATTTTATGCGGTAATACTATTTTCATAATAATTTTAAAGATCATGCTTGAACCGTTTAGAAATGATGTCCTTTTTACCCATATATATATATATATATATATATATATATATATATATATATGTAATAAAAGGGCTAAAATCCCTGTTATCAGTGTTATAGTTAGCTTAAATAATGCAGTCGTAAGCCATCATACGTTCTAAAATGGTTTATTAACGGTACGTTGGTATTGACAACAGTTCACATCCGCTCTCCATAAGGGAGAGGATGGACAAGACTTCTGACAATTCTGGAACAACTTATCAGGATCACAACATGATGAAAAGGACATGCGAAAACCATTGCTCTCGCATTTTATACTAACACATATTGGAGTAAAAAGGCACAGTCTTTGACATACTTGTATCCTTAGGCATTAAGGAAAATCATTTACTGCTTCCTTATATGGGAGTGAAAAGGGGGAGAGATTCTAAAAAAAACTCAATCGTATGTTATTAGCCTTGAATTCCCAAAATAGAATCTCTCTACGCTTATTCTTTAACAAAGACATTTTATAAAAACGAAAGAGATTTAATTCTTTTATTAATACAAAAGTATTTATAATTTTTGTATTACACACATATATATATATATATATATATATATATATATATATATATATATATATTGCGATGGCATGTCTTCGGATCCTCAGGGATGTTTCCCAGACCGTCGCCAATAGCTCAATGTGCAGCTCTAGTGTGTGACGTAGTACTACCTTCTAGATTATTGACTTAGTAAAGCATTTAGTAACCGATTACTTAACTGTCTTTTTATTTCAGATGGCAGAAGATATGATGAGATTTCTCGCAAAATTAAGAAATACAGCAAATATGAACAATAACGAGCAAAGGCGTCCAGAGCTACGAGAGGAATCAAAAGAAGAAGTCGAACCAAAAGCGATTATTACAGACTTAGTTAACGTCATGCAGACACGACTTAATCAAGTGAGCGATGAAAACTCGCCAGTTCAAGTGAGTGAATAAAATTCTCACCGTAAAAAGGCTACGGAAAACACCATTTTTTAGATCATATTTTAAAGATAAATATGATGTAGGAAAAATAAGGATTGAACCATAAGGATAAATTTTATATCAAACGGTTAACGTTTTGGTATTTAGAAACTGTTTAATACCAAACCTGTTTCCATAAGGGAATATAAAAATTCCCCTAAACAACAAGAAGAAATTGGCAACCAGATCCAAGAATAGTTGAAAGGAAACATAATTAAAGAAGGTTCATCGTCTTTTTGTAGATATTAGCGTGTTATTTGCGTATAGTCTGTCTATGTAAAGAGCTCCCCTTACCATTCGTCTGGAACAGTGGCGGTGGCTTTGGTTAGGAGTTTTAAACATTTTCAGTCGGGATTTTACGTCAATATAGAGAGGTTTTGGCTTTGGTTTGCGAAAGAAAAGGAATCAGATTAGAGAGAAGATTCTTGCCTTTAAATGCGCTATTTCGTGTTTACAAAGCAGCAGACAGCCTTAAATTTTGAGGCAGGGGGAGTTCCGATAGTAGACAAACTATGGTTGAAAACACTCTTTGGGAATGAAAATGACCCAAATATTCTTCAAAGAATCATCTGCAGAATGCTCATAAAATATTAAATTAAATTGGCAGCTAATAATTTTTAATGATTTTATTGTATATTCTAAGAGTTTTATAGAAGATCTGAATCATCCAAAACAAAATTCGAAATATCAAAAGCACAGGTACAGGTCAAAATTGCTTAAATGTGATAAACTTTATGTATCATGAGTACTGCCATGCAATTGAAAAAAATAAACATATATAAGCAATTAAAATTTGCGCAATTGGAAAAAACAACAATAAATTTTGAGAAAAGTGGCTTGACGGCCGGCTAGTTTCTTTCTATAGTTAATGCTACAAATGCTAAATTAGAAATTACTATATATATATATATATATATATATATATATAATAGTAATTTCTAATTTAGCATTTGTAGCATTAACTATAGAAAGAAACTGGCCGGCCGTCAATTATTGAACTAATTAATTGTCTAATTTTTCCAGCTTGCAGATTATGTTATGGGTTTTCTCGGAGTTTTGAGAAATAATATTTTGGGGAATAGTCAAGAGCAAAAACGTCCAGAATCACGAAGGGAACCGAAAAATGAAAAAGATGGAAATTCGCAAATGCAAGTGAGTAAACTCTCTACTTTAAACAATTTTACAACATCTTTTCCAAAACCAAATATTAACTAGAGAAAATAAGGATTTAACCTCTAAAAATTAAATGAACATCACACTTACCAATTTACTTAAGAGGCAAATAACTAGAAAAAACTGACAACCAGATAAAAGATTTTCAGAAATCTCTGACATTTGTAGCGTAACTACAACTATTCAATTCCCATTCACTAATATATAAGACATGTCAACTCGATTCTGTTTTGAGGTACCTTTTGATTGATGACGAATGATAATGTCGGTAGCCGGCACTTCACAAATTAAAGGAATATCATGTTCATATTTGGCAGTAAACTTACTTAACTCATTTAAACTTACTAATTTTAACCCACTGACTAGTCAGTGGGTTAAAATTAGTCGACTGGCAGGACTAATTTTAAGATCACAAAAGCAACAAAAAAAATTTTTATTGACTTACGAAAAAAAAATTACTAAATCAGTTGCCAAACCAGTACTTGTTATTGAAATTCTGATATATGAATCAGACAATACGATTTATTTTTCAAAACTGGTTATTGTAACAGGTTATTGGCACATCCCAGTTTACCCTAATGATTCAGGAAAAATTGCATTTGTAACAAATAGCAGATAATTTGATGGACTAAGATTACCGATTTACGGGACGGGAAAATGCCCCATATTTTTTTTCAATAAAACTTTCAGTAGAAGGCACAAAAAATATAAAATTATATTTGCAGCGAAGTGTTGTGATTTTTTTTTCTAAAGGACATTTTAAATCGATTTTTTTTTAAACCTACAAATTAAAAACATTATAAATAACAAGGAGTTGCATAAATGTTGGAAAACTATGCAGAGGGCATCAGGTTGCAGCACATCATCAGGATAAAAATTACATAGAAACTTGTGCCCAGATATGTCATTATATGCCTCTATGGGTGCTTTCCGAATAGTAACTGTTTCTTCGTGTGCTTCTAAACAGGTCATAATAGAGAAACTCCCCTAGACGAGTACGATGTCATTTCCATGCATGAGTTCCGATGCAATTTTATTTGTGATAATGCGCCTTGAAGTTTGTCAAAACATTTGCGCAACCCCCAGTTATATACATTCTATTTAAAGTTGCTCATTTCGACAAAATTAGACTTCAAATAAAATCATTCGCTTTATGTGTTTAACGTAAATGTTGCTACTAACTTCTGGGGAAGTTAAGGCATATCATCAGGATTTAAACTGTATAGGAACCCATGCCTAGAAATGCTGTCATACGTGGCTAGGGGAGCTGTTCAGAAACAGTTTATAATAGGAAAGCGGACTTGAATGCTTGTGACGATATTTCCAGGCATGTGTTTATATGCAATATAAATCCTAATAATGTGCTCTCACTCACATAAAAGTGCGCCACACCAGTTATGTGACCCTTTTAATAAATAACATATTTTAAACTTGTACATTTCGACAAAAAAAAAAAAATTCTTATCGTAATCTACTTTCTTAGCTTTCTCATTCTTTTTTTTTTTTCAGCTTATAGATGATATGATGCGAATGCTAGTGGATTTCAAAAATACATTGATTGTAAATGATCAAGACCAAAGACAGCAAGATGAAGGAAAAGAAGTAGCAGCCCCATCAAATTTAATTGGTCAGGATATGCGTGCTCTAAAAATATTAGTGAACAACTTTAATGCACGACTTAGTGGGATTGGAGAAAAAAATCGCAGTCCTAGTAACAATGGAAGATATTATTTATCATTGCCATAACTACGAATTGCAGTACATGACTTAACTAATCTGTTTAATTAATAAAATTTTTGTTCATACTATTCTGTTAAATTCATTTGAAACAATAAAGTATTTTCTAAATCTAAGATTGTCTGATTCTATGGAACGACAAATCAACTTTTTATTCCTTTAAATTTCATAAATTGAGGGCTTAAAAATCTCTTTGAGGTATCCAACTGGGTTCGATACAATTTATTTCTTTTTTAGAAAATAGCTTTAATTATAATTTCGTGTTGTTGTTGCTTATGCCCACTTGACCAGCAGAAGCAATAAATCAAGTCCATGAACTCATCCAAAAAATTCCCAAAGCCATGTACTATTGCAGCAGGGTTGGAGACCAGGTGGCTCTCCTGGCAAACAATACACGATAGGATGTGGGCAGGAGCCGACTGGTTCACATTGCACTTAGGGCAGGGTGGGTAGACTTTAAGGCCCGCAACGTGACGTTGGGAACGAGTGTGTCCGCTTCTAGTCTGACAAGCATCGTTTGGACACGCCTATTGCTTGCCCTGATCAGAGCAAGACCAGGCCGGTCTCCCCCATACCAATCATGCACAGGAGCTTTTTTCCAACAGGAACCAATATCTTGCCTAATTCGAATTGCTATTTCTGAGAAAGTAAGAAGGTCATCGCCAGCAATATCTCTATGGCTGCCCTCACGGGCGAGACCGTCTGCAATTTCATTCCCGTAGACATTCACGTGCGACGGCACCCACTGAAAGAAAATCCTAATGCCGTGACTCAAGCAATTTAGAAGCTGGACAATGTTTAGTCTCGTTCTGTCACCATGCCTCCACCATTCAGACAGATGCTGTATGGAGCTACGGCTGTCACTCAGAATCCATACATCTGAATCGACATTGTCAGCAATGTAAAATTTCACAGCTTCCTCAATAGCTATTAGCTCTGACCTAAAAACCGAGCAAAAATCAGGGTTTTTGATGCAGATCTTAATACCAGTCCCCTTTAAGATGAAAATTCCACTACCCGAGATAGCACCAGCACCCATGCTACCATCAGTGTAGATCTATAAAGCATCATTTGGAATTTTATTACGGAGACCGGGCTCTCTCTCTCTCTCTTAAAATTTCAATTTTATTTTTGGTAAGCAGGGATTCTAACATATGTCTAAAGTGAACCAAATAAGTACCAGTTTTAGCATAGAAACTTCAAAATTATGTCACGCCAACAGCTCTACAACAAATTTCAAAGCATAAATATCAAAATACTTTTTTCTCGAAATTAATAATCGGATTAAATGTGTTTTGAACTAAAACCTTTAAAAAAGTTAAAATATACAATAAAATAGAACTAAATATATTGTTCAGTATTGATTTTTTAAGAGAAATTCTAAACATTCTTACAAAAAATGGATGATAAAAAATAATAAATTCACGCTTAGACTTTAACTTTCAGTTCAAACATAGCTAACGCTATACGAAATATACAAATGAACTTTCAGAAAATTCTATATTTACGCTTTTATAACATGCGTTAGCGTAAAGAGATTTTCTAAAAACCAATATTTTTCTGAAAATACATTTAAAATAGGTAACTGCTATTCTGTTTCATTTGAGAGCAAGCGAATAAACTAATTGATTTCTACCCTAGTGAAAACCTAAATATTGACTTGAATTTTTTTTTTTTCTGAGATAATTTGCATGATTTTGAAAAACATAATCTGGATTAAAAATGTAATAGAACCCATGCCCGGAAATGTCATCAGACGTGGCTAAGGGTGCTTTCCTTATTATGACCTGTTCAGAAACAGACAAAGAAATAATTCATAATAGGAAAGCGCCCCTTGCAACGTATGACGACATTTTCGGGCGTGGATTTCTAGCAGTTTCAATCCTGATGTTGACGAATATTGATGATTCGTTCAAATCTGGCCTAGAGCCAGACTTGAAAGAAATCCTATACGAAAGTATATAAGATATGAGTAGGCACTAAGAAAAATAAAGGCTTTCCTAAAGAAACTTTGTTACAATTATGTGATCTATTGATAATTAATAACGGTAAAATGGTTTTATTTGCATTTAGCTGAAAATATTTAATGTATTTCTTTTGCAGGGAACTTGTTTAATAATAACAGCATGTTTTAAATTTAAAGTAATGAACACAAGATTCATTATTATTTATTAAATTATAATTAGTATTATAATTTTGTTAAATTTTTTGTGATTATTTAGATAGGAGTATAAACATCCTTGCAAAATGGATGATATACATCTAAGCAGAGGAGTCCCAGGGGCTCAAATTCGTCGTAAGAGATCCGAGTTAATACTTACGGTTTAATTTTACGCCTGGGCTTAACAAACAGTCAAAACAGTTTGGAGCGAACTCCAAAAGCTCCCATTTCCGTGAACTGGCCCAATGTTACGTAATTTTGGCTTGGAAGGGAGATTTTCATTTCACATCAGACACAATGAGGACGAAAAATATCTAAAATAGGAACAAAAATCATTGGTTAGAGTCCCCTTGATATTAGACTAACCATTGGAGGGTGTCTCAGTTTCATTGTCTATGCAACGAGTTGTTAACATGATTTAGACTTGGCTGGTCAATTCGTACTGCGCCAGCCTAACATTTAATGCAGTGCTTTCAAAAAATATCCCTCTTGGTAAACAAATTGAAGGGGAGATTTTCCTTTCGGTTGAGATAACTATAATAAATTTTCGCTGTTTCACTCACTCTGTAACGCACTATTTTTATGCTTTTGGCTTAGATAATCAATTCGTAGTGCCCCTGGCTCACCTTGAAAATAATACCCACGAAATAATTTTCATTGCTAGACGAATCATAGGTAATAGACCCCTTGCCATTGAGCTTACAAAAGAAGTATTTCGTTGTTTTCCTCGCTATGTATCACAAATGCAGGAGTGCAATCCTCTGCTCATAATCCATGAGCTCTTTTGTTTTCTGGGTTTGGTCCAAAATTGCAAAGCTGCGGAGTTGAATCGTTAGTTCAACGCGTTGATAAAATAAAATAATTTTGAATTCATTTTTGGCAAAGATTCTATAAATATTAAAGGTAGAGATTACGAAACACCCTGTACATATAAAAATTATCGTAATTAAACATTTCATTGTTGAATATAATGATATATGTGTTGTATTGTTTATTAGAAACATTTCTTGCCCTTTATTGTAAATAAAATATGACAAAATATAAATATAAAGGATGTATTTATTTTTTTGCTTCCTACTTCTTACTTATTTTTAATTACAAAATTTTTTTTAAAAAACTAAAAGTTGTTTTGGATCATAAAAATAGTATGATGAAAATAAATATTAATTAAATAACAAGAATAAAATTTTTATGACTGAATATGAACAATAACAAGCTTCCTGAAACCGGAAGAAATATAATGGAAAACTTTCGATGTATCCCTCCGCATATGTTATGTTTACGAGGCTATGTGTTAACAGGCTTGATATTCTAGGAAGTTTAATTATTGTGATTTGTGTTTAAATTTACTTATAATTTTACCATTCTTAAAAATTTTAAGAATTTAAAATTTCTAAACGGTTGCTGTCGTAAATAAATTTTAAAAAATTAATATCACAACATAAATAAAACGTGTTTTGAATATTACCCCATATTTGGCCATATTTGAGAAAATATCACCCTTTGTAATTTTTTACGTTACACCACCGCCAGCTTGCGGAATTAGCTGTTTGTGTCATTAAAAGTAAACTTAAAAGAATGCGTTATATCGCAAAAATTACAAGTGTAATAAAATTGGATGATGCGTTTTTTTAAACTCAAGAGTAAAAATAAATCTGAAGTAATAACCTGGTAGTGCGCTTTACGAGGAATTTTAATCCCTCGCGGCGCGCCTTTAAGAGAGAGTAAAATACAAATATTTATATTTTATTTATATATTTCAACACACTTAATTGAAATATACAAGGCCAAAGTAATTTAGATGTAAAATTTAGTCGCTTCTAGCTTGTAGATCATATGTAAAAGTTAGTTAATTCTAGAATAATAAATTAAAAAGTAACAAACTTGCATTTCTTTTTTTTTCTTTTTTTTTTCAAATTGTCTTTCAACAACCGACCCAATTTTTTTGAGTTTAAGGATACCAGTGTTCAAATCCACAGCCTTGTAATTTTGAACCCAATCCAGAAGCTAAGGGAAATACCGAATCAAGATTTTCGTGAAATTTGCCTTCGTAGAGGACGTTTTGATTAAACTAACCCGCATATGTTTTGAAGGGAGAGGAAAGCCACGAAAATATCCTACAATTAGCCTGATTGCAAGGGGACTCTATCTCATGATCCGTCTACCACTCAGCATATTTTACGCCAGCACAGTGGTCGATGCGAGCTAGGTGCGAAATTCGTATCGACCAGCTTTTGCTGGGATTCGAACCCGGGAAACCTCATTGGGAGGCGAATGCTCTATCCTTGAGAAATCATGGTTTATCCTTGACAAATCATGGCTTACCTTACATTTAATTGACATTTATAGCAAGGACCACGCCAAAATGTAGCGACGAAAATTTAAATTATAGTGCGATAGCCGGACTGAAAAGCCCAATAACGGCATGTTTCTCTAGAAAAGTGAGGAGGATAAATTCTAAAACTTTTCATAATAGGCGTAAAAGTTTTCTTTATTGCAGCTACTATGAATATGGAGTACTGTCCAGCTACTGCGAAAACTCCACCAGACACCAAACAAGCATACTTGCTGTTACTGCGGTTACGAAAATAAGTTAGATCTACTTGGATTTGTAAGGTTAAACGTTTTGCATTAGAATTAGAAGAGTCATTTGGTCATTTTCCCCAATTAGAAAAAGTCATTTTTCCCCAATTAGAAATCGTTATATTCTTGTTTCTATGGCAACAAACATCTGACTTTCAGTCGGAAAGAGTTCTCGTGGTAGCTGAAGAGTATTTTCAAAAAACTGTGATTCCTCAGTGCAATGTTTTCGCAATGAACAATCACAAAAACCCAGAGGCCTCCATACGGGCTAAGGCCTGAGTAAATGGCGACTACATGAGATCCGACTCAGACCAAAAAATGTATCTAATTTCGTAGCTTTAAATACCGACTACTTTCCCTATTAGTCTGCATATTTAAGGTGACCTCATTAAACCACTACGACTGTATTTTAATGCATGAAATTCTATCCAATAGATCAAGGGATACTCAGGATGTTTCAATTTTTTATATAATTATTTTATTTTCTCGATTACATGTGTATACATCCCAATGAAAAAAGTATGTAAGGGAAACTATGCATTATAAAACCTATGTACGGTTCAAATTGAAATTATTTTTTTCACATTCGAAAGTTTAAAAAAAGAATAATTAAACATGGGAAAATTTTAAATCAGTTTTAAAGACTCTTTAAATAGTTAGAAACAAAAGTGATATACTCTATAGGAGTGGTTGATAAACTGCCTTAAAGCCCATTCGCCACTTTCAATTCGCAAAAATATCGCTCATGGCTCGCAAGGTACAGTTAACTGACCGCTGCTCTATCGACTATAAAAATTAGCTTTTTCACATTTTAAATTATTTTTATGCACTACATCAAATCATATTACATCATTAATTATATTACATCATTAATTATATTGCTTCCCATTTCCATTATGTTTCATTTTGAATTTTACATGCTTTTTTTTCCTTTAAATATGTTTCATTACATTGTTTTTCACATTTTTTAGAAGATTGATGTTGAATTGTTTAGAACAATGCTATCAAAATTATTTATACAATTGCACATAATATCATTTATTTCATCAAAACTACAATATTTGATGATATAATCATTCACGGTTTCATTGTGATATAAAATTTAATTTAACTAAAGGTTTCCTTTACATTAATCATACATTTGAATAGATGTAAAAGGATAAAAAAAATTGAAAAAATTTATATTATACAAAATAAAAATAATTAATTTTGTGGCAATGACTTTTCTTAACATTATTTATAATCTAAACTTCTGCTAGTTTTTAAAATTTTCCCTTTAATATAAAAGACTTCTTTAGATTTTACTCAGAGCGTCTCAGTACTCTCATCAACAAGGCTGTTGAGTTCCTCTCATTCTCGATTAATAACATTTCATAAAATGAATACGTTTAATTTGAGAATTTCAGCTTTCCTTAATTTTTTTCTCGTGCTAGCAGTATTCCAGAAAA
Source organism: Parasteatoda lunata (assembly GCA_949128135.1). Classification (NCBI taxonomy): domain Eukaryota; kingdom Metazoa; phylum Arthropoda; class Arachnida; order Araneae; family Theridiidae; genus Parasteatoda; species Parasteatoda lunata. Next base: position 73,645,983 of record OX421976.1, on the reverse strand, counting down.
ACTGTAAGTAAAAAAAATTTTTCTTTGTTTTCATATGTTATACTTTTGTGGGGTACTATAATATTCTGGGAGTTAGCAATCACAAAGATTGCTTCTCTACGATGCATTTATATCCCATTTCACTCCGAATTGGAGCATAGGGCCTGTATCAGCTTTCCATCTCAATTTAATTGTGGCTAGATATTTTTCTTCTCTCCATGTCTCTCCTATTGTTTTCAATTTATTTACAATCGTCCTGTGCCCAGTATTTTTAGGTCTTCCTCTTTTTCTATTGCCGTGAGGGTTCCAAACAAAAACTTATTTTAAATTAAATTTTTCAAGCTTACGTAGACCATGACCAATACATTTCCATTTACGTTTTTTAATTTCAAGACAAATTCTTTTGCTTTCCTAAGGATTTCTGCTTTACAAATTTTATGGGACCATTTGATGCGCAAGACTGGCAGCAGTTTTTAATAAATGCTTCAAGTTTTTTCACGTTATTTTTATTGCAGTCTCAGATGCATATAGTAGGACAGATTTAACATTAGTATTGAAAATCCTAATTTTTATTGAATTTGTTATATTTTTATTTGCCAGAATATATTGAGAATAGCGTAAATGCTTCTGTCTTTGCTTAATCTATTTGGAATATCTTCATATATTCCTCCTTCGTTAATTATACATCCAAGATAGGTAAAACTGCTTACCTCATCTAGTTTATTATGTTCTAAGAATATGTCATTCAATTGTTTAGGGTTAATTTTCAAAATGTTGTGTTTTTTTTTTGTTTTTTTTTTTCTTTTTTGCTAATTAACGCTTTTTTTCCTCTACGTTAAAAACTGCTTAAAAACAAAAATGATAAATGAAATTAATGTGATTTTTTTACAACAGATATGAACGTATGGTATTTTATTTTAAAATCATTCCACGGTAATAACTGTATTTAATTTATTTTTTTTTAATCTTGAACCTCAAACTTTTGACCACTCTTCTACAAAACCCTGCTCTTATTTCACAAATTACATAACATTAGTTTTTAAATTTAATTTTGATTTTACCGCTTCTACGCAGATGGGACTCCGGTGTCTCTTTCATATATTTTTTCTAACAAAATTGCTATTTCAAATTACAAGCCGAAATATATTATGATATTTTTAAATTATAAAAAGCAATCTACTAGTGACTAAAAAAATCTGTTGGATTTTAGATTTATTATCTGTTAGATTAGAGAATTATACTACTTTTACTAAGAAGTAAAATCCAAAAAATTTGTTCAAAAAATTTTATTTCGTTTCAATTCCAAAAAACTATCAATGCTAGATATTAAAAATAAGACATTTCAACGATGAATAACTGTGTCTGAGATCTAAATAGCTGCAAACAAGTGCAAATTTGAAAAATTATTGTTTGGAAGTGAGCCACGTTTGGGAGATTTTACCATTAACGTAGAAAAAGATACCAGTGTTTCATGTTGTATTTCATAACCATAAATTATTAAAATGCTAAATAAAGTATTTTTCACTTATTTTGACTTAAATAATGCAAAATATTAAAAAAGTATAAAGAATATGCTTAATAAAAATTATAGGTGAATGGTTAAGATTAATTTATTGCCTTAAAGCAAATTATTTTTGGTTGTAAGGTTATCAAGTTTTTGTGGCTCACTCAAATAAACCATTCATTTATCACAAGACAAGAGAAAGAAAAAAAATCTCCAATGTAGTTATTAGCCAATATAGCCTACTTTAAATGACCAGTTCCAATCAGTATTTCTGGAATTTAACCCTTTGTCGTAGATGGGACACCGATGTCTCTTTAATATAATTTTTTTGAAGCTGTAATTACAAATAAAAATGCATTCTAGCATTTTTTAATTATAAAAAAAAAAATTTTTAAAAATTCCAAAAAAATCTATTAGATTATAAGAAATTATATTAAACTTTTACTTTATGTACTTTTGTACTGAAGTATAAAAACCAAAAAAAAGTTGCTGGAATTTTTTTGTCTGCCTTATTCAAAAATTTATCAATAATTGATTTAGCAAATTAAAAAATTCAGCGATGAATTACTGTTTCTCATAGTTTTAAAGGACTGCAAATAAGTGCTAAGTTGAAAATTATTGTCTGGAAACGAGCCGTCAATCCAGATTTTCCAAGGTCGTATTTGGTGAAATTTCTGAGAGCCTCACTAATTCTTATATTTATTTCAGTTAGTTGCCATGCTGTAAGTTCCGATATAAATTCTAATAACGATAGCGATGCAGTGGACAGAAGTGGAGTGACGTAAGTGACACCTTTAAAAATAATTTTTTTTATTATTGATTTCGTTATTAAGAACAAAAATTTAAAATTTATAAGGTATAAAAGTTTTAGCCATCTGACTTCTTTTGTTCAGTACTTTTACTTTGTGAGGACATAGCACTGATTGTCAAATGACTTAATATTTTAATTATTTAGATTAATATTTTGATTTTCTATTTTAATCTTATTTTTTCGCATGAACACGTGGGCCCTAAATAATTCTATGTATCTCTTGTCAGGGTGGGCAAGGACCTCCTAACGCGAATCCGAGTTTAACTCTAGTGCTCACGGAGCACTGTAAAAATTTCAGTACTAAAATTGTGGTAAAATAACCGACAGCAGTCTACCAATCCAATAAGCCGTAAGGTTTACGGTAAAGAACATTTTTAACCTTTACAGTTTTAAAACAGTTTGTAACTACTATGGTTATAAATCCGTGAATAGGTTTTTTTTAACCATTTACAGCTACCATCGTTTCAAAACCAAAAAATTCAACAAAGCTTGAGGACAAAGCTTTTTGTTAGGTAATGGGCGTTGGTGAGAGCAGGAGACTGGAAGCACTGCATGTCTGTAAAGTAATAAGGAAAATACTGCGGTGTCAACAATGGGACTCGAACCCCAGTTCTGTCGGTCATGAGACTGACAGATTAACCCTCTAACTCCCTAATATGTAACCAACTTCAGCGAACTAAGCGACTTCATTAAGTGGCTTACTTGATACGATTAAACTCCGGTTTTTCAACAGTATTAGGTGAAAGCAGTTATTAAATGGTTTTTGCAACAGTTTGATAACTGTTCTAGTTATGGTTATTTGACTGTTTGTTTAATATTGAAAAATAACAATTAAATAAATTGTTATTTAGTCATTTTTCCGAAAAATTTCTAACATGTCTATCTGCAATCTGGTAGACAAAACACGGATAAATCCTTTATTTTATTGTATAGATCCAGATTTTACTGAACTAAACTAGAGGCGTGTTTTTAAATACTTTTTATTTTTCACAGAGGAATACAAATGGGGAACGAAGACCAGATTAATCCAAATATTCTGCACAAGAAAACGTTAAAGGTAAATATATTTACCTCTTTTTACCCATATATATATATATATATATATATATATATATATATATATATATATATATATATATATATATATATATATACGCTTGCGATGGCATGGCTTCGGATCGTCAGGGATGTTGCCAATAGCCCATTGTGCAGCTCTAGTGTGACGTAGTCCTTCCTTCTAGGTTATTGAATTAGTAAAGCATTTAGTAATCGATTACTTAACTGTTTTTTTTATTTCAGATGGCAGAAGATATGATGGGATATTTCACAAAATTAAGAAATACATTGAATTTGAACAATTACGACCAAAGGCGTCCAGAGCCACGAGAGGAATTAAGAGAAGAAGTCGAACCAAAAGCGAGAATCACAGACTTAGTTAACGTCATGCAGACACGACTTAATCAAGTGAGCGATGAAAACTCGCCAGTTCAAGTGAGTGAATAAAATTCTCTAGGAAAAAAATTTTTATTCCATTTCTTAGATAGTTTTTTTTTTAAAGATAAATATGATGTAGTAAAAATAAGGATTGAAACCGAAAGGATAAATTTAATACCAAACTGTTAACAGTTTGGTATTCAGAACCTGTTTAATACCAAACCAGTTTCAATAAGGGAATATAAAAATTCCCCTAACCAACAAAAAGAAATTGGCTCCCCTTGCAATTCGTCTGTAGCAGTGGCGGTGACCCTTGTTACGAGTTTTAAATATTTCAAGTCCGGGTTTTAACGCCAAATAAGACAGGTTTTGACTCTGGTCTGCGAAAGAAAGGGAATCAGATTAGAGAGAAGATTCCTGCCTTTAAATGTGCTATTTCTTGTTTCCAAAGCAGCAGACGGCCTTGAACTTTGTGGCGAGGGGAGTTCTGTTTGTAGACAAACTATGTTTAAAAACGCTCTTTGGGAATGAAAAATCACCCAAATATTTTTCAAAGAATTATCTGTAGAATGATCATGAAATATTAAATTAAATTGTTAGCTAATAGTTTTGATGACATTATTATATATTCTAGCAGTTTCATAGAAGAGAATCATCCGGAACGAAAGTCGAAATATGTACTTTTAAAAATTTTAAAGCTTCTTAACGAATTTCAATTTTTAGGTTGGAAAATTTGGAACGTTTTTGCGATTCCTAATAACAGTAATTATATAAATAGATAGCTATCGGTCCGCTATATTTTTTTAGCTTTTTCCTGCTTTTTTCTGTTTGAGAGAGCGAAAAATAAGGAAGTAAAAATTTTATTTATTTATTATTGTTCTCTTCAAATCATATCAAATTATTACATATTTACAATTGCATGTATAAAGATTTGTTAACCTAAAAAAACAGAAATAAACTTCAATATTTTTGTGTTCAAAAGTCTACGGCTTATTTTTAATAAATATTATTTTAAGAAAAATTAACATTCTGTTATAGACATTCAATTTGCATTAATCAAACTTTCATTTGCGGGAAGATACGTATGTTTTGAGTTAAGTTGTATACATATTAAGCTGTATATTATATAGTTTTAATAGCTAGTAGACATACAAAAATAGGTAAAATGTTCTATATGAATATATTTGGCGCCTATTAAAACTACGTCAGCACCGTACACTTTTACGATGAGAAAAGACATTTTTTACGGACCCTCGGAAGTGATAAGTGAAGGTCAAAAAGGCTTAAATGGTAAATTTTGACTATCATGAGTACTACCATGCACTTGAAAAATATCAATTGAAATTTGCGCAATTGAAAAAAACAACAATAATTTTTGAAAACCAGTTTGACGACCAGTTTCTTTCTATAGTTAATGCTATAAATGCTAAATTAGAAATTAGAATCGAACTAATTAACTGTCTAATTCTTCCAGTTTGCAGATTATGTTATGGGTTTTCTCGGAGTTTTGAGAAATAATATTTTGGGGAATAGTCAAGAGCAAAAACGTCCAGAATCACGAAGGGAACAGAAAAAGGAAAGAGATGGAAATTCGCAAATGCAAGTGAGTAAACTCCCATCTTTAAACAAATTTACAACATTTTTCAGGTATCTTTTCTAAAAACAAATATTAACTAGGGAAAATAAGAATTTAACCTCCAAAAAATTCGATGAACATCACACTTACCAATTTACTTAAGAGGCAAATAACTAGAAAAAGCTGACAACCAGATAGAAGATTTTTTGATCTCTGACGTAATTTTTAGCGAACTACAACAAATGAAAATTCTCAAATGCAAGTGAGTAAACTGTCTACTTTAAGCAATTTTACAACATCTTTTCTAAAGACAAATATTAACTAGAGAAAAAAAAGAATTAAACTTCAAAAAATAAGATGATCATCACATTTACCAATTTACTCTTCAGAGGCAAATAACTAGAAAGAACTGACAACCAGGTAGAAGAATTTTTGATCTCTGACATATTCAATTCCCATTCAATGGTATATAAGACATGTTAACTCGATTCTGTCTTGATGTACCTTTTGATCGATGACTATTAACAATGTCGGTAGCCGACTCTTCACAAATTAAAGGAATATCAAGTTCATATTCGGCATAACTAACTTTAATTTTTTAAGAAGACAAAGGCAAAAAAAAAATTTCATCAATTGACTTACGAAAAAAAAAATTTATAAATCGGTTGCAGAGCCATTACTTCTTATTGAAATTCTGATAGATTAATTAGGCAATAAGATTTATTTTTCAAAACTGGTTATTGTACCAGATTATTGGTACATCCCAGTTTACCCTAATGATTCAGGAAAAATTGCATTTTTAATAAATAGCAGATAATTTGATGGACAAAGATTACCGATTTGCGGGACTGGAAAATGCCCCTTGTTTTTTTTATTAAAACTATCAGTAGAAAGCTTAAAAAATACAAAATTATATTTGCAGCTAAGTGTTGTGATTTTTTTCTGGGGGACATTTTAAATCGATTTTTTTTTAAACCTACAAATTAAAAACATTTTAAATAACAGGAAGTTGCCCATAAATGTTAGGAAACTATGTAGGGGACATTATGTTACAGCACATATACAGAATAAAAATTACGTAGAAACTCGTAACTGACGCCAGAAGGGGTGCTTTCCCATTAAAAACTGTTTCTTCGTGTGCTTCTGAACAGGTGATAATAGAGGAACTCCCAAAAACGAGTATAATGTCATTTCCAGGGATGGGTTCCGATGCAATTTTATTTGTGATAATGTCGCTTGAAGTTTGTCAAAACATTTATGCAACCCCCCGTTACATATATTGTTTTAAAGATTCTACATTTCGACAAAAATAGACTTAAAAAAATCAGTTGCTTTAGGTGTTTAACGTAAATGTTGCGACAAACTTCGAGGGAAATTAATGCATATCATCAGGATTTTAACTACATAGAAACCCATGCCTGGAAATGCTGTCGTACACGGCTACGGGAACTGTTCAGAAACGTTTTATAATAGGAAAGCACCCTTAAAGGCTTATGACGATATTTTCAGGTATATGTTTATATGATGATGTGCTCTAACTTCCCTAAAAGTGTGCCGCACTATTTATGTGACCCCCTTTAATAAATAACATTTTTTAAACTTTCGACAACAAGAAAAAAAAAACATTCGACAAAAAAAAAAAATTCCCAACATAATCTATTACTTAACTTTCTTATTCTTTTTTTTTTTTCAGCTTATAGATGATATGATGCGAATGCTCTTAGATTTCAAAAATACATTGATTGCAAATGATCAACGACAAGTAGAAGGAAAAGAAGAAGCACCAGCAGCAAATTTAATTGGTCAGGATATGCGTGCTCTGAAAATATTAGTGAACAACTTTAATGCACGACTTAATAGGGTTGGAGAAGCCAACCGAAGCCGTAGTAACAGTGGACGATATTATTTACCATTCCCATAACTACGAATTCCACAGCATGACTTAACTAATCTGTTTAATTAAGAACATTTTTGTTAATACTATTCTGTAAAATTCATTAGAAACAATAAAGTATTTTTCAAATCTAAGATTGTCTGATTCTATGAAGCGACAAAATCTACTTTTTATTCTTTTAAATTCCATAAATGAACACTTAAAAAACTCTTTAAGGTATCAAACTTGGTTCAGTACAATTTTTTTTATTTCTTAGAAAATAGCGCTAATTAAAATTTTTATTTTGTTTTTGGTAAGCTGGGATTCTAACATTATATATTTAAAGTGGACCAACTAAGGCATAGAAATACCAATTTGAGCCTAGAAACTATAAATTTATATCAGGCCAGCAACTCTACAACAGATTGTAATGCACAAATATCAAAATGCTTTTTTTCCGAAATTATTACTTAGATTAACTGTGTTTTGAACCGTTACAAATATTTGAAACATACAATAAAATAAAACCAAATATATTGTTCGGTATTAGTTTTTTTAATAGAAATGCTAAACATTCTTACTTAATACATAATAAAAATAATAAATTCGCACTTGCACTTCAGCTTTTAGTTCAAACATAGCTAACGTTACACAAAATCTGCATAAAAAGTTTCAGAAAATTCTATTTTTAAAGTTTTTACAATGTGTCTTAGAGTAAAGTGATTTTATAAAAACCAACATTTTTCTGAAAATACATTGCAAAAATAGAGTAGGTAATTGCTGTTCTATTTCATTTGTCAGCAAGCGAAAAAAGCACTACAACTTCGATTCTAAGAACAAGATAGAAGAACAAAAATTTAAGATTTATAAAGCTAATGAACAAAAGTTCAAACATAGACAACAGAAAAAAAAATCGAAATTTTCGTCAAAATGTTCAATTTTCACCCAGTCGGTTACCTTAATATAAACATGAATTTATGTTTTGAGATTATTTGCATAACATTAAAATACATAAATACAAATGCGTTCTATCATTAAAAAGAAAGAAAAGAACATTTTTACGCTCAGAAATATCGATACGACAATGAAGCTTAAAATCGTTACCTTGAACCAAAATAATCTTGCTGGATTAACATTGATAAATTATTAAAGTGCTAATCAGACAAATTTATAATTAAAATTATTAAACAAAACCAAATTGAGTTATATTATCATCTGATCGAGTTAAACAAAAACTAATTTACACGTTAAACTTGTTCAACTTCGCATCGTACTAAGAATGCAGCAAAATAGAATTATACAGTGTATGAACGCGTTTTAACTGTGAAGAAAATGCCTATCTTTTATTGGCCCAATTTACATAATGAAGTGCAGCTCGTTTCAGGGAACAAAATCTTAAAAACAAGAATTCTTTAAAGATAAAAATATTGAAAAATAATGTCAATTAAATCATATCATTTCAAATAACAAACTTTACTAAATAAGGTAATAATTTGAGGAACACTGAGGAACAAATTTTTTGTTGAATTAAAAATTATTATATTTTTAAAAATAACATTTTTAGTCTACTTTTTAACGAAAAGCACAAGTTTGAAAACTTTATTTGTTGCAAAGGGTCGCGTAACATTTGCAACTAACTTCTTGGGAGTTATGGAACATAATCAGGATTAAAATTGTATAAGGACCCATGCCCTGAAATGTCTTCGTAAGCAGCTAAAGGTGCTTTTTCTATTATGACCTGTTCAGAAGCACAAGGAGAAATAATTCATAATAGGAAAGCGCCCCTTGCAGCGTATCACGACATTTTCGGTAATGGATTTCTATGCTTTCTTAACGAAAATTTGTTACAATTATGTGATCTATTGATAATGAAAAACAGCAAAATGGTTTTGTTTGCTATTAGTTTCCAATTAAATGTATCTCTTTTGCAGGGAGCTAGTTTAATAATAAAAGCGTGTTTTAAATTTAAAGTAATGAACACAAAATTCAAATAATATTTTTCATTCGTATTATATTTTTGTCCCATTTGTTTATTTAGATAGGAGTACTAAGATCCTTGCAAAATGGATGATATACATCTAAGCTCTGGGGTCGCTAGGGGCTCAAATTCGTAGAAAGCGATCTACTTCCTATTTATTTACACGCCTGAGCTTAACAAACAGTCAAAATAGTTTGGAGTGAACTCCAAAAGCTCCATTTCAGTGAATGACCCATTGTTACATAATTTTGGCTTGAAAGGAAGATTCTCATTTCACATCTAATACAGAAATTTCTCCGATAGAACAGAAATCATAGGTTTGAGACCCCTCTATATTAGGCTAACCACTGGAGGATTTCTTAGTTTTACTCTCTATGCAACGCATTGTTTACATGATTTAGATTTGGCTGGTCAATTCATATATTGCGCCAGCCTAACATTTTATGCAGTGCTTGCTTAAAACATACCTCTTAGTAAATAAATTAAAGGGGAGATTTTCCTTTCGTTTCAGATATACATAAAAGATTTTCGTTGTTTCACTCACTGTGTAACGCACTATTTGTATGCTTTCGACTTAGCTAATCAATTCGTACTGACGCTGGCTCACCTTGAACATGTGGAGATTAGTATATTTGGTATAATCCCCACTTGAACTCTGAAGAAGAAATCTGACTCAACTCCAGTACAACTTTCAACGTGAAACCGTTCATGAGAAAGAACCATGGATTTGCTTCGTGTTACTTTACAAACAACTCATCAAGTCCAAACAAACAACTATCTTTATTAACATTTAAGAACTTGGTAAATTTAACTAAACATTTTAACATAAACAAAATATAACAACTTTGAAATTCAAGCAGCATAGAAAAAGCTGCAAATGAGTAACCGGCAAGAACATGCCGTACTGCTAGCTAGTTACTTCCGAACCGACGGAGAGAGAGAGCGAGAGAGAGCTGTGGAGAGGCGGTCAAGCTTATATCAAAATGCACCCTGTGCGCGTTTCGCCGATTTCGTACTTCACGCATATGTGAAGTCTACGTCATACAACCATTATCGGCTGCAAGCGACGTAATCCAACGTCAGAGAGTTGTAGGTTCGTAGATTCGGACTTTGCAATTCAGACCGCAACGCCACAGGTACTCCCCCTCCAGTCTGAAAGACGGAAAAACAATTACAACAATGTAACAGTAACAATGTATGCAGTTATAAACATAAAATTGTGCATACGAACATAATACGGTATACAAGCATTAAGGTAATAAAAAATGGACAGTGCGTTTTGAACGGAGTTCTCTTGCATTGTCAACTCCACTCAAAATGTAAGCAGGTTTTAGGCGGTTAATACCTATGTTGACCTCTTTATCTTTAATTTTGAGCTTATAAAATTTTTCATTACGCTGTAATACCTCATAAGGTCCATCGTACGGTTGCTGTAAGGGCTTGCGCACGCAGTCTTGTCTAACAAAAACATGACTTGTCGATAATAAATCCTTATGCACAAAAATGTCTTTGTGACAGTGGCGAGATGTTGGAGCAGGACGTAATCTGTTCATATGTTCCCGTAAAACTTTTAGGAAATCATGATACTGTGGTAATTCAGTTGTATGGCATCTAAAAAATTCTCCAGGCAGTCTTAAAGAACAGCCGTAAACTAACTCTGCTACTGAAACGCCGATATCAGGCTTCAAACTGGAACGAATGCCCAAAAGAATTACTGGTAGAACTTCACTCCAGCGGTCAGTAGCGTGACATTTGATAGCGTTCTTGAGTTGCCGGTGAAATCGTTCTACGATTCCGTTTGATGAGGGATTGTATGCTGTGGTCCGTCTCTTTTCACACCCAAGAAATCGAGCCAAATGTTGGAACAGATTGCCTTCGAACTGTGTGCCTTGATCCGACACTATTACATCTGGTACTCCGAAGCGAGCTATCCACCCAGAAAAGAAAATCTCAGACACGGTATTTGCTGTCTAGTCTGGCATTGGAAATGCTTCTGGCCATCGGCTATATCTGTCAACACATGTCAGACAATACCTGTATCCTTTAGATGGAGGTAGGGGACCTACTATATCTATGTGGACATGGCTGAATCGACATCGTGGAAGAGGATAAATGCCAGGTTCAGACTTTGTGTGTCGCTGAACCTTAGATTTCTGACACTGCAAGCAGGATTTTGTCCATTCCGAGACGTCTTTTTTTAAGGAATGCCAGACAAATCTTTGTCGGATCAAGTCAACAGTTGCCTGCCCTCCTGGATGAGATAAATTATGAAAACTTTCGAAAACTACTTTTCGAAAAGCTTGAGGTACGTAAGGGCGTACTTTGCCAGTGGACGTGTCACACCATAGTTCTAAACCATCTGGCGTGAATACGAAAGGTTTGAGCTTCAAAACCTCTGATCTCCTAGCCTCATGTAACTCATCCCCAGAAGACTGTGCACGTGCCATTTCCTCATAATTAATATTATCAGATATATGAATTTCAGAAACTCTGGAAAGTGTGTCTGCCACTAAATTTTCGTTTCCCGAAATGAAACGTATATCTGTAGTAAATTGAGAAATGTATTCGAGATGTCTTACTTGTCGAGGCGAGTTATTACCATTATTTTTACAAAACGCGTACGTCAATGGCTTGTGATCAGTAAAAACGCAAAATTTTCGTCCTTCTAACATATGTTTAAAATGCCTTACAGAGCTATAAATAGCAAGTAACTCACGATCATATGTACTATAGTTACGTTCGCTAGTTGTAAGTTTGCGTGAAAAAAACGCTAATGGTTGTACAACATCGTTATCAATCTGTTGCAAAACTGCTCCAATGCCAATATCTGAAGCGTCTACCATTAATGTAATTTCCGCATTGACTATCGGATGCGCTAATGTTACCGCATTCGCAACGGATTCTTTACAAGCGTCGAAAGCTTTAATGTTTGCCTCTGACCAAGTGATCGGAGTTTTATCCCTTTTTTTCTTAGTTTTACAAAGATCATGAAGGGGGGCCTGAATAGTAGCAGCGTTTTTTAAAAATCTATGATAGAAATTTAATATAGCTAAGAACCGGCGCAATTCCTCAACAGTCTTTGGCAAGGGAAAATTTTGACTAACAGCTACTTTATCAGGTAGAGGTGAAATACCTTGAGCATTAACAAGAAATCCCAAGAATTGTAACTCCTTTTGGCCGAACACGCATTTTTCGACATTTAAAACAATACCGAACGAGTTCAACCGCTCGAAAATTTGCTCCAATTGCCTCATATGCTCACTTTCAATTTCGGAAGCGACTAACACGTCATCTAAATATGCGTAACAAAAATCTAATCCGCGTAGAATTTGATCAATAAACCTTTAAAAAGTTTGCGCAGCGTTTGATAATCCAAAACACATGCAATTATATTCGTAAAGACCAAAAGGTGTTATTACTGCACTTTTAGATTTTGAATCCTCGTCTAATGGGATCTGGTGGTAAGCTTTTACTAGGTCAATTTTTGAGAATATAGTTTTACCAGCTAAACCAGATGCAAAATCCTGAATATGCGGTATGGGATAACGATCCTCTAAAGTGACCGAATTTAACTTTCGATAGTCGCCGCATACACGCCATTCATCATTCTTTTTTTTAACTAAATGAATGGGACTAGACCATGGGCTATTTGAAGGAGAAACTATACCCTGTTCTAAAAGAATGTCAAACTCTTTTTTAGCTGCTTTAAGTTTGTCTGGGGCTAAACGTCGAGCCTTTGCACAAACCGGTGGACCTCTAGTAATGATAGAATGAGTAACATTGTGCTTTTTAGGACTTTTTAGAAAAGATTGATTTGTAATACCGGGAAATTTTGACAAAAGCTTATGATACTCAGTATTTCCACAAATCGTAGTTAAACCTAATGATTTTCCACGAACCCGTGTACCCTTAGCTGAAATTCTCGAAGTACTATCAATCAATTTGCGATTTTTTATGTCAACCAATAAACCAAAAGATTCTAAAAAATCTGCACCCAAGATAGGTCACACTACATCAGCAATAACAAAATTCCATATGAATTGCCTTTTTAAACCAAAATCTAACGTTAATCTACGAAAACCGTATGTGTTTATTTTGGTTCCGTTCGCAGCGAAGATTGCTATCTCCGTAGTCGGTTGCTTATGAATGTGTGTGTCACGTGGAAAAACTGAAATTGACGCGCCAGTATCAACTAGAAAATTAAAACCTAATTTTCGGTCAATTATGTAGAGGCGACTGAACTTTAACCCACTATCTGTCGTCACCGAAACAGAAGCGGAATTCAGTTTTCCGAGTATGAACATTTACCGATACATTTTGTAGCATTTTTACCAAATTTAAAATGGTACCAGCAATACTGCTTTTCCGAAGTTTTATTGACATTATTCGAATTCGAACGAGGCCTTGAACCAGACCGTTGACGAAATTTACTTCTATTGTAACTTTTTTTGTCGAAAAGTCAATTTTTCGACTTTCTCGGAAAGTTCAGAAATTTGAGATTGTAACCCTTTTAAATCAACGGAAGAAATATTATGTTCTGTACTTGAAGTACCGCAACAAGAAACTTCGTTTATTTTATCCGAGATTTGAGCCAAATCATCAAGTTTGTCTTTACTAATCGACAATATTTGTTGGATATTAATAGGAAGTCGCTGAATAAACAATGTTTTTAAAACATCATCAGATATTTGACTGCCGGCTAAAGATCTCATTTCGTGCAATAATTGTGTCGGTTTTTTCTCACCTAAATACAATTCCTGTAACAAAGTCCTCAATCGCGAACTTTCGGACTGTGTAAAATGTTTTACAATACGTTCCTTAAGAACCGTGTATGGATTATCTGCAGGTGGAACCTCAACAATATCTTTTACATAAGAAAGAATTTCCATATCTAACGCTGCAACAACGCAGTGAAATTTTGTTACTTCTTTTTCAATTCCCGACATCACAAAATTTGATTCTACTTGGAGAAACCATAAATTTATTTCGGTTTTCCAAACGGGTGGAGCTCGAAATGCAACTCTGGCTATTTCGTTTTCGGCCATTATGCTACAAAGTTAACGATTTAAATGCCTTTGAAAATGTATTAAAACTGGTACATTATTCAAGAAAAAATATGAATAGTTTACGTTAGCATTAATTCAATTTTACATGCACTTTATGAATTCAACTCAAAATGTATTGCTTAACTCAATTGTTTAAAAGTCCATAAGAATTTAATTAAATTCAATACGTTTAAATTCAAATTGCACTAGTGCATAGAAACATTGAAACCTATAAAATTGGCACATGCACAGCTCTGAAAAAGAGAAACATTAACCAGGAACTAACTACTCACTGCGTACCAGGTAGCCAGCCAAGTTCAATAGAAATAGTAATCCATAAATAGACATTTTCTTTCATTCAGAAGGGTGTCACTATCTCTACGTCCGGGTCACCACTTGTAGAGATTAGTATATTTGGTATAATCCCCACTTGAACTCTGAAGAAGAAATCTGACTCAACTCCAGTACAACTTTCAACGTGAAACCGTTCATGAGAAAGAACCATGGATTTGCTTCGTGTTACTTTACAAACAACTCATCAAGTCCAAACAAACAACTATCTTTATTAACATTTAAGAACTTGGTAAATTTAACTAAACATTTTAACATAAACAAAATATAACAACTTTGAAATTCAAGCAGCATAGAAAAAGCTACAAATGAGTAACCGGCAAGAACATGCCGTACTGCTAGCTAGTTACTTCCGAACCGACGGAGAGAGAGAGCGAGAGAGAGCTGTGGAGAGGCGGTCAAGCTTATATCAAAATGCACCCTGTGCGCGTTTCGCCGATTTCGTACTTCACGCATATGTGAAGTCTACGTCATACAACCATTATCGGCTGCAAGCGACGTAATCCAACGTCAGAGAGTTGTAGGTTCGTAGATTCGGACTTTGCAATTCAGACCGCAACGCCACAAACATAATGATTACAAAAAAATATACGAAACATTTTTCCTTGGTAGACGAATCATAGGTAATAGACCTCTTGATATTAGGTTCAGAATGGAACGTTTTCGTTGTTTTCCTCGGTATGTATCACAAATGCATGAGTGCATTACTCTGGATCATAATCCAGGAGTTCTTTTGTTTTCTGGGTTGGGTACAAAATTGCAGGCTACTTAGTTGAATGGCTAGTTCAACAAGATGATAAAATAAAATAGTTTTGATTTTATTTTTGATAATGATTCTATAAATAGTAAAGGTAGAGATTACGAGACACCCTGTGCATAAAACCGTAATTGAAAATATTCGTAATATTTCTTTCTTTTCATTTACAGTTGGGGATCATTGTATGATTATATTCAACTGTCAAGAAACAAGGATAATCAGTGTGGCGTAGCCTGATTTTGCTAATAAAAATAGAAATAAATGTAGAAAAGGAAAAAACAAAATTAAAAATATGACCACTGAAGCCGACGTCTTCAGGGGGTACCGGCCCCAGTGGCCAAAAAACAAAACCTTTTCTATTGAGGAAGAAGGCAAAAGCCTAAAAACCTTCCTCAGTACCCCGAAGGTTTTGTTTAAAAGTCCAGGAGAAAAAAACATGCAAGACATAAAAGTAATACAGAAAAGAAACTCATACAACTCATCAGAAACTCAAATTCTTCAAAAATAAAAATCAACAGAAAATAAAAACTCACATAAACAAGGTCAGACAGCGAACTCTAAAGCAAACCAAATGAAAAGGAATCACTTAAACCAAAAGAAAAACAACGCCCTCTTTTAAAATGCGCAGATTGAGAAAAAGATAGGTAGAAGTTGTCAAAGAAAATTTACGTCACATATTAATAGAATGCTTAACTGGGGCTGCTCAGTTAAGTCTTGAATTGCGCCCTGTTAAAAGAAATAAAAAAACTAATATTCTTCAATCATTTTCTTAATTAACAAATTAACATTACAAAAATTATAAGGAAAATCATTATTACTCAAATTATTCAAAAAATTATTCACAGCCTCTTGAAAACTTTCAACATTATTGCAAATATTTTTAATCCTAACCAATTGTGAAAAAACTAAATTTTTAAAAATTTTATTACACAAATTAGTATAAAAGTTGCAGAAAAAAATAACTTTAAATTTAAAAGCCTTTCTTTTATCAAAAACACCAATTTTAATAATTTTGTCCACAATAACAATTTTAAAATCTAAATACTCAACATTAAAACAATCCTCATTAGTTTTCTTCAAAACCAAATCTTTAGGATAAATATTATAAATAAAATTATAATTATCACTATTAAACAAAATCAGGTCATCAATATATCTAAAAGCTTTAAAATCATTATTTTCCAGAAATTTAGCTTCAAAAACATGCAAAAATATATTAGCAAAAGCACCAGAAAAGGAATTACCTTGTGGAATTCCAATAATTTGTTTATAAAAATCTAAACCATTAAAAAGAACATTCTCAAAAAGATAAAACCTACACAAATCCAACCAATTAGACTTATCAATTTTCTCATTAAATAAATATTTATCAAAAATGCCATTACAGATATCAATAATCTTTTCGTGTGGTATACTTGTATACAAATTTTCAAAATCAAAAGTATTAATGTTGGATATTTCATTATTATTAATATAATCCAAAACATCAACATTACTATTAATAACAATATTTTTTCCTGATTTTGCTAGCTATCCTTTAGCTAGAAGAACTTGAAAACGCATTTTCAGCTATTTATTTACACACATAAAATCATTCTCATAACATTTCATTATTCAATATAATGGTACATACATATTGTATTATTTATTAGAAACATTTCATGCATTTTATTGTAAATAAAATACGCCAAAATATAAAGGATATATTTATTTTTTTGCTTCCTGCCTCTTACATATTTCTTGGAGTTAATTGAAATATAGAAATTGTTTTTAGAACTATCTGAAAAGTAAGATCCTATTTTTAAAACTAAAGGAATAACTAGTTTTTTTTTTTTTCTTTTTTAAAAAAAGAAACTAAAAGATGTTTTGGATACTAAAAATAGTATGATGAAATTAAATATTAATTAGATAACAAGAATGAAATTTGTAATTTTTATTACTGTACATAGATAGTTGACTGATTGTAAACAATAACAAGCTTCCTAAAATCGGAAGAAATATAACAGAAAACTTCCCGTGTATCCCTCCGCTTATGTTATGTTTACGAGGCTTTGTGTTAACAGGCTTGATATTTATAGGAAGTTTTATTATTGTGATTTGTGTTTAAATTTACTTATAATTTTACCATTCCTAAAAATTTTCAGAATTTAAATATTTCTGAACGGTCGCCTGCCGTAAATAAATTTTAAAAAATTAATATCACATTATAAATAAAACGTGTTTTGAATGTTACCCCATATTTGGCCATATTTGTGAAAATATCACCCTTTGTAATTTTTAACGTTGCACCATAGCCAGCTTGCGGAATTTTCTGTTTGTGTTGTTGAAAGTAAACTTAAAATAATGCGTTATATCACAAACACTACAAGTATAATAGAATTGGATGGAGCGTTTTTTTAAACCCAAGAATAAAAATAAATCTGAAGTAGTAACCCGGTAGTGTGCTTTACGATGAATTCCCTTGCCCGCCCGTAAGCTTAACTTTATACTCTTACCCATCCATAAATGGAATTATACGAATGCTTATATTAAAATACAAATATTTATATTTTATTTATATATTTTAACACACTTAATTGAAATATGCGAGGCTAAAGTAATTTATATGTAAAATTTAGTTACTTCTAGCTTGTAGATCATATGTAATATTTAGTTAATTCTAGAATAATAAATTAGAAAGTAACAAACTTGCATTTCATTTTATTTTTTTATTTTATAATTTTCTTTCAACAGCCGACCCAATTTAATTGAGTTTATGGCTACCAGTGCTCAATTCCACAGAATTGTAAATTTGAATCCTAGCCAGAAAATAAGGGAAATGCTGAATCAAGATTTTCGAGAAATTTGTCTTCGCGGAGGATTTTTTGATTAAACTACCCGTCATATGTGTTGCATGGAGAGGAAAACCACGAAAATATCCTACAGTTAGCCTGATTGCAAGGGGTTCTCTAACTCATGATCCGTCTACCACTCAGGATATTTTACGCCAGCACTGTGGTCGGTGCGAGCTAGGTGCGAAATTCGTATCGACCAGCTTTTGCTGGGATTCGAACCCGGGCACCTCATTAGGGGACGAATGCCCTATTCTTTGAGCCATCATGGCTTAACTTACATTTCATTGATATTTATAATAAGGACAACGCCAAAATTTTGCACGTAAAATCTGTCGAGTCACAAGGTCTTCCATGTTCCCATAACAAATCAAAACCTCTGGGGGTACTGATCCAGGAGTTGCCTTATCTTCTGGATTGGTTCAAAATTACAAGGCTACGGAGTTGAACATTGGTAGTCGTAAACCCAAAAATTATTATTATTTATATGGCGGTTATTAAAATGCAGCGACGAAATTTTAAAATATCGCGCAATAGCTGGACAGAAATGTTTTCCGATATGTTTCTCTTGGACAGTTAGAAGGATAAAATTTAGAATTTTTCATAATAGACATGAAAATTACCTTGATTCCAGCTACTATGAATGTGGAGTACTGTCCAGCTGTTGCGAAAATTCCACCCGACTCCAAACTCGCGTACTACAGTTAATATGGTTACAAAAATAAGTTAGATCTACTATGATTATACGATTAAACGTTTTGAATTGGCTTAGGAAAAGTCATTTGGTCATTTCTTCCTAATTAAAAATCGTTATATTGTTGTTTCCATGGCAGCAAACATCAGGCCCACAGTCGGAAGGAGTTCTCATGATAGCTGAACAGTACTTTTAAAAAGCGGTGGTGCGCCTGTGCAATGCTCTAGCAATGACCATTGTCAAAAGCCCAGAGTGTTTCCTCACGGGTTAAAGCCTAAATAATGGCGACTAAGTGAGATTCGACTCAGTCGAAAAAATGTGTCTAATTTCGTAGCTTTAAATACCGACTACATTCGTTATTAGTCTGCATTATTTTATTTTCTCTCGATTACATATGTATACATCTCAATGAAAAAAGTAGGTTTACTAAACCTATGTAAGGTACAAATTCAGAAACTAAAAAATATAAAATTATCTTTACAACCAATTATCTTTACCCAAATACAAGCTGCTCTCGATTCGCAAAAATATCTCTCATGGCTCGCAAGGTACAGTATACTGACCACTGTTCTATAGACAATACAAATTAGTTTTTTTTTTCCTTTAAACAATTTTTATACAATACATCAAATCATATTACCTCATTTTTATCATTTCATTTTTATCATATCCCATTTCCCCTGTGTTTCAATTTGAATTTTCCTGTTTTTTTTTTTTTTTTTTGTTTTTTTAATATTTTATTACATTGTTTTTCACATTTTTTAGAAGATTGATGTTGAATTGTTTAGAACAATGCTATCAAAATTATTTTAACAAATAAAGCAATTGCGCATAATGTCATTTATATTTCACCAAAACTCCACTATCTGATGTTACAATCATTTACGGTTTCATTGTGACATAAAATTTAATTAATTTAAGATTATTTATTAAATTTTATGTCACAATGTTTAATTATATTTCCTTTACATAAATCATAAATTTTGATTGATGTGAAAAGATAAAAAATTTTGATCGATAATATTCAACATAATAAAAATGGTTAATTTTGTGGCAATGGCATTTCTTTACACCATTTATCATCTAAACTTCAGCTCGTTTTTTAAAATTTTCACTTTATTATAAAAGACTTCTTTAGATTTTACTCAGAGCACTTCAGTACTCTCATCAACAAGGTTGTTGAATTCCTCTCTTTCTCAATTAATAAACATTTCATAAAATGAATACGTTTAATTTGAGAATTTCAGCTTTCCTAAATTTTTTTCTCGTGCTAGCTGTATTCCAGAAAAACTGTAAGTAAAGCAAAAAAAATTTGTTTTCATATGTTATGTTTTTGTGGGGTGCTGTAATATTCTGGTAGGTAGCAATCACAAAGATTGCTTTTCCCCATATTCCATTTTCCTCCGAATTGGAGAATAGGGCTTCTGTCATAGATTTCCATCTCACTCTATTTGTTGCGAAATATTTTGTTTCTCTCCATGTCTTTCCTACTGTTTTCAATTTATTTACAATCGTCTTGTGCCCGGTATTTTTAAGTCTTTCTCTTTTTCTCTTGCCCTGAGGGTTCAAAACAAAAACTTGTCTTACTTTAAATTTTTCTGTTTAAGTAGAACATGACCAATCCATTTCCATTTACGCTTTTTTTAATTTCCAGATCAGTCGGTTTTGTTTTGCTTTCCTAAAGATTTCTGCACTAAAATTTTTTGGAACCACCTACTCCTCTTAAACAAGATTCCTCAGCAAGATTCCTCAGAGAGCAAGATTCCTCTTAAACAGTTGTTAATAATTACTTGCAATTTTTTTCACATTGTTTTTGTTGCAGTGCCATGTCTAAGATGCATGTAGTAGCACAGATTTAACATCAGTATTGAAAATTCTTATTTTTGTTGAATTTTTTTTTTTTTTTTTCTCCAAAATTTCTTAAGAATAGCGTAACTGTCAATTCTTTGTTTATTCGATTTAGAACATCTTTATCAGTTCCTCCTTTGTTGTTAATTATGCTTCCAAGGTACGTAAAACTGCTTGCCTCCTCCAGTTTATTATTTTCTTAGAATATGTCATTTAATTATTTAGAATAAATTTCAAAAGTTTTCGTTTTATTTTGATTAATAATAAGCTCTATTTTCTTTGCCTCTACTTTAAAAACTGTTTAAAAACGAAAAGGATAAATGAAATTAATGTGATTTCTTTTACATCAGATTTGTTATTTTATTTTAAAATGATTCCCCGCTAATAACCGTGTTTAGATTTTTTTTTTTTTTATTTAATGGTGAAAATCTAATTTTTGACCACTCTTCTACATAACTCTGCTCTTATTTCACCAATTATATAAATTTGGTTTTTAAATTTAATTTTTATACAGATTGGACACCGGTAACAATTTGATATATTTTTTTCTGACAAAATTACGATTTCAAATTACAATCCAATATATATTTCGATATTTTTTAATTATAAAAAACAATCCACTAGTTACTAAAAAAATATGTTAGATTTTAGAATTATCTGTTAGATTAGAGAATTATACTAATGAGGTATAAAAAATCAAAAATGTAGTTTTAATTTTATTAATTTTAATTTAATTAATTAATAATTAATTTTAAATAATTATTAATTAATTAATTATTAATTAATTAATTTTTAATTTTTAATTATTTTTTTTAAAAGTTTTAATTAATTAATTTTTTCTAAACTTTATATTGAAAAAAAATTTACTAATAGTTCTTACAAATTAAAGAGCTTTCAATGATGAAGAACTCCATCTGAGATCGATCTAAATATGCAAACAAGTGCAAATTTGAAAAATTATTGTTCGAAAGTGAGCCGCGTTCGGAAAATTTTAACATTAACGTAGGAAAAGACACTAGTGTTTCATGCTGTATTTCATTACCATAAAATATTAGAATTCTAAATATATATTTTACTTGTTTTGACCTAAATAATACAAAATGAGGAAAAAGTATACAAAATATGTTTAATAAAAATTGTTTGTTAATGGTTAAGGTTAATTTAGTGCCTTATCGCAAATATTTTTGGTTATAAGGTTATAAAGTTTTTGTGGCTTACTCAAGTAAACCAATCATTTATCACAAGTGAAGAGAAAACAATCTCCAATGTAGTTATTAGCCAATATAGCCTACTTTAAATGACCAGTTCCAATCAGTATTTCTGGAATTTAACCCTTTGTCGTAGATGGGACACCGATGTCTCTTTCACTTATTTTTTTCTGACGCAACGCTGTAATTACAAATAAAAATGCATTCTGGTATTTTTTAACTATAAAAAACAGTTTTAAAGATTCTAAAAAATCTATTAGATTATCAGAATTTCTACTAAACTTTTACTTTATGTACTTTTGTACTGAAAAATAAAAACCAAAAAATAAGTAGTTAGTATTTTTTTTTTTTTTTTTTGTCTTTTTCAAAAGTTTATTAATAATCGATTTAGTAAATTGGAAAATTTCAACAATGAATTACTGGTTCATAGTTTAAAATGACTGCAAATCAGTGCTAAGTTGTAAATTATTGTCTGGAAGCGAGCCGACCGTCTAGATTTTCCAAGGGCGTACTTGGTCAGGGCTAAAGAGAATAGAAGAGCTGGTTCATTCCCCTCTTAGAGCTGAAGCTACGATTTACCTCCTCATAACGTCACGCTGCACACAGATCTCGGAAATCGCAAGCAAAGAAAGATATTATGAAAATTTGTATCATTCTCTCTGTAAAAATAAGTTCGACTTTTCTTGATATTAGCTTTCAAACTTTATGCAATTAACATATTTCCTTTCAAAAACATAGTTTTTAAAAATTTTCTTGGCCAAAATATTAAACTAAATGCCATTTTAAGCTAATAAAAATATTTTACAAGTTGTCGTAAATGACGCTATAAATGCTTTATTTTAAAATTTTCAGTTTTAACTTTTATTATTAAAAATAATTTAATGCATATATCGACACTTTTTTAGCTACATATTGTTCGATAACAACCATTTGCAAAGTTAGGTTAAATTTAGAATCTTGATTTTGAAATATGATGTTAATGGAAATTTGTTTATACTTAATCAATAGGAAACAACAACCTTAAACGCTAATTATTCTAACAAAATAATGATTTAGGTTCATAAAAATATTAGAAATTACACAATTGTTTATAGATATTTAAATTTAAAAGAATCTAATTATATTAAAATAATAATTATATTATAATCAAAAAAATAATAAATATTTAAAATAGCTACATTAAAAACTACGTTATGAACCTAGGAAAATTTTAACTATTAATTATCTATACTTTTTATTTAAGTTTTTATATTCTTTGGCGTATTCATTTTTTAATTTTTTTTTTTTTTTTTTTTTTTTTTTTTTTTTTTGAAGTAGCTGGGCGATTTCAATTTAGATGGCGAATTCTTATGAGAGTTCTGAAATTCAAAATAAGCGTATTGCTGTTTTATTCACTGCGGGATATCGTCCCCCTAACACTTTTTGATTTTCTGTCCCATGCACATTTTGAAAATTGTTCTCAAATTCCTGACACACTTCCATCCATGCTGCTGACGAAACAATTAGTCCTCCCTTAGATAAGAGAGCACTTGGTAGAGTTAGAGCAATTTTAAAATCATTCTAATCGGCAATCCAAGCAAACGATTTCTCATATAATCTTCATAATATTATTTTAAGAAATGCTTAACTGCATATTCGTTCATATTTAATATTAACTGCGTCGTTTCGTTTGCAATGTTGAAGCCATTCTTTACATAGTTGTTCATTTACTTTAGAGAGCACGTGGAAAATTATATTTTTTTCTTTTGTGTTTTTATCAGAATTTTTGTAAGTTACAATCGCACAAACTGGCATTTCATAACTAATATTAAATTTTTGTAATTCACTTCACAAAACTGAGAAAATCATTATAGGAAACAAAGAATGTCTTGGCATATGTCACAAAAAGGAATGCTCCAATATTAGTTAAAGCTAGTTAGACCGAACGCTTCGTTCTTGAAGTAAAAGCTCAAGTTTTTGCACCACCGTGACGTCACAGGCGAAAATCGGAGGTTTGGCGCGGTGAGAGTTTTTTCAAAGGAGTAAACTAGTCCTTCTTTTCTCTGTAGCCCTGGTATTTAGTGACATTTCTGAGTGCCTCACTAATTCTTATATTTATTTCAGTTGGCTGCCATGCTGTAAGTTCCGACATAGTTTCAAATAGCGATGGCGATGCGTTGGACAGAAGTAGTGTGCCGTAAGTGACAACTTTTAAAATAATTTTTTATTTCCATTAAACAGGTTTATCTTATCTATACCATAATCAAATTTACTCGTGTAACATTTAATGCAATTTTTTTAAAAGGAAACTGAAACTATTTTTTTAAAAATATGTTAAGCGTAAGAATAAATTTTAATTAACTGTAACAAAAAATGCTTTACTTAATTCTTCCACAAATTTTCGATACTTTTTATAGGAGTTTAAGAAATTATAGATTCCCGGATGTCGCAATTTAAAAATTTCGTCTTAAAAGAAGGGGACGAAAAATGGGGCTTTCACACATTTGTTTGTTTAAAATTAGAAGCCTCCCAGCTACAATATGTAGGCAGCTACATCGAACTAAGGAGCTTCATTAGATGGACTTAGTTGGTACGATTAAATTCTGGTTGTTCAACCGTATTAGGAGAAAACAGTTAATAAACGGTTTTTCCAACAGTTTGATTACCGTTGCAGTTTTGGTTATTTGACTGCTTTGTTTAATATTCTCATATTTAAAATAACAATTAAATAAATTGTTATTTAGTCATTTTTTTCCGAAACATTTAAACAGTAATCAATCAAATCTGCAATCTGGTAGACAGGCAAAAACACGCATGCATAAATCCTTTTATTTTATTGTATGTATAGATCCTTATTTTACTACCCAAAAAATAAACTAGAGACGTCTTTTGAAATACTTTTTTTTTTCCACAGAGGATTACAGATGGGAAACAAATTCAAGATTAATCCTAATATTCTGCACAAGAAAACGTTAAAGGTAAATATATTTACATCTTTTTGTCATAAGGAAGTCCTTCCTTCTAGGTTATCGAAGTAGTAAAGCTTTTTGTAATCGATTACTTAACTGTTTTTTTATTTCAGCTGGCCGAAGATATGATGGGATTTCTCGCAAAATTAAGAAATACATTGAATATGAACAAGTACGAGCAAAGGCGTCCGGAACTACTAAAGGAATTAAAAGAAGAAGTCGAACCAAAACCGATAATTACAGATTTAATTAACGTCATGCGAACACGGCTAAATCAAGGGAGCGATGAAAACTCGCCAATGCAAGTGAGTAAATAATATTTTCCCCCAAAGACAATTTTACCTCATTTTCTAGAAAGTTTTTTTTTCCTTTTTTTTTTTTTAAGATAAATATGATGTAGGAAAAACATGGATTGGACCAAAAGGATAAATTTAATACCAATTGTTAACTGTTTGGTATTTAGAAACTGTTTAATACCAAACCTGCTCTCATAAAGAAATATAAAAATTCCTCTCAACAACACGAAGAAATTGGCGACCAGATCCGAAAATAGTTGAAAGGAAACATAATTTAAGAAGGTTCGTCATCTTTTTGTAGCCAAAAGCGTGCTATTTGAGTACAGTCTGTCCATGTAAGGAGCTCCCCTTAGCATTCGAGCAGTGGCGGTGACTATGGTTACGGGTTTTAAATATTTCAAGTCAGGATTTTGCGTCAATATAAGACAGGTTTTAGCTCTGATTTGCGAAAGAAAAGGAATCATTGTAAATTCAAGATCCTTGCTTTTAAATGCTTTATTTATTGTTCTCAAAGCAGCAGACGGCCTTTAACTTTGTGGCGAGGGAGGGAAGTTCTCTTTGTAGACAAACTATGGTTAAAAACGCTTTTTGGGAACAAAAATGAAACAAACATTTTTCAAAGAACTATCTGTAGAATGCTCATGAAATATTAAATTAAATTAGCAACTAATAGTTTAGATGGTATTATTGTATATTCTAACAGTTTCATAGAAGATCTGAATCATCTAATACGAAATTCGAAATATGTAATTTCTAAAATTTTAAAGCTTCATACCAGAATTCAATTTTTAGGTTGGAAAATTTGCAATGGTTTTGTGACTCACAATAACAGTATTTATATGAATAGATAGTTATCAGTCAGGGATTTCTTATTTTTTTAAAACTTTTTCTGCTTTTTTCTGTTTGAGAGAGCGAAAAATAAGGAAATAAAAATTTTATTTATATATAATTGCACTCAAATTCAAACAAAATCATATTACTACTTATTTAAAATTACTTGTATGAAGATTTGTTAACCTAAAAACAAAAATAAACTCCAAAATATTTTTGTGCTCAAAAGTCTACGGCTTATTTTTAATAAATATTATTTTAAGAAAAATTACGATTCTGTTATAAACACTCAATTTGCATTAATAAAACTTTCCTTTGCGGGGAAATACGCATATTTTGAGTTAAGTTGTATACATATTAAGTTGTGTATTATATAGTTTTAATAGCTAGTAGACATACTAAAATAGGTAAAATGTTCCATATTAACATATAAAACCACATCAGTACCGTACAGAAATTTTGTTACGGTCCCTCGGAAGTGATAAATACTAGTCAAATTGCTTAAGGGGGTATATTTTTTACGGTCCCTCGGAAGTGATAAGTACTTGTCAAATTGCTTAAGGGGGTAAATTTTTTACGGTCCCTCGGAAGTGATAAGTACTAGTCAAATTGCTTAAAGGGGTAAATTTTGACTATCATATGTACTGCCATGCAATTGAAGAAAAAGTCAACATAGATAAACAATTGAATTTGTGCAATTGGAGAAAACAAAAGATTTTGGGAAAAGTGGCTTGACGACCGGTTTCTTGCTATAGTTAATGCCATAAATCAGGGCTAAAGAGAATAGAAGGGCTAGTTCATTCCTCTCTTAGAACTGAAGCTACGGTTTCCCTCCTCATGACGTCACGCTGCACACAGATCTCGGAGATCACAAGGAAAGATATTATGAAAACTTTGCATCATTCTCTCTGTAAAAATAAGTTCGACTTTTTCTTGATATTAGATTTCAAACTTTATACAATTAACACATTATTTCTTTTGAAAAACATAGTTTTAAAAAAATTTCTTGGTCAAAATATTAAATTAAATACCATTTTAAACTAATAAAAATATTTTACTAGTTGTCGTAAATGACGCTATGAATACTTTATTTTAAAATTTTCAGTTTTAACTTTTATTATTAAGCTTTTATTTTTTAACTTTTATTTTTATTATTATTTTACTATAAAAAAAAGTTTAATGCATATATCGACACTTTTTTAGTTACGTATTATTCGATAACAATAATTTGTAAAGTTGGGTTAAATTTAGAATCCTGATTTTAAAATATGCTGTTCATGGCAATTTGTTTATACTTAATCATTAGGAAACAACAACCTTAAACGCTAATCACTGTAACAAAATAATGATTTAGGTTCATAATAATATTAGAAATTTTACAATTTGTTATAGATGTTTAAGTTTAAAAGAATATAATTTAAAAAAATCATAAATATTTAGAATAACTACATTCAAAACTACGTTATGAAATTCGGAGAATTTTAACTATTAATTATTTATACTTTTCATTTAAGTTTTTATTTTATTTTACTTCATCCATTTTTTAAATTTTTTCGTCCTTCTTTTTGAAGTAACTGGGCGGTTTCAATTTAGATGGCGATTTCTTATAAAAGCTCTGAAAGACAAAATAAGCGTGTTGCTGCTTTATTCACTGCGGAATATCGTCCCTCTAATTCATTTATAAGTTCTCTAAGGACACTTTTTGATTTTCTGTAAGATGTCCCATGCACACTTTGAAAAATGTTCTCAAATTCCTGACACACTTCCATCTATGCTGCTGACGAAACAATTAATCCTCCCTTAGATAAGCGACCTTCGTAGAGGTGGGACAATTTTAAACTCATTCTAATCGGCAATCCAAGCAAACGATTTCTCATATCAATCTTCATAATCTTCTTTCAAGAAATGCTTACTGTATATTCGTGTATATTTTATATTAACTGGGTCATTTCATTTGCAACGTTGAAGCCATTCTTTACATAGTTGTTCATTCACTTTAGAGAGCACGTGGAAAATTATATTTTTTCCTTGTGTGTTTCTATCAGAATTTTAGCGAGTTGCAATCGCACAAACTGGCATTTCGTTAATAATTTTAAATTTTCGTAATTCACAAAAAAAAAACTGAGGAAAATCATTGTAGAAAAAAACGTTGATTCGTCGTTGAATCATTGTCGAAAACACAAAAAAGAATGCTTCAATATTAGTTAGAACTAGTTTGACCGAACGCTCCGTTCTTGAAGTAAAAGTTCAAGCTTTGCGCCACCGTGACGTCACAGGCGAAAGTCGGAGCTTTAGCGCGGCGAGAGTTTCTTCAAAGGAGTGAACTAGCCCTTCTATTCTCTTTAGCCCTGGCCATAAATGCTAAATTAGAAATTTCGAAACAAAATTTATTTTTGAAAGTAACTGTTTTGCAGTAGAAGCATAGGAATGGCCTCAAGGCAACACCATCATGCCAAATAATGCTGAATATTTTGATGGGATAAAATAACGTGTTTTTCTCAATCTAATAAACGTGGTATAAACGTGTTTTTCTCAATCTAATAACGTTAAGCCACATTTAAGGGCAACAAATAATAGTGAATAAATAAATAAATAATAATTGTAATTATTTTGGTTTTATTAATTGTATTG
Organism: Parasteatoda lunata; assembly: GCA_949128135.1. Classification (NCBI taxonomy): domain Eukaryota; kingdom Metazoa; phylum Arthropoda; class Arachnida; order Araneae; family Theridiidae; genus Parasteatoda; species Parasteatoda lunata. The sequence continues at coordinate 73,617,388 of OX421976.1, read as the reverse complement.
GTATAGGTACTGATTTATTGATAATTTACTTTTTTTCCACTACTTACAGAGAATAAAAATTCAGCTAATTTATATTGAAGCAAGTGAAGTCCAGATTATTGAATCAAACTAATTAACTGTCTAATTCTTCCAGCTTGCAGATTATGTCATGGGTTTTCTCGGAGTTTTGAGAAATAATATTTTGGGTGGTGGTCAAGAATCACGAAGGGAGCCGAGAAATGAAAGAGATGAAACTTCTCAAATGCAAGTGAGTAAACTCTTTTCTTTAAGCAATTTTACAACATCTTTTCTAAAGACAAATATTAACTAGAGCAAAAAAAAAATAATCAAACTTCAAAAAATAAGATGATCATCACATTTACAAATTTACTCTTAAGAGGGAAATAACTAGAAAAAACTGACAACTAGGTAGAAGAATTTTTGATCTCTGACATATTCAATTCCCATTCAATGGTATATAAGTCATGTTAACACGATTCTGTCTTTTGATCGATGACTATTAACAATGTGGATAGCCGACTCTTCACAAATTAAAGGAATATCATGTTCATATTCGGAAGGAATAACTTTAATTTTCAAAAAAGACAAAAGCAAAAAAAAAAATTTACATTTTGTATTGACTTACGATAAACACCAAAAAACCAAACCAAATTGCTAAATGGGTTGCAGAGCCATAACTTCTTATTGAAATTCCGATAGATGAATTAGACAATACGATTCATTTTTCAACACTGGTTATTGTACCTGGTTATTGGTACATACCAGCTTACCCTTATGATTCAGGAAAAATTGCATTTGTAACAAATAGCAGATAATCTGATGGACTAAGATTACCGATTTACGGGACGGGAAAATGCCCCTTGTTTTTTTCTTTTTTTTTTTTTTTTTTTTTTTTTTTTTTTCCAATAAAACTTTCAATAGAACGCTCAAAAAATATAAAATTATATTTGCAGCTAAGCGTTGTAATTTTTTTTCTGAAGGACATTTTAATTTTTTTTTTTTTTTAACCTACAAATTAAAAACATTATAAATAACAGGATATCGCACATAAATTTTGGGAAACTATGTAGGGGACATCATGTTACATCACACTATCAGAATAAAAATTACATAGAAACTTGTGCCCATATATGTCATCATACGCCTCTAGGGGTGCTTTCCTACTAGTAACTGTTTCTTCGTGTGCTTCTAAACAGATCATAAAATAGAAACGCCCCAGTCGAGTATGATGTCATTTCCAGGCTTGGGTTCCGATTCAATTTTAATTGTGATAATGTGTCTTGAAATTTGTCGAAACATTTACGCAACCCCCAGTTATATACATTGTTTTTAAAGCTGTATATTTAGACAAAAATATACTAAAGAAATCAGTTGCTTCAGATGTTTAACTTAAATGTTGCGACAAACTTCTATGGAAGTTAAGGCACATCTTTAGGATGTGAATTGCACAGAAACCCATGCCTAGAAATGTTGTCATACGCGGCTAGGGGAGCTGTTCAGAAACAGTTTTTGATAGGAAAGCGCCTTTAGCGGCGTATATCGATATTTTCAGCGATGTTTTTAAATGTAATTTAAATTATGATGATGTGCCTTTTAACTCCCCTAGAAGTGTGCCGTAACATTTTTGTGATTCCCTTTAATAAATAACATTTTTGTACTTGTACATTTCGACGAAAAATTGACTTAAGAGCGTCATTTAAAAAAAAAAAATATGTGGCTTGAAGAGAGAAACTAATTGCAGATTTGAAATCAGCGATACGAAAGAATCTAAGATTTGTTTAAATAGATCTCTTGTAACAGAAAAGAAAAAAAAATTCCCCCCCCCAGCATAATTTATTGCTTAAATTTCTTATTCTTTTTTTTTTTTTTTTTCAGCTTATAGAAGATATGATGCGAATGCTTTTAGATTACAAAAATGCATTGATTGCAAATGATCGACGACAAGTAGAAGGAAAAGAAGAAGCCCCACCAGCAAATTTAATTAGTCAGGATATGCGTGCTCTAAAAATATTAGTGAACAACTTTAATGCACAACTTAATAAAATTGGAGAAAGCAACCGAAGCCGTAGTAACAATGGAAGATATTATTTATCATTGCCATAACTATGAATTCCAGAACATGACTTAACTAATCTGTTTAATTAAGAACAGTTTTGTAAGGATTATTCTGTTAAATTCATTTGAAACAATAAAGTATTTTCCAAATCTAAGTTTGTCTGACTCTACGGAACGATAAAAACTACTTTTATTCTTTTAAATTTCATAAATGAACACTTAGAAAACTCTTTAAGGTATCCAACTGGGTTTGGTACAATTTTTTTTTTCTTGTTTAGAAAATAGTTATTATATTCATATTTTAATTTATTTTTGGTAAACGGGGATCCCAACAATATAGATTTAAAATAAACCAGAACTTAGAAACTGCAAATTTATGTCACGCTAACAGCTCTGCAACAAATTTTAATGCATGAGTATCAAAATACTTTTTTTCCGAAATAAATAATTGGATTACCTGTGTTTTGAACTAAAACCTTTAAAACATTTTATATAATAAAATAGAACTAAATATATTGTTAAGTATTAATTTTTTTAATAGAAATTCTAAGCCTTGTTACTCAATATATGATAAAAATAATAAATTCACACTTAGTCTTTAGCTTTCATCTCAAACTTACCTAATGTTTTACAAAATCTATTTATGAAGTTTCAAAAAAAAATAATTCTTGTCCCGCAGTGGACTGACTGATCATTAAGACACGGCTCCCAGCAGATCACCGAAGTCAAGCATCACTGGCTGCGATCAGTGTGCAGGTGGGTGAACACTTGGATTAGTCTGAGTAGGGACCGAGGTTGTGCCATATTGGTTCTCGTTAAACTGTTCTACCGTAAAGTGCTAGACTTCACGTGCAGGACGTCGAGCTACAGAAGTGGGGGTGCCATCCCCTCTGCAGAGGATCAACATTGTGATGGCATGTCTTCGGATCATCCTCAGGGATGTTTCCCAGACCGTCGCCAATAGCACATTGTGAAGCTCTAGTGTGAAGTAAATGAACTACAACAACAAAAAATTCTATATTTAACGTTTTCATAATGTGCGTCAGCGTAAAGAGATTTTCTAAAAGCCCGTGTTTTTCTGAGAATACACTTAAAGTAGGTAATTGCTATTATCAGCAAGCGAAAAAACTACTACAACTTCGGTTCTAAAGATAGAAGAAAATTTTGAAATAATTTGCATATTCTTAAAAAATATAAATGCAAAGGCGTTCTATCAGTAAGAAGAAGAAGCAAACACTCAGAAATATCGATACGATGATGAAGCTTAAAATCAGTACCTTAAACCAAAATAATCTTATAGGAGTACCCTTGATACCCTTATTAAGGTGTTAATCAAACAAACTTATAAATAACCTTATTAAACTAAACCAAATTTAGTTATATTATTGCGTAATCGAGTTAAACACAAAAACTTACTTTGCACGGTAAATAGAATTCAGCCAAATAGAATTATGTACCTTCTAAAATATCAAGCCTAACTCAAACATCGCCTCGTAAACATAATGCATAGTCTAATCACGATAAGGTGACCTTCTGTTAAAAGCCAGAACAAAGACCTTTCGCAGAGCAGACCGTAGCGTGTCTAGTAGAAAAAGATTCAGTTCTTGAAGGTGTTATTTGGGATGTTGTGCCATGCCAACTCCAGTTCCGTCCCTTGCTACACTAAGTTACGCAGTTGAGAATCCATAGCTAAACAGTTCGATATAGTTGGTCCCATAGATTCTCGATTGGTTTTAAGCCTGAGAAGTTTGGTGGACAGGGGATAAGAGTAATCTCATTCGGATGTTCTTCGCACCTAGCATATACACTGCGAGCAGTATGACACGTTGTCCTCCTGATAGATGCAATCACTCAATGCATAGGCAAAGGAATTTGCATATAGGAACGGACAGGTTCCGCAGAGACTGATGCGTGCTTGTAGTGATATATCGCCCGTTCCCCAATAATGAGTACACCCAGATAATACCACGAAAACATTTTCCAGATTATATAATGCTCTCTCCTCCAGCTTGAACCCTTTCGGCGATTGTGGTAGGGGTGCTTGCTTTCATGCCTACACGCTAATGTCCATCTGTATGATGAAACAGAAAACGTGATGCATCGGAAATAGCCACTTGAAGCCACTCAGTGGACGTTCTGTTGCAGTACTACCGTTCAAATTCCAGTCTACGTCACCGATGAACGGCAGTCAGCATAGGTGTATATGCTAGACGTAAGCATAATTTATTTTATTTTATTTTAATTTTTAAAGTTTTCGGCTCAGTGAGAGGTAATGCTATAATACTGCAATAGAATTATTATTATTCGAAAAAGCTTCCTTTGTTGTGATAAAAATTTTATTCCATTTATTGATAATAAGCAAGTTGTAAATATCTAAATATAAGTTATTTTATTAAATTGTCATTAGCTATCATAAGAAGTTATATATATATTACACCGTAAACGCCTTCGCATAAGAACCTGAGAATTTGGTTACCCAGATGTGATCTGAACACACAATCTTCTGATAAAATTATTATTAATTAGCAAGTTGTAAATATGTAAATATAAGTTATTTTATTAAATTGTCAATTACTATTATAAGAAGTTATCAATATATTACTCTGCATACATCTTCACATAAGAGCCCGGCAGGTGCGTTAACCAACCGTCTGCTGCGAAAGCCCTGTTTGTTCTTCCTTGAGAAAACATGGTTGGTAGCCCCTTGGTTCTTCTGGCCGGTCAGTTGCTTAATAGTCTCACCTATTCGTACGAACGCATCTCCGCTATCCACCTTATTATGAGGTATTCAACAATGTAATTTGATTCAATCACTAGCGTGGCGTCGTTTCCATGAATGCATGACGTCACATTTTGTAACTATCCGTTTCATATTTTGCTTTTTATTACTTTATCATTCGGGACTTTTCTCATGATGCGGCCTCCTGGCTCATGATGAGTTGGTGAGATAATATTGAGCAAACTTTAAAAAAAAAAAAACTAAATAAATTGCTATATTTTCTATGTGTTAAAAACATTTTATTATTAAACCTACTGTGAAAGTTACACCATAAGGTAAAAGTCACAAAATGAAGTAGTTTAGCGCAATTATCGTACGCATTTTAAAGGAACCGCAACGCAAAGGATTCATAAAGTAAAATTTATGAGAAAATTTATAAAAAAAATGATTGAAGATTCAATTTAATTTTTTTTTTATAAATCTTAGAAATATTTTCGATAAAATTGCACGAATGAAAAGTTGCTGAAAAAGAACAAATGCTCGTAATTGTTCTATCCACTTCTAAAATAAGAGTTCCACAGTGGACTGATCATAAAGACACGGTTACCAGTAGAACACAGAAGTCACACATCATTAGCTGCGTCAGTAACTGGATGGGTGACCACTTTGATCAGCCTGCGTAGGAACCGAGGATGCGTGGTTTCGGTCTTCGTTAAACTGTTCTACCGTAAAGTGCGCAACTTCGCTCGCAAGTTGTCGGGCTGTCAAAGCATGGGAACCATTCCCTCTGTAGAGGATCAAAATTGCAATGGCATATCTTCGGATCATCCTCAAGGATGCTATCCAGACAGTCGCCAAACCGATTGTGCAGCTCTAGTATAACGTAAATAAAGTACCTACCTACCGATCAAAAATAAAAGAACTACCATAGTATTTAACTTCATTTCACATTGTTGGTTAAGCCACTGACAAGATTATTTAGGTCTAACAGAAATATTTTCAGCTTTTAGACTCCAGTCGATGTACTTAAAAAACTTTAGAGGAGGTTTCCAAGTAGCTTTTTCCTAAGACCTTGGAAAAACAATCCAAAAACAAGGTTGTATGTTCATTTCTTTGCTTTCTCCAGTATAATGGATTTTGTCTGTTTTTTATAATTACATTATTATTATTATTTGATAACATTTTTGTGGAAAAGGTCAGCATTTGCCTTATTCCGTTTCCTAAAAGATGTTTTCTCTTTGTATTTCTGTATGCTTTATTACGAACAACTAACAAAAAATACAAAAAGAAGTCTTACCATTATTTTCTTATTTTTTGGCATAATTAGCAATATTTGTTAAGCAAAAAACCGGGCTTTAAAAATCGTTTATTTATCTTTTTTAGCACAAAGGGTTCAAAATTGTTATACCTTTGCTCAATTGATAAAAAGTTTTTATTTACTGCAAACTTTTTTGTGAGACTAAAAGTTTAATTCAGACACAGAATTGCTGTAAGGTTACATGCTTTTGGGAAAGATTCAATATAATCACAACGAGTTTTTATCTACAAAAAACTGTAAGAGGTTGACCATATAATTTTTTTTTTTTTTTTTTTTTTTTTTTTGAATCATAAGCACCTTTTGTTTTTCTAAAATCTCATAATTTCATGAAAGGAAAAAACAGAACAAAATAGTAAAAATTTGTTGTACAATGTAAGTCATTTATTATACAGGGTAATTCATCCAACATGTTTTCATTTTTTGTGTTTAAATTTGCCTCTATTCTCAGCAACATATTTATCTTCAAAAGGCCATTATCACTGTATACAATTCCTACACTGCTGATCACTAAAGATGAAGAATGAGCGAAATGGGTAGGCAGGAAGGTACTTTATTTTAGTTGCACTAGAGCTGCACAATGGGCTATTGGCGATGGTCTGGAAAACATTACTCAGGATGATCTGATGACATGCCATCGCAATTTTGATCCTCCGCAGAGGCGATGGCTCCCTTTCTTTGGTACCCCGACAATCTTCGCTCGAAGTCGGGCCCTTTACGGTAGAACAGTTTAACGAGGACCGATACCGTTTACCTTCGGTCCCTGCGCAGGCTAATCAAAGTGGACACCGACCCACTTACTGACAGCAGTCGGTGATGCTTGACTTCGGTGTTCTACTGGGAACCTTGTCACGATCAGTCCACTGTGGGACGAGAGTAATTGGAAGTGTTTAGCGTGACGGCCAATCCATTCGGTTTATTGTTTATTGATACAACATACATTTGCAGGCTTGTGTGCATCCAGGGTTACGGCGGGATTCAAACCCGCTACCTTGACGCTTAACAGAGTGTTTGACGAGCAATACCGCTCGGCCAGGGAGGCCCCAAAGTTTTTTGCCTTTACTATAATTGGAGAACTTTAAACGTGCAGAAATAAGCCTGTTATTTACCGAACTGCGCAATTGCGATATCGAAAGCCGCGGGTCACAAAAATGATTTAAATTCGTTGTTTATTTATTTTCTTTATTTTAGGTTTCAAATTTGTTAATTTTCTTTGTCTAAAAAGTTCATAATGGAAATTATTGAAAAAACATGCGCAGTTACAGAACAGCCTCCTGTAATTATCAAAAAGGAGAAGGATGGTAAGATTAACTTGAATGTTTTATTTGATTCTAATATTTATTTTAGGAGGTTTTACATTAAAATATGAAATTGATCATATTAGCTTCCCTTTATATTTGTATAACATTAACTGTGAAAATTAATGATGATACGATAAATACTAGGAATACAACACATAATGATTCTGATTCGGAACTGTTGATAGGGGGAAAGAAAAACATTCGATCTAAGAAAAAATAAACTTTCTTATGTCTTGGATTTTAGCCTTAATTCTTATATAGTTAGAAATTAAAATTTGTTATTTTCAAATATGAATTATTTTAGTGGTAAATTTTAAAACTAAAAAAAGACAAACAAGCAGTTCTTTAACTTTCTAACAATATAAAAAGAAGAAAAGAACAGTGTAGTTTGTCTACTACTACAAAAGTACAATTCCAATTCACTAGAATAAAAGACATGTTAACTTGATTCTATGTTGGGGTACCTTTAGATGGATGATGCTTAGCATTGTACTTTTGTAGTAGTAGATACACTACAGTTAGTAAAATTAATTTTTTTTTTTTATTTATTTATTTTTTTGCAGTAAAATTGTTAAAATCTTTCTCTTTCAAATAAATCTTTAAAATATATTTGCTTTGAACATATTATGGCTGAAGAGAATTTTCTTCACACAAAATTAAAACGTTTAACTGTGTATGTTTTTAACATTTTTAAAATTAGTGTTTCTACAAGACTATTTCTGTGTTGTTATCTGTGGCAGAATAATTACCAAGTCTAGGCAACTTCCAAGCAGCAGCCCGCAAGAGACTAAAAAAAAATCAAGGAAAGGAACCAACTTAAATGGAATAACTCGTAGCCACCTCTGGGAAAACCTCTACATGTTTTGTTTTGTTTTTTTATTTTCCTGTTTAAAATCAATTTGGAGAATAATCAACAACCATTGGAAACTTTCGTGCAGCAGCCTATGAGAACTTAAACAAAAAATCGCAGAAAGGAGCCGACTCAAAGGGTATAACACGTACCCCACCCCAATCAAACATCCCCGCAGAATTTTTTCTGTTTTCTGCGACAAACCTAACTAGAACCAATATCTTTCTGCAAGATATTTTTATCGTTATATGTGTAATGAATTTATAATAATAGATGCACTTCGTGTTTATAAGAAAAGCCTACATGCATAGATAAAACTGTGTAAAATTTTTTTTCTTAATTTCATAATATAAATTTAAATTTGCATAATCTTCGATAATAAAGAAAAATTATAAATGTATAGATCTGCAGACAAAAATGCGTACTAGAGCATTACCCAGAACTTGTAATAAGATGGAACTTATAAAAATAGCTAAGAATGGACAAAAAGATTAAATTTATAAAACAAGATAACTGAATTTGAAGTATCAGTTTAAAACAGTATGATTTAATGTTTCATTATAGTAGTTATATCAAGTACAGAAACAAATCAGGTGAAAAAATCAATATTGAAGTTGAGTGATCAAAATAATAAAATAGGATTGACTATATCCGAATTCTAAAAGCAAAAAAATTAATGCAATCTTTGTTTCAATTTGTTCTATATGAAAAAAATTACAGATTAATTAGATTCGATTAATATTGTACTGACTTATGGAAAGATTTAAAAAAAAAAAGAAGGTTAATAAAACTTTTTTCGTGATCAGATTAAGTTCAGAATGAAAAAAATACACTGCGCTTGTGATTTGTAACAGAAGTCGCACTGTATTGTGTACATATATAGCATTGATTCTCCACGAAGTACGCAGACGCGGTTTCTGACTCAATATGCTCAAATCTATTCAACATCTCGAAACGAAATCGTCTTCAGCAGTACTGAAACAGTATCGCTACTAGTAAGAATATTTGGTTCGAATTTAGAAAGTTTTTTTTTTGTATTAGTAGCTTCTTTACTCTTTTCCTGTCGCTTTCCAGAAAAAAAATCTCGGACATCGCTAGATGTTGTCGACTTCCATCTTATTTATATTCTTCGGAATGCCGCCTTGAAAAATAAGTTTTCAAATTTTTTAAAATTATTGTTGCTTCCCAAGAGCAACAAATAACCTTTTTGCTAGACATGATTTTTTTTATAAAAGAATCTTTTTACACATGAAATTTTTCACATAAGTACAAAAAATATAGAACACTCTGTTCTCATAAGAAAACACAAGGCAAATTACTGCGCCAGCGATAGAGGCCGAAGTTGGCAAGTTTCTAAAAATAGCGTAATAAAGGGGGGAAATTTCTCCCCTTTTTGTGCTGGAGATTAACGGAAGATCACGAGCGCCTTCCCCTTCCGTGGTACGCTAGAAAAACAGTTATTTAAAAATTATTCTGTAAGAAAAAAATTTTGCACAACCATTATTGCTTCTGCAGAAATTTTCTGTTTCTGTAGAAAATATTTTTTTGTAAAACAGCTTCTGTTTCTGCAGAATCTTTTTTGAGAACTTTTGTTTCTGCCAAACCAAAAATTTATATTTCCCAAATAAAAAAATCTTTCTGCAAGAACTCTGTCGCTTGCTGCGACAATGTCGCCGTGTTTCTGCCACGGGGCAAACATCTACATATTATTTTTTTAGAATTTTTCCCAATTGAAATCAATTTGGGCCTTGGCGATTGTAGTTGGCGTGGCAGATCACGAAATGGAAATATCCCACATTCTACATCTGGAATTTTAATCCTACCTGATTTTTCTGTTTTATGAAAATTTATTTGTAAAACAGAAACAGTTGTTTATTTTCTTATGTTTATGTCGTTTTTCAAATGAATTTTTGGTTAAAAGATATGGGGTCGCTCATTAGCCACTTAATGGGCACACTTTGTTCCTCCCAACCTGCAGATTGTGCAACTCTATAATAAAGCACATAATTCTCTATTAAAGGAAATGCATCTTCAAATATTTTTGATGTTAAAGCAGATGAAGATGTTTCAGATTCTGATTTATCAATTATTGTGGAAGATGTTGAGAAAAAGATTGAATGCATAGACTTGGTATGTTATATTTTATTTATTTTATGAGTATCTTTCAATTAAAGTGCTAATTTCGTGTTTCTTTATAATAAAAAGTATAGGGTGCCTCAAAAGTGTTACAGGGAGGCAGAGCACTTCATAAAGATTGAGAATTCCTTTAGTAATACCAGACTTTAAGTATCATTGCATGTCATTAGTGATTTGCATCCTGCAAATGCAAGTGGCATGTTTTTTTGTTTTTGTTTTTTTTTAATTTCAAAACCTTGTTTTTTATTTTATTATAATTATTAAAAGAGAAAATAGACGGTCTCAATTTTTCTATTGGTCCAACACAAAAAAAAAAATTCTTTGTTTTGTTTTATTGATTTAAAAATCAAATTTATAGAATTAGAAAATAAGATTTTTTCAAACATTTTTGCAGCACTCAATATTATGTAAGGATTCAATATTTTGTAAGGACTCAATATCTAAGTGCCACGAAAATCATGTGAATAAAATTAAAAATGAATTTTTTTTTAAGTGAAAAAAAAGTTTTTTTTTTTTTGGAAAAGAAACTTTAAAACGGAAAAAAAGTGGTTTATTTTAACATTTTAGTGAAAATGTCTCTAACATCTGGTTTGATGTTTATGCATTTGTTGATGAAAATGTTGAAACTTGTGTGAAATGGTTACGGAAACTGAAAATCTACCAAGACTGCAAACTTAACCACAAATATTTGCTGATGGCCTCAAAGTCTTCAAAATAATGAGGAAGTTCCAATATTCATGTAAACTTACAAAGAATAATATGCAATTTGTTGTAAATGTTGATAATTTATTTGTGCTAAGAAAAATATAGGTTTAAACCAGTGTTGAAACCAAATTTTCCTAACATTTTAAATAAATAAATATGTTTTAATTCATTTTGTAAATTTGTTCATTTTCCAATTCATTACTATATTTAAGTTAATTTTAACAAAAAGCAATTTAGCCTCCTGCTGATTTGTTTGGAATAATTACAACTATTTAGAATATTTTTAATGTTACTTTGCTAAATGAATACTTTGACATCCTCTCTATAATTACTATGAGTTTAGTCAATTGTTATGTTCTTGTGCTAATGCGTAAATATTTTTAACAATGGAAATATTGCATTTTAAAAGTATTCTAATTGTATATTCTTATTTTTGTGCTGATTTGTACATAAAAATCAGAAATTTGATTATTTTTTTAACTATGATTTAGTTATAAATAAATAACTTTTTCAATTATTATATTTTTTATTTTAGGTATCTGATGAAGAAAAGGGAGAAGGAGAGATAGGTAGAACTGTATTTCATTTTAATTTATAACATTATTTTGATGAATTATCTTTTGTATATTTAATCAGTTATATTTGGCTTGATAGACTTGTCACTTATCTGATAATTGTATATTAAAATTTTTGCTTAGCATTAACATGAATAAGGATTGCTCTTCTATTACTATTCATTTTGTTATACTTTTCAATTGAGAAACACTAACTTACAAAATTTATTTTCTGATTATATTGGTCATCATTATTCTATTATCAAGATAAATGTTTCTCAACCTCTTTACTCTTTGGGAACCTTCATACTCTCTAAACTATATAGCTCTCATAAGTCTCTCTACTAACTCGCTAAGCAATGTCAATTCTTATTGGAGCTGAATATCGAAGCTCTAATGAAATCCTGTTGCAATGATCTTTAATGGGAACAAAAAAGAACTATTTTATGTTTGTGCAAAGTAGTAAAAAAAAAATAAAAAGACAGGGAGAGGGAGAGAGCTATTTAAATTAAATTATTTGTTTTTTTCATAGATTGTTTTTTATTTATTTATTTTTGTTTTATTTATTTATTATTGTAATCCCCAAAATAACAGGAAAAACCCGGAACAGTTAGGAAATTCATTCATTTTTCAAAAGAAAATTATAAAAACACTTCTCAGGTTTTTTATATTGGAACACAAAAATACTCTCCCTTTTACCTGCTGTTGTTATGGGGAATAAAAAATTTGCATTTGTCACTCTTCTACTCTGTGCAATATTTTTTTCTTATTCAAAAAGCAATAATTTCTGCAGTAATGGATCTTTTATCTGCAATTCATATTCACGCAATTTAAAAATTATTGACTTAGGATACATATTAATGTGATCTAAAAGTATGCATTATCTTTCAAGATAGATTTAAAAACCTGGTAAATTCCACCATTTTTTAAAACTACACTTAGCAATTTATATTTCCGTGATTTGAAAATTATACATTGTGATTTGTATTCATGTTATATAAAGTTAAATATAACCATTTATCCTCACTTGATTTAAAAAGTCGATCATTCAAAGATCACACATTATTCAAAATCCGAATTATTCAAAAATCACGCATTGCAATTTAAGAATTTGAATAAACGTAATTTTAAAATCCAATTTTGCGATTCTCCCTAAATTCAAACACTGTGATTTGTATTTTCCCAAATTAAAAGGCACATATTGCGATGAACTTTTGCAAAAATTACAAAAGGCCATTAATTAGATAATTTAAAGATCAAACTTTGCATTTCGTATTCACATGATTTATTTCAAGAGTTTACAATTACTAATTCTATGGATAAAAGGCTATAAAGAGCCAATTTTGTATCTAGCTGTCAGTTTTGTATTCATCTGTACTTATTTTTTAAAAAAAATCTGTCATTCTTTTTCTTGCGTGGAAAACTCAGAAATTGACCACAATAAAAGAATCTATATGACCCTTGACACCCTATGTACATATTTTTCCTTCTAAAATTGAAGGGTTTTTTTACAGTTTTTTATTGAAATGTCTTTTTATTAGTAAATGATTTCACCTGCTTGTTTTTTTTTAGCCCCCTCAATTTTATAAAAATAATTTTTGTGTGTACATGAAGTGTTGTGTAGGCTTAGTCAGGGAAAATTAATCCATTATCCAGAGAAAGTAAGATAGAAAATTACTAACCACCCTATTGTTATCAATCAATTTGGGAAGATAACGTCTAAATGGCTTTCCTGTGTAATTTTAAAGATATTGACTGGCTAAATGGTAGTATTGAAAAATATTTTGAAGATAATTAAAAGTCAAAAACTATTATTAACAATTTATTAATAGACTTTGAAAGCCAAATCTTAGTCAGCATCCAAAATAAGTTGTACTTTACTAAACTAGATATGATTCTATATCGTCTTTTTATTATAACAGAATAGAACTTAAAAATCGATATTTTTAGATGAAGTGAAATCTCTAAAAAAAGATGTCTCGCATGAGAATGTACAAATTAAGGAATCTTCATTTCCACTACCGACTACCGCACCTGCCACAACTGTCTCCTACCAAATCTCCTCATGCAGTTCTCTTAGTGAAAAAGAGACATTAAACAATTTTACGACAAGTAAGTATGGATTTAATTACTCATTTGTTTCATACCATAATTTTATAAATAAAAAATTTAAAAGTAATACACAGTCCCATGTCCGGAATTATCCCAACATTGGCAAGTCCGTAAAATGGATTTTTATGGAAAATTCTTAAAGGTAAATGAACATCAAAACATGCACTATTCAATGAAAAAATAACAAATGGACTATGATTAATGTCTAGTTTATGCATAAAGGTTTTCTTGTATTTTGAATGAAATTTAAATTAAGAGTGTTTAGTATGATAACAAATATATAAAAATAAATGTGAAAGGAAGATAATTTGAACTTCCTTTTTCATAAATAAAGTTTCTTTTTCTTTTTTTCCTTATATTGAGAAGAATTAGCAGCATAAGGGATCAGAAAAAAAATCAAATTCTGAAAGTAAATCAATCCGATTTAATTATAAAAAGTCTAAATCATCAGAAAATTTTAGATTTTCGAATGATAACTGCTGTAGTTTAAAGATAGATGAACCTTGACTGCTGTTGTTCTTTCAAACTCTATTAATATCCAGCATTATTAATATCCATATTTTAGTCTTCTCTCCAATTTTTTCTTTTTTAACTGCTCTTGTTCTTATAACAGCAATTTTAGTGTACTTACACTCAAGAGCCAAAACATTATGACCACCTCTTAATACTGAGTTGGCCCACCTTTAGCCCGCAACACAGCTGCAACCCGCCTTGGCATGGATGCCACAAGTCCTTGGTAGATGGCCGGAGACAGATGTTTAAGCAACGGTCACGCAAATCTGAGATATTGCGACTTAGTTCTCTTTGAACTCTGAGCTGCCATTCCATGACATTTCAAATGTGTTCTATCGGATTGAAATCCGGTGAGTTAGGCGGCCAGGACAATAACTGGAATTCAGCATCATGTTCCTGGAACTACTCCAACACAATTTGAGCCTTGTGACACAGGGCGTTGTCCTGTTGGAAAATTCCATTTCCAGCTGGAAAAACAGAGGCCGTGTAAGGGTGCAACTGGTCAGCAATAATGTCAAGATACCCTGTAGCATTCATGGTCTGCTCTACCACAACCACAGGTCCCAGAGACGCCCAAGAGAACATCCCCCAAAGCATAATACCGCCACCACCAGCCTGTGTATGACCTACTGTACATTGAGGGAGCAACTGTTCGCCTGGAAGGCGGCGTATCCTGACACGGCCATCGGCATGATGAATGACAAACCGTGATTCATCTGACCAGAAAACTCTCTCCCACTGATCCATGGACCAGTCCTGGGCCCAGCGTAGGCGTAGTTGGCGATGGCGCTTGGTCAACAAAGGTACATGAGTGGGACGTTTGCTGCGTAGCCCCATGACCAACAGTGTGCTCTGATACTATTCTACTTGACCTTGCATTGTATTGGACTCAGCTGAGCCACTGTCTGTCTCCGGTTTTGCTTCACTGAGCGAGACAATCTCCGACGACCTTTTTCTTTGATAGCATGTGGACGTCCAACACCATGTCGTCTACTGCTGGTTTCACCGTCATTCACCCACTTTGCATAAGTACTAACAACTGTAGATCGCGAACAACCCACAAGTCGCGCAGTTTCGGAAATACTTGTTCCGGGCCTTCGTGCCATTACAATCTGCCCTCTATCATATTCGCTTAGATCCACAGCCTTTCCCATCACACACAGAAGTAAGTGAAAGAATGATTCTTCAAACTCTCCAGCAACAGTTAAATACCACTTCCACCTGATCACGTGCCTTCCACATCATCAAAGAGAGTTCAATGCAAAATGTAGGGGTGGTCATAATGTTTTGGCTCTTGAGTGTATTAGGACAAAATAAATTATTAGTTATCAGAGAAGCAGCAAAAAGAAATAAATAAAAAAAATTTTACTATATATATATTGCCCTTTTTGTAAACAAGTGTCAGGATAAGAACTTTGTACTACAGCTTTCTAAACTCTAGCTTATTTCTTAAATTTGTTTAAAAAATTTTACTATATATATATATATATATATATTTACTATATTTATATTTTTACTATATATAAATTTTACTATAAAAAATTTTACTATATATATATATATATATATATATATATATATATTTACTATATTTATATTTTTACTATATATAAATTTTACTATAAAAAATTTTACTATATATATATATATATATATATATATATATATATTTACTATATTTATATTTTTACTATATATAAATTTTACTATAAAAAATTTTACTATATATATATTGCGCTTTTTGTAAACAAGTGTCAGGATAAGGACTTTGTACTACAGCTTTCTAAACTCTAGCTTATTTCTTAAATTTGTTTAAAAAATTACTCTGTTCGTATGTCTTTCTCTGTAAAATAACAGGAGCAATAAAAAACCTGTATGTAGGAATGCATCCGTTACTTAACAGAACAGTTTGAGGTAAACATTTAAACAGAAAACTTATTAAAGTTTTATTGCTCATTGTTTGTAAACTTTCACATCATAATGAAATTAAAGAATAATGTATTAACTTTTTAGCTGCCTAGCTAATTTAGCAAATGTATACAAAAATTTCCTTGCTAGTGTTTTTCTCCATTAAATAACAACTACAAAATTTACTTCATAACTAACTATCAGAAATTACTTCCCTAACTTCATTAAATTTATTTATAACTTGGTATTTCATTGAAAATCTGAAATCTGGAGAATGTAGTGCTCTTAGGGAAAAGCAAAAAAGAAAGCATTTATTTTTAAAATAGTGCTAAATCAGCTAAAGATGTAAAAAATGATTGAATAAATGATGTGATTTATAATGAAATCATCGCAAATCAACCATGTTGCGAAGTAATTACTCTAATGGTCCTGCTTTTGTACTGTTAAAAAAAATCAACTTCTTAAAAATCTGTTGCAATTATTGCTGAATTCTAATTAATTGCGGAGTTGGAACTTATGATAAAATTGGTGTGAATAAAGGGTAGCTCTAAAAACAAATATGCAATTAAAAGTAAAATCATGTACCAACCATGTAAAATTATAAACACAAAAATTTAATCAGTTTGAATATCTGTGACAAATCAAATCTGTATCAATTTGAAAGCAACCCTTGTATCAATGTAAACAAGGAACTAATTACCGAGATTACTAAATACTTCAAGTTCAGCTAGATCTGATTTTGAGTAATCATTTTGCCCATATAAATACTTTCAAAAAGATCCTAGTAGCTACATTGGTATTAGTGTATTTGTTCCTCATTTCTAGTCCAAAGTTAATGATTCCAAATGAATACCAAGATTCTTTTAAAATTATTAAAATTTAATGAAATGTTAAAATTTAAAAAAATAATTTGAATGTGTTTATATATAAAAAAAAATGATATAACTATTTTCACTAATTTTGTCAACATTTCTTAAAACAGATATTAGGATTAGCTATGACGTTGCATTTTTAAAGGAGTTACGAAATTCTCCACTTGCTCAAACTCATCCAAAGAATTCGCCAATCATTCCTAGCTTTACTAGTCATAAGAAGCCAAAGAAAAGATCCAATATCAAACATATTGTGGAGAATACTGGTACAGATATTATAGTTTATTTTTGTATCCTTACTATTTTCCCTGGAAATTATTGAAAATTTATGTTTTTTTTTTTTTAATTTTACAGCAGAAAGGTACCCATTAAACATTCATATCTGCTTATTTGTACAATTTATATAATATATGTTCAATTTATTGCTAAAAATATCTTTGTAAAATATTTGATGGAGAAATATTTGGCTAGCTTGAGAAACGATTGAGAGATAATCAATAGAAAATGCTGATGTTGCCAGAGTTATCAAATCTTATGGCTTCAAGTGGCATGGACATATTATTAGTGGGGAAAACTCAAACCCTTTCAAAAGTTTAGCCTTTGCAAGTGTACAAGGTACGAGAAAAAGAGGGGAACCTCGCACTAGGTGGATTGATTGAAACGAGGCAGACCTTAAAATGAAGGTCAATTGTTGGCAGGCCATATTGTGTGATCAGATCTACTGAAGGAAGTGCATTGGGGGCTGTCATGGCTAGAAAATGCCTGCAGTGCACCTGAAAAAGAATATTGCTACCCAAAATCTTTAAGCAATTCCTCAAATCCAGGATATAGAAAAAAACAGGCTTTTTTTGAAAAAGCTAAACCCACTTGCATTTTTATCAAGCTTAGTACTCCTGTCAATTGACCTCAAAAAGGGACCTTTACTGAAAAAATTTGTTTTTTGTACATATTATGTGTTTTTTGGAGTGCTGGACACAAATCTAGATTTTGCAATCAAAAATAATTAGATACCAAAGGCAGCATTTATTTTTATGTAGCCTTATTTCTTAATTCTGCAATTCCATGCAAAATTTCAACACCTGAAGTACTTTTGAATAAGGCTTTGTGTTAGAAGAACCTCTAATTATAAATTTTTCAGATATACAATATTTTAGTTACGCATTCTAAGATTTGTCTCAGGTGGGCTCGTTAATGCAATTATTTTTAAATTCTATTATGCTTGAATTCTACAATCATCCTACTATAGTAAAAATTAAAGTTAAATAACAGAAATTAAAAAATAGAAATAAAATTCTGGGGGGGGGGGGGGGGCGAAAGATATAATCACTTCATCAGCTCACACGATTATATCCGCAAAAAATTCTAAAATACTTTCTTAATGTTCTCAATAGTTTTTGTTAAAAGATATCAAATAGGTTCGTCACCTTTAGGTATGTTAGCAGAATAAAAATGGGCTGTTTATTATAACTTTAAAAACTAATAAGGAAATTGTTTTCAATAATAAGGAAAATTTATATAACAGTAACTATTCAACAAATTTTTCTAAAATTGTTTAATCTATTAAGCAACTACAAAAAAAAAATTTAATTAAAATATAGAATAGACAAAGTCAATAATTATTATGCAGTCATCTTTAGAATATTATATGTTGAACTTATAAATACAGAGTTAAAAAATAGTAAAAAATTTTCGCTTAATAATTTCAATAATGATATTGTCATACAAAATTTTTAGCTTTATATAAGGGATTAAAAATTAAAATTAAAAACTATTTTCATATTTTGTAATGTTACACTCTTATTGCGAAAATAATTATAAATAATATTTTAATTCATTCTTGAAAGTTTCCAGTCCATGTAAGTTCATTTAAATTCGCTACTCGCTTTATAGATTTCTTTTATGTCTTGTTCTGTTTTTTTATTTTATTTTCTGTTTTTTACGTGATATTTATTACTAAATCTGTTCTTTTTTCACTTTTTTTTCTTTTTTTAGCGCTTATCACACTATTGTATTGATATATTTTGCTTTGGCTATATTGATACAATATTAGAAAGCTCTCCTCTTTACGAATATAATCGCATGAGCTGATGAAGAGTTATGTCTTTCTTTTTTCTGGATTTTTATTTATATATTTTGTAAATTTTTTTTATATTATTTTATTTTAATAATTTTTCTTCGTATCTTTTCATTATTCTATAATTTTTTCCATGTTTTCTCTATATTTTGTACTTATATATATAAATTAAAAATATGAAAAATAAAGATTTGTGAAAAGTCGAAGAAAGATAAAATATTTAAAAAAATAATAATTAAACAAAAAAAATTATAAATTTTTTTAAAAATATTTAATTTTCTTCTTTTTTCATTAACCCCTTCCTTCCCACTCCCGTGAAAATGACGGGGTGAGGTTTCGCTCGCTATTTCTCGCTCCTGAGAAATTTCTGGGCTAGAGTGTTCAGTAGTAATACGCAAATAAGAATAAAAATAATTCATTTCTTTTTCCCAGAAAACATTTTATTTCTCATTTTACACACCAGATAGCAGTACTAGGATATTTATAAGGTAATTGTAAATAGTTAGTTTATTTTAAACTAGATACCAGCAGTAATCAAATTCGTCTATTTAGCAAAATAGCACTTTTATGACCGTTTTCTTGAAAATTAACCGATCGTTAAGGGGTTAATCTTTATTTTTCATGTTTTATCTATATTTTTAACTTATCTTATAAGCTCTATATACTTGCAGCCTATTCACAGTAAATAAAATTTATTAATTTTCTTTGTTTTTTTTTCTTTTTTATCCTTACAGTCTTTATTGTGCTATATATATAAAAATCAGAACTTTTATAGTTTAATTTCTTTCATAGGAAGTTCAGCTTATTCAGCAGTTTTTGGTATACCAATCTAAAATTTCATATTTTTCCAATCATTAAATACTATTTTTTTAAACTTATTATTAAATTATTTTTTTCAATTGTTTATTATTTAATATGTTTCCATTTTTCAGAAAAGAAGCTGCCACCACAAAGTAATGTGGTCTGTGAATTATGTGGAACGCTATTAGGTTCAAAGAGAGCCCGACGTTTACATAATAGAATGCACATTGAACAAAAACGAAAGTTTAAACAGTTAGAAGAATATACTGCCAATGAAAAATCCAGTTTACTAAACATATCAAGTAATTTGCATAATTCATCTGTGGATAGTAACTCCCATTCTCGCATCCAAACTAGTTTAAACGTAAATTTAAAAAGTGACTCTTCTAAAAATGAAACTCCAGCTACTAGACTTCGTTTTTGTGAAGTATGTCGCGCCAGTTTTAAAAATAGAAAACAATTAAGTAGTCATCTCTACATTACTGGTCACTATAAACAATCTTATAAATCGTTTAATGAAGAACGTGATGTGGAAAAATTTCATAGTCAGGTGAGACAGTATCCTAGTGATCCACCATTAATTCAACCTTTTGTATCTGTTCCACTTTACAATGTGTTGGATAGTAATTTTGTAGGCGATCCTCGCAACTATAGGCTTGAAGATCATTGCAGAAGTAGTCAATTGGATAATTGGGTAACTGATCGTTTTGGTTTATTAGATAATCCACATCCTATTGGTCCATTAGGTAGTTCACATAATAAACACTTCGCTGATTCATTTAATAATCATTCGAGAAATCTAGTTTCACATTCAAGTAATCCACTGTCAGGCACCGACCAACGAGAAGAGTGTCGTGTAGCAAATAAAGGTAGAATTCACAAAAGTTTAGTTTGTTCAGAGATGTTTAGTGATAAAAGACAATTTCTTAATCATAAAAGAGTTCATAGCAGAGGAAAGAAAGAAAATCAAAAAAAGAATGAAATTGAGCAATTTTTTAGTGGAAAATGTAGGGAGGATATCATGGTAAGGCATATTGCTAAATTTATTTCGAATATCAGACGCCAAGTTGAACATCATAAATTAGATGTTTCCCTGGATAATTTCATGGCATCTAAGAAATTGAAATTGTCTTGTAGTGGTAAAGAGAGGGGAGTTTCTGATTCAACCACTGATAAAATCAGTGGTAGTGAAAAAGTAAAGCATGTTGAATCCTGTTCTATAAACACTTCAGAAGAATCCAGGAAAGATTCCTTCATATCTAAAACTTATAAAAGCAATGAAGTATGTAATACTGTAAAAAATAACATTAGCGATCAGAAAATAGATACTTCAAAAGAATCTACTAAAATAGAAGGAAATACATTTATGATTGAAGCAAATAAGAGTACTGATGCATGTACTTTAGGGGAAGATGATAATAATAAACAACCATTAGACGCTAAGTTAAAACGATGTATAGACTTATCAAATGAATCCAATAGAAGAGAAAGAAATTCATTTATTAAAGAAACAGATCAGATCAGTAAAACATGTGGAGTTTTAAAAAAATGCTACAGCAAAAAGTCTATAGATTCTGGATCAAAATGTTCTGAGAACACTTCAAGCAACTCAAAAGAAGTAGGAAAAGAATCTTCTTTAATCAAAACAGACAAAATTGGTAAAACCACCTGTTCCATGGAAAAAAATAACAATGATCAACCAGTAGAATGTACATTAAACTCTTTAGAACAAAGTATAGATAAAAACAGTAACAATGCACTAGAAAATACATTAAACTCTGTGGTACAAAAGAATATATTGGCTACCAAACAAACCTCACCAAAATCGAAAAAAAGAAAAGCATCTTTTGTAAACAGTGTAACTTTTGATGTTCTAAATCGTAGTAAAAAACCGAAAACAGCTATTAGATGTAAATCTTTTAGGTACTGTTGAAAAGGAAAGCAAGCAAAATATCATTGATAGCCTGGCTTCTACGATCGAAAACAAATTTAATAGTTTAAACGAAGAAACCATACTTATTAGTTCTAAAATTAATAAAGCAATGAAAGAAACTCAGCCCAATGAAGCAATAGGAAAATCTATGCTTGTGTCAGATTCTTTTCATTATTTGCCTTGGAAATAAGTTTCTACTTCAAGAGGTTATTGGGCTAGCAAATGAACAAAAAATTTTGTAAGGTTCCTTGATTTTTTTCTAAAACATGCAATGTTTTTCGTGATGATATTTTTTTGTGAATCTGGCATTTGATCAAAAATGCAATAAATTTTTGCAATAAATGTAGAATGTTTTTTCTTTATAGATTTTAATTGAAATCGGATAGCATTCTTAACTAAATTATTTTTGCAGTTTTCCTTAAAAGCCTATATGTTATTATTATTAATCATCAAACAATTTCAATAACTTGAATTTTCAGATGTCTTTTTTTCCCATTGGCAACTTTTTATTACTCAATTAAAATCTGACTGGAATTTTGGGACATTTTTAAACATACTAACAATAAGATTCCAATACTTGTAGAACACTAACAAACTTCCTACAAACTTTTG
Organism: Parasteatoda lunata; assembly: GCA_949128135.1. Taxonomy (NCBI): domain Eukaryota; kingdom Metazoa; phylum Arthropoda; class Arachnida; order Araneae; family Theridiidae; genus Parasteatoda; species Parasteatoda lunata. Next base: position 73,594,928 of record OX421976.1, on the reverse strand, counting down.
AAAAAATTAATTAAGCGTTGTTAATTTCTCTCAATTTCTAATTTATTATTTGGATTATTTTACAAATCACTGATTATTTATTTTTCTTAAATTTTATTTTACTTGTTTTTACGGTTTCTTTTATTTTCTTCTAATTCCTGTATTTAAAGTATATAATTTCATCTTATTGTTTAATCAAGCTTAAAAAGGGCATTTTATGCAAATTTATTTGTGCTTTAATTTTTTTTAGCTCAAAGTTTTATTTTATTGTTCATAATCACTGCATTGTTGAGCAATAATATTATAACTTAATTTACCCATTCTCTATATAATTTTCTACAATATGCTCAGCATAATCTTAAAATATGTTACTATTTTAGTATATTTTTTAATAGTAAAACTGCTGAATTTGAAAATAAATTTAGGTTAGATGTTCCAATCTTCCCTGTTTTGTGAACATAAATTTGCTTTTTTTTATCGAACATATGTGTGCCTAAATTTTAAACTTCATATTTTGCTATGCCTGTTTATATGAACTCATAAACTCTCCTTACTTAGATTTTCGAAAGAAATGTTAAATACACTTGTATAAAAATATTTATTTTCTTTATGATTTATGTATTACTCTTATTTTTCGGGGAGGATATCATATGATAAGTTTGTAATACTTATGAGGATTTTTTTTTTTTTTTTAATACTTGTTTTTTATTTTTTACCTATGCAGTTGAGATCCTATAATTTCGGAATGTTCCAGGGCAGTTGCAATTTTAAAATAGTCATTTTTTGGGGGCTTTTTAGATTATAATCAAAAGCAGTTTTTTTATTGTTTATGATACCCAGAATTCTGAAATAAATAAAATATCATTTTAAAATATTAAGAAATGGGATAAAAGAAAATTCACATAAATGTAGAGTGATAGAAAAAATTAAAATATAAACCAAAAAATTAAAAATGCCTACAAAAGTAAACTTTAAAATATTTAAAAAATGGTGATGGAAAAAAATAAAATATCAGCAAGAAATGCAGGATTCTGTTTATGAGGTTTTGATTATTGTATCAAACTACTTGTATTAAGATAAGATTTTTCCAAATTCATTGTTTGCTTCGATTTTTTTTTTTTTTTTTTTTTTTCAAACATATTTTTAGGCTTAAATATACATTTATACGGTCATTTATCTGTCACTGCTTTGCTGTAAAAGAATAAAGTTGATTTTTTTTTTTTTTTTTTTTTTTGCATAGTTAAAATGAGGGGGAAATTACACACATTCCTCCTTGTATTTTATTCTGGTTTCCAAATAAGAAGATATGTATTGTTTCAAACAACTTGTATTGTAGTAAGATGATTTTTTAAATATTTATTGTTTATATTTCCCGTTTGTTAATGCTTATTTATATGTATCTGTTACCTTATTGTAAAATAATGCTATTTCATTTTAAAATGAATAAGCAAAACATTTTACTCATTAATAATGTCTGGAAAATTGTATACATTTTATCCTGGTTTCCAGATATAAGGTTTTATACTCTATCAAACTACTTGCATTTTGGTAAGATTATTTTTGAAAATTTATTGTCTATGCTTTATATTTTTTAATGCCGTTACCTTTGTGTAAAATAATTTTTAAAGAAGAAATGGTAATGCAACATGAATGAAAAAAGTTTTGCTCATTTAAAATGGCAGGAAAATTTTATACATTTTGTTCTTGTTTGCAGGTGAGAGGTTTTGTACCCTATCAAACTACTTGCATTGTCGTTAGATGTTTTTGGAAATTTATTGTCGATGTTTTATATTTTTTAATACTGTTAACCTTTCTGTAAAAGAATTTTAAAGAAGAAATGGTATTACATTTTAACATCATTGAAAAATGTTTTACTCATTTATAATAGCGGGAAAAATTCTTCCTATTTTATTTTGTTCTGGATAAGAAATTCTATAACTGTGTCTAATTACTGATATTACTGTAAAGTAATTTTTTTTTTTTTTTTTCAAAATTAACTAATTTTTTTGACGTTCTTTTCAAACATTTTATTATTCTGTTATGTATATATAGACTTATACTTGTTACCTGGGCATGATTTCATGTCTTAAAATCAGTCTCAAAGTTTGTTAGTGCTAAAAATTACTAGTCACAAAGCCAGAGTTTATGCTAGCATTTTTTAAAGCTGTTTAACATTACATTTTGTGATGCAAAAAAGACAACTGAGTTACTCAATATCAAATTTTTTCTGAGTTATTTATGTTAAATATTTAAATTCATATAAAAGTTCAAATAGTACTATTTACTACTATTTTCTTGCTACAAGATGTCTATATATGCTTTATTATTATCAAAATAATGCAAATTCAACCCATTTGATAAAATAAAAGATTTTTTAATTTATATTTTTTTTTATTAATGCTGTTTTGATTAAAATAACTATTATATTACAAGATGAATGGAATGCCGTAATTTTTAACGTTAGTGTGACGCAGAACAGATAGCTTTGTTCCTCTCTCAAAATTTTCACTTTCAGACCTTTAAAGTTTCAGCAAGAAATTTTTTTTAGGACTGTTTCAATCCAAGTAAACTCAATTTTCAACCTCATCTAAATTACATTTGTCACTTACTTTCCTGTTATAATACTGTGATTTATAAACTAAAGATAATTTTTTTTCCTCCAATTCATTCAAAGTCACCAGCTTTAAGATAATAAGAGGTTTCGAGCAGTTTTTTTCTCTCTTGTTTTTCTGTAACTTTAAACTTGCTAGCTCGTGAATTTGTACCTCTGATGCTTTTCTTGGAAGAAAAAGAGTTGTATTTTAGAAAATGTATGTTAATGTTTATCAGTTCTTGTTATATCCTCATACAGTTAAGCCCCATTTATAGTTTTCTTATTTTTATGTTGTTTCATTGTAGCCCCAGTTCATTCTCAATCTATGCGATGTAAAAATATTGCTAGTTTATACTACAGAAAAAATAAGTCCTTAGTTATACATATTTTTAAGCACAATATTTAACCTGGTTTTGATGAACTATAACTGAAGCTCAATAAAGAAATCCTGCTAAATTTTAACTGAGTGAAGACCGTAAAAAAGACAGAAGTTCACAGCCACATTGCTTACATGGTATATCCTTTCAAATGTGCCAAAAATCGTGGAAAAGATGCCAAAAAATTTTGTTGTGTTTTCTAAATTGAAAACTTCTCTGTTCAGAAAATATATATATATAGTGCACCAACAGATTTATCTTGACTGAATTAATTGCTCTACTTTTCTTTGATGCAAGTTGTTGATCAGAATAAAAGTTCACAAGTTCTCTTGTTTTTATTTCGATAAGTTGTTGATCTAAATAAAAACATTGATTTCAATTAAACTATTTCCTTGCTTTTAAATTCTTTATGTTGTCTATCAAATTTAGTTTGACATTATCAATATTATTTTTTCAAACACCTGCTTTTATTAAAAAAATAAATCAAAATTCCCACTTCGGTTGAAATTTGATAGTCTACCTGTAGTTTTCAAAGTCTAGCGCAATGACTGGTTTAGAGTTGGTAATAGTTGTGTCAGAGTCACTAGCCTGTTTTTTGAAAAGGGATGACATGTTTGTAACAACAATAGAAAAGTCAGTATTATATCACTCTTAGCCTTCTTTTTTTTTTAAGAAAAAAGAAGGCTAAGCATCTCTGAGCACATTTTCTCTTCGAAGCGGCTTTCGTACTATGATATACAGTTATATATTCTGAGTTATATATATTCTGTAGCTATATATTCCTTTTATCTCCTGAGAGACATTTGGATTGGTGCTTTACTGTACTTTCATTCTCTCTTATGTTATACATATTATTTGTACTGTGATGTGTGTGGCTTTGTACTGTGATATGTATTATTGTGATATATACTGAATTAAATATATTCTGTTGCTATATATTCTTTCTATCTGCTGAAAGGCGTGCAAATGGTGCTTTGCTGTATTTCAATACCCCTTATACTTTGGAAGGTACTTTAATACTGTAGCCATGTATTCTGATTTTTTTTTTTTTTTAAGTTTAAATGTACAGAATTGAACAAGTGCTATTTTGTTATGAGGACATTGCATTGAGTATTTAAATTTCACACTATATTCTATGTTTAGTTTGCTTGCGTACTTATTTGGGTGGAGTTTCTGTACTGTGATATGTAGTTACACAAAATACTTTTTTGAAATGTTTTTCATAGAGAAGATATGTTATGGGTATAATCAGTAAATATGAGCCAGAGGCCAGTCAATACAATTTATTTTTTGAAACTCAAATATATAGCTCACAATTGTTTTGGAATTTATTACATTTCAAAATGTGCTTTTATTTATATTCCATTGTGAAACTAGTCTCATAAAGTATGAAGAGACTTTGGCTTCTTTTTAAACAGAGTTATGAATACATACATCTTTATAGAGTTTAACATGTTCCTAATGATTGTGTGAACAGTACCATGACTAAAGTCTCTTGCTCCAGGAATATTATCCACTGTTGCAACTGTTCCATGTTAAACTTATTCTCTGCAGTGCTTTTTGAACTTCCCAGAAATACTGAAGTCATCTTTTGATCCATAAATTTTGTCAACTACTGTTACAAGATGGTCTCTTTGCTCCACTTCTGACACAAATTTGCTTGAGATTTATCAAGAATTTTAACACTATTACATCATCGACTGACAAGAAATGCTGAATGCCCTGCTGGCCCATTTTGGATGTCATTACTTGTCATCCCAGTTAAAGAATCTCTGAATTGATCTTCAATACTATCATGGAAAAAAAATTTAAGTTTATTTGCAGAGATGCAGTAAATATTTGTATTCAAATGTTGTATTTGGCAGGTTTTCAAGTTTTAAAAGAGAAGAGTGCCCGATGCTACAAATTAATAATAAATTAAATACACTACTAAAAGAAAGTACTTAAGATAAACTAACTGTAAGATTATTAAAGATGATGAAACTTGAGTTTGGAAGTTAAAAATAGCTGTTAATACAGAGGAGATATTTTTTTTTTTAAGTTAGACTTAATTTTTTCTGCAAATTTTATTATTATTATTTTTAATATTTGGTTGCAAGGCAAAATAATTCTGCAGCGCCTGTCTCTGTGCCAAGCTGTTTCTGTTGCCAGGTTTGTCACTTTCATAAAAGGCATGAATAAACTTAAAAAGCTCAGCTATGATTGCTTGCAGAAAAATTACTACCTTGGAAAAAGTTAGAAAATATTTTTCATCCCACCACATTTCAAGTTCCTTTCATTTTCCTAAATAGTTGTGGTTCAGTCGTCTCTGATTCATTATTTACTGACTCTACTTAAATTATAAGGATAATTCACTGACTTTATCACTGTTAAAAAATTTTGTACTCATACTTGTTAGTATTTTTGCTTGTATCATCTTTTCTAAAGTATAATGTGATACGTATCTGTGTATTAAGATTTTTTTTTTTTTTTGCCTTTAAGAAGATTTTTGTTGAAAGCGTCGATATCTTTCCAATTCATACATGGGGAATAAAATTTATGTATATTTCACAATTATTTCTGAGAATGTAACTCTATGGTCTTAATTCAAGTTTGTACCAATAAAAATATCTGATTGTTGTTTATTCCGATATTTTTTTTTTTATCAAAAACTATTTTCATTCCTATGCAAAAAAATGGTTTTTGATTGGTATTTGATATAAAAGTTCATAAAAATTTTTATTTTCAAATTTTTCTGGTATAACCATACAATAAACTTAAAACAATTTCCCATGAATGAAAGAATAATGACACCTCCTTCCTAGATTCTTATTCTAGATTAGGGATCTTCAGCTTATAGCCAGTGGACCACTAGTGACCCTTAATTGATATTTTAGTGTTCCACTGAAATAACTCACTCTAAAGGTTCGATTGAAGAATTGACCATTGCAGGTGATAAAGAAAAGGAAAATTTTTGCTGAAACTTCTAAAAACAAATTGTCGAATTCATCTGCTTATTATGATCGATATGAGCCAGAGGAAAACCAACCGAGCCTGTGTAGAAAAAGCAAATGTATTGAATTTCTTTCATTAATTGATATTATTTTAAATCTGCTTCAATAGAAAGGAGTAAAATATGTAAACCTACCTTGTCTTTTATTTTTCTCAGGTTTTTATTTCTCAAAAGCCATTCAACCGAATGATCTGTAAAATTTGCACTTAGTGTGTGAAAATCCAATTAAAGGAGCAAAGTTTTTTGGGGGGTAATTTTTATTACTGTGACAAAAGCGTTATTTCTTTACTTTATCTTATATAGTTATTATTATTATTTATTTTTCCCCTTTCGTTTCTCGACAGTGCATCAGGATTTAAATTCTAGCGATGACTGTCAATTCGTCTGCTCTCTGCATTTCCCAACCATACTGGGCTATCATAAGGAATCCCCAGTGATAAACGGATCATCCTTCCAGGAATATCCTTGCCTTCTGAGTTAGGTTTAAAATTACAAGGCTACGGGGTTAAACATTGATAGTCAAAAATTCAATATGAATCGGCTCTTCAACAGGGCTCGGAAATTTTAACCGTCCCTGAGGACGGCTTGTCCAACAACGTACCCGTCTTCCTTTGAAACTAACCCGTCACTTCTAAATAAATAAAAATATAATTTTCTCTTATTTATTACAAACATTTATCATATAAATTGCACAATGAATTAGTTACTAGGATTACATTATACAGTAATAAAAGAAATACTAGATTACTAATAGTAACCTAGTATTTATTTTATGAAATAATTTAAATGACAAAGGTCAAGTTATCCGAAGGTACTGCGTTTTTTAAATGAATCAAATATGACGTTTGCCAGTTCCACAATCAATCCAATGATTTACAGAGGTTTCTGCTCAGAAATCTGAAAGGGGTTTTCTATTTAGGTAGATGTTCGTAATTGCGTTTAACGCTTCTTGTTAAGACCAGTACGTAATGTGTTTTTTTTTTTTTTTTTTGTAAGTTCATTACTGAAAAGCTCCTTTCAACAGCTGCAGTACTCCCAGACAGAGAAAACACCAATTCCACCAAGCGCAGTATGTTGCTGTATTTCTAGATTAGAGGGTCATTATAGAAGTGAGGCGATAGACTCTTGTAAGATAACAAAAATTGAAAGTGGACGTCGGATTCGAGAAATTCGTTGTCCGCGGGGAATTTTTGACCGCCGAGGACGGGCGGTTTTTCGAGCCCTGCTCTTCAACATAGATGATGAAATAATTTACAGTACACATAGTATGTGGGATTGAATAATTATGATATAACTTGTAAAACAGTAAAAAAAAAAATCTGAGTAAAATATTATCCTCTCAAAATGAGCGAAATTACTGAAAATTCTAGTAAAATATTTCTTAGAAAAAGTAATAGAATCGTGAACAAAATTTTAACTTTTCAAAATAGCATAACGTTCTATTTTTTATTATTATTATTTTTCTTAAAAGAAGAAAAAAACCGAAAATTCTGTTTTCTTAAAATCAGTGAATAAACACCAATTTTCCAGAATGAGTAAAAGACCGAAAATCCTCTTTAAATGTTTCTTAAAAACAGTAAAAAAAATAATAGTGACACAAATTAGTTTTTTTTTTAAATCAGCGAAAGGCTGATAATTCTCGTTAAATATTTGTTAAAAGCAGTAAAAATAAATAAATAATTTTAATAATAACCTTTCTAAATGAGCTCAACACCCAAAATGCCCTTAAAATATTTCTAAATTATTAGGTGCCTCAAATTGGAATGGAAAAAAATTAATTGCAATATTGAATAAACTTATAAATGCCTATTACTATTCAAAAATTAACTTATGATCGGGTGTTGGCTTAATATTTAAGGAAGATGCCCTAAAATCCCATCTTTAATGCAAACGAAGGCCAAATTCCACACGAATCTTCATTATCAATGCCAAGGCCAGCCAACAGGCAAATATTCTTATAACCACTGTCCGCCTCTATACCCCACCAAGATTGGGCGACTTGCAGAGGAGTGCAAAAACGACGCGGTAATTTCAAGGTCAAAAAAGTAAAGCATAGAACAAAAGGCAGCACTATTTTGCAAATTATCTTTTGAAGAAAACGCCTTTTATTCGAAATGCGCTGGAGCGTTTTTAATTGAACCCTGCCACCATTAATCTTCCATCGCCAATCTTTTCATGTATTGAACAAAGTGCCAAAGAAAGGAATGAGAACAAAGCTAACATTCCCTGTCAGTCTCTTGAGCTGTTGAAAGAAAACAGGCAATTTGAAAAGAATAAAAGTGAAAACTTTTTTTTTAAATCTCAGCTACAGAAAGGTACTTCCGACCTAAAGTTAGGCTGTTTCTAATTAGTTAGCGTTAATTATTATCCATTTTGATGAGATCTTTGTGTCGTTCACGTTGGAGTTAACGTGAAACTTTTGAGATGATGTTTTCTTAGTGTTCACTTACTTTTAATGCATTGTTCCACAATTACACTTGTTTTTTGCGTTATCATCAATCTTAGCATTATTATTCTTCAATTGTATGAAATTTTATTTTAATAAAACTCAGTTTTGTTTAACTCGCTTTCATGTTGATCGAAAATTCGACTACAAGCAAACGACTTGAGAAACTCAGACGTGTACTTCACGCCTTATGACAATGCAGGTTTCATTCGTTTTCTGATGGCTACAAGCAAAATATATGGTTAATTTATTACCAAATAAAATTTTTCAGCCAACAAAGTTTTGACCACTTTCAAACCGGATAAGGTGCTCAAATTTTATTTTAACAGCAGCTCTCTATCAATGCTGGATGACAATGCAAGTTACAATTGTTTTCGGGCAGTCATAGGTAGAATTTATCGTCACTTTAACGCCAAATGGTATTTATTGTCGAAATTTTGACAATTTTCTGGTTAAGAGGGCTCAAATTTCACCTACCCCTATGCACCATACCAGGGCCGGATTTAAGCTTGGCGGGGCCCCAAGCTACTGAAAATTATGGGCCCTTATAAGTTCAATTCTATTTATAATATACACCTGAGGAAAACTATCATTTTTTATTAAGTATTAACATTAAATTATTAAAAAAATTTCTTTTCGTTATATTTTGTTTTGTTGCTCAAAATCTATGGACTTTGAAACATGAAATTATGAAGGTGTGTAGAAAATATGCAAGGAGTTAGAAAGAAATACAAGAAAATACAATTTGATTATTAGTTTTATTCTTTTTATGACCACCATTGAAAAACTGACTCAATTTTGAGTTTACAACTACCCATGTTTAACTACGTAGCCTTGTAATTCTGAACTCAATGCAGAAGACAAGGGAACTCCTGGGTCAGTACCCAGAGGTAATGATTTGTTAAGAACATACTGGACTTTGTGACCCAGACAGATTTAACATGCACCAGTAACCATTTTATACATGGGTATTCTTCTGCCGGCTGGATTCGAACTCCCATTCTCACGAACACGAGTCCATAGCCCTACCAACCAAGCTATTGCGGCCAAATTATTAGTTTATTTTATAACAGTCATTGAACAGCCCACCCAATTTCGAGTCTCCACTACTAATGTTCAACTGCGTAGCCATGTAATTTTGAACCCAATCCAGCAAAAACTCCAGGATCAAGTATTTGATGAAATTTTTGCCTTCGTGGAGGACGTTTTGATGGAACCAATCCGCATTTGAGTTACATGGAGAGGAAAACCACGAATGCCTCCCACGGTTAGTCTAACAGCAAGGGGACTCTTAACCCATGATCCGTCTACCACTGAGGATATTTTACGCCAGCACTGTGGTCGGTGCAAGCCGGGTGTAGAATTCATATCGACCAGCAGCTACACTGGCATTCGAACTCTGTTCACCTAATTCGGAGGCGAATGCTTTATCCTTCAGTCCATCTTCACTGAGAAATAACTTTGAGGGATGTACCAATTTTCAAATTTTATTGATTTGCTTAAATTTAGTCATCTTCAAAATGTAAATGGCAATCATAATTTTTGTGTAGAAAAATGGAAATAAACTGTTTTTCCTCTTATCTGCACTGATTAATGAGAAGCAACCACGAGGGTTAGTGAGCAAAGTGAACAAGGGGCGAAGCCTTCTAGTTTTTTAAATAATTATTAAATTATTAGTTTTTAACATGTATACCTTAAAAAACGCACTTTAAGTTCTACACTTATTTTAAATAGTAATATTACAGATAAATTATTTTTATGAAACAATGCAATTAAAGTAAGTATACCAAATTCATTTAATTTTCTTCTGTATGTCTAAATAAATATTTCGATGCTATGAATTTAGAAATAGTATAAAGAATTAGACATTAATACCTTAATTTATTATTTACATAAAAAGTGTGTATAGCCAACAATTATTTTATATTTTTAAACACTTCGATTAGATTTTGAAAGGCATCCGAAAATGCAAAGAAGAGAAAAAAATTATAATGGGCTTTATAGGGCCCCAGCTCCGAATAAGACTTTAAAAAAGAAAGGATAAAAATGGGATCTGGGGGGCCCTTGCCATCTCGGGGCCCCAAGCTTCAGCTTACTTAGCTTATACGTAAATCTGGCCTTGCACCATACGATGATAACAGTTTCAGTCATATCCTGACATGGTCGGATTAAGCGTTCGCCGGGCCCTAGGCCATTCAAATTTTGAGGGCCCTTAGATTAAATTTTTTCTCGTATATTTTTTATTTATTCAATTATAAAAGTATTTATAAATCTTTTCATTTAAGAAAGCATATTTGAAATTAAAATAAATTAAATTTTACTTTATTTTATTAAATTAGAACTAAAAAATAATCATAACATTTTGAAAAAATTTGAACAATCATTGTTTTTCATAATTTTTTAAAATTTACTTTCAAAAAATCCATTTTAAGGGGGCCCCAGGCAATGGCCTAATGGGTAATCCAGCCCTGTATCCTGACCACTACAAACAGTAGTACCCAAGGTACTGCTCGACAACGAGCACATATATCGCATGTACTCAGTGGGTTTTAGCGAAGTCCAGGGTCGAATCCTGGCACCTCCACACAATAGTGCTGTGGCGTAACTACCACTACAAAAATTAAACATCAATTCACTGGTATATAAGACATACTAACTTGAATCAATCACGAGGTACCTTTTGATAGATCAGGGCTGTCCAACTGGCGGCCCGCCATCACATTTTGTGCGGCCCGCCTACTTCTTACTCAGCATATTTCTTTTTTCGACATTTTATGGTATCAAGAAGCATCCGAGACTACCATTCTTGGTCAAGCCGAGATCCCCGAAGTTTCTTCTTGAATTCTCTTTCACTCCTTTCATTGTATTGGGAGAAAAAGGTACAGGACATCTACATGTCAAGAGAAGTCCTACCCTGCACGCTGGAGTTATTCAATAGTATTGCCTCGCGTTAGATAGACAGTGAGAATCGAGTGTTCCAGGACCGCTGGGAAACCCAGTATTTCCTCACGAATAGAAAGGACTAACTCCAGTGCTTGATTTGTATGCAAGTTGTGGCTGTGTGCAAAGAATATAATGTCAAAAGGCATTACGCGAGTCTTCACGAAGGGAGCCACAGTAAATATCAAGGAGAGGCAAGATCTCTGATAGTTTCAGAACTGAAATCAAAACTGCAAAAACAAGCTGGGATGTTTACTCAAGTAAAATCTTATCAGTACAAGGCTTTGCATGTTTCGTATGCAATTTCACTTGAGCTTTTGCTAAAGCAAAAAAACCTTACACTGATGGCGTCGTTGTTAAAAAGTGTGCTGTAGAAATGGCAAAAGCATTTGGTGATAGCAAAATGGCTAAGCATTTCGATTCAGTTTTCCCATTAAAATGTAAACAAATTGTTTTATAATTCTTCTGTTCCATTGTTTTATAAATAATAATACAACTATTAATTGTTATTGTATAAGAGGTTATTGTTCAACTTTTTCAAACTGCGGCCCGCCTGGTGATCAGTGACCGGAATTCTGGCCCGTGGGCTCTTTGCAGTTGGACAGCCCTGTGATAGATGAAGGTTGGCATGGTCGATAACTCCGCCCCCCACATTGGTAACCTCCGGACGTGATTTGAACACGCAGTAACGCCGACTTCGATCTGGTAGCGCCTACTTCGATGGATGTCCACATTGAACAGTTGGCTTGCTATTTGTGACATTATCCACCTCCTCACGCTGTTGCTACTCAGTCTCGTCTCGATTAAACACAACGTCTGCCTGCATACACTCGATTGCTAATGGCAACACAGGAGCGACTACTACTGTAAAGTTAATACACCTCTCACATTCAGCACTCAAAATTCCGGTGACCTTAATTCCAGCTCTCCCGGTCTGTCACAAAGTACAGCAACTAGTGGTATCTGTTCATCGAATTCTATCCCTGAAAAAATTCTGGTGGGGTAGTATTGTGGCGTAACTACCACTACGAAAATTAAACATCAATTCACTGGTATATAAAACATGCTAACTTGAATCAATCACGAGGTACCTTTTGACAGATGAAGGTTGACATGGTCGATAACTCCGCCCCCCACAGTCCGATTCTCTTTTTTACTGAGGTACCACGGCCCACATTACCAAGGTAAATTGAGGAAAACTCTTGATTTTGCACTTTAACAGATTACCCTAGTTAATTTGCAGATTAATAATGTAATATGGGTGTTAACGGTTTTCGAGCCTTTAACAGTAAAATATACAAATTCAGGCAAGTTGGTTGGAGCGGTTGTTTGGCAACTCAATTCTCATTAATTAATGAGTAATGAGATTATTACTCATTTTTCTATGTAGTCTGAATAAAGAGCTAGTTTTTACCACCGTTTGAGAAAATTACGTGAAAACGCGCCAATTTAATGTTACAAGAAAAACGAGTATAATTTTATGAAAAATCCGCACTGCACTGAACCGTATCGAGAAAAATTATGTCACAACTTTCGTATCCAAGATATCAAATCATAACAATCCGCATATTATCATTTATGGCTCTCTTCTTCACAGTGACTAGGAAGTCGTCGTTATAACAACAGGGTAATTCCAATAATTGGGAATTTCACGTAATAAGAATTCCTATGGCAAAGCTTTAATGTTGCCCATTAAGAGAATTTGCCTTTCCCGAACGACGCCCTTCTCTGCCGACAAGCTGTAATTTTAGTTTTTGTTTCGAATGTGGATTAGTCATTCTCGGATTGTAATTAGACAGTTTTTGTCGTTGAAATGATGTGTAGGTTAGGTTTTCTATCTGTTTTGAATATGATTTGGAATTATAATGTGAAAAAATATTTGCAGATAAAATTTATTTTATTTTTTTAAGGAATTGCTATCTTTACTATAGCATGTTGAGGATATATATTTTTTATTTTAGTGATTTTCATTTTTAATAAATAAACTGCCCGTATAATTTTTAAAAAAAATATTTATTTACGAAATTTATTAAAAATTCAGCTGCAATAAAAACTTTTTAATTAACTATAAGTAAAATTAGGAGTTTTCGTAAAGAGGGCCAGTAGGGAAAAATCGAATACTGTAACAAACTGTTAAGTATATGGGTGATTCTCACGAAATATGACAATTCACTGTCCCTTGCTCCACGATCTAATACTATAATACTAAAAGAACTTTATTTAAAAAAATTAATAAATAGCATTGCTGTTAGCATTTTAAAATAACTTTGCACTAGCATTGACTGTTTTGTACAGTTAAAAAATTTAATTGAACTTCAAAATGTCATTTTCCTGGCATGTCCCAAACAATGTTTCCAATAATAACTAGCTTCAAAACTTCCTATAAATTTTTCAATATCTAATTTTTTTTTATCTCAACCGTTGTAAGCATTTCTAGAATATACGCAGAGGGTATTTTTTCAAAAACTTCGTTTAAAAAAAATTTTTCTGTCAATAATTTGCTTGTCCCAAGAAAATCTGTCATTTTCCTGGCTACTTTTATTTAGTGGTTTATAACCAAAATAGATAGAGCCAGCAATCAATATCTTTTGTTAATAGATTGATTAGATACCCTCCTATATGAACATGTCTTGTTGCATCAATAAAGAACCAATTTTCTGGTTCAAAGTCTATTTCAAAAAATTTTTCAAGGTGAGTAGGTTTTTGTGTTGTCATTTTCCTGGCTTCTTGAAATCATTAATAACATAAACTACATAGATTTATCTGAGTTATTTTAAGAAATCCTGTTGTTTTCTACAGAATATAAACATCTTAGGCCAAAATATTTAATTAAAGTAAAGTTATATGCTATAAAATGGCGAATTTGTCATTATCCTGGCTGTCATTTTCCTGGCTTATGAATGCCAGGACATTGGAAGTGTTACCAGAATTTTTTTTTAACTGCTAATACTATAAGGAGAGAAAGCAAATATTAACCTAATACCAAGTTTATGCATTATTGTAATATGCTTGGATGTAATCTAAGTTATTTATTTATTTAATGATTGATTATTATCCACAATTTTATTGTGTACATATCAGCAACAAAAATTTTTTTGATTCTTTCTGCTGTGGATAAAAAGAATTAATTTAAGCAATTTATGGTCCATCTAACATAAAGGTTGAGTTACTTACTATTAACTTAAAATGACTGTTCTTTAAACTTCTAAGCTAATATGTCATTTTCCTGGCATTCAAGATTTGGTGAATTTCTATTTTATTTTTTTTCCCGAGCAAATGTCAATAAACTACACTGCTATCTGTAAGATATTAATAAGTGTAACTAAAGAAGTATATAAAAAAATGTTTAGATTATTTTGATGACTTTAAATTTGAAAGAAATTTTTTGGTCCGAATTGTCATATTTCGTGAGAATCACCCATATATAAAGTATTTATAAACACTTAGTGTTTTCTTTGTTAAACTAGTGTTAAACTAAACTCGATTTTTTTTTACTATTCTTATAATCTTAGAACTTATTCCATTTATATAAAAATATTTTACCAAGATGATATGCCCTAAAAGCAATTATTGTTGTATAAACTAATAAAAGATAAATGTTTGCTCAACTGTTAAAAATAATAATACCTAGTGGTGGAAGACTACTAGGAATGAATAACAGTAAAATAATTATTATAAAATAAATGTATAATCTATAGATTAAGAAATAAAGGGTAATTTAATTGGTTGGTTCTAATGCCATTTGCCACACGGGCAACCCTGCTTGGTGAAACCGAGCAAATTTAAGGCAGAGTGTGCGATTCTTGTTTTTCAGTGGCGCCATCTATGGCCAAGAATTCGACTTCTGCCACCTCATACGTCACACCTGTTTATAAGGCGGACCCATTCATGCATCCATTCATTCATCCACAGATCGTAATTTTGACCTGAATCAGAGAACGATCGATCTCCAATCCAGTACCCCCAGAGGTATTGATTTTTTATGGGAACATGGAGGACTTTGCGACTCGACAGAATTTTAACGTGCATCAGTCACCAACTATACGGGGAGTCTTCGGCCGGCGGGGTTCGAACCTACGAACTCTCGGACATGGGCCCAGCGCCCTTCCGACCATGCTATCCCGGCATAATTTAATTTTTAAAATTATTTTATACCTAGATTTAAGCTATTACTTTTTATAGCATGAATCGGGATGCAACATATTAAGCTATTACTTTTTACATAAATTAAATTAACCTTGCAGCTGAGGACTTGCTCCTGAATGATTACGCTTATCTGTCTATAGTAAAAAATCGCAAAAGTTCCTGACGCTGTTTTAGGTGTTCAACTTTATGTTGAATTTTGCTTTGTGCAAAACCCTATAAGACTTAGAAACTTAAAATTACGAAGAGGTAAAGAAATATTCACAAGGAGCAATAAAAAATTTTGAAATTCAATTTGATCGAGAATTATTAACAATCTATCTTGTAGTAAAAAATATCATGCAGGCCGCTAGCTTCTAAAAACAATAACTATTTGCCATAATGTCAATAGCCAAATACGTTATTCATCATCAATTTAGTTTCTGAGGTTTTTTATTGTGTTATATTAGGATTTAATTTTCATCTCTTATTTGTTATCTGTATGTTTTTAGAAGAAATGGAATTATTAACAGTTAAATTTGTTGTAAAAAATATCACGATAAGAAACGAAATTCGTTGTAAAAAAATATCAAGCGGACTGCTTAGTTTCTAGAAAACCTAAGGAAGTTTTTTTTATTATAATTCATGATAGATATATATTATTGTTATTTTCAAAAAAAACTTTACAATTACAAATTTAATGAAAATCTTAATCACTTACTCAACAACAAATTGAAAAGATTTATTGAAAAAATGATTCATCTTATTTCATTGATAACATGTCAATAGCCAAATATACGCTATTCATTATCAAATAAGGTTTTGAGGTTATTTATTTTGTAATATTGAGATTTAATTTTCATGTCTTATTTGTTATCCATGTTTGTAAAAGAAATGATACAAATTATTTTCCCTGTCAATTCGGACTAAGAATGATAATCGAAAGAGAAAGAGGTGGAGGGAGAAAACATATAATGAACTCTGATTTAATCGGCACTTTATGAAAATACGATAATAAATTTCTATGCAATTATGGAAAAAAAATCGATTTTATAACTCTGGTTAAGTTTTTATTTTTATTTTATGATAACTAAGAATAGAAAAAGAACTAAAACGATACCATACTTAATATTTGAATTGAATCAACCATGATATTTAAACTACATTGAATAACCGAATATTGGATCTGAGAAATCTCTTGTTTTTGATTCTGTAGCAAGTGTTGAAAATCCGAATACGCAATCAAAAAAAAATTCTTCATCTCTCTAATTTTATTTGTTTATTCTGAAACACGGTAACGTCAAAGTTTTTAGATAATTGATAACATTAAAATCTGAGAAGTTTTACGTTTTTAGATAATCGATAACATTAAAGTTTAACAAGTTTTTAGATAATTGATAGCATTAAAGTTCAACGCTTTTTAAGTTTTTAGATAAATGATAATATAAGTAATAATTTTTAGAAAAAAAAAAATTAGGAATTTGTTGCAGTTTTTATTTCCTTTTTTTCTGCTTATAATTATAAAAAGTCACGGGTAAAGACTTTTTTACTAGTATTATCTAAGCGATTCGTAAAAGTTGTTGTTGTTGTTTCTAATGACACTTGCCAATACCAGCCCAGGCTATCCCAGCTAAGTTAGGCAGGGGATGCGTTTCTTATTTTTAGTGGCGCATCAATGACCTAAAATATGACTTAGACACACACACGTCACGCTCCGCTTTACAGGGAGGACTTATTTATACATCCATTCATGGGGAGTCTTCGGTTGGCGGAGATCGAACTCTCGACCTCTACTAACCAAGCAATCCTGGCCCGTCCTGTTAGGAGTTAAATAAACAAGAAAGGTAAAGCGATTAACACTTTGACCCTCTATGGATGAAATAAGTTTTTTTGTAATAAGCTTCAGAAATAAGCTTTTTTTACAATAATGAACTAATTGTTAAAAACTAACTTTCAGAATATTTTTTGTTAACATGCCTGATGTCTCTCCCCTACAATATCAAACGATAATAAACTCCTAGTCTCAAATGATACTGTTACCATGACCAATAAATAATGCTTTACTTTGCCGTATTTTGCATTACCAAATCTCGCAAAACCTAATTTTCTTTTCTCTGTCACTTCACATTAGCCCTTATTTCACATTACCAAATTTTCCCTTACATTCTATATGTATTTAAAATAATGAAATGTCTCGAATTGTCTCGCTATTAAAATATAAATACATTTCATTGCGTTTATTATTTATTGAACAGTTATTTCCTCAGAGTCTTTCCTTTGAGCACAGAAATAATATTCTGGGATTTTTATTAAAAGTTAATAGATATGTTAGATCAGGGCAAGAAATTTCTGTTCTAAAGCTACTATGCAGGCTAAAGGGTCTTTTTTTTCGCTACGATTTTCACGAAATATGAAAACAATTTTTATAATGTTAAAACATGTAGTATCAAAAAAAAAAAAAAAAAAAAAAAAAAAAAACATTTTAGCGTCCACAACCATAAAGAAACTGAAAAATCGAAACGCATTTATTGCAAAGAAATAATAAAGAATAATATTAACTTAAATTAAGGTTCTCGCAAAGTGTCAAAGGTTTCAATATCATTAAAAGTCATTAGAATAAAAGAAATATCAGAAAATTGAAATATCAGAACAAACATCAGTCAATTTCACTTGCATTGTTGATATCAAGTTGTAGCTCTCAAAATGTACACTAGATTAAAACACCATTACACTAGAATCAGACTCTAGTCATACTGTAATACAAGAGTCACAAGTTTGTTATACTAAAGTCGAATTCTATTACGCTAGAGCCAAACCCTTACTTACTTATTAGCTCTAAATATACGGTCGCCAATGGCGAGCTGGAGAGGGAATTTAGCACCCTGTGTTAGATGATACTAATTTTTTTTAACAAAATAGAAACTGTTTCGATCAATAATGTAACAATTATAGGAGATAGAGATAATAATGGAAAATGATAAACTCAGGAGATAGAGCGTTCACCTTCCAATGAGGTGAACGGGGTTCGAATCCCAGCGATGGCTGATCGATACGAATTCCGCATAAGGCTTGCACTGACCACAGTGCTGATGTAAAATATCCTCTGTGGTAGATGGATCATGGGTGAGAGCCCCTTTGCCATCTGGCTAACCGAGAGAGTTTTTCGTGGCTTTTCTCCCTATGTAACTCATTAGCTTCATCAAAAAGTCTGTGGGGGCGGAGTTATCGACCATGCCAACCGTCATCTATCAAAAGGTACCTCAGGATTGATTCAAGTTAGCATGGCTTATATACCAGTGAATCGATGTTTAATTTTCGTAGTGGTAGTTACGCCACAAGTCCTCCTCGAAGGCAAATTTATTCCAATACTTGCTCCAGGAATTCCCTTGTCTTCTGGATTGGGTTCAAAATTACAAGGCTACCGAGATGAACATTAGTAGCCGTAAACCCAAATTTGGGTCCGCTGTTCAAGGACAGTTATAAAATAAAATGTGTGTAATTACATAATAGCCAGCAAAATTACATCATCGTTGTCAAGACATCGATCATTATGCCCCAAGGCATTGATGATGGTATAATAGTACCAAAAACGGCTGTCTACCTCTTTTAACTGTTTAACTTATGATTAATCCAGAAAAAGCTACCCTTTTTTCTTTGTAAATTTAAGTTAGGGGAGTGTCGAGTACCCCCGCCCACTGTCAATTTCAAATGTATATAATATTTTTTCAAGTCAATGGGTCATCGGACATTAATTGTTATATTAAAAAAAGATTATTTACAAAGTTTCAAGTATTTATGCAGCTGGTAACATGGTAAACAATAGTTTTGAAAATATGTTGAATACAGTAGTCAAATTTTTTAAATTTCTATTTTTTTTAAGCTAAACTATTCTTTTTTTGGTTTATTCTTTTTGCATTATTTAATTAGATGACAAAACAATAGAAACATACAAAAATATTGAGCATTACTCAATATTATACAGAAATATAAGCAATACTCCTTAAGTGGGCGGGGCTACCCGACTCTCCCCTATGTTAAAACGTGTTACAGTTCTTTAACGATTTAAAGCCAATAAAATAAATGGGTAAAAGCTTACCTCTTTCTTTAAATCGTTCTTTCTTCTTTTGCGGATCTGACTGTATTTTCCTGTTAATAGATACCTGGAGACGTAATTACTAGAATAATACTAAACAATAATAGGAAAATTTTAATGAAGATATTTACAAATGTACAATTAAGGCGTAGAAGTAATCATTTTGAACGGAGCGGTTGCTCCCCAAGTGTTCGGAAAAAAACATTAATACTAAAAAGGAATAAACTCAACGTTACGGTTACAGCTAAAAAAGAGTTTTTGGCTCTGTCCGCCAGATGGAGGTGGCGGATTCGTAACACTCTCCCACCTTGAGGTCTGAAATAATTGAAGAGCTCAACAAGTTCAAACGTTGTGGTGGTCTTATAGCTCGTCCAACTCTGGTCACTGGAAAAGTGATAGGGTAGCTGGTTCGATCGCCACTCTGGATATCAGACTTTTGAATGGCTGCTCTATCATTCTGGTCACTCACAGGAATTGTTGAATCAGGTGGGTCCTTTCTTTCGATGATTCTAGGGACAAATTCTAGAGGTTGAAGTTCTAGAGGGTAGAGTCTTTGCACTGGACGGAGGAAAACACTGTTTTCTGTTTTGACTCTAGCAAGGCGAATCACATTGTCCTTTCCGGGTAGAATCTCTACTATTTTAGCTAAGGGCCAATGGATACGCTTTTTGTTGGCCTCCTCTAAAAGCACTAAGTCTCCAACATTCACTTTATCAAATCTTTTGTTCTTATCAGAGTAGAGTCTCAACTGTCCTAGATATTCGCTGCGAAACCTGTTTCTCAAATCATTACGAAGTTGTTGTCTGTACTTGGCTCTACGACTAAGTTCTTTAGCATCATCTATTTCATCAATATCTGGGACTCCCGATGATGGTAGTTCATGGAGAAACATCATAGGTGTCAAAGGGGAAGGATCTTCTGCATCTTCAGACACATATGTAATTGGTCTAGAATTTAAAATCTGTTCGCACTCACATAGTATTGTGTTAAGTTCTTCATAGTTCAGGGAAGCACGACCCAGAACTTTTCTTAAGACTTGTTTAACCATTCTAACTAGTCTCTCCCACCATCCACCCCACCATGCGGCGGATGGGGGGTTAAATCTCCAACGTATCTTTTGAGTAGTTGTCATATTTTGTACTGTCTGCCAATCAATGTTCATGAGTGCTCTCTGCGTTCCTACGAAATTGGTGCCATTGTCAGAATAGATAATGTATGGCCTGCCTCTTCTTGAAATAAACCTCCTCAGGGATTGGATGAAGGCTTCCGTTGACAGAGATGTTATCAGTTCCAAGTGTAAAGCACGGTATATAGCACAGGTAAATAACACAATCCACGACTTGGAGCCATCACGAAGAAACAGTGGTCCTGCCAAGTCAATACCGACGACTTCAAATACCGCTGCGTCTCGGACTCTATCTTCTGGTGGAATCCCTGACAATACTTCTATTTTTCGCTTATCGAATCTTTGACATGTAATGCACTTTCTTATGATGTTACGTATGGTTTTCCTTGACTTTAAAATCCAAAAGTTTTCTCTTAGAAGTGACATAAGTGTTGTTACTCCTGCATGTTGATGTTCGATGTGTTTTTCAATTATTAAACGGTGTACCACTGGATGATTGTAGGGTAAAAGCACAGGATACAGAAAACATTCTTTATCTTTCCTTTGAACTATATTTGTCTTCACTCTTAAAATTCCTTCTTCCGTTTCAATGGTTCTGAGAGTACGAAAATTTGAATCAGTTTTATTGGAAAAAGCGTCCTTTTGTATCAAACGATAAATTGCCTTTTCCGCTTTTTCAATTTCGGACACAGATAGGTTTTCTGAGGAATTCCTTTCTATTTTTCTTGAGTTTTTGTAAAATCGGAAAATCCAGGCAATCATTCTAACTATCTTCTTATAAGACGAGAAATATTTATAGTACCAATCGTAATCCTCATTCTCGTTATCAATCAGAGTAAGTATAGTTTTCCTCTTTTCTTTGTTTAATAGTTCTTCATCCGGTTGTTCTTCTGACTGGGGCCATTCTTCAAAAGGTAGATATAGGAAAGAAGGTCCCTCCCACCACTTCGATTTTTGCAATTGTTCAGGAGTACATCCTCTAGAAGGGAGGTCAGCAATATTTAAATTCCCAGGAACGTGTCTCCAGTCAGATATGTTCGTTAGCGATCTTATCTCTTGAACTCGATTGTGGACAAAGGTTCCCCAAGCTTGGTCCCTTTTGATCCAACCAATTGCTGTCGTTGAATCACTCCAATACGTTATAGGGTTACTTTTCATTCTTAAATCTTCTTGTACTGTTTTAGCAAGTCTAACACCAATTAAACACGATAGTAGTTCCAAACGTGGTATAGTCATTTCTTTTATGGGAGCTACGCGACTTCTAGCATTCACTAACTGGACTTTGGACATGTGGACATGTGGTTTCAATTCTTACGTATACACAAGTTGCATAAGCATGTTTGCTCGCGTCCGAAAAAACATGGATTGTAACGTTATCTTGATTTTCATAGTCTACATTTAGCCATCAGGGTATTTTTGTTTCAGAAAGTAGGTTTAACTGTTTTAGCCAAATTCTAAATCGTTTATGCAAAAGTTCGGGGAGAGTTTCGTCCCATTTAATTTTCTGGTTCCAAGTCTCCTGAAGAATTAGCTTTGGTACTAAAGTTACAGGAGCTGTAAATCCTATTGGATCAAAAACTCTCTGAGTTATGGACAAAACTTTTCTTTTGGTTACCGGTTCATTTAAATCATAGTTCTTGTTTACTTTGCAAATTAAACTATCTTCTTCTAAATCCCAAATTAGGCCTAACACTGGTATCTTCTCAGATTCGTTTTGTTCTGTGATGGAATTTGGTACGTTAGACTTCCAACACCTCAAATTAAAATGTGCGGATGCTAAAATTGATTTTGATTCTAATATGAAATTTTCAGCTTCGTTCACATCATTTAGACTTGTTAAGGAATTGTCGATGTAGAAAGATGATCTTAATAATTCCGCAGTTTGATTGAAATGTAGTGGCACATTGTTCAAGTGATGTTCTAGTGTAGCGGCTAACAAGTAGGGGCTTGATGTAAGGCCGAACACAACGCGCCTATGCCGATAAACCCTAATATTTCTTTCACTATCATACCACAAAAATCTCAAAAAATCGCGATCATTTTCTCTAACATTAATCTAAAGGAATGCTTTCTCGATATCCGACGAAATTCCTATTCGGTATTTCCGAAAACGGTTCACTATACTGGGTATAATTTCGATTAAGTTAGGTCCTTTAGTCAAACAATCATTAAGTGATGGTTTGTCTCTTGTGTGCGCTGACGCATTGAAAACCGGTCGGATTTTCGTAGTCTCACTGTTTTCTTTAAATACGGGTCTATGGGGTAAGTAATGTGTTCCCGAAATCTTATTGTCATTTACCACCTCAATAATATTCTCAGATTCCCAAAATTCAAAAATTTTCTGATATTCGTCCCTATGATTTGTACTAATTAGCTTATTTTCTGTTTTAACGAGACATTTTTCGGCCATAAAACGGTTATTGTGCAAAATGGAACTATCTACTACCCAAGGTAACGAAACTTCATATCTACCAGTTTTGTCTTTTCTAATCGTGTTCGCAAAATGCTTTTTGGTCTCTTCCTCTAATAAACTCTTTGTTTGATTTTCTTCTCGCGCAGAAATTCCTAAAGTGTCTAAGCGCCATAAATCTGTTAATTAAGAATCGGAAACATGCAAAGACAACGATAAACTTGACAAAGAATTTTCAATTTTCGTATCGTTATTATCAATTTTGCCCATTATTGTCCACCCTAGTTTTGTTTTTACTGCTAACAGTCCTTTACTGAGATGTTTAATATCTCCGGTCAAGATTTTGCTAGCTATATCCGCTCCCAAGAGAAAATGTAATTCTTTCGGATCCTTTTCACACAAACAAACATTGTCATTGATGAAAATATCACTAATATAAATTCCAAAATTCTTCAATTCCCTAACACTATTAGCATCGTTTAATTTCGGTAATGGTATACAAATTTTCTCCTGATCCATTACATCTACATTTAAAGAAAAACTCTTATCAATATTACTTAACTCTATACAATATCCTTTATGGGTTTCTTGTTTAACTATTCCTCCGAAAAGGCCGTGATTCACAGATTCTTCACCTAAACACTTCAATTTTAAAGATTCTGCAATAAATTTACTGACGTAACTTTTTTGTGACCCAGTGTCAAGAATCCCTCTAACATAATAATCTACATCATTAACATTAATGCATACAATTAAAGTCTGTAAAAGAATTTCTTTATAACTAGAATTATTAGCTAAAACACTATTTTCAGACATATTATCATTTGTTTCATATTTAGATTTCTCTTTTTCCTTATTATTTAAACTATAACACATAATCGAAACATGACCACGTCCGCAATGTTTACATAAAATATTTTTATTTCTGCATTGACGGCTAATGTGAGAAAGGGAAGTACATTTAAAGCAAGCGCCATTCTTAAATAAAATATTTTTCTTTTCGTCTAAACTCAATTTTAAAGCGAGCGGGCATAGATCACTTCTGTGAGATTTACGACAGAAACCGCAATCCGATGAATATTTATGATTTTTTACTTCCGAAGAACAAAACAGTTCGGCGCCGGTGATTATTTTTTGATTCTTATGTTCATTTCTATACCGCGGAGTGAAAGAAATAGTAGGTTTTTCTTTTTGATTTTCATTTCGAATGACTGACAAAGATGAACGCTCTTTAGCAATCAAAATTTTAGATAGAAAATCTAGTATATCTTTTGTATTATATGAAGAATTCTTAATCTCCTTATTAAATTCAAAAACCAAATCAGGGGGGATCATTTTTAATAACATGGGAGACAGCATAGCGCTATAAGTATCGGATAAAATATTTAGCGATTCTAAGCTTCGAATTTCTGTTTGAATCGCATCGAAAAGCTTTCGGAATGATTTCACATCACTGGAGTTTTTTAAGGGGGAAATATTCAAAATTTTATTCATGTGGGTGTCGATTAAAATTTCTTTGCGTCCAAATCTATCTTCTAACATTTTAATAGCATTATCATAATTTTCAGCCGTTATAGCAAATCCTTCGACAGTCTGAAGCGCTGTTCCCGACAAATAAAATTTCAAATAATTGAATTTGCTAATTTTATCTAATGAATTATTGTTGTGTATGGCTGATTCGAACGAGTTCCAAAAACTAAGCCATTGGCTTATATCTCCATAGAATTTTTGGATTGATAATTTCGGTAGATTTATTTGAACTTTATCTTGAAACATATTTTCTAAAGTGTTCTTTAAACTTGAATCGGGTGTGGTTTCGTTTTGAGATGTAGATTGTTTTGCGCTTTCGTTTGGAATCAATAATGATGAGTTTATTTTCTTTTTTGCTCTAAATTTCCATGTAATTATTTTTTCGCGATAATCCATGGCCGAATTAATGTCCGCATCAAGTTCTTTAGGATCCAGAATTTTTTGTAATTCACTGTCCAAAGTTTCTAATTCAGTTGCTAATTCCGTCAACAATTCTAACGACTCTTCTAAACAATCTGAAACAGTTTCTTTTTTGAGTTCAGTTTCGATGGTTTTCATTTTATTAGTCGCCGATGTTCTTACAATTCCTCTACGCTTTTTAAGTCGTGCAATCACGTCGTCAGCCATTGTTTAAGTATTCTAATTCTGACGATCTCTATCGTAAACAAACGTTTCAGTAAAACAGTTTCACTTTCGATTCCTATTCCCTTTCAATATCAAATTTATTTATCTATTTTCAAGAACAGTCAGGTCCCTGTTCGGGCGCCAATTAATGTTAAAACGTGTTACAGTTCTTTAACGATTTAAAGCCAATAAAATAAATGGGTAAAAGCTTACCTCTTTCTTTAAATCGTTCTTTCTTCTTTTGCGGATCTGACTGTATTTTCCTGTTAATAGATACCTGGAGACGTAATTACTAGAATAATACTAAACAATAATAGGAAAATTTTAATGAAGATATTTACAAATGTACAATTAAGGCGTAGAAGTAATCATTTTGAACGGAGCGGTTGCTCCCCAAGTGTTCGGAAAAAAACATTAATACTAAAAAGGAATAAACTCAACGTTACGGTTACAGCTAAAAAAGAGTTTTTGGCTCTGTCCGCCAGATGGAGGTGGCGGATTCGTAACACCTATATGATTAGAATGGTAATAAAACAAACGATTATTGTAGTCACAATTTGATATTGATTTTCCACAACCCTATAAGTACATCAAATCATATTAATAAGTAAGATATATAGAAATCTGTCTGAACTAATTATGTTACTTATTAATTTTGTAAAAATTTATGCCATTTTATTAACATGCCAGCTAAGCGCACGATTATTCTAGACAGATTCCGATATCTATATCTTTTTCAAGTACCATCATCAATGCCAAGACTAAAAGTCACATGATCAAGATAACCATCAATCTGTGTCTTGGCGCTAAAATTGATATTTGTTTATTTCGTTGTAAACTTATGTTGCATGATTAATTTTCCAACTAAGCACATGATTACTGTAGATTAATCTCGATATCGATATCTTTCCTCGGACTGTGTTTGATCAACATTCGCTCGCGTATTTTAAGTGATAACAATAAATCGACGAAAAGCAGAATAATTTTGAAATTTCAATTAAGTTTTAATTTATGAAATCTAAACAAATATTTCAAGACCATTCTCAAAATATTATGTTGTCATCTATTTTAAAATGAGATAATCATAACCTTGATTGAACATTTAAGCAGGTAAACAGTTAAAATAGTCAAGCGATTCCACCTAACGTTTTTCGTCTCGTAAGATTGGGAAATACGATCCTTGTTTCAAGGATGTAGAAGCTAAGGCCATTGAATAATTTGAATACCAACACTAAGTAAGTATAATAACAGTTTTTACAATTACGCTCTAGCAAATTTTCTAAATCAACTCTTCAGAATTAAAAGACGTATAGTCGCATGTTTTAATAGCTTTTTGAATAAAAAAAAAATACTAATTTACGGCAATAAAATAAATGGTGATGATATAGTGTTTGTAAAGTACTAGAAAAGTGGGTAAAGCGTGACAAATAAAATATTATTTATATTATTTATTAACTTATAAAGTATTTGTATGACTATTTCATGACTTAAAATAAGAGGTTTTGTTATTATTTAATGTACAAATTGAACATGTAATGATTATGGTTAAATTAAGCGTGATGAATAATATAATTCAAGTTTGTTTTAATTAAATATTGCGAAACAAACATAACTATACTTACAACGAAACATTTTTCGCTTCTAAAGAAGAAAATGTTTTGTGATAAATTTTTATTTTTTAGGTAACTTTTTCTCAGTGTAGTAATGATTAAACGTATATTTTATTTTTTGTTTTGATTGAAACTCAGTGCTGCGAAGAATCTTAGAGCTTCCGCATACCCTGAGCCACCGCGACTTCTATAAAACTAATTTTATTTCATTTTACTCTATGACCAGCTTTGAACAGTCGACCCATATTGGAGTTTACCACTATTATTATTCAACTCTGCAGCCTTGTAATTTATTGTCCCCAACTCTCAAGACGAAGGAACTTCTGAATCAAGTATTGGGACAAACTATTGCCTTCGTGGAGGACTTTTCGAAGAAACTAATCTGCATTTACGCTATATGGAGTGTAAAACCACGAAAACCTACAACGGTTAGCCCGATGGCAAGGGGATTTTAAATCATAATCCGTCTACTACTAAGAATATTTTATGTCACTACTCAGGTCGGGGGGGGGGGGTGCGAACCGGGTGCAGAATTTGTACTGATGACCAGCCATCGTTAAGAATCGAACTCAGTTAACGCGTGAAGTGAAAGTCCTTTGATCGTACTGTACAAGGTGCTTTAAAGAGAATGCTCATAATATATAATTTCCAAATTCTTTTAAGAAATTCTAAGAAAACCCACTTGAAGGGGTCTAATTTTTTTTTTTTTTTTTTTTTTTTTTTTTAAATAGGAAAAAGATAAACACTATCGAAATTAAATCACATTTAAGGAAGGCAAGTGCAGATAACAGCAAAATATGTTTGATTGCAGGGTGAAACTTGAGAGTATTTCTAATACTCGTTTTTCAATCCCCTTTCTATTTCTTCTAGCAATCAAACAGGTTTTTTGGGTGCTTCCTACTCCTGCTCTTCAACAGTAGTCCATCGAACTTGAATAACGTTTTGGATTTTCATCGATTAAATATTATTGTATGATCTTAAATGTGTATACTTTTTTTTTTAATCGTCATCTTTTAAAATGTTTCTAAAAATATACATTAAGAGCCGTCTTTACGAAACACCCTTTTTAAGTACGACTTGAAACAAATAATTCGATCCGATACTTTATCTATGTTTGTGAGGAATTTGAATAAAATATTACGGCTCAACTGATGAATAATTTAAGATAAAGTTTATTTATTTATTTTTACAGAATAACATAATTGTTGGGAAGTTTTAGCGATGTGCTCGACCCATATTGCCTATAATTTTAAGAGCATTTAAAAAAAAAAGTACTAAATTTAATCAATAATAGTAATTTGTTGCTAATTTGCATAAATTCGGCTCATTTCTTTCTAACTTTTTTGAGGTTGGAACTAAATAAAAAGAATTAAATTTTTTAAAATCCTGACAATTTGTTCAACTCAAGGTCTAGTAGAAAAAGAATTTGTATTTTCAAAAAAATGTATCGCCACACCCTATTAAATACTCGCTTAGAAGAACCCTTTCTTAAAAGTTGAGGAAAAATGCGTATAATTTAAACACAAGGTTAGACAGTAGAAAGTGAACAAGTCATTTTAAGGATTGTCTTAGCCGTATATACGGTGATTATAGTGGGTGAAGAAGACAAAGCCTTCACGAAGGATGTCATATATTGTATAGAAGCACTCACGCCCAAATGCCTTAGGCGACATTTGCGTATATCGCCGTTCATTATGTCAATAATATTGAACGAAATTAAAAAGGGAAAGGAAAATCCGCCATCAGTTTCAAGTACGTAATTCGAAGGTCATTATGTAAGAATACTCTGATTTTCTACTGCAAATTGATGATAGAGTTAAAAATGACTAATAAAGAATTTGTGTTAATTTTAAGAAATTTATTGAAAAAATCTAATCTTAAAATTTTTCAGACTATATTTGCGTATAACTCTATTTATTAAGTCAATAATATTGAACAGAAACAAAAGGAAAATCTGACAGTAGGAATACTGTAATGGCCTACAGCAAAGTGATGTAAAACGATAAAAATGTCTAATGAAATAAGTTTTGAGGGTTTTAATTTTTTAAAAAATCTATTAAAAATTTTTATCTAATTTTTGTAATCAGGCTATATTTGCGAATATCACTGTACATTAGATCAATTTTATTGAACGAAAAAAAAAATCCGTCATTACGTAAATGATACTGAACAAAATTAAAAAGAAGAAAGAAAACCATTATCAGCTTGAAATACGTATTGTATATTGTTATGCAAGAATACTCTTATTCCATATTACAAATTATTCATAAAACACAGTGTAAGACAACCAAAACAAAGGCTAACTTAAGCAATAAAAAAATGCAGTCCAATGAGATAGATAGCAAGAAGAAGAAAAAGCAGACGACATTTTTAGAAGTCTTTTTTTTTTTTTTTTTTCAGTTACTTCAAAAAGCAGGATATGTTGTAGATTCCCCGTTTCGGGAAAGAATTTCTAATTCGGATAGATGAGAGGACACTAAGACGGATTTTGTTATGTTAATTTCTACCTTACTGAGACAAATCCGAGCTTTTGAGAAAAAAAAGTTTGAACATAGGTAGCCAAGAAAATTGCCTGCTATCAAATAGTTGTATGAGATGAAATCGTCTGATATGCAGAAATCTATGGAGTTCTTGTTTTTTAAATATCATTTATTCAATAAATGTTTATTTAAGATTTCCAAAGTTCACTCGTCATGCCTAGATATATTTATCGGTGGTCAAGCGCGGGATCCGTTTCTTGAAATTGAATGGTTGATATCAAAATGATACCAAGCCCGGTATAGAGGTAAGTATTTAACGCTTAAAATGCTTAAAGTATCATGTCGCAATTTGTGCAGTTATTGTATTTTACCTTCATGTAAATACGTAATCGTTAATAAGATCGTTAAAATTTATTATAATTGAAGATTACGAAAGAGATTTTTAATTAAAAGTTTTGACGAAAGGAGTTAAGTGTTTTTTATGTATTAAATGTTTGATGCAATGCTATGCTGAAAAAGTTAATGTTGAGAAGATTTTTTTAGTAGTGTTTAGAATTTAAATTATGTAAATTTAATTAGTTTGATATGTTTCATTACGAATTAAATCAATTTTTTCCAGAGTGTTACGTTCGATGTTAATCTAATCAAAGAATGAAATTGATTTACACAAATTCAGAAAAAGACAAAATAAGAAAATAGCATTAAAAATAATAAGTCGAAATGAAAAAAAGCTAAAAGCAGCTAAAACCAAATTTGTCTTATTTTCATAATTTAGAAAGTTATAAACACAAATCAAGTAGAAAACGAAGAATATTTAAAGTATGGTAGCAAAACAGAATTTCATCTTTGGACACACTGTCTGCCAACATACAGGAGCCTTTCTGTCGTCAGTGGTAATACTAAACACTGACTGTGCCCCGAGGCCCCATAATGGATAAACTAAATAATAAAAAGCAATTAAAAAATTGAAATGTAAATGCAAAGAAAAATTAATGACATAGAAACACAATTCAAAAGGACACAGAGAAAGACTTGATAATGAAACACCCGCATATAAGAAAAATAAATAAAGATAAAGTCGCAGTTAGAATAACCAAATTAAAATAAAATATAAATTTCCAAATCTTTAAAAAAATCTTTAGAAATATATCAAGTGCTAACCCCTTTTGAAAATCTTGAAAAATAAAGCAAAAACATTCAATGAAGATGTTAAGACATTTATAAACTGTTAGAAATGTTGTTAATCTATAAAATAAGTAAACTTAATATAATAAGTAAACTTAATATCTGTAAGATAAGTAAACTTAATATAGATAAGTTATCTGTAAGATTAAGTAAATTAAAACCTCAGATAGGAGCCTAACGATAAACTTTAAGAAAATTAGAAATGCTTATTAAGCTTTAAGGTATTTATTCTAAAAATTTTTATTTATTTACATTACTTGAGGTTTCCATCGCCTCTACTACTACTACATGAAGCGCTGATGAAGAGAAAAACTTTCTAGTTATATTTTTAAGAAATCAATTAAATTTTTTTATTTTAATTTTCTTTATTTGCTATTTAAATGTGTGTATATCAATCACAGTTTATTTTGTCAATGCAAAATCTAATAAAAATAGATAAAAAATAGGAAAAGCAAATTCACCATCAGATTCTAGTATTTCTTTGAAGGTAGCTATAAAAAAATACTCTGTTCTCCGACGGCAAACTATTCGGTAAATAAGACAACAGAACATGATAACAGAACATATGGTAATGATGGTATAGGGAACATAGAGAAATACTGACAAAAAAGGGAAATTTTGTGGTAGAATTTTCTAAAAATGAGCCGCGATGGCACAGTAATTAAGGCACTGAAATGTTACTGTTACTGGGTTCGAGCCTCAGTGTTTGCTTGAAGCCCACCCGGCTTCATATCGCTGTGTTGCTGCTGGTTTGAGAAGTAAAGGTGGCCTGTGCGCAGTGCTGACCACATTGTCATAACTAGGCCTTTGGTCATGAAATTATGAAGCCTTAATCTCCTTGATTCTCTTGCTCCACAACGGACTGTTGTAGGAAATGCTTTATTTTTTTTCAATATCTAGTAAACGGGCCGGGATAGCCTGGTCGGTAGGGCGCTGGGCACCTGTCCAAGAGGTCGTGGGTTCGATCCTCGCCGATCGAAGATTCCCCGTGTAGTAAATGGTGACTGGTGCACGTTAAATAACAAATCAATACCTCTGGGGGTACTAATCCGGGAGTTTCCTTGTTTTCTGGATTGGTTCAAAATTACAAGGCTACGGAGTTGAACATTAGTAGTCATAAACCCATGAAATTGAGTCGGCTGTTCAACGACGGTTATAAAATAAAATATCTAGTAAATATTTTCATTCTATTGCTCTAGGAAAAAATTTCTTGGTAACCTTAAGTACCTTTGATAAGCTTAATTTTATTCTACAACAAATGTTAAAAATTCAAATTCGAAAACAATTCCAAACGGTCACCGTTAATAGAATAATTTTCTTGAAAAATGATTTTTTTTTTCTTTTCTAATTTTAAACTTTTTTCTTGGATGAAATCTTTTTTTTTTTTTTTTTTGGAGGAAATCTTTTTTCTGTTTGAATGTTGTATAATAGTGGGTTAAAAATGTTGACTTTCATCTTTTTAAATAAGATTTGATTCCCCCCTCCAAAAAAAAAAGAAATCCAAATCCAAACAGTCACTATTACTAGAATCATTTTCTTAAAAAATTTTTTTTTTTTTTTTTTTTTTTTTTTTTTTTTTTTTTTTTTTAATTTGATACCTTTCTTTTTGGATGAAATCTACTTCTTTTGGATGAAATTCTTCTTCTCTTGAATGAAATCTTTTATCTTTTGTAATGTTGTATAATGGTGGGTTAAAAATGTTAACATTCATCTTTTTAATTTGGAATTGTTTTTTCCCTTTTGACTGAATAAGGGAAAATTTTTGTAAAAATAAATAAATAAACAGTTCTAACATCGATAAATTTCAATTGATCATAAATTGCCCGTAAAAATAGGCTTTTTATATGCGTAACGAATGGTGATTGTTAGACATGAATCTCTTCCCTCGAGACTTGCGATTTTATTCATAATTTCCCCCTTTTTTTAATACTTCCCTTTTTTAATTCGTAATTTCATTCCCATAGTAGTAAAAATGATGGTACGCATGATGAATAAAAACTTATGCTTCCAGTTCTTAGAAGGATAAAAAAAAAAAATTACATGCACTCACAATATCCTTGTTAATAATAAGGGCTGCTTATTATATCTCTTAATCCTATTCCTGTAATTTAAGATGAAGTTAAAATTATTAAAGCGGAAAGAAAAAGACATTAGAAATAATATTTTTTTTTTTTTATAACCATCAAATAAAACTTACTTACTGGATTTAAGCCTACTCTCTCTATCAAAATTACTGACGTTACGTTAACGTTTACTTATTGTTTGTATTTGTGATTAAAAACTTTTTTTTCCCCCTTTTTTCATAGAAAAGTAATAAAGCCTTTCAGAAGGAAGCAAAGATTGCTATAGAAACAATACGCAAAAGTTTTGAATAAGTTTATTTACGAAAATGAAAATGAAAATTTAAAGTATTGTTATTTGTGTTTTATTCCGTATAACTAAGAATAAGTTCCATTTACACGTGAAGAATGAATTAAACCAAAAAAAAGTTTAAAGTAAAAAAAAAAAAAATGATTTCACTAGTAATAATTTTCTTTTTTAATTTAGTTTATGAAACTATTTAAGAATTCTCCCATCTATAAAAAAATTATGGTGATTTGATAAACACAGGCAAATAAATACAAATATGAAAGACTTCAGGCCCTAGAACACACTTTTACAAATATGACATTTTTGCATTTTCGCGTAGATTAGATAAGTATTGGATTACTAAAAGCAAAAGAACACAAAGAGTGATTATCTCAACTTTATTCAGCAGAAATGAATATTCATGAGCTTGTATACAATTGTCGAACTTTGGGATAGGGAGACTTATCGACGCAGTCTCACATAAAATCCTGGCCAACAGAAGTTCCTCCGTATTTTGTCGTATGTTTTGGAAAATCCAAGATGATCGGCGGTTGGAAAATCATGAAGACATGTCATGAATCATTAAGATATCACGGCGGAGCTGATTTGGTACAATTAAAATCTATTTTTCGCCTATAGGATCGATGTTCCTTTTGCACAGTATACTGTTTCTTAGTACTTATTTCTACATACCAAACTGTAGCGTAAATTAGATAATGCTGTACACGGGTGAGTTAGAATCTGCTTGTTGACGCACATCAACAGTTCGACAAAAAGAAAAGATGCACGGATCCAGGGCAACTGATGTATCATGATTGTTACTGGAGTAGTATTAGACTGTTGATCTTCTGGCATTTTTTTTTTTCGGACCTTTACTTGGATTCGGCAAACTTTCAAACTCAAGCTGTAGTCCTTGAACTCGTTTGTTTTCGCGCAGCATTTTCGTTGTTCTTCATACCTGTCGGTACCCGCCGCCTCTACCAAACTCTAGCGTAAATTAGATAAATGCGAGATTATTGAAGTCAAAAGAACACGAAAAGAGATAATCTCAACTTGAGACTTTATTCATCAGAGGTGAATGTTAGAAGAGCTTGTATACAATTGTCGAACTTTCTAGAGCAGAGCATTCCCCAGAATCGGAAAATTCTAGAAATTTAATAATTATCAACGTAAACTTTAACGAAAGAATAAGAGGTAATTATAATTCAACTAAAACCACTTTTAAACAATTTGACCCGGACGGGATTCGAACTCACAACCTCCGGCTTCGTAGTTTGATGCTTTACCACGGTTAGCTCCGCAAAAACTAGTAGCAAGTTTTGACACAATATCTAACGTTTAGTTAGTATTGTTTCCAGGTAAATACTGTACAAGTTTCCAGGTTTTCCTCGAAACATAATAGCACAATACAGCGAAATGGCTTATTGTCTACATGAAATCGCGGCGTTTTTGAACTAAAAGATTTCTAAAACTACTCTCCTGAACAATTTGTAGTATAGTTTAAGCTCTCAGAAAAATAGATTCTATCCTGAACCATAATATCATTACCAGGAACCATAATACGGTTCAAATTGTCTTTTACTTTCAAATTGAACCGAAATATGATAAAATAAAATTTAAGAAGTAGATAATTACATCTAAGACCTTATTAATATTAATTACAATTCAGAATTCGATTAATATTAATTACAACTTGGGGCCCTTTTAATGTTAATTACAACTTAGGATCTTATTGACATTAATTACAAGTTAGGTTTTTATTAATGGTAATTGCAACTTATGCACCTCTTAATATTAATTACAGCTTAGGACCCAAATAATTTTGAAGCAAATTTGGACAATATATATGGTATGAATTCAACATGTTCCTAAATTTCTAACAGTGTACCAAGCTATCGTTCTAATAGGTATTAATATATTTTCTATTTATAAAAACATTTACCTGAAACTATTAAAAATTAATTTACCATTCTATGGTAGCAAATATATCATAATCGTATTATGCTTAAAAATGAAAATTCTAAAAATTTTCTTCTTTGTAAAAATATGAATTTTTTTTATGAATATTTTTCCTTAGTTCTTTTTTTTTTTTTTTTAAATAACAAGAATAATAATAATATCTTCTTTTAGGTACTGACCAATTTTTGATTTCGCATTAAACTTTATATTATTTCATCATTATATTTTGCAATATTCTATTTCCGTTAATTGAATCACATTGTAGGGAAGAAATATCATATTAGAGTCTCTTATCTTTAGCTTCTATTAATAGAACCGATCCATGATCGCCACAAAACTACATTTATTTTTCGAGAATTCTTTATTTAAATGCGTATTTAGCAGTTATTTGGTTTCAGTTCTTGGAATTATGTGCCGTATGGAGAGAAAATTAAATCCAGAAACTTGTTCGATTTAGCTATGTAAGCTATATTTAGAACATAGCATATGCTTTTCCCAACTCATCGGTCAATGAACTCTGATATATAAGGAGTATATATTGGTCACTAATTGAAGACTTGTTTCTAAACTAATAAGAGTTCATATTCACGGAGAACTTCAAGTATCATTAGCCATTATATCATTCATTAGCCACTATACATAATATTTTATTTAAATTAACTAAGTAAAACGAAGTAGAAAAGATTCATATTTAATGATGCGTGTATATTGAAAATAAATTAACGTTTTAAAATTACTCTAAAATAATGATGTTTTTTGAGTAACAACTTACAGAAATATTTTTTATTTTTATTAATTATAAATAAATTATAACCGAGTTGCAAATGAGTTTAAAAAGATGTATAGTGTATGTATAATGTGCAGAATAAAAAACGAGCCACCCAGAATAACTTTTGATCTAATGAACGTATCTTCAAGTTCTAGGACTCATTCTTCATGTTTCAAGGTGGTGATCTCAAATATGCTAATTAATAAATGCAGATGATTTTTTAAGTTATGAAATCATGCACAAAAACGCTGTTTCTCTGAATAAACATACCTTACTTCCGGCGGATTCGGATTAAAATAGAAGGTAGCGGAAAATACGGTCCCCTGGTTTGTTCAGGAGTCTCCTAGTTTGTTTACGTCTCAATAACTTCTTAAGCGAATTGAAAATTTTTTGCACACAATTATAAAATTCGTTTATCCAGAGATAATTCCATATAAAAAATGACTTTTAGTAAAGATTTATCATTTTTTTATTTTTTTATTAATATTAGTTGAAAAAATTTTGAATTGTAAGGTGTACAATTTTAAAAAAAACATAATTTTACATGGCAAAATACAAAATTTCAGTGAGATCCGTTCTTGAGAAATCGAATTTTTAAAATATCACTTTGTTGAATTTCGATTTTTCAGAAACTGTTCGTCTGATTTCATTCAAATTTTGTATTTTGCCTTGTAAAACTATATTCTTTAAAATGATGTCAAAAATTTACAATTCCAAATTTTTTCGACTGAGATAAAATAAAATAATAAAAATTTATAAATATTTATTTTTTTCATAGGATTATCTTCGAATAAATGAATTTTACTATTAAGTGTCAGAAATTTTTAAATTCGCTTAAAAATTTCTCGAAATATGGCAAAATATGTAAGAATCGGTAATTTTTTTAAAATATAAATTTGAACTTAATTTTCTAGGTGGGTTAAATTTAAGTTTAAAAGAATTGGTGCATAAATATACATATTTTTGTATAGAAATGTTTTTATTCATAATTATAGCTTATATTAGTTAAGCTGCACTTTTCTTTTTTATTGAAACATTCAATACAAATTAGTCAAAAACTCAGACCTCTTATTAATACAAATTTTCACGTTATATATTCTCCGTAAGTAAATACATTTTTCTGATATTATATCAAAATCAAAGATACTTGCATGTGATAGAAAATAAAACTTCTAAATAAAATAAACTTACTCTGGGATGAAAATATTTTAACAACTAAATCTAAATATAATTTTTATTCATATTCAAACAAGTCACAAGCGAGTTTCAACCTCGTAAAAGAAAGCATTTAAGCAAAATTGTGTATAAATGTCCCATGCATTATGTATTGTACTTGCTTTAATATAAAACTTCCACTTTCTGATTGATATAACTTTACATATGAGGTAATGTCTCGAATAACAAAAAAAGTATTTTCAAATGTATAATATAATGCATACATTTCATAAAATAATAATTCCCCACTCGCAAATGG
This sequence comes from Parasteatoda lunata, assembly GCA_949128135.1. Lineage (NCBI taxonomy): Eukaryota > Metazoa > Arthropoda > Arachnida > Araneae > Theridiidae > Parasteatoda > Parasteatoda lunata. Next base: position 73,557,870 of record OX421976.1, on the reverse strand, counting down.
AAATTAAAACCCCGTCTATTTGTAACGTTTTTCAATCGAAGTGTGAACTTATTTACCAAAGTTCCACTTATGTATAATAGAATTTGTACCTAATGTATCTTTGTAAACACAGATAAATTTTTATCCATATTTATAATTATTATTATAGAATTTTATTCGTAAATTTGCCATTTTTAGAGACCAGTTTGGTCACTATTCAAAGTTATCTGGTACAATATATAAACTTGAATGGTAACCAAGCCAATTTCACAGCGCAACTGCATTTAAATATTCTAATTTGTCAACCCTTCCTCCAACTCTAACACCTTAATTGGTCTTATACAATATATTAACCATATTTTTTCACTGCTTAATAGTTCGCTGCCTTCATTTCGATTTTAACTATTTTTAAGGTATGTTCGCGATATTGTCTTAACGTTTTGAATTTTAGTAATAATTTAAAACCTGTCCGGGAGCCATTAAATCAAACGAACCACCGTAAGTATGACTTTGGGACATTTCAGCATAGCAGGCAGTAGAAAAATTAAAATTATTTCCATATCTGTCGTGGGATAAAATTAAAAAAAAAACTTTACCCACTGCTCCATTACGTGCTGTGCTACTGCCTTACGCACCGCTCGAGCCATAATTTGAGTATGGTATAATATGTGTTTGCTATTGCTCGAAAAAAGGCAAGCTCAGTCACCGATAATTGGTATGACACTATGCGGGCACATAGGACCGTCTATGTTTAAAATTTCTACAGTTATTTCAGAAACTATCAAATAAATAAATTAAAACTTCGTAACTAAGTATTTAGTTCCATAAAAATACAAAATGAATCTAAATAAATGCATAACGCATAACTAATTATTCAACACTCCTTAAATTATTACTTATGAGAAACTTACAAAATGAATAATAATTATTGTGCTGCCAATTGATAACGAAATAACCAAGTTTATAGTACCACATAAGAGAAATATATAGTATATTAAAAACATTTGATTCATGTAAATAAAACAAAAACTGAAAGCTCTTATTAATGTAACTTTACATGCTATAAATTGTCTATAATGAAGTAAAATTTTTTATGATTTAAAACCAAAAAAAATTTCAAATACAAAAACGATGTATTAACTCATAAAATAGATATTTTTCATTCGCAAATGAAATTTGAAACACCGAGTTTTTCAACAGAAATATGAACTTCATTTTCTATTCGAATTCCTTTTGTGTATAAAAGAATTGGCGCATTAATCTATATATCTTTTTCTACGTAGAGTTTTTTTATTTTTTTATTCATACTTAAATACTTTTATAAGTTTTATTTCTACTTGTTTATAAAAACTTTCGATTTAAATGAGAAAAATCGCAAACCTCTTATTAGCATAACTTTGCATCTGATAAATTACCCGTAATAAAATAAATTTTCTGATTTACCGTCAAAATCAAGGACATTTGTAAACGGAAAATAAAACATCGGTAGCAGAGGTAACACTATAATGACAATGTTTTCAACCAAATTACAAAGGAATAACAAAATAGGTTGATTTTTTTTTATTGTGATATTGCGTTGTTAGTGAATAGCGCTCCACGATTCCTTCTATAAAAGCGTTACATTAGCTGACAGCAGAAACTGCTAAGTTTGATTAAGTGATCTCAATTTTGCAATAATTTGATTTAGAAAGGCGAGGCTCATGTTGACAATAGAAAAAAAAAATATATAGCATTTTATTCCAAGGTTAGTCTCATCACTTCAGAAGAGTAAATTAAGCATGAAGTTAATTTTTAGTTTTAAGCATGAAATTTGTGATCAGTGCTTAATATAATTTTATCTTCAATTAATTGTTGAAGGTTTAAGTTAATTTTATGCTATCATTTATTTTATTTTCTAATTTCCTGATAATTTCTTCATTTAATCGAGATTCGAGTAGTTTTTTTATTTAATTTATATTTTAAGATAAGATTTTAAGTTACTTCCACGGTTTGGAAATTCCTATTCCTACTATCTAGAAAGCCAATTCATATCGGATTTGAGTCCATATCAAAATTCATCTCAGTAGACTTGTAATTTTGAATCCAACCTAGAAGACAAAGGGACTCTTGGATCAAGCATTGAAACAAATTCTCAAGAGAGGAGAACCTCTCATTGCTAGCATGACAAAAAAAGGGATTGAAACTCATTGTTCTTTTAGCCACTGGACCTTATTTTCATTCAACACTATGAGTAGTATAAGTATTAACTAGGTATCATCCTATTCCGAATTCGGGTGACCACCTCATTGCTCAGAACATCGAGCATACTAATTTTTTTTTTTTTTTTTTAAGAATTGATATTAAAAATTTTATTATTATTTTTTAAAAAATAAAAGGACAGAAAAGCCTATCGCTAGCGCCTATAACTTTACAATTTCTTACGAATATATTTTTTTTCTTAAGTTATTGACAGAGAGATTATTGAAATTTAATGGCTGAACATTTAAGATTAAAGCTATCGAAGTTATTCGTTTTAAATTCCAGTCTTTATTGCTCAGAACTAAAGAAAAAAGAAGTTAAACATTGAATTTCTTTCCACAGACTGTAGAAGTGTGAAGAAAAATAAATTCAGAACAAAAGAAATTATAGGAATAACAAATTCCTGCACAATAAGAATTTCTGAGAAAATTCTTTCGTACCTTATTTCTAGGTCCTACTACTGGATTCATCAAACGACAAAAAAGTAATCATTTCCGATAGACATCATCTCTGTCTTATTTCTTAGTTTTTTTCTCCCTCTCAGTAACAAATAAGCGCAATCATCCTGAACATCAACTGAGCTTTGAACTTCTAAATAAAAGTTTTCATAAGATTTTTCTTATTTAATTTGCTCGCAATTTTATGTTGACATTTTTTATCTCGCTAATTTCGATTTGTGTCATTTATTCGATTAAATGTATTAATATTTGAAATACTTAAGATGATAATCGTAGTGTTATTATTATTATTTTTGCTTTGAAAGTTGCATGCATTTTTTGAACCGAAATCTAATAAAAATATTCAGCAGTAATGAGCTGCTCTCTTAGAGCTGCAACACTTTCTTATGACATGGGGCCAATGATTGCTGGACCTAGAAAAAAAAGATGTAAGTGACATACTATATTTTATTTAAATTCTGACGAAGTAAACTGATTCCAAAGTAAACTGAATATTACTGTAATGATTTTCCTCTGTAATTCTATAATAAATAAAAACTGATTTAAAAAAAAAATTGCTGCTGGTTAATAAAAATCAAAATTTAAAAGTGATCTTTATTAACAGTTACAAATATTTTTTAATTCAAAAAAGTAAATCGCTTTTGTAGAACCATTTGAATAGAATGCATTTTAAAAAAAAACGTGTTATAATAACTTGTTCTTGTTTGTAATTGGAATAATATTGTGTAAGATAGATGGTCAAAAAAGAGTAAAGAGTGAGGGTTTCACTTTGAAAATAGGAAACTTTCACTCTATAACTGTATTTACTTGGTATAATTTCAGAGTTTATTGAATAACAACTAGATAAAATGGATGAAATATTTATTTTCAAACTATCTTTTTAAGTTGATTTGCGTAATTTAGAGTTAGAATGTTTTAAGATAGTTACATTTTCCATAATTAACCTAGACATAAATTTTCTTGTTCGAGATATTATTATTTATAACATTCAGTTAAATTAATAAAAATGGTGAATATACTCTTTTACTTTTGATCTAAAATATGAATTTCAAATTTAACTCAAGGACTCTTTAGTTCCACTTGGCAAAAAGGAAAAGGAAATAACGATTTGAAATCAAAATTGATATTTTATTTTTTATTTTTTATTCTGAGTTCTTGTTAGACGCAGTTGACTTTAGTCAGCAGGGCACACTCCACATGTGATGTGCCTAATTTAAAAATATAAAAAAAGACAAGAAAAGAAATCTTTATAATTCATTCCTGAAATTTTTTCTTTAAACCTTTGATAGAAACGTCTCGCTTTCAAAAATTTTTTTAAGTAATTTTTTTTAAATGAAGCAATTAAATTAAACATAATAAAAATCGAAATATCATTAAAGCGAGAAAAATTAATCAAAATTAGCATATTCCTTACTAAGTTAAAAAACATTCCTTAAATGTTTGAGGATTTTTATTCCACCCATTTCTTTAATAATTTTTATTTACTTTTTAGCCTCACTATTTTTCAAATTTTAATCGTTTATCAAATGATTTATATTATATTCTCAATTTTTATAATGATGGATACCTCATATGCAATGTTTCTAAATTATAATAAAATCATAATTACAAAATGCAAATAAAATTACATTCATTCAATTTGAACAATTTACCTTAATAAGTTTCACTAATAAAAGAAAGAAAAAACCTAAATTTCATTTTTTAAACAAGTCTGATATTAATGAACGATAAATCATGCGTGTAATTTATCATTGTCAAAAAAGAAAGCGAAAAAAGTATGCTGAAATTTGATGTTATTCTTTGTTAATGAACGGAATAAAACTCTTCTTTAAATGATAATAAGAAGAATGTATTCAGCTCGTATGTCTGAACTTGAAGCAATGAGGTCTTGTTTATCAACTCATCTCTTAATATGAGGACTGAATTGATAAAATACTCTTTAAAAAAGGACGTCGCAAAAGAAAGCAAAAGCGTATTTTTCTCACAGACCTTGGCCGAGTTTTGTTTCTTAGCAACTTCCTGGGAAATTTTTCTTTCTTGTGAATGCAAATTGAAATCATCTTAAAAAATTATTATGTAAATGTTAAAGACTTTGTTTCAAATTGGGCGTAATATTCAGAAAATTATCTTTTTATTTATTATTTTCCTTGTGTATTTAATAAATGCGTTTTTTTAATTGCAAATGTTTTTCTAGTTTGAAATCTTTCCGCATTAAAAATAAAATTACTACCACAATCATCGCTGTTTCGGAAATTTTGCGCCGAGAATACTTTTCATTGTCATAACTCAAAAACTATTAGATGAAACAATATGAAATTTTACAGATTTCAAGAGAAATATTTCTAGAACATTCTGATGTCCTAATATTATTGAAGTGGAGTTTATTAGGCTATTTTATATCGAAGCTGATTTTTTTTCCCCTTGCACCCAGTAATATAATTTAGGGAAAACTATTAGCAGAGGAATAATGATTTTTATTTTATTTTATTTATTTATTTATTTTTTTGGCAGCCACGTACTCAATACTCATGTTTGAAAATGTGTAATGTCTCTGACTTAGTTTAAATTTCGAAATGATTTTTGAGTGATTAAAAGTAGGTGGGGAACCTGCGGCCTCGAGGCCGCATGCGGCCTCCGCGAGGTTCTTTTGCGGCCCTTTGCCACCTAGTACAAAATGGTAGAGTTCGTTTCAAAAAAGAACTATTGTACATCAGCGCCATGACAGTTGCGCGAAAAATCCCGCCCAAGACTGAAAATTCCACAAATTCCTTTACTGAAAATTCCACAATGTTTATGTAATTTACATATCTAAAAGAAACGAATAATGTTCTATGTAATATTTATTTGAAAATAAATTAAAATTACAAAATACTATTTACAAAATTTGTTGGTTTCAGATCTCCCATTTGAGTGTCACACCTTGCTTTGGCTTCTCTGACTCGCATCTCTCAACGCTTCCCTGTTGCGATCTTCAGCAAACTGTAGATAACGGTGCGTGCTTATAACTGTTACACGGCTTATAACAGTTGTTAAAGATATTATTTGATATTCGTTTTTTTATCCATCATGTCAAAGAGTAAGAGAAGAAAATTAGGTGATGAAAACAGAACATTTAATGTAGAATGGGAGTTAGATTTTTTCTTTACTGCTGAGAAAGATAAAATGATGTGTTTGTTGTGCAATACAGTTTTAAATACTTTAAAAAAAGCGAATGCAAATAAATACTATTTGACTCATAAAGAACATAAATATTTCGCTTTAGAAGGTGAATCACGAAAATCTGCACTTCAAAAATTGAAAAATGAGAAGCATCATCAGCAGGCATCTTTTAGTGCCTTTATAAATCAAAATTCCGCTGCAGTTGCTGTTACGTATAAAATAGCACATATACTTGGAAAAAGGGGCAAACCATTTAGTGACATTGAAATAATTGAAGAATGTATTGTTGAAGCAGTGAGTATGTTAGATCCAAGAAATGTCGACAAATACAAACAATTACCTCTTTCAAGAAGAACTGTAACAGATCGACAGCACGAATTAGCGCAAAATGTAACAGAGCAACTTCATACAATAATACAAAATGAAGATGTTTATTTTTCAATTGCTTTAGATGAAAGCACTGATAAAACAGATTCGGCACAAGTTTTATATTTTATTCGTGCTATAACTAAAGATTTTCAATGTTACGAAGAACTACTTGCGTTGGGTACACTAACTGGAAGAACTCGCGGAGCTGATATTTTCGAAAACTTCAAAGAAGTATGTAATAAATTACAATTGAATGTCAGTAATTTGGTCAGTGTCTGCACCGATGGCGCACCTTCCATGAGAGGCAAAAAAGAGGGATTCGTTTCTTTGTTAAAAAAAGAAAACTTAAACTTGAAAAAATTGATTTCATTTCACTGCATTTTGCATCAGCAAAATCTTTGCGTAAAATCTACCATTTTGCAAGACACTCTGGATAGAATCATTGCCATTGTCAACTATATTCGCGTAAATGCAATGCGTTATCGTGAATTTCGGCAGATGCTCTCTTTAGATGAGGAAACGTATAGTGTTGACCTACCATACTACTGCAAGGTTCGCTGGCTATCAACAGGTCAGGTTTTGATAAAAGTTTTGTCTTTACGACTACAAATTTTAAACTTTTATCAAGAACAAGGAAAACAATGTGATCTATCAGATGAAGTATTTCTCAGAAACCTTGCATTTTTGTCTGATATGATGACAAAACAAAACAATTTAAATATTTGCCTGCAAGGTGAAACGAGGTATATTTATGAAATGTGGCAAAAGATCCAAGCATTTAGAAAAAAATTATCATTTTTCAAAACATTGCTTTGTCGATCGGAAATATCTGCACAAGACTTCCCGGAGCTAGCTAAAATGTTAAATGAACAAAACTGTGAAAATAAAATATTCGATGAATATGTAGGTGTCTTGGATTGTTTAATAGAAGAGTATACTAAAAGATTTTCTGATTTTGACGAGCACACTCCTGCTATGAAACTGGCATTTGAACCACATTTAATAGATATATCCGAGGCTCCTGCAGAACTACAAATGGAGTTAATTGATTTAGGGGAAGATAGTATCATCAAATCCCTTTTTAACGCTAAAAAGGATCCCATAGAAATCTGGAAAAATGCTGTTGAATATCCATGCCTTCGAGAACATGCTCGCCGTTTACTTTCCTGCTTCGGAAGTACCTACTGTTGCGAGACAACATTTTCTCTCATGTCAAAAATAAAAACAAATTTAAGAACGCAAATTACAGATGCACATTTAGAGGATCAATTAAAGCTGTGTGTTACGAAGCTTGATCCAAATATACAATTACTGTCAAACAAAAAACAAAGCCAAAAAAGTCACTAACTTAGTGAATAAAAAAATATTTTTTATTGTATTTTTTTATAATATTTTTATATTATTTTATATGTATATTATATTTAAAATTTTGTACTATTATATTTTATTTTTTCTATATAATGCAATAAATTGTTAAATCTATTGAAAAACTATAATAATTTCACAAAAGTCACTTTCTTAGGTCAATCAGCTTATGCGGCCTCTCTTATTGCTGCCTAATTTAAATGTGGCCTCTGATGGTAAAAAGGTTCCCCACCACCTAGAGTCTAGATTCTAGACTCTAGAAGGATTTTCCTAACGAAATTTTCGATTCTTTTTTTAAAAAATAAAATATATGGTGTGTCTCTGATTTATTCTAAGCAATTTGACAACATGTATAAGATAAAACTTCCAAAGTTGCGACGAAAATACTGAATCCCACTCATTGAAAACAAAAAATAATGTCCCCATTTTACAAGATAAAAATCGTCTATACTCAAGTATTTTGTTTAAAATTTATTATTCAAAGTTTTGTCTTCCAATCTCTTTTAATCACTTTACATTTTTTAACCTGGTGCGCACGATAACTCAACTTGGTTAATAAATGTATTAAGTTAAATCTTGGTAATGGGATACCTGCAAGTGACGTAGTGTGGGTATCTCAATCCTGATTGGTTGTTGAAACTTGTTATTTGTTTACGCAATTAACTGTTCTTTCCATTCTATTTCCTGTAAGCCAAGTCCGTCAAACATCTATTCTCTAAAATGATGCATTCTAAATTCTTACACGAAGATTTCAATTCTTTCATTATATATTTCTTACCTAACACAAAGACAAACATGAAACCATGTAGAACATAAACAAATTAATTATGCATCGAAGTTGCCAGGTACACAAAAAAAAAATCTATCACGGTTACAATAAAATACTTAAACAAATAATGTATTTAAGAATTACATTTCAACTTATGTGGGGAGCCTCCCTGGCCGAGAATTGCTCCTTGCACGCTCTGCCCAATTTCCAGACCCAAGCACAAATTTTTTGTAGAATTATGAGAGAGGCACATACATTAATTCCAATTTTTTCATTATCATAGATAAGAAATAATTAGTAAAATGACTAAGTTACAACTCTTTTTAGAGTTGAATACGAGAAATAATTTTGATTTAAATTATTTCGTTATTAAACTTGTTTAAAAGAATTTATTTATTTCGTACAAAATTATTCTTATTTATCAATGCCAAAAACTTTCTCAACGCTTATTGCAGTAGATAATGAATAAAAGGGAAGCCATATTTATCTACAAAACTAATAAACATTATCTATACAAGGCTCTTTTATTTCATTCAAATCACACTCTGTTACAAAGTCTAATCTAGTTTAAGCGAAAACAAAAACTTTTTCTTCGATTGTAATGATTTTAAGATTTTCACTAGATTCAAACTAGATTTCAAACGCTGATAACAGTATTTTATGAACCCTGACGACCTTGTGATAAACAATTGCTTTATTTATTGTGTCGAAGATTAACTGAACAAAAGATCACTAGAGAAGTAGAGCGATATGCAATGGGTGAATTTGTTTTGTTTACGAACGAGTGATTAAAAAAATTCAAATTATTTATTTACTTTGCAATGAGTTAGTTTGTTTTGTTTGCAAATGAGTAGTAAAGAAATGCAAACCATTTTCTTTTATGCAGTGTAAAGCATAGTATTTTCCTTAAAAGGTGAAGGCGAATGATAAATAAATAATTTTTATTTCTTTTTTATTTTTACGCTGGGTTTCTATAAAGAAGTATCTCTTTTATTATTTAAGAATTGAATGTGTATTTTTAAAACAATATGTTATTTAGAACACTTGCTTAAAACGTTATAAAACGAAATAAAATGAACTTTTTTAAAATATTCTTGTACGATCTAAATTGAATAACTACATCGCTAAAGAATTTTTTACTATGTAGTTTAACAAAGCTTTTATTTGCATTAAGCACTTAGTTTCCGCATTCATTCACGTTTTTCTTATTTTTTACTTCTTTCAACATATTTATGGACAAAGAATATTATTTACACTACTACTCTTTAATTTTACTTCCCTAATCATTTTTCAGTTTTTCATTTAAAAAATATACATAGCAATAAATTTTTGCATTCATGAAATTTTTTTTTTTTTAACGAAGTAACATATTTCATTACATACTTCACGCAAACACAACGGAATTTTATCAACATTCTCTACATCAAAGTGACCTTCTTTAGAATCAATCAACATATCATACATTCACGCCATCGTTTAATTAATTTATTTATTCAAAATTTCGAATTTGATGTTATTTCAATTGGGTACCTGCAAGTGACGTTACGTGTGGTTGTGGAACCTGAATGGTTGCTGAGTCATGACATTTGTTTTTACCACGATTCAGCAGTCAATCATCAGGTTCCACACCCAGGCATGACGTCGCTTGCAGGCACCTTATTAAATCTGAACCGAAAATTGATTCAGTGTGGAAAAAAAACCAAGACTAATAGTTGTACATGCCATCTTTTTTATACACAATCAGCTGATTTCAGCTCTCTTCTTCTCGAGTAGCGGGTACCCAATTGCATCAATTTACCCCTCGGAAATTATTAGTTGGCAAGATTTATGTATTTGATACACTTGTAAAAATGTTCTAGTTCGCTTGCATTTGGTATAACATAATGCTCTGATCAAAACTGTGCTCAACTTTTCATGATTTATTATGATTTTGAACAACGTGCTAAAAAGATATTTTCGTCTTTTTACGACTTAAATTTGATATGGAAATGAATGAAAGCAGTTTTAACAAATAAAGAAGTAAAAAAAAGCATATTTTGAAAGTAATACCTAAGAATGTTTACCTTGCTTTAGGAAAGTCGCGACATTAAAAACATCAAAAGCTGTATAGTTGTTGGATATGAAACAAATTCACTTTTTGTTTGCTTTCTTCGTTGATGAATCACCAAATTTTGATAGCATTTTTCTTCTTTCTTCGATTAAACATTAATTTGAGATCCCTCAATGCACATATTTTTTTTTTAATATTTCCATTTAACGAGGTTTTCTTAAAACATAGATTAAGAGTGGTAAATACAGAACACCTTGTTAAACGGTATACAAATTTTAGTATGCGCTTATAATAGTGGTTCGAGGCACAGAAATCTTGATTATGCTTTAATCTCTACTATAATGCGATATAGGATGTTTCTTTTTTATCTGTTGCTGAATATAATGTAATGCTTACTTTTACCTGTTACTGAACTAACTGCTTTTTCTCGTGATTATTGTTCACAAGTTATTCTAGCATATTCAACTTAAACACGTTGCGTCTAAAATACTTTAAAAAAAAATGGCTACACGAAATTATAGCAATATACATATAAATGAAATTGAAAATTTTTAGGCTTCAATAAAAAAATTTATAAAGATATACACTTAATTTTTTTTTTTTTTTTAAAAAAAAGAATTTTTCTATTTCCTATAGCAAAAAATAATAATAATAAATTTTAGTAAGTGTATATTTTCTTGGAATCGAAATTTTACTGTTATGTTTTGTTTTATAAAAAAGATTTTTATAAAATCATAAAAAGAAATACATAAAATTTAAAATTTAGACACGTTAAATTTTTTTTAGTTATGAGTAGATTAGAAATGCAAACTTGAGTGATTAAAAATAATATTCAAGACATTTCAAGACTTCGGGGTGGTCAATTATGATTTATTTATTTTTAAAAATAATCAAGCCAATTTTTTAAAATTAAGAAATTTAAAAAAATAAATAAATAATGGCGAATAGCGAAATATACTGATGAAACAATAAAGTGTGAATACTATTTTTCAAAATAAATAAAAATACATTTTAATATTTAAGCATAGAGTGTGATGAGTATTTTCAATCATATCAAAAACTAAACTCATAATTTTTTTCGAAACATTAAAATTTTTTTTAATTGTTTTGTATAAAGTGTAGGGGAATAAATTTCGTATCTTTATTTAATGGTACTGCAGCGCAATTCATTTTTACACGTATTTTTTAAAAGCCTTATCCACCTAATAGCTTGTATAGTAATTTCTTCTCATTTGAGCTGAAGAAAAAACTATTTAATTCAGTTGCGAAACTAGAAAATACTTTTTTTGTTGGAAATCTCAAGTTCATGTTTCTGAAATAACGATTTCTTCACAAAATCAACAATTGCGTTTAGATTCGGTTCAATGGACTCCATGGTTAATGTTTGAAGGACGACTGTTTTCATCACCGGCAACAAAACGCGAGTATGAGATTCAGTTTGTAAAATATTATTGTTATGAAAACAATTACCTTTCCAATTAACCTTGAAGAGAAATATGTTTTAAAGTCTGTCTCAAAATATAATTCCTATTATAAAAAGTTACAGAAAATGAAAAAATAAGCCAAAATTATTATTAAAAAAAAAGATTATATGCCATGTCAGATATGAATATTTATTATTTTTTCATATTTAAAACTTTTGTAGGTGGAGGAATTAAAAATTGTTTTGACAATGATATAAAAGCACTGATATTTTAAGTTTTTAGCCATTAAACTTCAAGGTTGTTTAAATTGAAAGAAAAAGAAAGAAAGAAAAAGAAAGTAAAGAAAAAGCAGGGGGCTTCATGTAAGGCGCAGTTACGGTTACAATTATTACTGCTCCTCTTGAATACTAAAATCTTTGTACAAATTTTTCAGCTCCACAAATGGTTAATAATAAATAAGATAAATTTGCGTGAAATGAAAATTTTTAATGGCCGAAATTATGATAATTTCGTCAATAATAAACGAAATAAAGACATGAATCAAGTCAAGTGCACCTGATTCAACCTCACGAATACCAATTTTCGTAAAATTCGGTAACCTAGATTTACCAAAATTTTGCCAAGATTCCGAACAAGACTGATTACTAAAATATGGTTATAATCTAGAAGATGGGTCTTTCAAAATACGTTTTATTGACAATTTCTTACATACGAACGATAAATAAGAAATTCGTTCTGACCAAGACTTTGCGGATGTTGTTGTACTGTTAATGTTTTTGCTTCTTCTTAATAAAATTAGAGCTATTGCAAATTGACTTACAACCTTACCTCGACAATATGGATTATTGGTTAAATTTTTGATTCTTGTTTATTTTCTTTTTAACAAACTTTTAATGTTAGTGAATCATTACAGCTCAATACACTTAAAAAGTTAATATTTAAAAACTTCGCTTTAATTGTTTCGCTGTTTGGTTTTTAGTTGTTAATATTTAATCATACATGATAGCTCTTAAAACTTCAATAATTTTTCTCAAAATTCCTCTTTTATTTTTGCTTGCTTAATTTTGCTGGTGTTAAACTGATTTGTATGCTATTGAAAATTGTTTTATTTACATAAATTATGCAACAAATTAAGATATTTTTTGAAATCACATTACATTAAATTACTTTTTTGAAAAGGAAAAGTAATTATAGAATGATGTTAGTATAAATTTGCTCCAAAAAAAAAAGAAACAAAAAAAAAAAAAAACAAATGTAGGAAATTTTTTTTTTTTTCTCTTTTTAATTAGGCGACGAATTTGTATTTTGTATGTTTAAAGTATACTTCTGAGTAAAGAAAATAATAATCAAATTATTTGTAAAAACTAAATAAAGTTAATAAAAAAGATAATTATCATTCTTACACCCTGTGATTATTGAATTTCATTGCAAGGGATAAAAAACTGTTCCCGAAATCTTTATATTCTCTGTTTTAATATAAACACTATTGCCATCTAATGTTTTAATATTTTCTTTTTAAAGTTATTCTAAATCAGGGGTCACCAAACTTTTTTGATCATCGACCCCTATATAATTTTTCAAAATCTCCATCGACCCCCATAAAAGTAATTTTCTGTTAATTGAAATAAAACTCTATTTGATACTATGTTTGCACATTTATTTTATGATTTTAAACATTTATTAAAGTAATAGTATATTGTATAACAATAGTTTTATGAAAAATATATATTTATGTTGAAATTTAAATACCTTAATATTTATTAAATAATAAGTAATTATAAATAAGTAGAAATAATGAGTAAAGTAACTACTGATTTATTGCTTCTTAATCAATGAGATGGGTGTGTCTGGTGTTTTTTTGCAAGGTTCGCTATATTGGGTTCAAAATTGGTCAATTTTAATTTTCGTCAAAATTGTTCAATTTTGTAATTTTCGAAAAAAAATACAAAGTGTGCTATAGTTTTGTCATAGGCTGTACTAATCCATATTATTAATGCTTACCTTCTTTTTTTACATGCATGAATTGCTAAACTAAACGAATGGTTTTGTCGAAACAATAACAAATTATCCAAAACTATAAAAGTTTTAATAATGACACTGGAAACATACAACACTGTTCACAGTTTGCAAATATAGCTGAAACTACGTATGATATTTGCGTTTGTAACGTCAATGCTCGTCACACGTGACATTTGGACAAGCGCACATATGCATATAACTTATAAACTGTGCTGAGTTCGTGCCACTGAGGGCTGATACGTAAATACTTGTTTCACTCGAATAAATATAAGTTTATTAATTTATGTTTTATAAAGAAACTGATATTAAGTCAATTATAAAAAATAAAAAAAAAATACAAATTTTACATCCTCAATTAGGTACGTGTGATTTGCGTATTAAGAACTGTTTTTTCTTCGATCCACCGACCTTTCCTATTCGGATCGACCCCCTGGCTCAGATAGACCCCCGCTTTTGTAAAATAGACCCCTGGGGGTCTATATAGACCACTTTGGCGACCTCTGCTCTAAATAGACAATTAGTCATTGTTTCATTTTGTGACGTAGGGAAGTTAAGTGTTAAACCTCAGGGGCTCTAGTTAAACTGAGCTTGTGGCAAAAACATAAATATCTGCCGCAACTTTGTTCCAATCTAAACAAATATCAGTGTTAAGAGTGCTTGTTCCTCTCATACAAAGAAACAAGAGAGTTCGTTATTTAACAGAGCACGTTGACCCTCTTTTTCTGATTTCTTATATCACCAAATATTGAGGCAAATATTTACAGAGAAAACAAAACAGTTGAGATTTACCGGCAAAATGGACACCCGTTGTCCATTTTGCCGATAAATCTGTTACGCTGTTGGAAGTTTTGGAGTGGAACCAAATTACCGTTCGAATTTGCTGAAATCTTAATATAGTGGCAAATCGAATTTCCGTGCTTCATTCCAGTGCAGTAGTTACTTTTCTTGAGCTCATATAGTACTTTGGTTTATATAATATTTTCCTAGATTTTTTTTACTTGAAGAAAATATATATATTTCTGGGAAAAGGTTTGGTCGCAAAATGGGAATTCACGTTCAGCATCTCAAAAAACATAAGTATGCAAAAAATAAAAACTCCTTCCAATTTACCCAGGTAACATCAGTTTTTTAGCTCTATTGCCTGGACTAAATAACCAATTTTTGACAGCGTTTTCTTTAATTTTTTTGTTGTCTTTTAACTAAGAATGTGTTTTAACTAAGAAGAAGTTTCTATGCTTTGAAAAATAGCAATTTATTTATTTTAATTATTTTTAAATATAAAAACAGACGCATTCTGAATTATGATTCGGTATGCTAATTTGGTAACCATACTTTTTATTTTGCTTCAATTTAATCAGCTGTCACCTAAATGCTACATAAATTCAGTTTCTTTAATCCATATTAAAAGGTGGAAGTCAAACAAATAAACACAGATTTAAATATTCCTCGATTCATTAATACGATGATTTATGAATTTGCTGATTCACTAATGCTCCGATTCATCGATTCACTTTTCCTCTTTCCTTTTCACTCATTCACTAACTCATTTTTTATTTGCTCATTGTTTATTTATTTTTTCACTTATTTATTCATTCATTTTCTCATTTTTTATTCGGTCGTTCTCTCATACTTTTGTTTATTTATTTCCGTATTTTTTTCATTCCTTCATTCGCTAACCGGTTCATTCATTTGCTCACTTCACTATTACACTTAACTATAACTCCCGTTATTGCACTTAGGGACAAAAAATGAATAATATTGTTTTTAGACAGACATAAATCGATATAATATCGTAATAGCTTTTACTAATTACTTTTTGATAGTAACAAAACTTTTTAGCATATTTTTTGTTTATTTATAAGGATCCTATCAGGTGAAGTGAATGCCGAATGAGAATATTAAAAGTTTCTTAACATTCAATTAGATTTAACACGTACAGTAGGGTTCTATTTTTCTTTAACATTTTATATATCAGATAAAACTTCGATAACTCCGGTTTAACTTTCATGTATGTATCAATAATTCCAATTTTACATCGATTCTGCATTGCAATCAATCCCGAATAGCATGCTGTACTTTCAAGAATTTATTTATCGCCATATTAAAATTTATTTATCGCACACCCATTCTTTAAAAACCATTTTCAATACTGTTCATTTTTTTCTTTTCATATTTTAAAATTTTGCATACAATAAAAAATACCGATGATTCCTATTTTACTTCGAGGTTTAGCCATCAATTTCCGCATTGCAATCAACGTCGAATCGCGTGCAGTACTTTTAAGAACTTATTATTCATCCTGAACGACACCCAACTTTCAAAACAACTTTTCCCTGTTACATCTTTTGGAATCTCTCTACTGTTTCTTCGCACACTGGACGCGCTCTGTTAATTTTGACACTTTAACTGCAAAGGACCTAACCTCTAACCGCGCCTTATTCCGTTCGGACTTCCTTCTAGTAAGCCTAATCGATCGTGCTAGAAATCACGACAAAATAGTTCTAAGAACAAATGAGAAAATAATCTATTCCGACATGAAAGATACCTCGACTTGAATTGTTATCTGTTGACTCAGCCATTCGATTTTTTCTTGAAATAAGACTACGCCAGCCTTTTGTTTCCTTTTAATATTTTCTTTTTAAAATTATGTTATTCACGTCTTTTGCTGTTGGTGATAAGATTTGCGATTTTGAAAGAATCTAAGAAGTTTGCATACATTTCGTTGATGTGTTTATTGGAAAAGTGTTGTTACATGAAAAGCTATGGGTATTTTTTTCTTCTAATCTAAAGTCTGGGCGTACGTATATTGGAATATTAGTACGCCATGGTTTAAGTATACACAAACTCTGCTTTCGCATTTTTTTAAGGAGAAATATAAGTTAGAATTATCTTTTAAATTCTACGCAAACTGAAGGATTTACTTGACACCGCAGAATTTCTATTATCAGTTATGTTAAAAAGTGTTAATTGAAATAAACGTTTTCTAAAAACTAACAATAAAAAAAATTTCTGTCTAGAAATAGGTGTATTATTTTCAATCATTTAAGGAAAACTATTTTTAATATAGACAGAATAAAAAATAATAGAATCATTATAATTTGAACTTTAATTAAGAAGAAATATTTGAAATTCTATTAACGTTTTAGAAAGCGATTTTGGAAATCCGATATTCATCTAATCGTTTGCTTAAGTAAAAATGTTTACATAAGCTTATGTCTTTTTATATCACTTCAAGCAGGCATTATTTTTTAATAATATAAGGCATGTTAATAGTTTTTTATTATAACTTACTATTTACTATTAATATTTGTGAAATGCTTATTAAATTTATTATTTAAAATTTAATGAGCTATTATTTAATACTATTGAAAAAAGTACAAAAATCATAATTTCAATTCGAGAATTTATAAACTCCTAAGTGTAGGTTTGTATATAAATATAAATCCTCTTTCAGCATAATGTAACAGAATTCTTTGGAATACGATAAAAAGAATACGTTAAATTTTTAGTAATAAAATTTTATGTATATATTTTTTTTATATTTTTCTGGTATAAATATGAAAAAAAGTATTTTCTTTTTTGCACAAAAGGATTTAAGTTAACAAATGTCATATTTTTCTTATCAATATCGTTAAGAATTATAAGGTAATGTTCGACTTAAGCATTGATGAAAACTTTCCCTATTAACTCATACAGATATTTCTTTTTGTTTATTCAAAAGAAAAATATAGTTTTAAATATTATTTCTCCTTCGAAATTTTTTTTTTCTTCTTCCGAACAAAAGCAAAATGCATTATGCTGTCATCAAGGACAATAAGTTTGGTAATTTTCGCCATTTGTATTGCTTAAAACTTTCACTATTAACTGATACATTTATTCATAACATTATGAATGAAAACTTTAAAAATGAGTTCATATAAAAGAAAGCGATAACAAAGAAAACGCAGCCTTGTTCTTTAAGCTAGTTCTTCTATTGTGTTACAGTTATTGTTTGTTGAAAACAGGCCGCCACAATTTTAAAAAAAAAGTGAAAGTTTGTCTATGTATCGGCTATGTAGTTAGTAAATTCAACTGAAAGAAAATTATAGCTTTGTTTCTTTCGCTTATCTATTGTGTGCTCTGTAAAATTTGCCTTTGGGTGACAAATTGCTTACTTTCTTTCAAATTCGGATTAGATTAAGACATACCAAATTAGTATATCCACGCAAGTTAGTGTCTAGTTTTGCGATTTGCCGGAATATTCCAATAGTTCAACACACAATGAAACTGAAACAGAAAAGAATAGATACATAAATTGTTTTACTACTACGATCCAATAGGTTTTTTTTATATTTGAGTATTATACAAAAATTCTGTATAATTTTCTGTATGAAATAAACAAGAGCTTATCACTGGGGTACGATTTTAAAAATGATTCTAATTCCGAAAATAAAACTATATAGAAGAGGGCACTAGTATGGACCATTTGGGCAATATTTATAGGTTTGTCAAAAAGCTTAAAAATTAATGTAAATTTTCTTGGCAAAATATAATATTTGAGTAAAATCGGTCAAGTAGTTGCTGAGAAATCGAATTTAGAAAAAGTCGTTTATTTAAAATTCGGTATCTCAGGAGCTATTCGATTAATTTTGCCCAAATTTTGTATTTTGCAATTAAATTAAGTTGACCGTATTATTTAATAATATAATTTATCATATCAATGTTAATGTTTATTAAGCTTAAGATTTATAATATTTAAACGTTATAAAGACAAATAAAGTATGAAGTCCATTTTTATGAATGTAATGAAATGTTTATAAAAAAAAAAGACTAGAAGTTAAATATTTAATTAGAACATTAAAAAGAGATGTGAACTCGAGCAAACAAACGATTCAATTTGTAAATAGTAATAATAAAATAATAATATTATATTTTTAAACATAAAATACATGGCATAAAAAACTATTCCACAAACTAAAGATTCAGCCAATTCGCAGCTATATCAATCTAATTCGATCGTATGTAACAAGAAGTCAAATAAATGCTTATTTAGGTAAGTTAATATAATAAAATGATTTTTTAAACGGTTAAAGGCTTGTTCGGTAAAGAACAAGCATAAAAGCGCATTGATGCAGTCAAATCACCTCGTCAATATTTAACAGTGTAATAAATTGTCGTATCAGTGTTTATTCAGCTGAAACACCTGATGCTTAAAATTTGCTTTGTCAGTACATTACGTGAATGATAAATAGAATGTTTCGTTTATTTACATTTAAACGAATGCTAATTTAATCGGTAGCAAACAAATTCAGTTTAACATTTATGATATTGTTCAGTTTAAATCAATTTTGTGACCCTGGTTTAAAAAAATGCATTTTCCAAAGCAAAATATCTCGCGGCAACAATTTAATAAGATAAATTTAGTTTAGGATAGCGGCTTAAAATGATCACCTACATGGTAAAGGTTAGATCTACTGTTTCAAGTGAAAAAAGCTCGCCCTCCAACCCCAAATGAAGATAGTGTTTAGAATTAAAATGTAAGAATAGATGGAACAAAAAGTGGATTCTGCGTCGATTTGTTGCGTAATTATTCATGGCGACAATTATCATTAATTGTTTAATACTTTTGTTGTTGTTGCTGCCGTTGCTACTTGGATTTATTTCGAAACGAGTCATGCTTCTCACAGTCTCATTCCTATCAGCGTGAAAAATACAAAGAATGATCACTTTGATTATGGCTAGAAGAAATTCAATTCTCCCCCTCAACCCATCCCTCATTTTTTTTTAAAAAAAAGGACCATACGAAGGAGAGTAGGGGAGTTTTCATGCATCATTAATAATAACATAAAGCTTTTTATGAAAAACAATCCTGGGTATTAATTTTTCCGAAGAAAAAGTATTATTTAATTGGGCTAGAGTTGCATCTATTTTATTAACTCTTACATTATCTATAAATATTCGTAGTGGCCGTTAAAAATATTACGAAAGCACCTAAAGCAGGTGGGGTTGGTTCTTTGCTTACTGTTACTTGGAAGGGAACTAGAGTAAAATCTCCTTATTTTCAATTTTTTTTTTAATTTAAAAAATTTAGAAAAATATAATTGAAGTTAAATTTGGGGGAAGGAAAAGTTAGAAAAAAATTTTGTGATAAAGACTTATAACCACCGAAGGAAAACACAAAAAAATTGCTATAGAATATTCTCTCAAGATTTTATAAAATAAGTTAATAAAACTTAATTTTTATTATTTTTATTTTAATAAAATTTAATTTTCATTATATTTATTTTAATTTTTATCTTTTATGAAATAAAATAAGCGTAAATTTAGTTTTATGCAAAGTCACATTTTTATTTAAATTTGTTTCGAAAATTAGATTACTACAATAAAGACAATGTTGAGAAAACGTTAGTAATTTCTTATTTTGCCGAAAACATGTTTAGATAACAATATATGAACGGCCCCTTCCTAAATTTTGATTTAGTTTAAAAATAAAACCGAATTTGATATTTTTACATAAATTGTTAACATGCCATGGTAGTCATTTCTCAACTCATTGGATTTGGGGCAATATAGTGATAAGACACGCTTTTTTCAAAACTGACAAACTATTCCTAATTATTGTTTACATTTTATACTTTACAAGTTTATGAAATTTCCCCTAGATAATTACTCAACTATTAGATATCATTATGTTTTTTTATAAGCAAATCAAAGTTCATTTAACTAATACTTTCATAAACACAAATTTAATGTTTAATTTATAAAATTTTAAACATAAATCGCATAAAAAATTTATTCTTGCAAGTTAAGGATTATGTCGTGATGCTTGTAATAAAAAACCAAATTAATAGTATTTAGTTAGTTACAAGATTTGCTTAAGACTTCATGTACTACGTTTGTTTACGACTTTTGATAAAACGCACTTTAATTATTTGAATTTTACCCATAAACAAATAAGAGATTTTTGGTAAACTAAATTCGAATCCATGATTTACCCGTATGTTGCACCAAGCTCATACTGACTGCTATGACGACGGATCATGGGTTCAAACCCCCTTACTGCCTTGCTGAGTGTGTGAAGTATTTGTCGTTTTTCTCCGCGTGTAACGTAAATAATGATTGATTTTACAAATATATATATATATATATATATATATATATATATATATATATATATATATATATATATATATATATATATATATATATATATATATATATATATATATATATATATATATATATATATATATATATATATATATATATATATATATATATATATATATATATATATATATATATATATATATAAATAAATAAAAAGTTCTTAACAAATGCTTTTTTGTCCCAGAAGTACATTTGTCCATTTGTCCCAGAAGTACATTTGTCCTCTTGGTTGGGTTCAAAGTTACAAGTCTACGAAGTTGAACTTTGTTAGATACAAATCGACTGTTCAATGTTGGTAATAAAATAAAATGGCACTAGTTGATGATCTAACAAGTTGACGTATCGAATCGTAATTTTTTTGAGTTATTAAAGATGCAATCATTGTAATGCGCTCCCAAAAAGGAATGTAACATTTCTTTCGAATTTTTTCTTTCAAATTATCTGTGATTTCATGAATAATAGAAAGAGTTGATTTTGAAAGTGCTGTGGATATTTTTCCTCTAATGAGAGAATGAAACTCTGTCGAGGTCATTGGCTTTCTCTTTAACTATTACATTATTATCTTTTTGTTTAATATGAATGTGACTTATAAAAATGTGTTTTTTTTTATTGTTTTCTTCGTGTATTTTTCTGTGGCTATCATTAGTAACGCACCAATGGTTAGAAATACTTAAGCTCAAAATGAGCGCTTGTAAATAGAAATCAATTTCAAACGAATAGATGTGTAAAGATTAATTTTTATTTCATTCATATGCCACTGAAAAGTTAGATGCTTACTTTTTTTTTTATCTATTATCTTCTTTTTACTTCCCTTTATTGTTAGTTGTAAAAAATAGATACTAAAAATTCACGGAATTTTCGTCGTTTTTGACGAAACTGATTCCTAGAAAATGCTGCTCCGAGTGAATTTTTCGTCAAATTGAGAAAATTATTAGAATTTTGCCAGAATCATTTGGCTTAATAAAATGCATAAATACAACATTTTATAGTGACTAGAAAATTGTCTTCATTTAAAAAATAAATTAATAAATAAAAACTTTATTGAAAAAATAGTATTAATAATTGGTGTTTTCTTTCATTAACTGTCACTTTTAATTTAAAAAAAAACCACTATCGGCTTCGGATCAATATAATATTTTTATTAACAATATATTATAATAGAAAAGTAATCCTTTAATTAAAAAAAAATCATAAAAATGAAATAAAGAAGCCATTATATTTTATCTTCATGAAAAAAGCATAATTCTAGAAGTAAAGATTGACATTTATTGAGTCTATATTACATACAGATTAAATCAGCTTAGCTCATGTCCATAAATTATAAATTAAGAACAAGACCAGTTTTTGCAAATAAAGTTTCAGAAACAAAATAAACATGGCGTATTCCTAAAGCCCATATATTAAACAAAAGATAAAGAAAAAAAAAAACTGGTGCATGTATGATACCGTTCATTAAAATTACAATTTTTGCTCATCGAAGCAATTACAAAAAATATCCCACTTACAAAAAACTTAATATTACATGGTGGGTATGATGGTTAATTCACTGTACGTTTCTCATGCGATGAAATACATACACCGTACAACTAGGCAGGCAATGCATCAAATTAACAAGCTAAGGGGAAGATTACTCCGGTGATACCTGATTGCGCTAATGGTTTTCTAAAACATGGTGGACTGCGCTGCTAACATCTTATCCCCCTTTAAGAAAGGCTGGTGGGCTGCGCTTAAGGCAACCCTAATGACCATCCCTCCTACTTCATTCCTGCATTAAAACAATTTCTGATAAAAGCATCGTCTCGCCAATATTGTTCGCCAGATGCTAGTCTGCAGAGGGGAAGGGGGATTTGCCAATAAGTTTTCCTCCATCTTTTAGTAATTTTCATTTAAAAGGAATTTTTTTATAGGTTTGTAATAGTATCAAGTTTTAATTTAATTGAAAAAACCTTACTTTAATATTTAATAATTTGAATTTATTTAATATATTTAAAATTTAAATAATTTTTACTTGCAATTTTTGAATATATTTAATAATTTGAATTTTAAACCAGTTTTAACAAATCTATCATAACCAAATTTCTGCATATTATTTTTAAAAAAATATATGAACATAATATGTTTGAATTTTTACAGTTCATATACTAAAAAGTTTATGGCTACAACTTTGACCAGAAGCCATGGTTGGCAGTCATTATTTTTTTTTAACTCCAAAATCGTAAATATTTGATTTAAATTGGATTTTTTTAAAATTTGAATAAAATTAATTGGATTTTTTAAAAATTGCCCACCAAACCATCTGATACAATATTTTAATAATACTATTGTTTAAAAATAGAAGTAAAATAGTTAATATTTCTTACTAAAAATAGATAAAATTATTATTATTTTATTACATACTAATCGCTACGTTAAGAAAAAAATCATAGTTATATTTCCCAGGTTCAACTTGGTGATAATTGTTCGGGTGACAATTTGTCAACTAGACATCTAATGAAAAGTAAATTAGTTTAGATAAGAAAACATTACCGAAAAAAAAAATTACGTCATTCTGATTTGAGGAAGTCTTGATGCACTCTAACTCTATATTCAATAAGATATAATATATGTCAATAAGATATGATTCATTGTATTTTAATTAGCAGAAAACTAAATGGATATAATTAAAATATGTTTTTTGAAAATTATTTTAAACATATTAAATGGAAAATTACTATTTAAAGGTTTCATATCACTCTTATTTGAGTGTAGTCTATTTTGAAACATAATAATTTACATGAATATCCCTTTTGATATTTCTTAGTAAAAAAAATCTTTCAATTCAAATCAAATTTCTTAGTAGAAAATATTTTAAATTATATTTTGTTCAATTAATATTTTTTAATCATTTTGTTGAAATTATTTATTTATTTTTTTAGAAAAAATAATCACTATTGATTTACATCAATGCATTTTATAATGAAGGGGATAACATAGTGATTTTAATGCATATGCCTTTTATTATTCAGTAGGAAAAAAAATCGCTTCCTTAATAAACATACATTATCAATTAAATAAGACTTTTAAAAATTCACACATTTAATAATGTATTTATTATTTATACTGTATAAAAATATTTAAAATTTAAATTAATAATTTTTTTAAAAATTAATTCATAATTAATGTTATAAAAATTATGTTTGTTTAAGTTAACGTTTTTTTTTTAAAATTAAGCTGATTTAAATTAGTGATTACTTTAAAAAAATTGAAAAGATATAATCAGGATTTAATTCATGACTAAAATCAAGTGATTTATGCCAACCCTGACAGAAGCAATCAGAAACTTAGAAATCTAGTATTTTTTTTAAACTTAATTTATGTGTTTTTAAAGAAAAACCTTAAAATAAAGTTGAATTATTTCGCCCATTTTTTCTTATTCGAAATGATTTTTAACAAATTCTTTCTGTTTTGCTTACAGTGGCTTCGTAGTAAGAATTTGATTTTCAATATATATACAATATTGAAAATCATATTCTTACTACGATATTACAGTAAGCAAAACAAAAGGAATTAGTTAAAAAAAAAAATTCATTTCAAGTGAGACAAAAAATTTAAGTTAAAAAAAAATAATAAATAAAAGTTGGTAACTTATTTGATATTTTTATATTATTCGACTTTTTATCTTTATTTTTAGAGCTAATAGGAAAAACTTGCAACAAATTTTAAGATAATATTCAATAAAATGCCATAATATCAGAAAAATTAACTGAAACTATATTAACTTGATTTTACATAACTTCATTTATATGAAGTTACACTCAATATTCTAATTTTTACTTCATCGAATAAAACTATAAAAGAGTTGTTTTGTAAAATTGTTAAAAATTATTTCATTCTTACTCTCAAGCTATCTCGTGATTGAAACTGTTTCTTAATTTTAACTACAAAACACTGAGTGCTATATTTAAACAGAATAATGCGTTTAAATGTGTCCTAATCAAATTTTTTATTCACAATAAATCAAAAGTTGAAAAGAGAATAACACAACGTTCTCAAATGCATAAGTTCACCCGTTCTTTAAATACATTTGTAAATTCACTTACCCATAAAGATAATAAAATTGTAATGATAAATGCAATACTGTCAGTAAATGTATTATATTCTAATTGTAAATCTAATCCTGTTTGCAATATCTCGAATTTAGTAACTTGGCCTAATATATTTTGATATATTTCTTGGCCAAGAAGAAGCTTATCTCCAAGTTAGTGTTTGATTTTTATAAATTGCACCCCTCACATGTCAATGAGGAGAGAGATCTACCTACAAACGTTATCAACTAGCAGCGTAATCAGCATACTGTTAGGGGTGGGGGTTATAATTGAGGCAATTACTGAGCGCAGTCCACCATTGCCCAGATTACTCCACTCAGCAAGCAATGGCAGCCGGTATTCATGTGGGTGTGGACAGGCTGCAACTCATCGTCAAACATGCCCCACACATGCTCTATCGAATTCAAATAATGTAAAAATGCTGATCAATCCATAAGGGTGATATTCTCAGATTGAAGGCATTCATTTACAATGTGAGGACCACGTTGTCCTCCATAAAAACAAATTCTGTGCCCATGGCACCCCTAAACAAGCGTACATGTTGTTTTATAATGATATCCCTATAAATCCGATAATAATATCGCGATTTGAACATGTAGATCTGTTCTGGAGCTCAGTATAACTCCACCTCAAACGAATAATCTTGCACCACTTGGTGGTAAAAGATACCTAGCATTCTCTATATGAAAATTCGACGAGAATCAGGCTACAAGCCAAATCTGCGCTCGTCAGAAAACATCACAAACCCACAGTGCAGGACCCGACTTAACCTAATTGGGGCCCGGGGCAAAACTTCTTTGGGGGCCCCCTCTGGTTCACTGCTTCAGTAATAAAGAATCGAAATTTATGGAGGTATTTAAATTTGTCACCTCATTATAGATAACAAGAAAATTGACTAAAACCTAAAGTAGCTTATAAAGTCCCTCCCCCTCCAATGGTCAGACGAAATATCGTTCTGTCCATTTTATTGATTTTCTTAGAATTCTATGTCCATCATGCCGAATGCTGTTTTCTGATAGTTAACTTTGTTATCTAGCTGCGAAAAATTCATATCCTTGCTGACATTAGGGCGGAATTCAGCTAAATTTACGCAATTACGCTGGCTCAATTAAGCCTATCGGAAGCGTGTATTTTTGTAAACATATCGTATTTTGCGATAAGTAAAAATACAGGCTTTTTATTGGGCAAATTTGTCCATCGTAATTGCAAAAATTTAGCTGAATTCTGTCCTAGAAAGCTATGGATTTACGAAATATAGATGTGTTCATACGATAGATTAATGAAGAAGCTAACATAAAATTAACGGATTTTATACAGTACTGATATTTTGTTTTTAAAAAAAGTTCATTAAAGAAGGAAACATAAAATAAACTTTCTATTCGATTGGGGGGCCCGGGGCAATAGACCCGTATGCCCCTGCCTTAGTCAGGCTCTGTCACAGTGACGATATTCACAATATATGTTCTCTAATGCAAATTAATCGCCGGCCACTGTGAGTTGTCCTGAGCGGAACGCTTTTGACAGGCCTGTGAGCAAATTGACCAATATTTCCCAAATGTCTGTATACGGTTTGCTTTGAAGCTTTAGTACCCTTAGCTGCAGAAAGTTGATGAGACAGGTCGGATGCTGTGTTAGATCTGCTTTTTTTTTTTTTTTTTTTTTTTTTAAATTTTTTATTTTATTTTATTTTATTTTTTTTTTGCAGTTACTGCTCAATACCTGTTTTCATTTGGTGCTGTAACTAGAAATTGATTAGTACTGTAACATCTACTGACATTTCCATCATCTTTGAATCGTTGCCAATGCCTAGAGACGGCACTTTGAGCAATTTCTAATTCCTCTGATACTTCCATCAGTACGCTTCCATTTTCCAGGCGGCCGATAATTGCACCATGTAAAAAATCATCCACATGCGTCCTATGTGTCATAACTATTTAGTTATGGCACAAAGCAGCTAACGAAACTTCTGTGAACTAAAAATATGAACTTTATTGTTTGCCACCATTTCTTCTAAACCCCTATCTTATACTCTAGTCATTGTGACATATTATCGGCGTCATCTGGTAAAATACACTAATTTCTGCAAGGAATCTATAAATTTATTTCCAGTGCTTGTGTTGTTAAAAACTAATTAATTTCTTAACTGAAACGTTATTTAATTTTTTTTAACTTATTTGAGAAGCAATTTTATTTATTATTAATGCTGATTAAATTTATTTTTAGATATTTTGATACGCATTATCAATTCCAAATCGCATTTCGACATTTTGATAAATCGCATTTCGGCATAAGTTTATCTCGAATATTGTTATTTATCAACGTCAAATCTTACTTTAAATAAAATGGGATAATTATCATTATTGTTCGTTTAAGTTTGCCCTTATAAAATAATCATAATTTTATAAAATTAATTTGGTCTTAGTAATTTACCTAGAAAAAGTTTAACTATCTTGAAAAACCTAATAAAATGCCAAAAATGATTGTTAGCAAAGTTTGAGAAAAGCATCGGTTTTTTTACACTCCTCTCTCCAAAAAGACTGATTTCTTAAAATATTTCAATAATATTATGTTACAACTTAATATTCAATTATTTAACAAAATATTTTCCCATATTTCTTCTGAAGAACAACATTTAATAAGATTTGAAAGCATTAGGATAACATTTACAACATTTTAATCGTTTATAAGAATTCCTCTTCTGAATTTTGATTCCATAATGACATCCTTACAGCAAATATGCCACATGACTGACTAACAATCTGAATATGCTAATGATGAATTATATTTTAAATATTTAACTTAAACCCTGACTATTCAGATGAGAGAAACATTGTACACATCTCTTGTAAATACAACACTCCAATGAACAACTAGAATGCATGTATTTTCCAAAAGAACGGAAAATTCCGTCCCACCAGACCATGTTAACTCACACATGAACATGGAAATAATGATTTTAAGACAAATCTTAAAATTTATATTCGACAAGGGCTAATTTTGAGCATGATTTTTCTTGTCATCTTCTCAGCTTAAACTTGGAATAATCTTTGCGTAATCTTCGCAGTTCGCGGATGGGCAGCTACCAGCTGCCACAAATGACGCAAAACAAATGGATATTTACGGACACCATAGCTATGCGTAATGATTTGATATTTAAAAAACAAAAAATAATAATAATATGACTTTTCACAGATGGGTAAACTCATATTCCCCCGAGTGATATCGACTGTGACAACATGACTACCTGTAGTTAGCTTTTAAGCTTCTGGGCACCTGTCAAGTCTGATGTCGTATGAGTTTTGATGTATGGGATTTTTCAGAACACTTTCACTTAGAATCAAAATGTGATAGGAAAATGGAGAATAAATTGGTCTCGAGATTATGTTATATTTTTGTTATTTTTGATCTAGATATGACTATTACCGATTTGGTCTAGATATGATACTATTTTCTTCGTTTCCTCTTTGTTTTTGCTATGATAGTTGAGTACAAAATTTTATTGAATAATGAGATTGTTGCTTGAAAGCAATACTAACTTAAAAGACTTCCTAATCATCACTTGTTTATAACGTCGATCTAAACGGGTCTAATATCTCCCTCTTGGTAAAAAATGGAATTTTTACTATTAATTTATTTGAAGTCTAAAAACAAAAAAACGTCAAAAATTTAAAAAAATAATATTTTTTTTTTTACTTTTCTTTTTATGTAAAAAAATTTCTTAAGGCTGTATTTTGAAGGCTCTGTCATTGCCTGAAATTACGCCGTATTTTACAATATTATGTTGTTTTTATAATTGTTATCAGTTTAAAACATTTATTTATGACTGTTAGGTTATGTTTCACCATTATTTAGGCAGCGCCGTTAGGCATCGATAAATTTATGTTTTTCTTTAAAGAGAACATGTATTAAGGCTGCTTTTTAAAGGCTCTGTCGTAGTATGAAATTCTTCTTTAATAGAATAATATGATTATTTTTACAAGTAATTTGAATTTATTGTTGTGAGTTCAGGAAAATCATTCCTAGCTGTTCTGTTAAGTCTCACTTTGTAAGCAGCGTTACTTATGCTTATCGTAAAAGTGCCGCAAAATCTCATTATGAAGAAAATTTACAGCATTGTAAAAATTTAAAACACTTATGATCTAACTTTTGAATATTTGAAAAAGTTATTTCAACGCTGAGTTGTAGCGCTGGCTCGTAAAATAGGAGGAATTCGAGAATCATTCATTGATTATAATAATTTTCATCTTATTGGGAAATCATCGTCACACTGGTGATTTCTTAAAGAAGTTCAACTTTTTTTAAACATTTAAATTATTTGTCTGTTTCCAAACAACCCTAACAAACTAGGGATAATTTTGGAAGTGGTCTTCAGCCATAATTGAAATGGAAAAGTGGTTCAGGACTTAAGATAAGTCTTGAACCACTGATTTGTTTAAAACATAACACCAGGGGAAATTCACTAGAAAAATTTATCCAAAGTATCGAGTACAACAAAAATTTTAAATCATACATTTTTAGACTTTACATAAAAAGCCCCTAACTGATTACATCACAATACATTTCCAGCAGAAAACTATTAAAATTTTAACGAATAGAATTCATCATTAAAATATGATTTGAACGAAACATACAAATTAACTAAATTATCTGTTATCGTATTCTAGTTCATTGCAAATAAAATAGATAACGAAAATTGAGTACTAAATTTGATTACAACATTTGAAAACTTAGTTATTTTAATAACTACAAGAAGGATAATATATGAAACAAGGTTATTACCTTATTAACTATTTCAAGAACAAAGGAAAAATCCTAAATAGCTTTGACATTAAATCGAAACACTTGAGAACATACTATTCTATTAATAGCATAGTAGTGATGATACACCAATAATTCTTAAATTGCAAAGAAAAATGTTAAAAAAAAAATTTTTTTCTCTCCTTTTTTAATTAATTTTCATATATCCAATAAAGGATACAATTTTTGGAAAAAAATTTCTTTTGAAAGATCTACTAGATTTCGTTATTCGTCAAAAATTTATAAGTTCATTATTTACCTCTCACATACATTATTACTATTTCATAACGTTAAGTTAAATGATCTCTTTTATTTAATAATTGGAACAAATGTTATTAGATAACTACTAGATGGATTAAAGGAAATAATATTTATAACGCCATGCAGGCTTATATTCTATTTTTATCTACAAATAGTAATATTTTCAAACTTGAAACCTGATTTCAAGGAATTTGACCTTCTTAGTAAATAAATAAAATCACCGAAACGACAAAAATTACAAAATGAAAAGTTTTTTTCCCCCCTTTGCTTTATTAACTACCTTTTTAACAAAAACATTTTTATGAATAAACATGAAGAGAATTGATAAGGATAATGCTGGATAATAGGTGAAGTAAAGAAACAAGAAGATTTTGGATTGACGAGTTTTGTATGTAATAGTTTTTTAATTCATGTTTAATACAGTAGTTTCAGAGGTATAGCTGAATAAACAAAATAAAATTTCTTAAAATAAATAAATTAAAAGAATTTATTTAAATTAAAAAAAAAAAAAAAAAATTTCACTTTATGAGTCAAAGGGAAATAAATGTATTTTTATCCTTGATGATATAAAACGATTTCTTCTCTTACGTTTTTTATATATTTAAAAATTTCGGAATAAATATTAAGAATTCCGTTAAGATTCAACATCTAATTACTCTCTATATATATATTGTTATTTTTTTTATTTTATTTCATTTTTTTGCAACATTTGACGTGAAGTTAAGCGAGGTCTTATGAAATGAAAATCTCGTGAAAAATAAATTTTTCTACAACATTGATAAATAGTCACTTAAAACTGCGATAACTTTCAAACAAATAGGATTTTTTTTTACAAAAAAAAAATCACGTTAAGTTCATAAGAAAATTTTTTTCAGCTTTTTTTTAAAATTTCAAATCTAAAGTTGAATTTCTGCGGCCTGCGTCTTTTTACAAGAAGATTAATAGTTAATTATTTTCCAACTAATAATCAAATAATAAATTTTTTTTGTTCCATTGTATTGAACTGAACATTTTTCTACATACCTTCGTAATTTATAAATTTCTAAGTTGTATAGATTTTGCTCAGGAAAATGCTCAAAACAACGTTTGTTACGTTTTACGATGCATTTTGTTACAGCAAAACGAAATGTAATGTCAAATTGAACACTCAAAGCGGTTTTTAACGAAAACTCCAACGATTTTTTTTAATAAAAAGCGATGAAAATACTTAAGAAACAAAACAAAAATTCTTTGTTCTTATCTTCAATCTAATTTTTTCGCAAAACTTATCGATATCTTTATCTCATTGTTATGCTTAATCCGTGAGTTCTACTCTCATTGCAACCAGCTTTTTGCAAGAAAAAAAGATCGAAATCAATGCAAATATAGAAACAACTTGAGATACTGATTTACCTCGAAACGGTTTTCCTCATCAATTTTCATTTTAAAAAGTACGTAAAATGATTTTTCATAAAAGGCTCATTATTGACAAACACGACACCGCAGAGAATTAATTCTATTTTTAAAACTGTCACGCTCTGCGGGGTATTAAAATTAGAATCTCTTTATGTCTACGGAATCGACTGAAATCACTTTAAACCGCTCACCGTCACGCTGGCAGCGTTGATGACCTCTAGGATTAAATGCCTGTAAATCGAACAATCTTTCACATTGTTGGTGTAAAATCGAACCAAAAAGTGTTGAAAGCCACCATCTTTATTCTCTGACCTGCATGATTGCCTCCTGAACTTGAAAGGATCATGGACCGTTTCGAAGGATTAATTGCAGTACAGGAACAGATCGGCTGTTATTAAGTCTCTATAAAGGAACATTTAAATGGCAACAAAAAAATGTGGATATTTTTTTTAACGTTTAATTGTAAACAATGTTGGAAGTTTTATAGGCCAGAGATTGAACAGGATGACCATAAAAAAAAACTGCACGTGTTTTTAACGTTTTTTTTTTCTTTTTTTCGGAAGAACTGACCCAAACTGAGCTAGATTTAGGTAATTTGTTTTTCAATAATAAGAGAAGAAATCAATGAAACCTTATACGGTTCAGAACGGCTAATCTATGTATTGGTTGTGCGATGCTAAATAATTTTTAACTGTGCCTTGCATATTATTTGCTCAGTTTTTTACTGTAACCTTGCAACTTTGAACCTTAGTCAGAAAACTATAGATATCCTTCCTGGGGAAAATATAGGGACGAAGTTGCCCCATACACTGTCATAAATTTCTGATCGTTTGAACCATAATATCGTTTGATTTTGCTATAATCATAATAAGGTGTCAGATTGCATCTCATCATGCAATTTAATTTTTTTTAAACTCGAATACACGATAATATGGTTTGACTGACCACCTGACCGGAACATCTGCTCCTACACCCCAGAGCCCAAGGTCAAGAAAATTGAGATGGGCACAGTAGGCCTTGGCCCTCTATGGGCTGTCGCGCCACTGAGTTTAGTTTTATAAATCCGAAATAAACATTTTTCTTGTATAAAATAATTTAATTGTTCTACACATTTTTGAAAATTTTGCCTAATTTTGACATTAGCTAATAAATTACCAAGCTTTTTTGTTTGTTTAAAATTAAGTCTATTTGACAGAAAAAATAACTTTTTTCTCAAATATAAACGTTAAAACTATTACAAATTGTTTGCAAACTAAATGAATAAAAAGACATTGGGTATTAAATGATGAAATAAATTGTAATGAAAAAAATCTAATTCTAATAAAAACAATAAAAATAGTATTGAACCATTTAAATATGTATTTCGATGTTATACTATTTTACGTGACTTGTTTTTGCAATTACGACGACAGTTAAGGGAAAGAATTTAATCCAAGCTGAAAAAAAAAATTCAAAAGCATTATGTAGTTGTACTTATTTCTCTACTCCGTACTTAAAGTCCCTATTACTACTCCAAGATTCTGTACTTCTGTTCCTATTACTACTCTAAGAATCAATAGTTCTTTCCCTATATTCTATTATTCTGGACCTTTATTCCAATTAGTACTCTAAGATTCTGTGCGGTCTCTATTACTACTTTAAACTATACAGCTCTTACAGGAAGCGTTATCGCAATTTTTATTTATTTACGGCTTTTTTATTTATTTATTTTATTTGCATTTAGCAGTTTAAATGTTTTTAAAATTGCAAAAAATGAAGGACAAAAAAAAAACTTTTTCTGCGTTTTACTTTTATTTGTCCTTAAAATTGAGATAATTGTAAGATTTTTATGTAACGCAGACTAAAAAAAAAAACAACAAAAAAAAAAAAAATATTAAAAAAAGGGCAACGTCTGCTACTTCAAACATACAAGGACAGCATATCTCAAAATGCCCAAATATCTTCACTTTTTACATGGAAATCGGCTATCTTGACCTAATAAAATAAAGATGAATTTGTTTACATTCTTAACAGACAAAAAAAAAGACAAAGATTTTTTTTTTCTGAAAAGGAAGTAGTACTGATATTGAACTTCGCTTCATTGCTAACACAAGTATGCAAAGGAAATCACTTAACGTTTGAAAACTTAAAACTGCGAATACTATTTATTAAAACGTTTTTTAGAAGTTCGAATTGAGAGCGAAATTAACTTAGAAAAGCAAGGTAATTGAAATTTTTAACCTTTGTTTTCTCTTCGTTTAAAAGTTTTTATGAAAAATTTTGTGTTGCTCTGTTTATTTAAAAAAGAAAAACTTAACATTTCTAAACCTAAACACTTGATTTTCCGTCTTTGAAGCATTTGCGACAAAGAAAATAAAAAGCTACTTTTAATTTTAAACTATATTATGTACTATCGTGCTGAAAATAATTTTCTGAAGTTTAAAACGGAAAAATATTTTGAATATTGTAAAAAAATTTTTAAAAAAATCACCCATTAGGCGACTTTAGTAAACTAATGAATCTAGATCATAAGTTCCCAATGTTTTTTGAAACAATCGTTTTTTGGAATAGAAAATTTTAGAAACCCTTTCAGAAAATTTTAAACACCATTTTACGAAGAAAAAAAACCGTAATAATAAAAATAACACTAATTATTATTGAAATTTAAAAGTAATAAATAAAAGTTAGTTAGTGAAAATGCACATAATGACTAGTGTATTTATATCGAAAGTTTTTTTTATTAAGTCTATTAAGGAAAGTCTATTAAGGAAAAGGACTCATAAGTTAAGATTTTTAAGTTATTGCATAAAAATAGATAAAAATACATCAATTTGTCACTTAAATTTAATAATTAAATATTATTTTCTTATATATTATAAGAAAATAAGAAATAAGTGAATCCGTTATCATTTTTATGAATGCAATCAGGTTGATATGCAATCCATTGCCTGTAATTTTTAAATAAAGCTAATACTATGTGAGCTAACTATAGAAAATATGATTTTTTTTTTTTTACCTCTATAATATATCTTTGAATTGTATAACAAAGGAATACATGAATTATTCAAATAAACTATTTGAAACATATATTTACAACTTCTTATCTTCTTATATATTTAAAATAAAATAAAATTTACAAAAATTTGTATATTTCAGAGTTCTCGACTAATAAAAATGACTAACTTTACTTAAATGACGTGTAAAAAGATGCATGTTTAATTGGGTTAAAAAAATTTAACTGGCCTATAGGCAAAATTTAGGAAAGCCGTTGGGGCACAAAAGTTTCAAATTCATGCGAACAGCATTCACTATAAAAAAATAAAAATAACTAAAATTAATATTACAGTATTAAATAAAAGAAATCCCAAGAAATTGAAGCTGTATGATAATCTTGATTAAAAACTTCATTCGCTTCAAAAATATATGAATTTGAAATAACAGTCGACGTCTTTCAATCTCTCAAAAATAGGCGCCCATTTTCAAGACTTGAATGAGAAGAAACAAAAGTGATTAGAAATGTAAAACCTTAAGTTGCCAACGAATAATGAAAAAATAAAGGTAAGAAATAAAACTAGAAAAACCACGGCAGCCGAGAAATAAAACATACAAAAAACAAAACAAGAAAAACAGTGGCCGAGAGTTTCAAATCAAGGCAAAATACATTAATACGCACTGTGGAGAGGTGAGGAACTGATGTCGTTAACAAGGGAATCATCATTCCTATGAATGAAATAAGATTCCAGGGCATCAAGATGAGCGGTGACTGGAGTGGAAATAGTTTTGGCATTTTCAAAATTGAATTTTTTCAAAGGATTCCAATAATGCGCAGCAATTGATGATTTCTCGTATTCTTGATAACGAACATATATACTGTGTGCCCTAAGTCTAAATTTTGAAGCACGTCTAGTTTGTCCCATGTAGCCAAGGTCGTATTAAGAAGGACTGTGGTAAACGCCCCAGCTGAACTAATCGGCTTTTTAAGAGCGTTAGTTTTCTCAACAGGTTTAAAAATGACTTTAAAATCAAAACTGGAGAGGATAAAAGCATTTTTTCCTGTTTTGTTTCTCATCTTTATTTTTCCATTTTTCGTTGGCAAATTTACGTTTGCAATTTCAAATCACTTTTGTTTCTTCTCATTCACTTCTGGCAAGTCTTGAAAATGGATGCCATTTTTGACTGCTTGGAACATCGGATTCTGTTATTTCTTTCCAATTTGTATATTTTTGGAGCGAATGAAGTTTTTAATCAAGTAGTTATACAATATTTTCTCGCTATCGTTAAAAAGAGTGAATATTTCAATTATAAAATTGTACAACAAATTCTTCGTACAAAAAAAAAACAGTTGCTTTTGTTCATAGCAATATTTTTTTTTTATAATGTTCATAAACAGGGTAGATGTGACATGGCTATTCATATGAACAAATTGAACCTAACAGTTATTAAGAACCGTTGCGAATTGACCAAGAGCACTAATTTTGAGTTCGAGTTGAAAAGTTTTTATTGACACCTGTTGGTGAAAAGATAGGTCGCATAGGTCAAAAGAAAAAAAAAGTTTTTAATCTTTATGAAAAGTATTTAAATAATTAGTTAATGTATGATTAAAAATAATAATCAAATGAATGTGACAAATATTTAAGTTATAACTTATCCCACATATAATTTATTACATTTAAACCTTTTTAATCTATGTTTGATAGAACTAGTGAAAAAATATTTAAATTTCAATACCAAATTTTTTGAAAAATTAATAAAAATATAAGCAAATGAAAAACACAGTTAGAATTTTCATTCGAAAATTACGGTTAAATAGCCAACAGCAATTTGTCTATTCAATTAACAGTTAAGTTTGAGGTTAGAAATATTTCTTTATCTTTACGGTTTTAAAATCATGTACAACTTGTATGGCTAAAAAATCACGAATACAAAACTATACGGTTATAGAGAACTACATGGTTTTTAAACCAATCACAACCGGCTTGGTTTCAAGACTGTAAAAATGAAATTTATCAGGACATTAAAATTAGGTTACCTTTTGTTTGTGCTATGTCAAATGAACGTGGCTTAAATAGTTTACCTAGTGTTGCCACCTATTATGAGAAGTCGGAAATTATAAACTTTTTCATATTAAGCAGCTCTGTTGTGCTGCGTAAATGAGAGTTTCGGATTCTAATAGTCCAGGGTCACCAATTAGCAAGTGCAGTTCTGTAGAAATTCTTCATGCGTTGAAAAAATGGAAGAAATATTATGGACCAACGCTGGGATTCGAACCTTTTTTGGGCCGATCATGAGATTGACAGATAGGCCCAACTAGTATGTACTACATACTAGTATGTACCGAAGAGCACAAAACGGAGTGGCTTCTTTAAGGTGGGCCGAGTTGGCGCAATTCTGACTATTTAACCGTATCAGGTGAAAACAATCAATAAACGATTTTCTCACAGTTAGCAATTTGAATATCACCTTTTTTATTGTTACTTGACTGATTTGGTTGAATATAGTAAATAACAATAAAATAAATTGTTATTTAATAATTTTTTCAGAAAATTTCAAACAGTATATCATTAATTTTTTTCAATATGCTGTGACTCTCAAATCTGCATTCACTCTTTTGCTTCCAAAATTTGTAGCCAAATTAAAAACTTAACAACCTGTAACGAATCTATTACAAAATAATTTGACAATTATGGGAATCATAGGCGACTAAAGTCTAAAAAAAAAAACGTCAACAATAATAGTGATGTAAAAAAATCTTATGATAAAAGAATTTTAAACAGCAAATTTGAAGGTTAAGATTCTTATTGAAATATGATTTTTTTTATGCATTTTAAAGACATAACCTTCTTAGGTTCTCAGTTATAATTTATAAGTACACAAATATTGACGCAATTATTCTGACGTGCAAATTATTGCATACTTAGTGCTAATGATAGCACATTTACGTCATAACACAGAGATTGCGCTTTTGTATTATTTACGCAAATATTCTTGAGCTCATTACCTAAGAAAACATGTATGATATTTTTTTTCTTGCATTTATGTTTGTTATGTTAAACAATGGCTAAAAACTAATGACTACTATAAATAATATTTGCTGATTTACACACATCTCTGTATCTCTCCAGTTTGTTTTTCTTAAGTGTTTACTGTAAAAAAAAAATTATAGTTTTATTTTTAAACTTTTTATTTTTCAGGTCTTAATCTATAACTTAATAATTTATTTACATATTATATTTTAAAATTCAAAATTAATTATGTTTGTACAGAAGTTATTGTTTCAGTTAAGAAAAACAACATATTGTTGTAATTTAATACTTAGTTTCTAATAATATTACACGTGAGTGTTATTGATTCACAAAAAATTTCTCTGGATTTTAAAAACATACAGAAAACAATTATGCCCTTTGTATGGTGTACAATTATAGTTTTATTAACATTTATAATTGTTTTCAGACAGATTCATTAATTCTTCAATGTATATCGAATATTGATTCGCTGGTTCATTTATTCACTGATTTGTTGATTGTCTTCCTTTTTTTCCCAACATCCAGAATAACTTTTGATACAATGATTGGATTTTCACGTACTAAAATTTAACTTTAATGTTTTATTGATTACTAGGAGGCTTCGCCCCCTGCTCGCTGGCGCTTGCCAACCCCCGGAACTGCTTTCGCAGTTCATTTCGGATTGCTTCGCAATCCTGCTCGCTCATTGGATACGTTCTTAACGTCTAGCTTTTGTATTGTTTATAGAGAGAATTTCTTTAAAAACACAATTGTTAATTTGGGCATTTGGCGATACAACACTTATAGAATTGAAGGATTTGTTACGTCAAGCGCTCAGGTATCATAATTTTGATCTAGTTGCGCTTCTATGTCATTTTGATTTATGTTGCTAAGTTAACTTCCAAAAAAATCTATGGCTGGCAACAGCATTTTTATTTTTTAAGTTGTTTATTTTTATTTTTGCCGCAGCTGAATTGAACAACCTGATAATGCTCACTCTGGTTATTTTTTCCGTTTTTAAAAGCGCTATATGTTGAGCCACTTCAGCTAGATTTGGCATGTGACATTTTTAGATGCAATCATTGGTCGATTTTCTAACATTGCCATTCGGGGAGTTGTAATGAGGCTTTTTTTTTTGGTGCAATATATATATAGAATATATATATAGATACCTTAAATATGTTAAATAGTTAGTAAAGACGATATTTTATGTTACAAGATCAGGCATTCAAACAACTTTCTCTTGCAAAACATGTTTACATCAGATTTGGATTTTTAACTTTGAAAATATGAGGGAAGCCAAAATATAAGAAATCTGGAACCATAAGTTTGCTTGACAGCTTGCAGAACGACAGCTTGCAGAACGTTTGTTGCAACTTTCAGAGTTTATCTTACACTTCGTGTATTCGCCATAACTCTGGCATTATTTTTCGGGAATTAAAAACTTTTTCAGACATTTATGAATTGTATTTATCCCAAAGCGATTCTACTAAAAAAAAAAAAAAAAAAATTCAAGATATTTTATAATTATTTTTAATTTAATTTACCAAAAAACATTTTTTTAAAAAAATCCAAAGGATTGCAAATTTTTATATCACTTTGACGATAGCTAAAATTTGAACCAAACAAATCAAATAATTCTGGAAACAAATCAAATCAAATAATTCTGTTCTTAAAATATAGGACTCTTCATTGACTTCATTGCTTAGATCTTGACCGGTCTATTTCGTTCCAATTTTAGATTTTGTCATTTAAAATTCCGCAGTTTGAAATGATGTAAAAATTTACATTTCTTATTTAAAAAAAAATTCGATTACTTTTAAATTAAATAATTTTGCGCGTAGTTAATTTTGGATAAACAGAATTTTGAAATAGTCGAATGCTCTTCTGATTAAACAAATGGGATCATATTTTCCAGATGACAGCTACTTGGTCTCCAAAACATATGGTAATAAAATTTTATTATAAAGACGTACTAATTGCAACTGAGGTTAAGGAACAATCCAGTAATTTTTTAAATAATTTTAATTTTTAAATAAATAAAAAATCGTGCCGTAAATCGAGAGTGTTATATGGTTTTTTCTCGCGGCACATATGAAGTTTGGAATTAAAGCTTCATCTTAATAATTAAGACACAAAAAATAATATCTAAACTACAAACTTTTCTCGCCTTTTCAAATTCATATAATCACAAAAATTTTCGCAGAGCACGAGTGGTTCCTTGGATAACCATCGAATAACCATCCTTCGCGATAATCATCGGAAGTTTTCGTATTTTTCTTCCTGTAATGCTAATGTTGGTTACATCAAAAAGTCCTCCATGAAGACGAGTTTGATCCAATACTTAATATAGAAATTCTTTGGTTTTCTGGGGCGGGTTTGAAATTACAAGACTACGGTGTTGAACATTGTTACAAAAAGGATCACTTGTTCAACGCAAGTTACGAATTTAAATAAAATTGCCTTAGCTCAGATACATACAGAGGTTAAAAACTCTCCTCTAAGTGAAGCAACCTAGGTTCGATTTCCTGTAATAGCTGGTTGATTCACAAATCGCTTCCATGCAATGAAAATGCGGGCTTGTTTAATCAAAGAGTCTTCCGTGTAAGTGAGCTTATCCTAATGTTTAATCCTTGAATAGCCTTGTCTTATGGGTTGGGTTCAACATTACCAGCCTTTGAAGTTTAACACGGCCGTCGCAAATCAGGCATGAAACGGCTGTTTAAGATAAAATAACCTAAGCAGTTTTTCATAAAAACTTATGCTCGTGTCTACGCTAATACTTAGTTTTCTTTTTTATTGCAGTAGACATCGAGCGTATTTAAAAACCGTCAACATTCAAAGTTACGTTTCCATGACTACAATTAGTCTTCAACAAGAAGTCTTTGATTATAAAATTAAACTTTGTTTACAAGAAACTCCACACGCATATGCAACAAAATCAATTTAAAAAGCTATTGACCTCAACTCGTTGCTCATCGACGATCAAATTAAAATTAATTATTTTAAATTTCTTCTTTTTCACTCTAAACAATGGGACAAAAAGATAGTGTTTTTTATCCACGCCCAATCCTAAGGCTAAGAAGATACTGGTTTCAAGCTGATTAAAAAGTGTTGCTGATATCATAAAAAGGCCAGAAAGGCGGCAATACCCTCAATACGTTCTTGATTTTTGAACAACAAAACAATATTATTTGAAACAAATTACAATTTTTACAATTAGCATTTAAAAATTAAATCTAAGGCGGAAGCTAACAAAAAAACTATGTCTAACATAGTGTCTAACATACAAGGCTATGTCTAACATAGCCTTGTATATACTTAATTAAATAAAAGTTTCACGTCGTTCTATATTGCTGCTTAATACTTCATTTTGTTAAAAACCATTTAATAACTTTAATGTTTTCTTGCATACAACCATCACAAAACTATTATGAATTCGATGTATTCAAAACAGTTATTCATTTTAGCATCAAGTGTTCAAAATGTAGGCTCAAATCATAGCTTTTTGTATTTAAAGGGAAGTGTAAATGTTTTTTTCAAAAATCTTCGCTTTATGTTTAATAAAAAAAAAGAAATTTCTGAAAAGTATATTTTTTTTAGTTAAATGTTTTTAGTATATTTCAAGCACATCACAATATAACCAAAGAAATACTAATGTAGAATTTTCCGGATGCTCCATTTTTTGTAACACTAAGAAACAATCAGGAAGAGTTATGCAACTCTAAGATTTGAGAATTTTTTTAATTTTTTTTTCTTCTAAAAAGTACTTTAATACCTTAAAATGATGTACCCAAAAGTTTTAAGAGCACGAATAATATCTAAGTGCATGAATTTTGAAGAAGCTCCTGATGTTCGCTGCATGCTTCCGAAAAATTTGAAAAGCGATTTTCTTAAACCTATATTTTTCAAATCGCTTGAACACTGAATTCATATAAATCTGCAGTTATTGGTTTTAAATTAAATTCAAATTCTTATCATTAAATTCTGAAAGATTCTTTTAATTTCTGGCAATTTCATTCACGAATTTCAGAATTCTAATCAAAAAAGGTAATATTATTAAAAAAAAACTTCTAAGTATTTGCAAACAAAAGTTAATTTTTGGTCCTACGTTAAAATTGCAGGTTGCTGTTTTGAAAACGTCTTTAAAATTGCAAATCCTACTTTAAAACTACTCCGGTTTCAGTTGTATAATCTTCAAAAAGAAAGGCGTAATTGAAAAAATTCTACACCCGCAATTTTTGTAAGAAAAAATTAATCTTTAGAGTTCACTAATTGTAAAATATAGAACTTTCCCAATAACATGCTTTCCCAATATGATTGATTCTATTTTTCTGCTGGAAAAAAAAAGTCTCCAATTATGCCTATTTTTTCCTTTTGTGGAACCCTTTAAAAATAAACCAACCTTTTTTTTTAAAAAAAATCTTTATATTTTTTGCTGTTATATCTAAGTTCGAAGAAATAGTTTTCAAACTAACAAACCAAGACCAGTTAGAATTTACTTATGAAAATCCCTTAAAATCATGTAGCGAATTTTTCGCCATTTTGTTTTTAAAAAAATATCGACGATATAAATTTCTTCACAGCAGTCAACAATAACAGCTGCTGCAGATTTACCCATAGGCTTAAAACGCTCATTTTTTATTATTTATGCAAATTAAATGATGTATTTTAAAATATAGTAAAAAAATAAATTTTTAACTAGAAGAACTTATTTTCTGATATTTAACCAGAATCCGTTGAAATTTGTAAATGGAGATTTCAGGTAGTTCTACATAAATATCCCGTACAATCCAGTTGTTGTTTTTCCGAGTCCACTTTCTTCTTCATTAATTGTGTATGAGTTGTTGACAGACTGATTACGTAACTTCAGTTGGCGGTCGAAGAAAACTTGAAAATGAAAACACGTTCAATAAAAGATACGGATGGGTACGTGTGTATTATTCCATTATGTTGTTCAAACAAAAAAAGGATTATTTGTAATTTGTATGAAGCTTTATTTATAAGCGTAATTTTTACATTTCTTAATGCTTTTTTGTTTTTGTTTTTCCTCATGTCCCGTGGTTGTCACAGAACGTGAATTGAATCAGATTGGATTACATTTGCTTAACTGCCTAAGCCGATATTCTAACGGAGAGACACTCTTTTTAAAAAAAAAACAAAAAAAACAAATGCATAAATAATTAACTAAAGAAAAATTTAAAAGTTGTAAATAAAAAGTTAAAACCTGGAATTAAAATAACGGTAAAGACCTTGAATTCAACTTTGAAAACAGTTTGTTTAGTGCTATCTTTAAATTTTTTTCAACATTATGCAAGCGTATTTTATGGAAGTATTATCCGTTTACTAGGAGGCTTCGCCCCCTGCTCGCTGGCGCTCGCCAACCCCCGGAACTGCTTTCGCAGTAGTTCATTTCGGATTGCTTCGCAATCCAATGCTCGCTTTGCTCGCTCATTCGATACGTTCTTAACGTCTATCTTTTGTATACTTTTTTGAATACTGAAGTTCCGAAAACTGTAGAAAATTCTAAACCTGTACATTTCAATATTAATTTGAAA
This sequence comes from Parasteatoda lunata, assembly GCA_949128135.1. Lineage (NCBI taxonomy): Eukaryota > Metazoa > Arthropoda > Arachnida > Araneae > Theridiidae > Parasteatoda > Parasteatoda lunata. The sequence goes on along the minus strand of OX421976.1, from coordinate 73,514,814 downwards.
TTGCAAACAGTTCACATATTTTTCTTAATCACACTATTCTAAATTTCAGTTGTTGAGAAAAGTAACTGTTGTAAGTTTTGTTTTAAAGTCTATCCCACCAAAGTGTTAAAGCCATGTGTTGTAAAACAATATGAAATAGTAGTTTGAATAGTAGAGAAAGAGAGAGAGAGAGAATTTAAAAACACAATTGTTAATTTGGGCATTTGGCGATACAACACTTATAGAATTGAAGGATTTGTTACGTCCAGCGCCCAGGTATCTTAATTTTGATCTAGTTGCGCTTCTATGTCATTTTGATTTATGTTGCTAAGTTAACTTTCAAAAAATTCTATGGCTGGCAACAGCATTTTTATTTTTTAAGTTGTTTATTTTTATTTCTTTTAGAATTCGTTCTTTTTTTAGCGAAATGTTTTTTACCTAACAGAATTCTTTGCCGACTGTTTTCTCTATAAATGAAGAAAATAAAGTAAATATTTAAGTGTTGTGAAAAGAATCTTATTTAGTTGTACAAAGTACTTCAGCCAAAATTTGGGAGCCACGTAAGAGAATTATCAGAAACACATCATTAAAAGGCAGAATGCTTTGGTGTTTTCAAAACGTAAATAAAACAAAGCAAACGTAGCCATCGGCGGAAAAGAAATACAGCCAAAGTTTGGGAGCCACGTAAGAGAATTATATATATTAGATATTTAAATAATATACGAACCTATTGCAAAATTAGCATTGCATAAATTGTAAAATTTGCTTTCGTTAACAGCCCGCATTTTAATTTCAACTCGCATTCGCTTTAATAATCCTTATTGCTTTTTTTATTTGTATAATTAATAATTGCGATCTAGTATAGAACCGATTTGCACAATACCGTAAAAAGCACGAACTTGGGATTCACTCTTTCTAGGGACTCACTAACTCCAACAGATTAGTAAAGTAAAAACAAGTTGTTTTTTTGTAAAAAAAAAAAAAAAAAAAAAAATGTTTTCAGAACGTGAATGGAATAAAGTTAGATAACATTTACTTAATTGCGTACCTCTATATTCGAACGGTGAATTTTTTTAAAAAAAAAATTACACTAAATGCATAAAAAATCAAATAAAATTTAAAAGTAGAAAACAAAAAATTAAGGCCTTGAATTAAAATAACGGTATAAACCTTGAATTCAGTTTATGAATAAAGAATAGATACATTTAAAAATAACTTGTTTAACAATAACTATTATTTACTTTTTCTCATTAGCAGCATTTATTTTAATTTTTAATATAATTAACAATACACGAACCTATTTCAAAACTAGGGATGTTTAAATTGACACTCCGTTCCAGTTTAAATGGTCACCCTCCAACATCCTGTTTTTCAAGATAAAATCTGATACACACTTTAATAATCTTAATAATTGTTAATATTACGTCCATAATTTTTAACGGCAACTCAATAGAAAACTAAATTACGCTATGAAACTTAGGATCCAAGCTCTCATGTTTCAATATAGTGCTGTAGCATGGCTTTGTAAATTCTGCTACCGGGGTAATGGATAATATTAAATGACGTTTGTTTATTATTATCCTCACTAATAGTATTTTCACCCCTGGGTCTATGATAACGAATGTTTAAATAAAACAATATTGTTACTGGAAAAATAAATACTTCATATGTATACGTTTAAAAAGCATATAAAGAATAGCAGCTTTAAATGTGGCTAATTTTTCACTTTTTAACGAAATTTCAGAAGAAGTAAATATGAGTAAAATAATTATGAATACCCCAAAATATTTATACTGGAAAAACTTAATTCAGATTCCAGATTCATCTAACTATTCTTTTTAAGTTTCAAATAGTAGCAGCAACTCAAAACTAACCTCCTATATTGACTTTATAAATATGTCACCATTTTTTTCAGATGGCAATTTATTATTGTTTTTTAATCAGTTTTACTTACTAAACGTAATGGTATTTAAAACATTTTAATAAAACGTTTGATATCTGAAGTAAATTTTTTAATTTAATAATAACTAATTATTAAAAAAAAAGTTTTTTTTGATGCTTTGCTTTATGCAAATGCCATAACCATACTTATGATTTCAAGTTAGTTTCCTCAAAAGACTACCAGTTTCATCAAACGACTATGTTTTGAGCACTAATATAAATTTTCAATAGAATGTATTCTAATTGGGTACTTGCAAATCGAGAAGAAGACGATCACTGATACGCAGACACATGACCTATGACCTCAGCACCAACTGAACCCTTATAAACAAGATAGCGTGTTAAAGCAATACCACCTAGAAAAGGGAAGGCCTGAGTATGGGTTACCATAAACAAAAAATATGATCCTTTAGTAGTCCATACGTACCACCATTGCGCAGCTTAGTAGCCCGAACATCTTTCTTTATTATCCACTGCGCAGTTTATGTTCGTTACGTCGGACTACTAAATTAATCCGTGCTGAGGCCTTATTTCTTCTTGAAGGTGTTGGTGTAATTTTCTCCACATTAGTTGGAATAATAATTAACTTGAAGTTAAATAATTACAGCGCCATATCCCGCACCGAATTCGTTTAAATATAATTGTTTCTCGTTTACATATTTTATTTAACTTAGACTCATTATTTATTTATGTAATTTATTGTAACCGTGATTTATTTTTGTTTTGCGTACCTGGCAAATTCGATTTATAATTAGTTCATGTTCTACAAGACTTCATGCCTGTCGTTGTGTTAAGTAAGAAATATATCGTGAAAGAATTTATATCTTTGTCAAAGAATATAGAATGTGTCACTTAAGAGAATTGATATTTAACAGGCTTGACTTATTCTAAATAGAATGGAATGAACAGTTGCTAACGTAAACAAATGCTGCGTTACCACAACCAATCAGGATCGAGATACCCACTATATGTCACTTGCAGGAATCCCATTGAGGATAAAAAATCAGGTTAAAACATATTAAAATTGTATGATATGTTTAAAAACTGATCATAATTTTAAGCTATTTGAAATCCACCCCTGAAAAGAAATGAAATTTTTCCCATCAAAATAACAAAAAGAAAGTAAATAGCTTAATCTTTCGTGGTTCTATTTCAAATTCTTATTTGTCATTAACATTGACAGAGCAATATATCACCGAACAAAAAAAATTGTCGCCAATTTGAAAACTTTGGCGTCACTTTTTTTCACCCAGCATGCCATGATCATAAATTTTAATCAGTCTTATTTTAAAAATAATAGAAAACAATATTGGCGTCATTGAGATAAATGTTATATTTTTAAAATTCACCCCATGCTCTTAGAAATAAAAAAATTATTTCTTCTCTCTTAGTTCTCTCTTCTTCTACTGAAAACTTAGCGGTATTTCCCATACAAGTTTTTTTTTCTTTCAGTTTTAAAATTTTTAAAATTCCCACACGAATTCTTGGATGGAAGCCAGACAATTTAATCCATATTTTCTTGTTACATTAAGTTACCGGTTGCTAATATTTTTGCCCAGCTCAAGGTCTACTTATCTTGACAACTACTAAACTTACATAAAAAACATAGTGGTCGCTTGCGCAGACAATTATTCTTTCTAAATTGGCTTTTAATAATAAATATAATAAAGATAATAAAATAATAAATATAATAAAATAATAAATATAATAAAATAATAAATATAATAAAATAATAAATATAATAAAGTAATAATAAATTTTTATGGTGCGCAAAATTAATTGTAATGTATTATTTATTTTAGGAAGAATAATTCTTAATATGGTAATTGTTAGCGTGTTTCTAGAAACAAGCTAAATTACAAGTATAACAAAATATCGGGAAAGTATAATTTATTAAGAACAAAATATCGCAAATGCATGATCTTTTAGGAACAAAGTCATACACAGGCATGATCTCTTGTATACAAAATAACTCGTGGGATGAAAATTTTGTAAAAGCAGGATTTTCCAATGGAAGAATTATCACCAAGGTATGACATTTTTTAAAATAAAACTTTCTGTTGGTACGATCTCTTGACAATAACATATCGCATGGTCATCATTTCTTATAAATAAAATATCTCAATTATATGGTCTTCTTCTTCTTCAGCACGACAGCCCCTTACAGGCCTTGCTGCCTCAAGGGCTAAAGAGAATAGAAGGGCTAGTTCACTCCGCTCTTAGAGCTGAAGCTACGATTTCCCTCCTCATGACGTCACTGTGTCCACAGATCTCGGAGATGGCAAGCAAAGATATTATGATAATTTTGCATCTTTCTCTCTCTAAAAATAAATTAGTCTTTTTCTGTATATTAGCTTACGTATAATAACTTTACGTAATTAACACATTATTTCCGTTCATAAACATAGTTCAAAAAAACTTTCTTAGCCATTATATTAAAAAAATACCATTTTAAACTTATAAAAAAATTTTACTAGTTGGCGAAAATGACACTTAAATACTTTATTTTAAAAAGTTCAGTTTTAACTTTAATTATTAAGAAAAATGAAAGCATATATCGACACTTTTTTATCTACATATTCTTTTATAACAATAAGTTGAATTAAATTTAGAGTCCCTGATTTTAAAATATGCCGTTAATAGCAATTTGTTCATACTTATTCATTAGGAAACATCAACCTTAAGCGCTAATTAACTAAACTAAACTAAACTCAGTGGCGCGACAGCCCATAGAGGGCCAAGGCCGACTGTGCCCATCTCAGTTTTCTTGACCTTGGGCTCTGGGGTGCAGGAGCAGATGTTCCGGTCAGGAGGTCAGCCGAACGCGGAACCCCCAGTGTTTAGTTCCCAAGCATGCTTGGTACTCATTTATCGACCCACTGAAGGGATGAAAGGCTGAGTCGACCTTGCCCGGCCCGAGGATCGAACCAGGGACCTGTGGCACGACAGCGCGAAGCGCTACCGCTCAGCCACCGGGCGTTAAACGCTAATTACTGAAACAAAATAATAATTTAGGTTCAAAATGAAATTAGAAATTTTACATTTTTCATAGATATTTAAATTTAAGATGATATAATTTATAGATCTTTAAATTTAAGAGAATATATATAATTTTTAAAAAAGTCATAAATATTTAGAATACCTACATTAAAAAATATGTTATGAAATTAGGAGAATTTGAACTATACACTATATATTTTATTTATACTTTTTACTTACGTTTTAATTTTCTTTGACTTTATCCATTTTTTTTAATTTTTTTCACCTGCCTTTCTTTTTGAAGTAACGAGGTGGTTTCTATTTAGGTAACGAATTTTTATAAAAGTTCTTAACGAGAGAAAAAACGTATTGCTGTTTTATATTAACTGTGTCATTTCGGAATCCATTCTTTACATAGTTGTTCATTTACTTTAGGGAACACGCGGAAAATTATATTTTTTCCTTTCGTTTTTCTATCAAAATTTTTGCAAGTTGCAATCGCGCAAACTGGCATTTCGTTAATAGTTTTAAATTTTTGTAAATTCACTGCAAAAACTGAGGAAAGTCATTATAGAAAATGACAAATGTCTTAGAATATGTCACAAAAAGAAATGCTCCAATACTAATTTGAGCTAGTAAAGCCGAACGCTCTGTTTTTGAAGTAAAAGTTCGAGCTTTGCGCCAAAGTGACATCACTAGAGAAAATCGGAGGATTGGCGCGGCGAGAGTTTCTTCAAAGGATTGAACCAGCCCTTCTATTCTCTTTAGCCCTGGCCTCAACCACACGTAGCCTCCAACGCCTCCAGTCCATGGCGACTTTTTTCCAGTTGTTAATCTTTAACACTTTAAGATCTTTAGCAGTGTCATCCAGCCATCTAGTTGGAGGTCTTCCTCTAGCCCGAGATTCCGAAGGATTTTTAAAGGTGGTGATTCAGACTGCATTATTTTCTGGACCTCTCCAGATATGGCCAAGCCATCTTAATCTATTGCTTCAGATGACCAGTACTATCAGTGGCTGTCGATTATATGATCTCCTGGGTAAAATATATCGCGGGCAATGAAATCTCGTGGGAGCTGAAACTTGTGTTGAAACGAAACATCACGGATTTAAAGGCTAGTATTTAATATGTGCATTAAAACGAATTAGCGAAATTTTTCTGCAATATAAAAATATGTTTTTTATCTTGCATTTTTTTCCCATTTTTTTTTTTTTTCTTTTCATTTTCAATTGTCCCGCAACCATTAAATTTTCATAAGTTTTAAAAGAAATAATTTCCTTGCAGAAATTCGAAAATTAAAAGCAAATTTAATGCTGCCGGCAGAGATTGCATTATAGTAAAGTTAAGATAGCTAAAAAATTATCGAAATCTAGACACTCACAAAAAATGTTCTACTGTGGTAAACTGTGCCCTCTTCTTAGTAAGTTGTGAAAAGTTTTATACACACTAGTGCTCCGGTTTTTGGCGGGAGTAAATAAATAAGGTTACGAATCATAATTGTATGTTTTGTATCTAAAAGTGCTAAAAAAAATTTTTAACCGTTGGTATTATTGTCTTAAACTTGGTCTGATTAGACTCCACGTAAGAAAAATACACCGAAAACAACACCCCATTTGTCCAGATAACTTTACTCCGATACTTTAGTTTCTGTACCCTAGTATCTCTTATACAAATTTTAATTCGTTCAATTTTTCATTTCGAAATTCTGTTTATTATCCCCATCTGTAAAGGACTTGCCTTGCTGATTCTATCATCCCTGGTTCAAATGAGTTTCGATAAGCAACACAGTGGTAATAAAGAATTAGAGAAATCAGTTATTTTTCGCAGAAGAGAAATTGTTATTACTTCCACATTGAGTTATTAGTAAAATCAACAAGAAATCGTCGCGAAAAGAAATCAGACCGATAAGGCAACAGAGTTGTATAGGTTAAAGAATATGTATAGGTTGTATAGGTCAATAGAGTTGCATAGGTTAAAGAATTAAAGCAAATTTAATTCTATAACTCATCACCAACAGTTAAGTTCAAATGCTAAGACATTTACAATAATGTATAGTATAGGTTAGAAAAAAATCTGTTTGGAATAAAATAATATATATATATAACTGGTATATCTAAACAATAAATTTCGCTAATAACAGATTAAAAATAGTTTTTAAGATAACAACAACGTCATTTCTAAAACATTCAAATCACATCACGTTCTTCCAGAACAGTTTTTGGAATGTTTTCAAAATAATCACTTTTTTCCAACAAATAAGTATTGCGCAAAGTGGAGTCAGAATATTCTCACCAAGAAACTCATTGATTGGGGGGGGGGGCATGATAGAATTTTTTTTTTAAAATTTACTATTCTATACAGAAAAAAAAAAAAAAAAAAAAAAAAAAAAGGGCTGTTGATTTTCTGCCACATGACGAGCCATTCATTATTGGTTGTTCTTTCGATTTTCGGCCAATTTTGTCGCTACACTGAAAAACAAACAAATTTTAATTAAGGTGTTTATTTAAACTTGTTTTTCTTGTTTAATAATAGTCCTTAATCCTAAACATACACTGTTTTAAACTTCAAAAAGCAATGAGACATGTACTTATCGCAATCGAAAGTTAGTTTCTCGAATTTAGTACCTCAGGATCCAAGTAGTTAGAGCTACTATCTGGCAAGCACGAGATCAGTCCCGACGCTAGACTTGTTGGTGGCAGTCACGATTCACTAACCAGTCTATTTATTACTAGAGAAAATACTGCTTCGGTTTGGTTGTCGCAATTAACAAAAACAAGTTTCCACTTAGTAGTTGTTTTTGACTAATATTCGCTTCACTAATTCTCAAAATGAACAAGGTTTTCAATTTTCCTGAAAACTTATCTCGTGCTTTTCAGACAGTATATTTGATTCATCTTATACAAGGTGTTCCGTAATCACCACCCTTAATAGTGCGACCTCTTAAACATTTCCGTAATGTTCACTTTTTAGAAGCCTATTCAAAAATCAAGTAAACATACTCATTAGAGTATTCACAATTGATTTTTAAGGGAAGAAGAAATTAAAACGGTATCAAATTCTGTCAAATCACAAGTGGGGGGAAACGGATTGAAAAACCTCAAAATCAGTTCGACTGTTTGATGAAATTTGAAGACCTTTTTAAAAATTGCCTTTCAACTCCTCTTTGTTTCTATCTTCAATCAAAAGGTTTTGATGTTTCTGATCTCGCTTTCCTCTGTAGTGATGATTTTGTTTCTTCCTTATTTAACAATTTGCAGTCGTACGGCAGCTCTTGACCATCAATTCTTATTGAGTATCAACAAAATAAGACTGCACATAGTTCAATATTAATGTGAGAGCTCTGTTATGAATGTTCTTTAGACGTCATCTTTGATAAGAATTCTTAAAATACATATTAAGGTAGGTCATTCCAGAACTTCCTGAATTAAATGCGGTTTTTCCCATGAATATTTGTAAGAATTTAATTCGAAATAGGCATGCAGAAGAGTGTTTTAAAACATAATTTTATCCTGAACATCGAGAATATTTAAAAATACAGTTGCAGTTTCAGTCATCAAATCAATATTCATGTTGTAATCTTTGTAGATTCTTTTTAAAATTTCAAAATGGGTTATAATGGCCAGTTATTTTTTTATTTTTAATTTGTTTGTTAGCCTAGTCATAGAGAGAGAAAAGTAAATAAATAAAAATAATAACGAATAAATAAATAAAAATAATAAATAAAGATAATAATAAATAAATAGATTAAAGACGTTTATATCATAACTTTTTTTAATTAAAATTCTGTGTTTTTTAATTTGGTAAACAAGATGTTTTAATTCTAATGAACGAATGTTTGTAATGGATAACCCACATTATTGGTTTGTAATGGATAACCCACATTAGAATAGAATTAAACAGTGACAGCTTTTGTTTGACAAGGTTCAAAAGTGAAATTTGTATAATACCTTCTTTCCCAGAGGATGACCGTGACATTTTTATAAAAATGTTCTTTTATTTTGACCTTAGAGTGATGAATCTTTGGTGAAAACGCGACACGAATGTACTCGAGAGAGAAATACTGTCACCTGTCACCTCTTGTTTTTTTTTGCTCATTTCCTTTCATTGAATTCAAATGACTTACTTTTTCAACTTACTTTGCGAAACGACATAAAGGGACAATCTTAATATTGAGCAATCTAATATAATCGTTTTGTGGAATTAAAATCCCTTTTTTTAATGAATTAACGGTTAGAATTTTTTTTTTCTTTCTTTTTTTTGCGTGGGATCTTTGTAACAGTTTTTAGATACTTTCCCATGGCTAATTTCAAGTCTGCAATCAATTTTTCTCTCTGAGTTCCAGTATTGTTTATAGTTGACATTTTAAACTCACCTTTTTTCGTCGAAATTCAAATGAATTAAACTTTTCAACTTACTTAACAACACGACATTAGGGGCAATCTTAATATTGAATAATATAATATAGCCTTTTTGTGAAACTAAAATCTCTCTTTTTTTTTTTAAAGGAATAACGCTTTTTTTTTTTTTTTTTTTTTTTTGCAAGAGATTTTTTAAACAGATTTTAGATAAAGAATTTCCGATCCATAATTTTAAATGTGAAATCGGTTTATTTTTCCAAGCTAGTGTATTTTTTAAATGATATTTTTAATCCATTTTTTGTCGAAATCCCCAAATTTAAAACGTTATATGTAACATGGAGTCACATAAATGTTTCGACAAACTAGAGGAGTTAGGGCAGATCATCAGGATTATCATTTTATAGGAACCCATGCCCGGAAACGTCGTTATACGCCACTAGGGATACTTTCCGATTATGAACTATTTCTTCGTCTGCTTCTGAACAGCTCGTAATAGGGATGCGACCCTGGCCGCGTGTGACGATATATCCGGTCATGGGTTCGTGTACAATTTTAATCCTGATTATGTGCCCTAACTTAGCTACAAGTTTGGCACAACATTTACGCGAATACTCCCTCTTATATATAACGTTTTTAAGCCCGTTAAATTTGAACATTTCGCCAAAAAAATAGGCCAAAAATTTGTTTAAAAATATCTGTTGCTTTAGTTGCAAAACTAACTTCAGATTTAAAATCCCCAGACCCAAATTACGCAAAATCAAGTCAATAAAATTTTTTTTCCTCTGTATAAACTGAAATAAGATTTCTGATATATCAGGGGCACTCTCAATAGTAAACTTTTTAAAATACGCTTTTTGTAGAATTAGGGTGCATCTTTTATCGTGAATCATCTAGGATCTAGATTCTAGAAGATGCTCTTTAGGGATAAAGGCATTTTTGCTAGTGACTCGTCTAAAATAAGTGTTTTAAAACATAGGAACACACTCTAATTAGTGAATCATCTCGATTAAGCTTTATCGTGGTTTCGTTTGTCTTGCAAATTTAAAAAAGTGACAACAGAAATGTTACAAATATCTAAATTTTAATTTATCTGGTACTACACTATTTTTGAAATTTTTTTAATGAAATGCGCCTTTATGCAAATTTTACCAATTTTTAAGCTTTTTTCGGAAGATTTTTTTTCTAGTCGTAGCAATAATTGATGGTTTAATATTTGATTCTTAGTTTATAAACGTAGTTAGGACGGATTTTAAGCGCTCCATATATAAATAATTCATAATTGTATCTTTTATGTACTCAAAATACAATATACTCAAAATTGTTATCTTTTAAGTACCATTTGGAAATATTTTAGATTGGTTATGCCATCATGTCTTATCTCCAAACGATAAGATGGTAACTAAAATAGAGGTAAGTGCTAATAAAATATTCCTAGTAGCACTCACACTCGTTGTTAAAATTACAAATTTTTAACAAGCCACTTTCAATGCCCGCTACAACTATAAATCACCACCTTTATAGAAAAAATTATTATAACAGATTAAGTGTTTTTTTTTTTTTCTTTATCGAAATTTTAAAAACGAACAACAAAATTTTTTTTTTCTTTTATAATCATCATTTAACATTTTATTTTTAGCTTTTAAGTACCGTGCATATACGGACTCAACTGAAATAATAATCTACGAATGTTTAGAGATATCTTATTTTCTAGATCTATAGTTTTAATTTCTAAAAAAAATTTTCTTGCTTGAAAAGTCATGCCAAATTAATAATGATTGTGAGTGAAACAGAAAACAAAACTTTGGAATTTTCACTATTTAACCTTACAATTATTTAAGTATATGTTAAAAGTACGTTTAATTGTTTTTATTTTAGTATAGTTAAACGTTCGTTTACATAAATTTTTAAAGGGAACCTGAGTTTTGAACCGGAATAGAAAAGTGACCCAATTAGTCGATATTGATTTTTGTAACAAAGAAATTGTGATTCTTTATAAGCTTGAAGTGATGAAATGAAAAGAAATATTAACTTATAGTTTAAACATGGTTTAAAGTAAATGTATTATCCCTTTTAACACATTTGTAATATCTTGTCTTGCAAGCTCAATTTTACTGGTTTAGACCCGTAAAAACCGACAATTAAACACTTAAAGCTTCAAAATTTTTGTAATCTCCTGAATGAACTGAATTTAAGGAAATGAAATGTGATATACCATCATAAATCTTTTTTCTTTTCTTTTTTTTGTGATTTTCTTTACGTCTTTTCTCCAGTTTTTACATGCTCGATTAATCTTGGATGTTTTTAATTTTGTTGCTAAAATTTTATTAAAGTAATGTTTAAATTTCGCATTTCTCCTTTTTGTTATCTTTGGAGACTGACTTAATTTTAAATGCAGAATATAATACAAGCAATCAATTCTAGCCAAAAATATATCTTTCCTCCCAATTCTACCCCATTCCCCTAACTGAGGCAGAACAGAGTGCTTGATGTAACATTTATTATTATTATTATTATTTTTTTTTTTTGAATAAATTGGCTTTAATATTCGAAACATATTTTTCTGCATTTTCACTTGTTTTGTGTTTTTTTTTTTAATAAACACCTTCCCCCCCCCCCTAATTCTACCCCATACCTCTAACGGAAGCCGGACAGAGTGCTTCATATAACTTCTTTTCTTCTTCTTTTTTTTTTTTTAAATAAAAAATATCAATTTTATGTTTTCTTAGTATTTAAGAATATGAGAAACATTTTCATTGTTTTAGTTAGTTATTTACTATTTTTAAAAAATATTTTACACAAGGTACCCCTTTCTGCCCCTCCTTTCTTCTTTACCTAGTAACAGTTTTTACTGAATCAATCTGCAGCACTTTTTTTTAAATAAATTCAAATCTCTCTGCGACAAACAAGACAGAGACTATTATTTTAAAATAGAGGCTTAATATATCATGTAAATACCACGACTTACATTTAAAAGGTAGATAAAAACATAGTACCAAAAAATTTATGTGGTTTAAATTCAATTTAAATTTTATGCAATGATACATAAAACCTGGAATGAATCGATATGCGGTGAATTCCTTGAACTAAGTGACAAGGAATCAGTATAAAAAAAATTAATTCGGAAATTAGGGAAAAAAAATGATTACGTTTCCAGATAAATAATTTTTTTTTCTAAATAATTTTTTATTTTAAAAATTCTATAAATTAAAAATGAAAAAAAAAATTAAGATAATTTTTTTAAAATGCGTCTTACTATAATATCGGCAGAATAATTTTAAGCTTCCTATTTTGTTTGTTTTGGATATTACAGAAATTTTTTAACTTTTTTATTTAAAAAGAAATTGAGACCCTTTGAACCTGCTGCCATGTTTCAGGGTTTTTGCCATGTGGTGTATGTAAAATCACTTTAGTTAAAAAGTATTTATATATTGTTGGAATATTTATGGTTTTACATTAAGGAGTTAATTTGGGAAGTGGTAGTAAAATATATGAAAACAAGATAAAAGAAAATTAAGATCGTCATAATTTTTTTTTTTTTGCCTCCATTTCGAAACAGAAATAAATATAAAAATAAAATAAAATTTGTTTAAATTTTGAATTGGTATTATTAATAACGTCTAATGATAAATTGAAGGTAATGAAAGAGCATAATAGGTTGAATTTTTTCAAAATATTTTTGTATGTTATTTAATTTTACACGACATTGATTTTTCATTAGATCCCAGACAATATTCTTCTTTTTAGAAAATATAACTAGGTGAGATATTTCCTTTTTTTTATTTCTTAGTTCAAACAAAACAAAACAAAAATCCCAAACCGAACATAAAACAAGCTGTACCTTGATTCATTTAACATACATTCTTTAAAATAGAAATCAATATTTCTTGGGATTTTCTAGCTCGTCATTCTGCGCTGTGCACCAACTTGTGATGAATTAGCATTGAGAAATATACTGAAGCAAGGAATTGCGCATCAAGCGTGAAATTACAAACAAAAAAATATATACTTAATGTGAATCTTCTTAAAAAGTTAGGTTGATAATGTCTCTAAAATTTACTTAAATGAAAAAATAAAAAATAGCGTAACAATTCCATGAAAATTTATGAATTTTTATATTTTTTAATATAATTTACGCCCAAATACCTATTCATATGCCTAACAACCAGATGCTAATGTATATCAAAAGTAACCGGATTTAGTTTCAAAAAATATATAAGCAAGGAATTGAACAAATGGCGTAATGTTATAACAAGAAAAAATGACGCTTACTTTGAGACTTTAAAGATCATATAGGTTGATAATGTTCTTAAATTTTATTTAAATTAAAAAAAAATTAATATCGCAATCGAATCCATAAAAGATAATTTATAGATTTTTCAATGTAATTTAAACTCAAATATCTAAGTTATATACCAAATTACGAGATGCTAATGCAAACCTAAATAAGCCAAAATTAGTATGAAAGATAAAAAAAAAAAAAATAAAAAAAAAAAAAAAAAAGGAAAAAAAAAAGGAATTGCGCAAATAGAGCGAAATAATAATAATGATAAAAAAAAATAATACGCTTTCATTGAGTCTTCTTAAAAGATTAGATTGATAACGTTTCAAAATTTTATTCAAATAAAAAAATGATAAACATCAAACTGAAATCTTCAATAGATTAAAAAATTTTTCAAATTTTCTAATGTAATTTATTAATATTAATATTTAATTAATATTAATTAATTAATTAATATTATTTAATTAATATTTAATTTATTAATATTTTGGAAAAATTCAACCTATTATGCTCTTTCATTACCTTCAATTAATATTATTAATTTATTAATGTATTATTCTAATGTATTAATGTAATGTAATTTTCTATTACCATATGAAAAGTACCTTTATATCTGTTATAGAAATTTTAATTTCAAACTGCACTTGTTTTATAATTCTCTAAATTATAACAAGTTTAAAATAAGGTTTTAAACATTTAGTGTAAATTCACAATATAATTCAATGCTTAACAATATAATTCAATGTATAATAAATACTTTAGTTAATATCTAAATATATATATTTTCTTCATATATATTTCAATATATTTTCTTTAGTTAATATCTAAAGAAAACAATATCACTACGAAATATTAACATCATAAATATTTTTATTTCTACTTTCAAGTTGTATTTGTAAAAATTGAATTCAAGAAATGTTTCACTGTTTACGGAAAAAAAGGAGGTTTTACGGAAAAACTAGTGGGAGGGGGGGGGGGGTTCCCGACTACCTCTCCACAACAACAGGAAAATGTATTTTTCTCAGAAAACTATTTCCGTATGAATTCTAAATTTGTTTATATAGTAGATTTAATTTATTGAAGCACTATGTTTCTACACAAATAGTTAATATCTAAGAAATTAAAAAGAACTGACACACCCGGACTCGTTTTAATCAATCAATCTTCTCAATTGTTAAAATTCCTTTTTCCTAGTAAACTATTTGCGAATTAATTCTAAAATAACTAAATTCATAGATGTATTTTAATTCAAGCAATCCGCTTCTAAATAATTAATATCTAAGAAATTAAATAGTTAGAATTAAATCACATCCGGACTAATTATATTTAAAAAGAAATCTAGAAAATATGTTTATCGAAAAGAAATAAATTATTGTTTGATGTGAGATTCACTTATAAAAAATAAACTTTTTAATAATTTTGAAAAAACGTGCTTTAATAATACTTTTAATTAATAATTCTCTTAAATAGTAGATATATTTTTCCCTGTAAACTATTTCGTATAAATTCTAAATATATTACATATAACAGATATATTCAAGCACTCTTTTTCAATAAATATATAAGTAAGTAAGAAACTGAAAAGCTATAATTAAAACACACCCGGACTAAAAATGCAAAAATTTCCTTCCGATATTATAGAATCAGTATTTATGTACTATATCTTTCTAATCCAACAACAAAATCCCGTCTGAAACAAAACAATCCAACTGATTAGATATTCCTGCATTTCCCGTCAAACAGGTGTCGCTGCAATCGAGAGTCTGATTTGTTTTCGATCTTATTCTTTTTTTCCCCTCACTATTAGTTTCCTCTCACTCTGGATGTGGTGTATAAATCGCGGCCTCGATGACATATTCGGCGTGAAGTGTGATGTGTGCAAAACAATTTAAATACAGCTGTTTGAATGAAGTTAAATTAGTGATGAAAATCAGTTCTTTAAAGGAAACAATTTACATTCTTAATTCATTAACTACAATGTGTGAAAACATTGTTAATGGTGTAAGATAACACGTGTTCATCTGTCATTACATTTGGATTTATTAAAACAAATGACTATATAACTCAATTAAGTCACTTATTAATTTGTTATCGATATAACAAGTTAAAAGTAAGTATTTTAATTATTATTTAATCAGCTGATTTGTGTTTATTTATCTTATTATCTAAATAAGAACTGATTATCTTTTGAAATCATTAGAGGAATTCACAATATCTAATTGAAATGTTTTAATCACTTATTAATTTAATGTCGTTAAAATAAATAACAAAACGCATATTCAATTGCCATTATCTAAAAAGCTGATTTGTTTTCATTTTATCTGACTTTATATAACAATTATCTTTTTTGCAAACGCCTGATAAATTTGGAATTCCTGTCCTCTAATCAATGAAACATCTAAGATCTATTTTTAAATATTTTTCTTCTGTGATCACTAATGTGACGTTGATTTAAAGTTAGGTAAAAAATATATATATATATATATATATATATTTTGAAAATCTATTCATAAAGTTTGTATATATATTTCGTACTTAATTTCGTTTTGCTACCTTATCATTTTTAATCTGTTTGTCTTATAATTTAAATATAACGAATTCCATTAAAATAAATGAGTGATCATATTATATTGCGATTCCGCGTATTTGAATAAAATCACCCAAAAAATATTTTGTCTATTATTTTTATTTAAAATTGTGCTTATTCTTTTAATTCATTTTAATCTGATTTTAAGGCATTGTCATTTCTGAAGTTGATTTTGATATCTATCTATCTTTTTAAAATCTAAAAATTATCTTTTATGACTAGGTACGCAAATGAATGATTTTGATAATTTGAATTATGATGCTTTGTTAAAGTTTTAAGATAATTTTTCTTTGGTGGCCATGCAAAAGAAAAATACCCATATATAAATGACTTAAGACATCAATATTATTTAGGATTGAAATTTAAAGTAATTGTTTAAAGTGTTTTAAAATTTTACATTATTTAAAAAAAATTTGTTAGCTTTCTTTTGGAGAAAAGTCTTACATTTACACGTTACTAAAATAAATTATTAATAATTGTAATGAGTTGTGTAATTTTAGTAAGAGAAGTTTTTTAAAAATATTTGCTAATAAATTGAAAAGTAATAGATGTAAATTATGACTGATACAAAAAATTGAATGAGTTCTAGATATTAATCTTGGAGAAAATATATCTTTAAAAACATAAGTAGTCTTTTGGTTGTCTTTTTAAAATTGTTTTATAATACTTTAAACTATTTACTATTTTATAAGTTATGTATTTTCTCTATACATAACTCATAGCAAAAAATTGTAATTTATATGATTTTATGCTATATAATTTGTAGAGTTTTGGTAAGAGTAATATTTGAATTAACTTTTTATTTACTTCAAGTTGATCTTACAAAAAGTGAATAAACGTATTGGAAAACATCAATTTAAAGTATAAATGAAAAAAAAAAAGCAAACTCAGATATTTTTAAATTTCTTAATCTTTAAAAAAAAATTTTAATAAAAAATTAGCATAAATTTTTTTTTATAATCTTTGTTTGAAAAACTATTACATGACAGTTAACTTAAATTTACAAGTTATCAAAATAAATTATTAGGTAGCATTTTTATGTTATGTAGTTTTGGTAAGAATAAACTTTAAAGAAATTTTATTTTATTTGTTATAAGTTGACTTAACAAAAAAAATTATAAATGAAGTTAAAAGACTAATATGAATGAGATTGAAAAAAAAATAAGATTAGATATTTTTAAAGAAAGATTGAATTAATTTGATATTGAACTTTTTCTTTTAAATTGTGTACCTGTTATTAGAAATAGAATATTTTAATTTTTAATTATATTTTTCTTCCCTTTCAAAGTTATATTTTTACTTTGGTTATGTATACAAATTGTAATTTTCAAATATGTTATGCTGCAAACATGAATGAAATATATACAATATATATTGATATATTCACTCATTATTATATATACTTTATTTATTAAATTAGTTTTATGTATGATTATTGAAACCAGCTTTATATTTTTATAGCTTTTTCTAAAATTATAACTGTGTCTTGATAATTTTTTATAGTTTATGTATAAGAAAAATTGTTTATTTATTATTGACTTATTAACTTTTTTTCTTTAATTGTCTAAATTGTAAACTAAAGAGAGTTTTATTTATCTCCTTGATGTACATTTAATTTCTATTGAAAAAATTGTATTCCATCATTATTTATAACTTATCTAGAGAAAATTTTATTTATTTTTATTGAAATATATTTTAAAGTATTAATGTTATTATCATATGAGTGATTGTTAGGGAATATTTCCTAATTATATTGACTTATATGGTTGCTGTTGTGCTTTATTTATACAAATGAAGTTCTGTCCAATTTTATTCAGTATTTTTAAATTCGGATTGAATTACTTGAATTGTATCATAAATCATTTCAATTACGAAATCTTCATCTTCCTTCTCGGTCAGTTTACTTATTCAGTTTAGTCTAATATTATTATAGCCAGATATATCTAAGGTTTACAGAATAATTAATAAATAGAAAAAAAATTATGAAAAAACTTTTAGCCTATTTTTTCCCTCCAGTTTTTTTAACTCAGGTTCTGAATGAACTTAAATTGTTTCGTGGTTCATTTCAATAACAAATACTTCATCTCAGTCAGTTTAATTACTTATTGGCCAGATAAAGTCTACAGAATAATTAAGTAGTGAAAAAATAACTAAAACTTATAAAAATTATTTTCTCTATTTTATTATTATATATTTCCATTGTGTTTTTAATTCTTTTTTTTAAAAAAAAGTACGGACTATAAACTTTTTTGAATAATTTTTTGTTACCAGCACAAAAATAAGACCTTTTACCAATATTGCAGTTTCTCCCCTGCCTTCTAATTAGAGGTTCTACCTTTAATTTAAACCTACTACATCTAGTTATTCTGCAGATCTAAACAAGGCAGTATCCTCAATTAGGAGAAAGCAGCGGAGATATTGCCTTGTTTAGGACTACAAAATACTAGATGTACATAGAAAGTGCAAATAAACTTGATTAAATAGTGAAATTTTTTAGAAATCATAATTTGCCTTATTGAATAAATTAAATTTGCTGAATGAATTTCTCATTAAAAGTATATGATTTATTTCACTTGTTAAAATTTTTTTTTATTTGCATTTGATGATTAGAGCTTTATATTTACAGTATTATTTTATGTTTATATTCTGTTCTAATTTTTTTTTAAAATTGTTTTATTACTTTTTACGTTCTGATATTTTCTTTTTTTGTTTTAGATCCCTATTTCTGAAAAGTGCCATTCATAATGTTATCATTTAATAGTTATTAGAACTATTTAGCCTGGGACGAAGAAAGTTGTTATTTCTATATTTTAAAATTACATTTGAATCAAACTTTCAAAATGGGTCGTTATTCTGGAAAGCAATGTCGGCTTTTAAGCATGTTTGTGCTTACTGGTGGCTATTTCTTGGTTGAAATATCTGTTGGATATGTTACAAATTCTATGGCATTAGTGGCTGATTCATTTCATATGCTGTCGGATGTTATTGCTCTCATTATAGCTTTTATTTCTGTTAAAGTAAGTATAATATTTTATTTTATTAATCAATATTCAATGGATGTTTCAATCAATTCTGTATTCTATATTCATTCAATTATTCATTCTTCCCATTCAATCTTTCATGTGTCATAAAGTTCTTATTCTGTCTACAAATGTATCAAATTACAATAGTTTATACTAGAATAGCTGTGTCATGTTTTAGACATATATATCTGAAAATATTGAAACAATTATTTTTTTGGAATTCTTTAAAGTAGCATTTTTTAAAAAATATCAATCTTATTTAAAAAAAAAAAAAAACTGCATTATTTTAAAAAAAAAAGTAAATGGAATTATTAAAAAAGTTCATTAATCTTCGAAATAAGAAAAAAATAAAATATTTAAAATTATTTTTTATGATTAGTTAATGTTAAAAAAAGTAAAACATAATATTATTTTTTTTTAATTTAAATAAATTTATTAAAATAAAAAACTTTCCTTAAAAAAATGTTGCTTCAAATTTTAAAAAACAATTATATTACAAATTTATTTAAGGAAAATTTTAATTCTAATTGCTTTTAGAAGAGAAGTAAAAACAAAAATTCATCTTAAGAAATTGTTTATTTTTTAATATCTTAAAAAATATTGCTTCAATATTCCTGAAAAATTAAAAGTACCTTACTTTTAAAAATGATAAATTATTTTAGGAAAATTTCATTCTAAATATTAAAGTCTTATTATAATTTTTTTTTTTTTAAATAGAAACATTAATCTTAAAGTTTTCTTTTATTAAGGTACTAAAGTTTTTTTAGATAATTAAAATAACATTTTAGAATTGTTTATCTAAATTCCAAGTCTCTGAACCATTTCTGTCCAAAGTCCTGCTATTTTTCTGTTTGCATATTGAATCTATTATGTGATATTATCTTATAAACCTGTTTCAGTAATTTGCAAACATTTCAAAAAAGATTTTTTTTTTAAAAAAAGAAATATAAATTATTTTTGTGATTCTGTTTTTATTTAAATAAATTAAATTTTTTATGTGTTAATTTAAATGAATATTAAATAATTATTTTTCATTGTTTCATCAAATGTAAACTGGAGCATTTTTAATTTTATCCATAGCTATAAGTTAAATATAATTTTAAAAAAGTTGCCATTAAATTGTTAGTGCCATATCTAACAGTTTATTACTATTGGCGAATTGTAATTTATTAAGAAATTAAAATGCAATGTACAAAAAACTAATAATATCTTGATCAAATGAATTTAAAAAGAAGTTTATTTATATACTCACTTTAGCAGTTTTATATCCTTTAAAAAAATTAAGTGGCTTTTTAATACTTGAATAAATTTATTTAATTTATTTTTAAATTTTTGAGTTTTTAAAATACGGGAAGAAAAAGGAAAAACCAGCTGTCTAATATGTTCCATTATAGCCTTAAGTTCCTGAAGTGGACATTGACTAGGGGGGGGAGTGTTGGGACTAATGGTTGTAAGAGAACTTACACAAGAAACTTATTATGTCGAGCATGCCTTTTTTAAATTTTTTTTAAAAATTTAATAATTGTATTTTATTTTGTGTCGCATTTTTTATTTAATAATCACATTTTTGACGCACTTAATTTAGACCAATTTCTTCCTGATTTTTTTTTTTTTTTTTTTTACAATTATTATTATTATTTTTTTGTTGATGTTTTGGTAGTTATTGCTATGCATTCCCTCATAGTTTTAAAAATTAAAAATTCGATATTTTTATTACGACATGAGGATTTTAAATCTCGCTTTATTACTGCTGATTTCATCGTAAATTTAAGTATTTTTTAATTTTTTATCTTTTTTTTTTCTTTGCAATTATTTTTACGTTTTTGCACGTTATTTTGAGGATCCCGTTATTTTAACTACGCTAGTTGTACATTATTAGTTTTTACGTACGTTGTTTTAACGTTATTTTGTTATTAAGTCGCGAGATTTTCTAATCGCGCATTTAAATAATTACTTTTTGATACAATTTACCATTTGCATCCATTGTGGTACCATTACATCGTAAATTTAAGTTATTTTTCCAGCTTTTTTCGGTGACGAAAGTGATTTGGTCGAATAACCGAACATTCGACAATAAAAATCTACCAAATTCCATACATTCGGGGGCAGAAATCAACATTATTTTAGGAGCATACGACATTTAAACCGAAATTTCAATGCCAAAAAGATTTTCTGGGAAAACGTTTTTATAGAGGTATAGTTTATCAGAAAAACTTTTGGAATTGCCGCGCTCTCTTAGAAGACTAAATATAATATACAAAAGCGAAACAGAGAAAAGAAAAATCTTAAAAACTCGAAAGTAAATTTTAAAGCTGGACATCTCAGTTTTCCAATTACCGTATTTTCAAGAAAAGGGGAAGAATAAAGTCCAACAGAAACGCTCTTAAAAATTGCCACGTTATTTAAAAACATCAATAAAAGAGAGTTTTTTTTTCTTCTTCTAAGAATGAGCGACAGAGAAGTAAAAACAAAAAACTTTCTTGATTTTCAAAATGAAACTCTAATAATGAAAATCTCAATTTAACTTTTGCAATACCGTAATTTTAGAAACAAAATTGCTATAATATAAAGTTTGTTACGAACGTTCTTTAAAAAAGGATGTGTCATGATAATACACTAATAAAAAGAAAAGTTAATTAAAAAAAATATAGAAAAATAATGTTTTTAGTTTCTATAATAAACCTTTCACACTGAAAATCACACTTTTCTATGTTACCGGCTACCTATGCTTCAGTACATGAAAAAAGTGACAATAAACGAATAGATATCTGAACTTTTCTGTTAAAATGCTGCACGTTAATAAAAACAGAAAAATAGCAAAAATTATACAAACCAGGAAAAAAAAAAAGCAATCGTTCTCAATTCTTAGAACTAAAAGTGTCGAAAAAATGGCGAAATTGACTTTCCTAAATATAATTGGAAAAAAAATCAGAAGTATGAAAACTTTTGGTTCAGTATAAAGTAATGTTGTTTCAATTCTTCAAATGTCTTTTTTTTTCATTTGTCTTCCAGAAGATAAATTTGCAAACACATGAACTTTCATTCAAGCACATTATATTTGCACATTTTCAAATATACGACTAAGTTCACTAATAAAAATTCCTAGAGAAGAAGATTCCTAAGTTAGAGCTTAGAACACTAAATTATAATTAAATATTACTATATTTGCCTTAAAATGTCCAAATACGCGTGCGGCCGTTCGTTAATTAACCTGCTGTGCAAGTGGCCCTTCACTGAAAAAGGTTGTGCATCCCTAATGTAGAGCATTCCTGCTACAACCCATTGTAGGCCAGGGACGTTAAGACTCCGAAATTTCGTTATCAACTGAATGATTACGACAATGTGGCTTGCATTGCACACAGGTCGCCTTTACTTTCTAGTCAAGTTAGATGTACCCTTTGAAGTTGAATGGGCTCCAAGCCATCACTGGGGAGCGAACACACACTATGACAGTGCATCCATTGAAACTGTACTGATACATAAATATTTTTTTCGTAATATTTTTTTTTCTATTAATCTGTTTTTCAAAATACCTATAGCATGCTTTTAATATTATATCATTATAAAATATTTCTAATATCTTTTCTAATGAAATTACTTTTATTTCTCTTCTGTATTTTAGTACCTTAACCAACAATGAACACTGGTTTGCTAAAGATATTTTTTCTATTAAGTAACCTAAAATGTCTTTTAGACATTTTAGATTACTTTAAATTATTATTTACATTAATTAATTATGTTTATTAATTAATTAATTATGTTTATTAATTAATTATTACGTTTATCAATTATTTCATATATTAATTATTTACATTTCAGGTAATTAGTTTTAGGTTAATTAAAGTATGTATACAGGCAGTGTCAGCTTTTTAAAGGCTCTGTAGTTAAACTTAAATTTTTCACTAGTACTAAAATAGTTTTTTTATTTTTCAAATATCTTAAATGCCAATTTTTTATTTAGTCACCCAAATACCGGATAGTGACCATAAATTTTAAAATATTTTTTACCTGATGTCTTACACAATCTTAAAAGTACAAAAACATACTGTGGATCTGTTATTCTTATAATCAATCTTTAATTTTATTGATGGAATTCCATTTCATTAACTGTGCATAGGTTGATAGAGAACATCTTAAGTAGGAAGAATGATATAATTAAAATATTTTTGAGTCATCAATTTTAAATGTATTTGCAAAATTTCTAAATCGAATATTATTTCTTGATTGGTATTTTACAAACTAACAATATATATATTTAGCATTTTAGATTGTTTTTACGTAACCTGAGTAATATAGTATTTGGGTCAAATGTTAAAATATGTCGCATTAAATTTTATCAAAACCAATTAAAGTCATTCTTTGACAGGAGAAAATTAGGCTAATTGCTAAGATATATTTGTCACCAACAATTTCATCATGAACTAAAGATAAAATTTCTATCAATAATATAATTTATAACTCTACTTTTCTTAGTGACCAATATAAAATATTAGTATGTATAGTAAATGCAAGTATGTATAGTAAACAGTAATAGTATAGTAACTGTAATAGTATAATAACTGTCCTTACTATAAATACTAGTATTAATAGTAAGAACAGTTTAAGTATCTTTCCTCTTCTTTTACTAATGCATGGTTCAAAGATATTAAACAGCTCAGTGATTTTATTTCTTATTGTTAATTTCAGATGTCACCAAAAAAGTGGTCAAAAAGTACATTTGGATGGGCTCGTGCAGAAGTACTTGGTGCCTTAGTCAATGCAGTTTTTCTTGTTGCCCTCTGTTTCTCAATCTTTGTGGAAGCTCTTAAGAGATTTTACAAGCCTGAAGAAATTCACAATCCAGTATTGATTCTGTATGTTGGCACTATTGGGTTGATTGTAAATATTATTGGATTATTTTTGTTTCATGGTAAGAAATTTAGTCAATATCTGACAGCTTGATAAAAATTAAATTCTTTTTTAATTATTTAAAAGAGTATCTAACAATTTAATAACCTGGAAGAGTTGGGGAATCTTTCAAATAATATGATAGGTGTAGGAAATTAGTTAAAAGAAATCTAAGAATGTTTATTTTTTAAGTTGGCAAAATTTTGAATTCCCGAGGAAAAAATTGATTTCTTTACTTAACACAGTTTAAATTTATAAAATTTTTAACAAGAGAAAATTAATTCACTCTGTTGTGCAATTATTTTTGCCCACTTAATTCTTTCCTTGTAACTAAAGCAATTTTCCTAATTTGGTTATATATTTATTATGTTGCATGGGGGGAAAAAAAGCATCTAGGCAATTTGTTCCTTATTTTACACATATTTAGCAAAAAAGTAGTATTTCTGCATTTCATATTAGAAAATGTACATGATAAAAATAAGAAAATTATTTATAAAAGAATACTTTATACCGAGTGAAAAAATAAAATAGTCTACTGCATCACTTTATTGAGGTTTGAGAGTTTTTGACTATTGACAGTTTTAACCATGGTTTTATCAGTCATATCAAAAAACCCTTTTTGACATAATTTTTGTCAAGTGTCAAAAACTCAAAAATTTACTGTAAGGATAACTATTAGCAATTATAAATAAGAAGTATTTATAAATAAACATAGATACAAATTCGTATATATACGATGATAAGTTGAGTGTTTTTTATTAAGCTAATTATACAAAATATATTATACAAAATACAATTATACAAAATATATACATACCGGTTATTTTACAAAATCATTTTTCATTTACCCTTATTTTAACTCCCTCCTTTCCCTAAAGCATTTAATTACAAAGAAGAAAAAGAGAGAGAAACAGTTTTAATGCCCTCTGTACTCCAAGTTCATTTTTCAGTTTTTTATAAGTAAGACTGGAATTCAAAACTATTATTTTGATTGATGCTGACCTGCATAGTAGAAAGTAGAGGTATAAAGCTTTTATAACATAATAAAATAACATGTAACTAGGAAACTTATTCTAATAACTATACTAAATATTAATAGTAATTTCAATCAAGTTCAATATTTAATAATTTTTATGGTTTAATTAACTTAATATTCATATATTTATTTATTGAATGTCAAGTAAACTTATATGTTTTTACGACCATAATACGAATTTAAATTATAAATAAGAAATAATCAATCTTAGAAAAAGTTAATATTATTTTTATTAAGTTATTTTACATTAAAATAAGTTTTTCCCTTCAAACCTTTTTTTTAAAATTGTATTTTAAATGCTAATGTTATTATTTTATTTCTTAATAATTTTATCTCCCTATTTAAGAGAGATATATATACAGAGAGATAATTTTTTTTCTTTGAAAATACATAAAGAATGTTATAATAATTATTTAAATATATACTTAAAGAAATTGATAATAAGTGTATATTTACTTTAATTTGCTTATTTATCTCCTGTACAGCAGTCCTCTATTGATGTTTAGACTTACATGGAAAAAGCATTGAACAATTGTAGTGTTGTCATAGATATTGCAGTTACAAAAAACTTGTCTAATGATTATTATATCATTATTATCATACTAATTATATATTTTTGTTACTATATTATATAATAATATTGTTTAATACTTCTGTAAGGATTAGCTATATTTATGCCTTCTTTCTTATGTATGATAGCATAAAAAATATGTTTAAGTCATTGTAGAAAAGTGTTTCATACTCTTTATCTCATAAAAAGAGTATTTAGAGTTAGGAATAATTTTTTTCTATAAAATTAAATATATTATTTCATTTAACTATTATTGTTTTAAGTCAACAATAAAATATTCTCAAATACAATACAAATAATTGTTGTGAATTAAACTTTTTTTATT
This sequence comes from Parasteatoda lunata, assembly GCA_949128135.1. Classification (NCBI taxonomy): domain Eukaryota; kingdom Metazoa; phylum Arthropoda; class Arachnida; order Araneae; family Theridiidae; genus Parasteatoda; species Parasteatoda lunata. Next base: position 73,488,850 of record OX421976.1, on the reverse strand, counting down.
TATCTAGGACATGGTCACAGCCATGGGGGTCACGTTCATGACAAACGAAAACTACCTACGTTAGAAGATGTTCTATCAGAAGGTGATATTAATGACAATAAGGGAAATTTCCAACTTCCAGTTCCTTGTGCTCCACAGGCTGTTGCAAAAGCTGTTAAGGAACCAAAGAAAGAATGTATGTTAACTTCATTACATATTTATATTTCTTGTTACAAGATCTGATGAATATTTTGTAAACGTTTTAGGTAGTGCAGATCAAATCTCTCTAAAGTTAACTCTGGAATTTTTATATGATTGTGAAAAGTCAATTAAAATGTGATACTAAAAAGAATGAAAAATAAATTGTTTCTGGGTTTAAAGATCTGGGTATAAAGATTTTATTTCAAGAGAGGTTTCTTTTTTACAAGTTTTATTAATCAATATTTTTTTTTTTTTTTTTTGCTCTATGTAAAATCAGTTTCTTTCTTATAGCTGCTTCCGCAAGTCAGATGAATATGCATGGGGTGTTTCTTCATATACTAGCTGATGCACTAGGTTCTGTGATTGTGATTATCAGTGCATTGTTAGTTTGGCTTACTGATTGGCAGTACATAAACTATGTTGATCCTGCTTTAAGGTATCTATTGATTTCTACTTCTCTAAGTTTGTTACTGTTCAGGAGTCTGTTTAAAAGAAATTGGGGTCCGTTAACGGACCCTTCACAAATTTGTTTATCTTGTTCACAAATTGCGATTCGTATTCATGTATGTGATTTAAAAATCCAATACAGCGATTTGTATTTTTGCATATTTAAATTCCAAAATCGCGATTCTTGTAAGAATTAAGGTTTTTCTTAAATTAGTTACTATAAATGTGTGATATTCTTCATTAGTATGTAATTTAATTATAAATCTTAGTTCAAAAAAATTATGTTAATCATGTATAGTAGGGATGCACAACCTTTTTGAGTGAAGGGCCACTTTCACAGCAGGTTGACTAACACAGGGCCGCACACGTAATTAGACATGTTGACGGCAAATGTAGTAATATTTATTTAAACATTAGATTTCTATATTTTTTATCAATAAACTTAGTAATATATTTGTAGGAAATTAAAAGCTTTCAATTATTAGAATTTATTCAAAACTATATTTATCAAAATAAATAAACATTGGAGAAACAAAATGTTTTTTTTTATCATATAACGCAATACAAAAATTCATATCAAAAATAAATTCTAATGAAAAAAAAAAAAAGAAAGAAAAATACCGCAATGCTTACAGAGTGAAAGTAAGAAAAAATTTAGTACACATATTAAGTAATATAAATTTAAATTAAATATTTTAATTGAAGAAAATTTATAAGGTTTAAACAAAAACCTAAAATAAAAACAAAACTTTTATAGTTCAAAATAAAATTTTATACTTATTGTACTTTATTACTTCTTTTTATTGAATATTAGATTTTTTTTATATAGTAAACATTTTCTTATGTTTTTAACAAAAAAGATTACTTAAGCAACAAAAAATTCAAATCAAAATTACAAACAGTGAGCAGTTTAAACATTCATGTTTTTCACCATTTTGTGAAATTCTCAGGCTGCAATAACATTGCATTTAAATTAGGGATGCAATGAGTATTTGGCCCTTTTGATCGGCCAAATATTCAGCACAGTATTTTTTAGAAAAGTTCTTTCTAACTTTTTTTTAAAATTTGTATAGATAAAGAATATAAAATCATATTTTTAACTACATTATAGTATTGTTTATTATAAGAAATAATTTTTAAGCAAATTTGTTAAATTTTAAAATCCATGTTTCTGCACATGGCTTGCAAATTTATCTTCTAGGAGACAAGTGGAAAAACAAAATTTTGAAGAATTGAAACTAGATTACTTTATAGTGAACAACACGTTTTATCACTTCTGCTTTTTTAAAAAAAAAAAAAAAAATTATATTCAGATAAGACATTTTCCTCATTTTTTCGATACTTTTAATTCTAAGAATTGAGAAGGATTTTTTCCCCCCATTTCTGCTGTTTTTATTAACGTAACATTTTTATGGAACCTCTCATACTATTAATTTATTGTCACTTTTTCCCTGTACTGTTATATAGATAACCGGTAACATAGATAACTGTGATTTTCATTGTTAAAGTTTTGTTTTAGGAACTAAGAACAATGTTTTCTTTTTTGTTTGTCAGTTTTTCTTTTTAATTAACTTTTTTTATAAGCATTTTTATTATGACACAGCATTTCTTTAAATGAACGTTACTAATAAACTTTATTTTATAGCAATTTTTCTTCTTCTAAAATAATGGCAAAGTGAAAATTTTAAATTGAGATTTTCAGTGTAAGATTTTCATTTAAAAAATTAAGAACGTTTTATTTTTTTGTTTCTATCTAGCATTTTGTCTTCTCTTTTTTTAATAAAAAATCTTTATCTTAAAATCTTATGAACGTTATTATCAAAACGCGGCACTTTTTAAGAGCATTTCTGTTAGACTTTTTCTGGTATTTGGATAACTGAGATGTTCAGCCTTAAAATTTTCTTTCGAAAATTAAGATCGATTTTTATTTTTTCTGCTTCCCTTTTGTATACAATCTTTAGTCTTTATGATTGGTGCGTCATTTTCAAAAGCGTTTCTGATAGGCCTTATTTTTAACTTTGTTTTATAAATACGTTTTTCCAGAAAATATTATTCTTAGCATTGAAATTTTGGTTTCAGAGTTGCTATGCTGCTAAAAAATGTCGCTATTAGACCTCAAATGTTCGGTATTCGGTCGATTTTTTTTTGTTTTGTTTTGCCGAATATTTGGTATTTGACCAAATTACAATTCATTACCACATTCGACCAGGGGTGGATTACCCATTAGGCCAGACTAGGCCATAGCCTGGGGCCCCCTTAAAAAAATTTTTTTGAAAATGAATTTAAAAAAAATTAAGAAAAACAATGATTTTTTAAAAAAAAGATCAATTTCAAATATATATTAATAAAATACGATAATTTTTTTAATTCTAATTTAACAAAATAAAGTAAAATTTAATTTATTATTATTTATTTTTAGTTTAAATATGCTTTCTTAAATGAAAAGATATATAAATACTTTTATATTTGAATAAATAAAAAATATACGAGAAAAAAATTTAATCAAAGGGCCCCAAGAATTTGAATGGCCGTACGCTTAATCTGCCCCCTGCATTCGTCCAAATAAAATTCGTTGCTGAAAAAACGAAGGAAAAATAACTGCGATTCACGTTAAACCTGTACCGAAATACCGTATCAAAAAGTGATTATTTAAACGCACGATTAGAAATTCGTGTGTCGTAATAACATTGTAGTTAAATAACGGGATAGTAAAATTCACGGGGAAAAGTATAAAATAATTGGAAAAAAAATCACTTACATTTATGCTGAACTCGGCGCGAATAAAGCATGTCAAATGCACGATTGAAAATTCGCATGTTGTAATAAAATTATCAGAATTTTTTATACTACATGGGAATATGCATAGCAATAGCTGCAGAAAAAAATGCTTGAAAGAAAAAGAGGGAAAGAATTGCAAGAAAAAGATAAAAAGTCACTTAGATTTATGACGAAATCGACACAAATAAAGTAGGGCAAAAGTTTAATTTAAATGGGCGATCTGAAACTCACACGGCGTAATAATATTGTAATCCAAACTTCGAAATTACATTGAAAAGCGGAAAAATAAATAACCATCTAGATTTACGATAAAATCGGCTTAAAGAAAGCGAGTTAAACATTTACTATATAATCTGTAAAAATTGAATGCGTAAAAAAGGGATAACTCAAAAGTGCCATTAAAAATTTTCACATTTTTTTTAATTTCTGAAATTTTCGTTTATTTTTTATTGTTCTTAGAAGCTTTCGCGGGTCGCACTCCAGTAGACGGCGGGCCGCAGTTTGTGCACCCCTAATGTATAGCATATAAATTTATATCTAGTTTTTGCTCGTAAAATTTTCAGTATTTTTCCATTTTGTGTCCCAATTACCCCTGATTATATTTCTATTTAGATATGAATGTATCTTAACTTGAATGAACTTGGTGTTATTGAATGCAATTTTTTTAATTTTAGTGTAATCATGGTTTGTCTCATTGTTTACTCAACTTGGCCTTTGTGTAAGTATTGGAGTATTCTGCCCAAATGTTTTTATCCAATAAATTTCTGTAAAATTTTTTTATTTCAGTTAAATGTTCTTTTAAAACTTTTCAACCCAAAAGGAGAATTTATTTCTGGAAATAGTTTTTAAATTTTGCTTTCACAATAATTCTTATTTTCACTTATGCATACAAACAAAGAAAACTAATCCACTCAATGGAAAGTAGAAAATATCCTTGCTGAAAAAAAATTTAGACTTGATCCAAATTAAAATAAGCTTTTTTGTCCCATTGTCCAAACTAAACTATTTTAAATCTAGTCTAAGTTTCACATTATTTTTAAGTATTTTAATATCTGTTAAACCAATAAGTTAAAGTTCCTCAAAAGCAAGAAACCAGGCATTCTCTTTTCTATCAATGTAGTTTGTATTAACATGTCTTTAAAATTACATTAAATAGATTATTTTAGCCTCTAAAATGTGAGCTTACGTTTTTGTACCTTAAAGTTAGATATTTTTTTATCTTAAAGAAATAAAATAATAAACAGCTGTCGCTAGACTTAGAAAGACTGTAGGCAAAACATTTTGCTGTCCAACCACTTGAAAAACATATTACTTAGAATCCCATTAGAATTTCGCCTAATTTATCAAATTAGGTGGGGGAAAAAACCTAGATTTCTAAACCCAAGACGAATACCACATCTTTACAACAACACTGATAATAAATATAAAAATATTTCTTTGTCAAATTATTTTTGGCCAAAAGAGTTTTAATATCTTGTGCAATAAATTTTCAATTCTTGCCAAGACTTCCAAAAATATAGCAAAAAGTATTTAAGTAATGTTAATGTGCCAAAAGTTTTGATTGCTATTCTAATTTAACTGTTTGAATTATATTTTCTGCACATTTGAATGTTCTATTAAACAATTAGTTTGATTGTTTGCATATTTATGGTGTACGCATTAAATACTTACGCCTTATTGCTTGACAAACTGCCCAGATTAAAAGTCATTGAGGATGAATTTGCTGAAGATGAATTTGCTGAAGATGAATTTGTTTTTATTTTTTATTTTTTCATGAACAGCAACAGATAAAATTTTATTGTGCATATAAAACCAATATAATTGCAAGTGGAAAAACATGAAGCAACAGTAAAGGATATTGTATACAAAGTAAAACTTAGTATAATTTTATAAATTAAAATAGATATTAACAGGATAATTTAACTGTTTCTTATTGTTATTACTATTATTTTCAACTTTCTTGTGTGTCAAAAAAGGACATTTTCCTTTTAATCTCTCTATTTTTCGTATGTTTGTAACTTTTATTTTTCATAAATTGTTTATTAATATTATTTTTTTAATAGTGAAAGATTCAGCTATGATTCTTCTCCAAACTGTTCCGACGCATATACAAGTAGATTATCTTCAAAATAAATTGCTTCATGAGGTACAGCATAAGTTTAATTATAAATTAATGATGAATTTAGTGATGATTTATTTTCTTAATGATGAATTCAGTCTCCAAAACATATATTATTTTTAATTTAATCAATTTTCCACCCAGATTGATGGTGTCTTAGCTGTTCATGAATTTCATGTTTGGCAATTGGCTGGTGAAAGAATAATAGCTTCAGCACACATATGTTGTCGAAACTTAGTGGATTATATGGCGATTGCTGAAAAAGTAAAAGAATTTTTTCATAATGAAGGAATTCACTCCACTACAATTCAGCCAGAATTTATATCTATGAGTGATGTAAGTATTTCTCTTTGTTATTATTTTTTGGTGTATCACATATTTTTAGTTAAATAATCTTCATAATACTTAAAAAATAATTGAGTTCCATAGAATTTACTCCACTACAATTTAACCAAGATTTTTGTCTATAAGTGAAGCATTTCTCTTCTTTATTACTTTTAGTTGCATGTTATATTTTTACTCTAATAAGCTTTACAAATTTGAAATAATTTAGTTCCAATTTCTCTGAGTTACTTTTATTGAAGTTAAGGAATTTACTATACTATGATTTAACCAGAATGAATATCTATAAGTAATGTAAACATTTACCTTCATTATTATTTTCTGTTGGTAACATCCTTCAAATTTTGCAAAAAAGTTTTTTCCTTTTTAAAATTGTATGCTAGAATTATGAATTAACAAAAAATGTATATAAATATAAGCATACATTTTCTTGAAATATAACTCCCTTATGTTTTTAAGCATTCAAAAGCATTTTGAGCACAAATAAGATGTAAATTTAAAGATTACCTGCAGAGTGAGAATTAATAGTGCTCATGACAGTTTTGTACATTCAGCCTGAGCTTCTACGTTTCTAAATCAGGCACCAATAGAAACAAGAGGCTAAAAAAAGTAGTAACAACTTATTTTATTTAGCCTTTAAATATTATTGAAACAATTTAAATTATCAGAATGATTTATCTTCTAATACTACATTTTGTACAATTTTCAGATATAATCTTACTCAGACACTTTACATATATAACCACATGAGTTATAATCATTGCTTTAGTTTATGTATATGATTGACTGGTCATTCTAGTACTAAATGATTCTTTAAAAATGATATCTGGAATTCTTGGTCATATCTTTAAGTTTGAACATAATTATAGATGTATAATATATATATTGTATTTTACATTTAAAAAGCTATCATTGTTATGCTCATCCCTAAAAATACTAATAGTTACCAGTAATTCTAGACTTTTTTAGGAATATCTCTAACTTTGTAAGTGTAAAAAATGTTTAATATATCAATTGTTTAACATTTAAAATATTATTTTTGTTTTTCTATAAATGAAATTAAAAATTATCTAGTCATTATAAGACTGAATTCAGTTTCTGCATTTTCTCGTATTGATGGCAACAGTTGTCAGATTTTGGTGAATTTTTAAACATGAAGTTTTTATTTTATGATATTAGTTTTGTGAACATTTATCTATTTATTTATATTTTACTAGAGTAAAACAGATAATTGTGTTCTTGATTGCCCTGTGTCCACAAACTGCACTCCTCAAACATGCTGTGGCTCCATGAAAGATGGTAAAAATGACTCAAAACATCTTAATATAACACCTTCGAAAAGTGTTAGTGTTGATAATATGAACAGCTTAAAGGGAATCTATAGAAGTTATGACAGCTCTAGGAACAGTATTGAAAAATTGTAGCTGAGTCTTAACTGGCAGATTTATTTTCAGGAGACAATTGGAAGTATAAACTAGACTTTTGCACCTTACACTTTACTGATTCATATTTTGCACAAAAGATTTTTGCTTCTTTATGAACTTCTCCAAAATATGCATACAAGAATTTCTTATGTGTGAAATATTGTATATCTATTTTATGGGGTGTCCAATGGAGGACTGATTAATTTTTAAAATCTCGGAAACAAAAGAGAATAGAGGAATGAAACAAATGGTATATCTATTGTGAAAGTCGTAAAAATTTTATGCAGAAATTTCGGAATTTGGTTATGAAAGATGGCACTATACTCTATTCAGTTCTTGAAAACAATGCTAATGCCGTAGAACTGTAATCTATCTGATATTTTAATACCTAAAACAAACGTTGTTTAATAGGACCAATGATTTAAACCTCCTAATCCTGTGTGACAACTTTTTTGCATGTTTTAATGCTGGAACTGATCCTTCTGATAAACTATGGCTTGCAGTGCTGTCTGCAGCAATTTTTGTAACTAAATTCTATTTCTATTAGCCTTTTTGCAGCTTTCATATTGTTTGTTTTATTCCTCTATCGCCTTTTGTTTTTAAGATTTTTAATTTTGAAATCTGTCAATCTTTTGTTGGACATCCTGCATAAAAGAATGTGGATGCTTTCAAGCTTCATTTTTAAGTAATTGAATGGAATTTTTACCTCTCTATTATGGTCATGAGTCACTATTTATTATGTTGTCTCAATTGTCTATTACACAATGTATTTCTATTTTTAATAACTTCTCCTGTCTATGTTTTTAGTGTTTGACGAAATATTGATTCATGATCATGTTTAAATATTGATCCAGGATTAATGAATTTTAATGACTTCTTCAATTTTAAGAAATATATTTTTTAATGTACTGTTCAGTTTTAAAAACAACATGTAAAAAGAACAAATAATCTGATCTTATTTTCATTTGGGTACTTTATGAAGCACATTCTTCAATGTAAACAGGAAACATGAATGAGGCAGGTACAATATATTTTTTGCTTAGACACTGAAGGGTCTTCAGTATAATACTTAAATGATTATGCGTCTGATTATGTTGCATCATTTGCGTTTTTTTTTTTTAAAAAAACTTTATTTATATAAAACACAAAGTAAACTTTGCTTTATTTAGATGTTTTTTAATATTTTTGCGTTTAAAAGTTATATGTGAAAATATGTTATTATATGTTAACAAAAGCTAATAATTTAAAATTTTTTTTATCTTGATGTGTAATCAGGCACTGACCTTAAAGAGGCACTATAGGCATTAATGGATTAAATTTTTTAGTGCTCACTTTCTTTTTACAATAATATGGACAAAAAATCTTAAATTTTGAGGTTTGCAGTAAAAATTTCAGTTAAAACAAATATTGCACTTTGTGCAGCCCTTACCAAAAGCAGCTTTAGATTTAAGGTAGGTTAAGCATAAACCCTTTTTTTCAAACTTTCTTTTCAATAATACAGATTATTTAATTCTGAGACACGTTTTTTTTTTCTACTAAAGGAAGATCTAGATTTATGGCAACAAAAAAAAAGCCCAGACAACCTTTTTTTATAACATAAAGGACTAGTAGTCAGTTTGAAGATTTTTCAGAAATACAGAATATTTTATCTTAAGTCACACATCTTTTCTTACTACAAGCAGCCCTATATTTAAGGCATGAAAAGATATATTTGCATACATATATAAATACGTAGTTTTGAAAGATATTTCATTTTATGATAAAATCTCCTCAAATTTAATGAAAAAGTCCATCCGATAGTGAATTTAACTTCACTTAATTGTTTTATTCAAAATATAAGTATATAAGAAGTTCCAATTATCTACCTACATTAGGTGTTCCTAACTTTTATATACATTTAAATGTCTACTTAAATATACCTGTTTTTGTAAGTGCCAAAGGTTTAATGTGTAATTTTCAATACGATGAATAAAATCTTAACTATATTACTTTTAATATAAAACTTTTGTGTTATACATTTTTACACAATGTCATTTTATAAGATGTCATTACTCAAAACTATAATAAATGTTTGTGCTTTTTATATTTTTTTCTGAAAAGAATTTTTATGAAATCATGTTAAAGAGCTACTTATTAAATTATTAGATTTTTTTAAAAACCTTTATCAAATATTTAAATTAAATAGTATTTTTACCCAATCGTTTTATGGTGATTTCATAGTATTTATGACGAAATTCATACATTTTGTAAATCTGCTTTTTAATATGTATGTATTATTTTAATGTTTGATAACTAAGTTGTTATGCTGTTGTACTATTTTTCAGATATTCTATTTAGCATATTTTTGTTTTATTTTTTATTAAATTTTATATTATTTGAAAATTTATTTAAAATTAGATTTGTCTTAAAAAAATTTGGTGACTTCCTTGCTAAACTTTTATCTACCATCATTTTTAAATGTTTTCATAGTGTTAATGTATATTATTAACTAAAAGCATGTTACTATATTATATTCTTAATGTTTCATTAATTCTTTTCAGGGACTTATTGAAAGTAAACATGATAAATATACTATTATTTGTTTATTTTTTCAACAACATTAATTTCATTCACAACAATTTTTTTCAACTTGTGGTTATTTTATGTGTATTGCTGGTAGGTTTATTTGATTATCTGGAACTTATAAAATAGTTGATATTTTTTTCCAAATCATAACAAATTATATAAAAGAGACCATTTAAGTAAAGTTAAAAAATTTCGCTGAAAATTTGATAGCTTCTCTTGTATTGCTCAAAATATTCAGGTAGAATTTCAACAAATGTGTTTTAATCTAATCTGGGTCTTGATGCTGTTGAAGAAAAAACGTTAACAAGTCTTAACATTTAAATTAACAGTAAAATATAAGTAACAGTAAAATAACAGTAATTTAATAACAGTAAAAAAAAATTTATCTTGTAAAATTTTATCTTTTAAAGATTGTCTTGAACAGGAAATTTAATTATAAAATTTGAGCCACACATTAACAGTGAGCTGTTTTTATTTACTTAATATTTATCTGTGATAACTACTCCTGTCAAAGTGTGTATATATTGTTTATAATTATGTTTAGTACTCATGATTACATGTTTTTTTTTTGTTTTTTTTTTGCCACAATACCATATTGATTTGTGTATGTAAAATATTTTTATATGTTTAAGAACATTTACTGATTTGTGCCTTTAAGAAATTTTGCAAGTGTTCATTTTGTAAAAATTCCTAGAAACTGTTTTCTATTAAAGAGAGCATGCTCATTGATATGCAACTTCATTATGTATTCATTGCTAAATAAAACGTTTCTTTTATTTAAATTCTATAAACGTTTGGTTAAATTTTCTTTTCATTTCTTTTTATACTTTTTTAAAACAAGATTTTCTTTTAAATTAGACAATGCCTTATCCTTACATTATTAATTTGTTTTACAGGAAAGATAACAGCAGTCCTAATAATATTTAGTAAATTTTTAGGCCAAATGTATGGGTGTTTTTATTTTACATAATTTAATTTTACAAATATTCATAATTTTGTCTAATTTTCAATCAAATTAAACAGTAATTAAAGGAATTTGTTATGAGAGCAAATAAAAGATGTTTTTATTACTCTTTTTCACGCTCATTTTGGAGGTGCCATTTTAAAATAAAGAAGAAAGAAATGGAAATATTTAGAATTTTTTTCTCCAAATACAGTTTTCCCCCCATAAAGACAATGTATTAAAAGTTAAAAAAATGTTTTTTTTATGGTTTTGACATTTAAAATTTTTTTGTTTGGTTTTTAATTATGGGAATTTAAGTTTCAAAACCAATTAAAGAAAATTCTAACTTCTATGTTTGTGATTTAATTATCAAAAATTATTTTTTGGCCACCAGAAAAAGGAAAGAAAAACAATACCTGGTAAAGTTAATTTTTTAAAATTTTTGTGGTTCTTCTTTAAATTTAAAATATATAAAAATGCAAGTACTATTTTTATATTTTATGAATCAAATTTGATGAAATTTCCTCAAGTTGTAATGCTGAAAATCATCACCATTCATGGATAATTTTGCCCATAATACTGATGATTTATTCTAAACTTAGATTATGGTATTCCTTTTAATTTTCTATTGGGGGTAAAAAGAACTCGAATAAATGTTATTTTAATTGTACTTAATTTTAATGAAAGTTTTTTTTTAACTTGAAATAATACAAAGAACAATGTTAAGGGGACAAAAAAAAAATTAAGATTTGAACCATTTACATATTATAATAGTTAAAATTATTCATTCATAATTGAGATAGTTAAAAATAAAAATCTTATTTAATAATATAATAGTACTGAAAATAAAAAGGTAGAAGATTTATCTATGCTCAAAAAGAAAAAAAAATTGCAAATAAAAAAAGAAAAAAAACTTATATAATCTTGAAAATTTTTTTTTAAGGTAAATCTTTAAAATAGTTTAACTATTAAAATATATTACGTCTTGTCTGGACTGAAAAGAAGCCTTTATCTCTACCTGTAAGCCATCTGATTCAATTCGGATAACCTTAGAAAAATTTTATTTGGTTAAGGAACGAAAAAGTTTTTGCATTATCGAACATTCTTTAAATAAGTAAACTGTACACTCAAAATAATGATTTAACATTAATATCGATACCTTATTGATATATATATATATTACTAAACAATTTGCTCTTCTATGTATAATTGGAGAACTTAGTGTGCATAAATTCCCTCAGATAATTTCATAATAAATCGAATTTTAATAATACGACTTTTTAAAATTCGATTTCTCAGGTACGATTCAACCAATTTCGCTCGAATTTTGTATTCTGCCATGTAAAATTACATAATTTAAAATATGTATAAATGGTATACCTTACAATTAAAAAAAATTTTCGACTATTGTTAAATGAAATAATAAATATTTACTAAAGGTTATTTTTTTTTGCATGGAATTATCTTTGAATGAAATAATTTTATAATTGTGTGCAAAATTTTTTTCAATTTGCATGAAAGTTCTCGAGATATGGCAGAAAGTAAAATTGGTATTAACGGGTCCAAACTTTGGATCGTATTTAGAACAAACTATGGGAATCAAATTTTCCAGGATGCGACTACACACTATATTTTGACAGACAAAAATTCGAATTCAGCATTAAAAAAGTATGCTTATTCAGGGAAATTGCGTTTTTGTGTCAGATTTCGAAACTTAAAACATCGTGCATTAATTATTTTTAGCATATTTGAGCACTCCCTCGAACCATTAAGATTCAGTCCTAGAACGTGAAGATCCGATCATTAGATCAAAAGTTATTCTGCTTAGTCCGTTTATATATTTGCACCCTACATATTAAATAATACTTTACTTTTAAAGAGTAGCATGTTTATGCCAAAATAAACTCAGTATCTATTAGATATAAGTAAATATTTGAAATAATTTTATGAAATCATGATATAGAGACCTCGTTATAACCAGGGCTCGACTTAGCCTAATTTGGGGCCCCTCTGCTTCAGTAATGAAGAACCGAACTTTATGGAGGTATTTAAATTTTTCACCTCATTATAGATAACAAGAAAATTGACTAGAACCTAAAATAGCTATTAAGTTCCCTCCCCCTACAATGGTCAGACGAAATTTCAGTCTGTCCATTTTATTGATTTTTCTGACCATTCTTTGTCCATCATGTCAAATGCAGTTTTCTGATTGTTAACTTTGTCATCTAGCTGCTAAAAATTAATATCCTTTCTGACATTAGGGCGGAATTCAGCTGAATTTTCGCAATTACGATGACTCAATTAAAACAATCAGAAGCCTTCATTTTTGTAAACATATCGCATTTTGTGATATGTAGAAATAAAGGCTTTTGATTGGCCAAATTTTTCCACCCTAATCGCGAAAATTTAGCTGAATTCCTTTCTAAAAAGTAATGGATTTAGGAAATATAGATTGTGTTCATATGATAGACTATAATGAAGATGCTAACATAAGACTGGCGGATTTTACACTGTACTGATATTTTGTTTAAAAAAAGTTCATTAAAGAAGGAAACGTAAAATAAACCCCGTACGCCCCTGCCTTATAGTCAGGCTCAATGTCAGTTTTCGTTTGTACCATCGGGGGCAGTGGCGTATCTAGGGTATGGCAAGTATGGCGAATGCCATGGGCGCATTATTTCAAAAAGGCGCAAAATCAATCAACATCAACAATTATTTTTTTAATTAAAAATGTCATAAATTTTTTTCTTCAAGTTATAGCAGAATTTAAAAAAACATACATTTAACCTTTCCTCGTGGGCTCGAAAAGAAGACATTGAGGTCTTTTGAGGAACTCTTTTTGTAACTGGGGGAGTGAAGTATGAAAGGGAACCGCTAATAATAAAAACAAAGTAGGTGATGAACGTTAAACAATTTTAACCTCCCACTGTTTTTCATAACTTCGTTTGAAAACTCCACGTTTCTACATTCATTCACTAGACACTTTTTCTTTCATTATACTTTCAAGTTAAGCAACAGAGGATTCGAAATAAATGAAAAATTTTAATGTTCATGAATACATTCACGATAAATACTAAAATAAATCAGTAATAAAAAATAGCTTTTTCTTTTCTACTATTATATTTACGACGATTTCGGCAAAAACTAAATTTTAATTATAATATCGTAATTTAAAGAATAATGCAGAGTTTTTAATAATTATAATTCTCTTTACTAACTTTTCGATACATTCCAATAAAATATTTTTAATTTCAGAGAATTTCCTAAACAATTGACATTTAATGTCCATCAAAATCCTTTGACAAAAAAACTTTTAACCCTATATTTAATTTTATAACCGTCGTTGACAGCCGACCCAATTCCGAAGCCTTGCAATTTTGAACCCAATCCAGAAGACAAGGGAACTCTTGTATCGAGTAATGGGTGAAATTTGCCTTCGTGGAGGACTTTTTGGTGGAGCTAACCCGCATTTGCGTTAATTGGAGAGGAAGACCACAAGAACCTCCCACTGTTAGCCTGACGGCAAGGGGACTCTAACTCATGATCCGTCCACAACTGAGAGTATTTCATGTAAGCACTGTGGTCGGTGCAAGCCGGATGCGGAATTCGTATCAACTGGATTTCGAACCCGGTTCGCCTCATTGAAAGGCGAACGCTCCATCCCCTGAACCATCGGGGCTAAATTAAAAGAAATTTAATTTTTTTTCTTTCTAAAATGTAGCTTCACGATACGTCAAAGCTGTAATAGAATGAATTTAAGTTATCGCTGATAAAATGAAAAGACAAAATGTATAAGCTCATTATTCACTATAGAAAATTACAGGGAATTTAATTTTTTTTCTCTTCTTTTTAGTGTATTATGAATTTCCTTTTTTTTTTTACTAAAAACGAAGAATAAAGCACAAACTTAACTTTACAAAAGTATAGAATATGTACTAGCTTTAAGAATGTATAATGTAGAATTGTATTGAATGTGTATTGTAGCACTATGTATGATGTTATAGCTCTTGGGTAGCAAATATATAGATGTAAGTCAATGCCTTTTTCCACGGCAATGCATAACGTATTTATTTAAAATCGTTTCCTTTTTTATAATAAGAACAGAAAACAAATCCTAAAAATAATATTTATTGATTTCGTTTATTTAAAATAGTTTACTCAGACATTCATTTAAATTTAATATAATTTACTTGAAAAAATGCTTTTCTACTTTGATTATTTGATATTATTTAAGTATAATTGAAAATGCTGTATGTTAAAATTAAATTATAGTAATATAAGCTGAATCTTTAAATTTAAAATATTTATCTATATGAAAAAATTAGTAGTACAACAACAACAGACTAAAAAAATGAAAGGCGAACGAAAGAAACTTCGGAAGTTCAAAAGTTGGTGAGGAATGTAAAGAAATTTTTCTCCCCTTATCTTAAGGAAAGTGAGATTTTTTACTAAAAACGAAGAATAAAGCACAAACTTAACTTTACAAAAGTATAGAATATGTACTAGCTTTAAGAATGTATAATGTAGAATTGTATTGAATGTGTATTGTAGCACTATGTATGATGTTATAGCTCTTGGGTAGCAAATATATAGATGAAAGTCAATGCCTTTTTCCACGGCAATGCATAACGTATTTATTTAAAATCGTTTCCTTTTTTATAATAAGAACAGAAAACAAATCCTAAAAATAATAAAAGAACAATTTTCCAGGGAGGAAATGGCTGGAACCCCTTCAGGCAGAAAAACCAGATGGCCAGATGGTGATGACCAAAGGACAGAGAGATGTGAAAACCATGGGGTGTCTCAGTCTAGCATAGACTAATTATTCTGTAGTGAAATGCTTGTAAATCTTCAATTTTATCAGGGGTTAAAATCTCTTTGAAAAACGTTTTCCACAACTGCTGAATAGATTTCAAATAGAACCCTTCTATAAATTAGCGTGAATCCTTCCACAACAGGGATTTTTGCAACCCATGGTGGGAATCACCTCCACTAAAGTGTGAAATAATAAAAATAGGAGGTTCCTCTGCCTCGCTCCACAAATAATTTAAACCAATGAAACGATTTAATGATGAATACACCCCACTATCTTGAAAAATAAAGGGCAGGCGTTAGAAGTAGTTAGGTGCTCATACAAAAAATTCTGCTCGTTTTAGTTAATGTTTAAAAATTTAAGTCAAGAAAATCAAATATTTAAAGTCTTTAGATTTTTATAATATATTTTGATGCAGCTTCTGGGCTTTTATAGTTGATTCATAGATTTAAGTGAACAACGTGTACTACAAGGATTTTCTTTGTTGTAAGTAATCATTTCCTAAATATTTAAACTAATGCATTATACTTAAATTATTAGTTAGCGTTATATGCGTTCGTTATATTTTCTAGAAATGATGTCAACTGCTAAGATTTCTTCGAAATATTTTATTAAGTGGTAGAGAGTTAAAAACTAAACCTTGCAAAATTTTAGATATTTTTGGTAAAATTTAAAATTCTTAATACCACGAGATAACAGGAGTAGAATTGTGTTTCATATGGAAAATTTCGAATTATACATACGTAGTGGCAGAAAATATAATTTTAAATCAAATTTACATAAACCAAGAATAAAACATCAAAACATAAATTTTGCTACCACTAGAAAAAAGTTCCCCATTAAGTTGCAAGTTAGCATCTCTCTGTATATGTAGATCGAGTGGTTCTCCCTCCTTTTAATCTTATAAATTAGAATTTATAATAATTTTTAGTTTTTATTGTTGCTGTTTTATGACAATACATTTAATATGAACATAGATTTTTGGTATTAATAATTATATAATTAAATACTCGTTAATGCATTATAATTAATACGTAATAAAAAAACAGCGAATGTTGAAATTTCTAATGTTAGTGGGATCATAATTTTTCAAGTTTTCTGAAAAATAATTGCGATAAGTAAATAATTTTGTGTTTAGTACGTAACATTCATTACGTTCAGCACATAAGTTTAACAACCGATAAATGCTTTTCTTTCTATTCATAAATAGATAGATTTTGAGTTTAACCACTTGTTTTTTTTTTTTTTTTCCTTTGAATGGTTATATTAAGTAACAATGCTTTAAGTGTAAGTTTCAATAATCCTTTTACTTACAAATAGATTTTTTTTAATTTATAAAGACATGTTTGTTTTGTACTTTAAATTACATTTATTTAATATTTATCAACCTTTCTTTGAGTTATGGAACACCCTTCCATAGCTTCTCGGGCACAAAATTTTGTAATCTTTCCCCTATATCTTTTCTTTTATTTCAGATTACAATATTCTTCCTTTTTTTTGCAAAAAAAAAAAAATATATATATATATATATATATATTAGATTGAATAAATACTTTTTTTAAAAATTTTATAAATCTTTTACAATACATATCATTTGCAGTATATTTATATCACTACATATTATATTAATTGAAAAAAATTGTTATACTGTTTTTAAAAGGGTTCATAAAGTGTCCTTTATATATTTATTTCTTATAATCAAAGTTAAATGGTAACAAAATAATATTAAGGCTATAATATGTTGTTTAAAGCCAACCACTACAAGAGTTTAGTAACTTGAAAAAAAATTATCAATAAAGTAACAATTACAATAATTATTTTTCATTAAATAATTGCCTTTATTTTAAGAATATAAAAAAAAAAATAAGCATTTTATGTATTGAAAAATTAGATCTTGTTTAATAATGAAGTATGCGCATTCTTATAATGTATTTTCATAAAGATACAAAAAAAGCCCTCTTTTCCTCAAATATTCCAATCATTTATATTTCTCTTCTTCCTAAAAAGCAACTTTTAAAACTAATTAATTTTGATTATTTTTTTTTTTTTTTTTTTTTTTCTTCCCTGTTATACACGTTGGTCTAAATTCATGCAGTTCGAATATGGAGTTAGGATTCCTGAGAAATAGAATTTCAAAAAAGTCGGATATTTAAAATTTGATTTCTTAGGAACTATTTGATCAATTTCGCTAAAATATAGTATTTTTCCTTGTTAAATTACCTTCTTTTAAAACGATGTAAAAAATGTATGACTTACAATTGAGTTTTTTTACGACTATTATAAATAAAATAATAAATATTTACGAAAAGTTATTTTTTAACAAATGGCCTTTATAATTCAGGGAAACTTTTTTTAAAATTCGATTGAAAAGCTCTGGAGTTACTTCTCATATTGCGGCTACTCTCATATATACTTAGGGGTACAGAAATCCAAATCAGTCGAAAAAATGGCATCTTTATTCAGAGAAAGTAAGTTTTAGTGTCTGATTTCGTAACTTGAAATATTGCCCCTGCATTTATTAATTAGCATATTTTAAGTCACCTCCTTGAACCATTGAACATGAGAAGAACGTGAAGATCTGATTATTATATCAAAAGTTATCAGGGTAGTCCGTTTATTTATTTTTGCGCACTGAACGTCGAAACACTTATAATTCAAATCTGTTTAATTTTTTTCTGCCTTTTCTCTAATTTGTTCCATTCTGATGCGAAGAGAATTTTTCATAATTTGATTTTTTTTTTTTTTGGTCTATTTCTCAACTTTTTGCCTTTTTGTTTTCACTGTTAAAAAATCAATTATTTCTAGATATTCTTAAACTAAGACGTCAACTTCCTCTAATTTATTTCTCATTAAAGAATGTACTATTGTCGCTATTTGGTCTAGAGTTCTGTATTTAAATTTTAGGAATATTTTTTCTTATTATCGGTTATTATACAATGTTTGTAAAACTTAATTATATTAAGAACATCGGTTTTTTGTAAATAAAAAACTAACCAAAATATAACTTTTAATTGTAGCTATTTTGTTTGTAATTATCATAACAAATCGTAATTATTTACACTGTGATCTTTAATGAATTTATTATATCGCAATGCTTTTATTGTTTTGGTACTAGCAAAGGATTATTTTTAAAAACAGTCAATTTTATTCAGTTTAAATTTTGAAAATAATGGGTAATCATCCGGTTATGTTATAGTTCTACTTTAACCCAGAGACATTTGTTGCGTGTGCGTATTTTTGTTTCCTAATTATATTTGTTGCTTAATTAAACAAATTGTTAGGATTTTTATTGGCAGTTGAAGAAACGCAAGAGAATCTTCCTTAAATATGATAAAGCAGACTTTTTTCATTTCTAACTAATGCTGATTTCGAACACACGTGAATGCATTACAATTAAAAAAAATAATTTTATTGTTATAGTTAATTTTTATTCATTTATTACTCTATATAAAAAAAATTGCAATGCAATATTTTTGGAAAATTTTATAACCGTTGATGAGCAGCCGATCCAATTGTTTGAGTTTGCGACTGCTATTGTTCAACTTCGTACCCATGTAATTTTGAAACCAATTCAGAAGAAAAGGGAACTCCTGTATCGAGCAATTTGTAGAAATTTGCCTTCGCTGAGAACTTTTTTGATTAAACTCATCCGTATTTGCGTTACATGGAGAGG
Organism: Parasteatoda lunata; assembly: GCA_949128135.1. Lineage (NCBI taxonomy): Eukaryota > Metazoa > Arthropoda > Arachnida > Araneae > Theridiidae > Parasteatoda > Parasteatoda lunata. The sequence goes on along the minus strand of OX421976.1, from coordinate 73,469,566 downwards.
AGGAGCACGAAAGCCTCCCGCGGTTAGCCTGACGGTAAAGGTAACCAATGATCCGTCAAAGAGGATATTTTACGTCAACACCGTGGTAGGTGCAAGTCGGATACGGTAATCGTGTCGAGCAGTCATCGCTGGGAATCGAACCCGGGTCACCTCGTTGGAAGGCGAATGCTCTATCCACTGAACCACACGGCTCTTTTTGCGATAGTACCAAAAGGCTTAAATACTTCAAACAATACTTTCATTTCGCATCGCATAAAAAAAAAGAGATTATTAATATTTAAGGAAGGGCGCCAGTGCGAGATTTGCCATAGGCGCTTCTTTCCATAGATACGCCTCTGATCGGGGGCGTTATATCGAGCGTCGACTTAATAATTTATGTATATTTAGTGATGATGATAACTAAAACTTGGTTAATTTAATGCTTGCATGTAATATTTATTTCATACGAAGTAAATTATATAAAATATCTTTTTTAGTTTTGTGTAATTTCGATTAACTGTTAGGTACATAACTGTCATATTTAATTTAAGAAACGTGTCAGATATGATCCAGCCCGCATTTCCGATATATAATTTAATTTTATACTACTTTTACGATTTCCACTGAATATCTCTTAATAATTACGCTTCCTCCCTACTAACGGACTTCAATTGTATAATTATTCTATCCTTTTCCATCCGCAATACGATGGAAAATATTTATCTCAAACTTATTTTATTACGAGTATAATCTAAAAGTTCAAAAGAAAAGTAACTAAAGCACATTTCTAGCATATATAAATATCAAATATTAAAAAAAGTTTTGTATTGTTCATTAGTTTTTATTTAGTTCCAAGTATTTTTCATTTAACACAGTGCAGTTAATAATTCTTGGCAAAATTCTAATTCAATATCTAATTATTATTTCTGAATTGGAAAATTAAATATAATTTGTCCACTATCAGTATAGAGTTTAATGTGTATTTTTTTTTAAAAAAAAAGAATTGAATTTAATATTTTTGTTTTTTATATATTAACAATTATTACACTCTTATTCGTCGTTATTTGTAGCACATTTAATACATTTTTAAATCATATAACCTCGTTTTTTTTATATTTTTTTTTATAAGTATTTCCGTTTATTTCAAAATAACTTATTATTGTATGCAATTTCTAAAGTACAAATGTCTAAAAAATACATCTATTTAGATTATTTTATGTCATTACGGAATAAATATATTGTTAAAAATATGTTAGAGAAGAGAAGCTATTTTACTGGCAAATTTTTTTTATATTTAAAGCGACTATAGTCGCTATAGATTCTAAAAATATATTTTTAGAATCTTACCCAAACCACAAAGATTCTCTCTAATCACTTAAGTGAAAGATTAATGCGATCACAAAGATTCTACTTAGTTCGATAATTAATTTGATTGTGTTCAGTCAGATCCATAATTCACTCAGATAATTAATAACCAAAAAGTTAACAAATAAAATCAATCTAATAACATAAAATGAAATTCCCTGAGAGTCTAGCTTATGTTCACTCTGATACACAATACATACTTTAAGATGGACATCTATAATGTTAATGGTGCTAAATATATAAGGGAGCAAATTTTCAGTTCGTAAGTTTTTTGTTTGGCTAATTTTGTCCTGAGAAGCATCAAAATGAAATAACTTTTTATGATTTTATTATTATCTTTTTTAATTAAGCAATAAACAAATATTCAAAACTTAACAAATATTGTAACACCTAAGATTTTTCACTTTTCAAAATTTTTTTTTATTTTTTATTTATTTAATTTTTTTTATAGACATTAAATTTTACACCTTTTGGCTCATGTAAAAATTGATCAAAATTCAATAATTTTTTATTGAGTTCAAAGCAATAAACAGTTTTTAATAGTTATCTAAATTAACTATTGTTTTGTTTTAGATGAATATAAAAAAAAAACTTTATATACTATATCTGGCTAGATTTTTACTGTTTTATGCGATATTTGATAATATAATGCAACTGAATTTGACAGATTCACAGACATTTTCAATCTTTTTTTTAAAAAATGATCTTACATTTATTTACAAAATAATAAAAAACTATTTGAGAAAGGAATATTGATAAATTGATTTAATTTAATGAAAATCTTTGAATTATGACAATTTTAAAATAATTTCAAAAATTATTTATTATTATTATTTTTTATTTTTTTAATGATAAAATTAGCAAGATTATAAATGCTTAAAATTGGAATTTTTTAACTCGTTATTTCTAATTCCAAACTTTTGTAAATGAATTTTATGTAGTTAGCAATTCTTTTTCGATAGAGCATCCTTTTTTTTTTTTTAACCGCCCTTGTAAATGACATTCTTGAATTTATTTTTTAAAATTTAGACACTTGCAAGTCCAACTATTTATTTATGCATAATATGAAAACTTGATAACACTCATTTTTTTCGCAATATATGGTATACAATTGAATTAAAATTAATAAAATACTGTTATTGGAAGTTCCATCTAATACAAAAAGATAAATTCAAAGCAAACAATTTTCTCATATTTGATATATTAATTGCTTATAAATTAATAGTATTGTTATTAATCGGTAGAAAACGAAAAAAATTATTGCTGGCCCATGGGGGGATCGAACCCACGACCTTCGCGTTATTAGCACGACGCTCTAACCAACTGAGCTAATGGGCCTTGCTTTGCAAGTCGTAATAAAATTATTTAAACAAACTTCAACAACAAATGAAGTTTAAATCTTATAATGCTTAATTGTGTATAGTAATCATCTCCCTTTTGGGGGATATTATCATAACCCATTGACAAAAAATCCCCCTTTTCGTAAACACTTAGAAAATATAAAGTATTTATAAAGTAATTAAATAAAGACATAGGAAACGTGATGAGTTATAGAATGATTACAAAGTCTTGGCAACTTCCGAGAAACTAAAAGAAAAAGTAAAAAACTAAACAAGGATAATTACTAATATTCTCCTAAATGTCACACGATTGTCATATCCCCCCAAAGCTGTCAGAACGCAAACTCTTTAGGATTCCCAATACGACTGTAGTATTTTTGTTCTTTCAGCGCATGCGCAATTATTCACCCGCTACTTACAAACTTAAAAGAGAAGAATCAGTCCTTTCTTACAAAAGGTAAATAAATATTAGTTTATTATTCTATGTTTTTGTTGTTTAATAATTCAAAGACACTGATATATTTTATATTTCGTTAGAATAAGAAACAGTATGAGACACAGTAAATTACTGGATAATGTGACAAGGATGTAGAAATCTTTGTTTACATTTTCTAGCTATCAGCTACCAAAACTCATTTTATAGTAGCAATTGGATTATATATATTTGTTAATGATAGGTAGTTACTTTATTTGCGTCGCACTAGGCTATTGGTTTCTGTTAAAGGAATGTAAGCAATTTTAATATATTTTATCGAATATTTTGGTTATTTAAATCAGGGTTGAGGTTTTTTTGTCCTAAACTGGGTTAAACTGTCCTAAACTGGGTAAAACTGTCCTAAACTGGGTAAAACTGTCTCAAAGTGTCCAAAACCTTGAACTTTGGTGAAAGATAAAATTTCTATAGGTGTAACCATTGTACACATAATAATTACATGTATATAAATATTTGATATTTTTTATACAATTGACTTTAACTTATTAAAGGAAAATAATACAATATAATAGGAAAAGGTTTATAATTTTTGAAGCTCCACAATTCATTGAACAACAAAAGTGAACACCTAATCCTTTAAATATAAATATGCTTTTAATACTGATAAATAATGTTTTTGCATAAGGATAAATAATGCATTATTAAAAAATACTAATAATGATTTAAAAAAAAGAATACTAAATTTGTTTAAAAATTAACCTTTTATTTTTCACAATATTATTTTTAAAAAATGTTATAATTTCTGCATGATAAAAAAAGCATATCTATTTAAAAAAAATTGTAAAATGCTTGTGATTTAGTTTAAATTGGAAATACAAAACAACTGAGAAATGTATCAACAGTTTTGAAGGGCATAACATCAGTTTCAGTTACTGACACTGGCAATGTATCACTACTACGCTAAAAGAATTGAACACGAATGAAATAAAAGTATTCTTGAATAGTACTATAGATAAATAAACCTGTTTATGACTAACCAAACACTTAGTTCCTAATAGCTTAACCTGTATGGCAAGGTCAAACTTCAGTTATGTACTATTGAATGAGAGGATCAATTGAACTTGATTACTGATTAATCTTCCTTTGCTTAATGTTTAAATTGAAGAGTCAAACAATACTAATAAAACATTATATTTTTAAAAACAAATATTTTCTAGTAGATTTAATTATTAATAAGTTATTAGTTAAATGTTTATTTTACCCTTTAAATATTGTTCAGATAAAATTGTGACATAATTTGAGTAAAAGGGTTTTGGACAAAGGGGTTTTGGACAGGACGGTTTAAACCAGGGTTTAAACCGTGGATTAATCCATTCTGTCCTAAACCTTGCCAACCCTGATTTAAATATCTTTTAAAGTACAAATTGTGTGCTACAATACATTTTTGTTATCTATAATTTAGTTTTCAATATTAGTATAATTTTTTCCCATATTGTTATGATTTAATTATTTTTATTTAATAATAGTAATTTTTATTATTTGTTTTAAAATATGATGATTTGTTTATAAGGCGTACGCCTTTAGAGTTATAAATGCACATAACATTTGAGAATAATTTTAAAGAAGTAATGTGATTTTAGTGCTAAAATAGTGTTTGTGTGTAGGAAAAACTGCCACCCCCCCCCCCAAAAAAAAAAAAAAAAACCCACATTTTTTAAACAATAGTCGTGCTTGTGTATATTGTGAAATTCATTATACTTTATTTACCAATGAAGTTATAATTTCTTTTTAAGTTTCAAGTTATCTTTGGAATTGAAAGATGAATTGATGAAGATATTGAAAGTTTGCTTGTTGAAAAGGAATACGTAAGTTTCTTAAAACTTTAGCTCATCTTTTCATATTACATTAAAAGCTCTCAGGTGATTAATATGTATTTTTTGAGCATTTTATTTTTTGTACGAATACCTTTTTTATTGTGGTAGCTTTAAGTTAGTCTTTTTTAAAATTTAAATAAATTTAAGAAGTTTTGAAAAGTTATTTCAATATATATTTTTATCAGCAATTTATTTAAAATTTTACTAGATTTACATTTAATCTCTGTTATTGAAAAGAAATTATTGTTTAAAAGAGAATGAACTATTCCGGTTTAAATTAATGCACTGTTAAGAATACCATTTGATTGAAATAAAATTTCATTATTAATGATAAAAAAAAAAAATTGCTTGCTTTAAAAAAAAAAAAAAAATGCTAGCTCTGAAGATTCGCCCTGATTTCCATAATGAATCCAGAAATTAAAACTTTAAAAAAAATTTACGTCATTTTTTTTAAAAAAAATCACTTTTACTCACATTTCTTTTATTTACAATGCATAGAATTGTTGTTGTCTTTTCTATATCTGTGTTAAATATTTCCATAAGTTTGGATGATGAGTCATGCATAGAATTATAAAGCTTAAAAGTAGGTATTGTTAAATTATTTCCTTATCTTGTATATACATGTTTTTTTTTTTTTTTTTTTTTAAAGAGTATCTTTCTAACTTAAAGGAAACACACCCTCAGCATAATTTTTCATAACCTTCACTCCTTTATAATATAATTATTCAAAATGAATTGTATAGCAGGAGTTAGATCATGTTTTATATTTAATTTGTGAATTCATTACTTTTATTTCATGTGAACATCAATGTGAACATTTTCCAATAAATCTGAAAAAAAGGTTGTTTCATTTAAAGAGGGAGTTGAGTGATGCATCATCACTCAAAAGAGTCTCTTCATCATCAGCGCTGGGTGTTTTTTCATCTACATTTTTAACACCTAGTGAAGATTCCATTTATGACTTCCCTTTATTCTTCGAGGAGATGCTCCCGAAACTCAAAGAAAAACTGAAGTTCAAGAAAAAGGAGGCATCAAGTTCTACCTGCTGGTGAAGACTTCATGTATCAGGAAAAACTTATAGGGGGTGCCTGAGTACTCAACCCCTTACTTTAGAAGCAACTATTGAAAAATGGCCTGGAGGTAAATATAAACACGGGTTTCCTAAAAAATTCATGGTGTTTTCGAAAAATTTTGTAACAATGGTTAAGGTTGAATACTCAAATTTATTGATTTTATGGAACTATCCAGTGCTAAATATTGCCCATTAAGTGCGAGCATTTATATTCCATTGCCCGCTGAATGTAAAATAAAAAGGCAGTTGTAAACATAAAATGTATATCAATGTCTCGTATGGTGTGTTTTGGCTTTTCGAATAAATATCCGTAAATCTCAAAGCCCTCAATGTGTTAACCGTTATTTACCTTTTGAATCAGGCATTAACTTGGGCAAATGTAACTTACCAGTAACCGTATCCCAAATTCCTAAAATCGAGACACTTAATAATATTCAAATGAACATCTTTGGGTACGACGAGGCAATATTTTCACTGTATGTTTTCGGATATGAGGATGTTGAATGCCACAACTTTTTTTAAACTTTCATTTGAAACTCATAATCATTGTCTCATTCGAAATTTCTCTCTTCTGATGGGTGATGCCACCGGGCATGATCTTAGAAGCTTTTTCTGCTATCGATGTCGTCATCGATTTGCAGCAGAAGATAGCGTTTAACTTATTGTTAACATAATTCCCCTCAGAATATTAAAATACCTGCTGATAAAGAAAAAAATTTATCTTTTGATAATATTCATTTTCAACATCCCATTCCCTATATAATGTATGCAGATTTTGAGTATCTGGTTGTAGAAATTGATAGTTGCCAACCTAATCCTTTAGCCTGATATACGGAAAAATGCCCAATCATACACCTTGCAGTAATTGTAGGGCCTGATGGGAAGTGTAAGAAACTTGTCACAGTCTACAGAGGATCTAATTTTGTAGACCATTTTTTGGAATATATATTGTGGGAAAAGGAGGCATTGGCAACTAAATTAACAACATTAGTCCCCATGGGCTTCATTCCAGAAGATGAGGAGACCTTTCGTTCTGCTGTGAATTGTGGAGTGTGTGATCAACCCTTTGGTGATGAGCAGAGATTTGCCCGGGGCCCCAGCAAACCTCTGCCTACTAACTCTACATGTTTTTTAAAAAAATCCTTAAGCTTAAAATCCATTTAGCGACTTGAATTTGTATTGGGCGCTGCAAGATCACGATGTGGAAGTATCCTCTTTATATGCAAGTTTGCATTTTTATTTCAAATCTTTCTCTTTTCTTTGTATGACTGCTAATTTGATCTGTTGTATGCTTTGTAATAACTTTTTTCTCTCCCTCTTACTGAGAATCGTCAAGTGCACTACACTGCAATAATGGAAGAGACACTTTCAGTTTTGGATATTTATTTTATATATTTCACAGGAAATACTTAGAAGATTATTTTGTAATTTCAGAGGTGTTTAGTTCATGCAATTTTTTATACTTAGTAATAAGGTTTAAAGTTTTCTGAGGTTTGAGGAACCGACAATAAATCAGGAAAGAAAACAAGTATTTTTGAACACCCTATAGCAGAAAGAAATAATCTTGTACCTTGTATCAATTACTTTGGTTGTTATTTGCAACAACTGCATAAAAAATTTGTTAACTTTGCTTAAATATTTTTTGCAATATGAACAACTATATAAAATTTTTTTTTTTGTTTTAAGTTTTTTTTGCTTTAGCTTTAAAAATATCCAATAAAATTAAACAAATTTTCTGTAGCAATTTAAAATTAATAACAAAATTATTGTTTTAAAATTTGAATAAAATTTAGAACCGCATAAATGAGTATTTAAAGTAGTTGCGCAGAAAAAATTTAAATTTCAGTTTTCAAAATTTTGTAGTGAATCATTCTAAGTAGTTTTTATACTTTTTAAAAGAAAGCTCAAAATGATCAGGAGTTTTCCACAAATTTCATTTTGTAATATTGTAAATTTCACGACCCTATAATAAACAGACAATAAGATGAAATAATATTTGTTGAAATTGATTGTAACTTTTGTAATTGATTGTAACTTTTTAAATTTTAAATATACTCTAATTAAACTTCTTTCATTGGTTGTTAAATCTGTTTCACTATAAAATTATGAAGAAAAAACATTTAAATTTTTTCCGTGCATTGCACAGTGTAAAAGGACTACTTTAAATAATCATTTCTTGTGCAATTTTTACCAATTTTTCTGAAACAATAATTTAGTAATTAATATTAACTTGCTCCAAAAAGTTTGTTTAATTTTGAATATTTTAAATTATAGCAAGAAACGTGAGACAAAAAAATTAGTATTTTATAAAACTGTCCATATCCCCATAAATATTTAAAAAGTTTACAAAATTTTATACAATTTTTGAAAATAACAATTAAAGTAATCGATATAAGTTACAAATTAATGGCTGATTTTTTGGCATTTGGTGTTCAAATATACTCGTTTTTCTTTTGTATTTTACTGTTGTTCTCTCGAACCCCTGAAAGCTACAAATTTTATTGCTAAGCATAAAAAATTGAGTGAACTAAATACCTCTGAAGTTACATAATAACCTTCTAAGTATTTCTTGAGTTATTTAAAAAATAAAAATTCAAAATCTAAAAGAGTCTCTTTCATTATTGTAGGGTAGTGTGTATGAAACACTAATTTAGTAATAATATTTCATAATAATAAACCAAAAATGGGATTGAATTATAAAAGACTCTTTCTTACTTTCGTATGTTAAAATCCAAAGCTTAAAATTATTTGCTTTCAATCTGAATCAACCTGTGTTATATATGACATTTATTAAAAAAAATTTGGAATGAAATTTTAAACCCAACCAATTAATCATTTTTTTTTTCCTTTTGTGAGAATGCAATATTTATATGTATATAGATAATCACATTTTAAATAACACAAAAATAAATTGGTAGAACCATGAAACTTATAAAAAATTAAAATTTGTTTAATCATTGTACACAATAAGTCCACGGTCAATAAAAAAGCTAAATGTTGTTTTTATTAATCTTTTGAATCGTTTTCTAAGAAATTTACATTTGTGTATACATTCTCAAAGAATGATAAAGGGAAGAAAAAAAAAATATATAAATTTAGTGCATCATTCAGTTTAGTGCTACACCAGCAATGGTAGTCAGAAAATTCTAAATTAAATGTGAATATTTTTTGTTGTTGATATTTTAGTATTGAAAATTAAAAGTAGCTCAAAAAACTAAGATCAAAGAACTTTAAAATAAAGTATAAATAAAATATTTCATTGAAAAGTTGTTATGGTCTCCTCTGCCAATGTTTTGGGTGTTCAACTTAACATTACATTTTGTTTCGGTGCACAAAATAAAGAAAATTATTATTAACCTAAAATTATATAAAAAAATAGTAAGTGCAGTGGAATAAAAAAATCTTTTTAAATTCGATAATTAATTTGAGAATTATTAACTGTTAAAGTTATAAGAAATACAATGTAGGCTGCTGTACAAGCAGTAGGAAGGCACACTTTTTTTTTCATTACATTTTGTTTTGCAAGTAATTTTAATTTGTTTGTTAAGTTATTGTTAATTGAAGAGCTTTTTTATAAATTTTTGTACTGTTTTTTATTATATTATGTTTGACTGCAAAGAATCTATAAGACTCAGAAAATATGAAGATGTGTATAAGAATGTACAAGAAATTTGATGAAATAAAAAATGTAAGATTCAATTATTAGTTTGAGGATTGTCTTTTTTAAAACTATAAATGGGTTATCTACTGCTAGCTAAAATGCAACTACAGAATTTGATGTTTTGGAAGGCTATTTTTAATTATAAAATTAACGCTAGTTTTTCTCAAAACTCCAATTTGTTCAAAAGTTATTGCAATTTTACGTGTTCTCTAAAAATTTTCTTCTTTTTTTTGATAATTGCATACCTGCCAACTTTTAATCCTTTCGAGGATGTCTTTTCCCAGTGGTAGTAAAATGGAATTTAAATTACAATTTTTGGCAGAAAAATACACTGTATTTTAAAAAAGCTTATGCGGACTACTACACAGTATTACATATTAATATATACTTAGTTCTTTTAAAAATAGTGATGGTCAAGAAAATTATAAATTAAGCTGAAAAATGCAAGGAATGTATAGAAAGCATACACTTTACTACCACTTTAAATATAGGAATAAAATTTTACGCCAAATGCGTAAAAGTTGGCAGGTATGTAATAAATAAATGTTGGTTATTGATCATCACTAAAATTGTTTAACATTTGTTTAAGACTATATGCACATTAAAAGATTAAAAAAAAAATAATCAAAAGATTTGCAGCAAGAAACTAAAATACATAAAATGATTTTATTTATATATAAAAAAAACAGTAAAAACAAAACAACAGTAGATCATACAAAATACACCTCTGAAAAGGAAATGAAAAATATTTTTTTCAAAACTCACATGTGTATTTTATACAATTAAAACAGTAGAAATATCAAATGCTTGTTTTATTTACAAAACATAACTCTTGGAATATCCTTTAGATTAATGTCTTTTTAAAATCACATAGAAAATTGTTTGTTAAAACCTTTTAGTCGTAAATACTTTAAAATACAGTAAAAGTAATATGTGATATACTTTTTTAAGCCCCATATACTAAGTTTGCTTCATTTTTCTGAATAACCTGAATAATTTAGAAATTTCAACAATGCAGAATCAAAATTATATAAAAGTATTGGCATAAATATTTTAAAATAACATATACATAAATTTGTGAATTAGTTTCAAATTTTTAAAAGAAATATTTTTTATCACTACTGAAAACTAGCAATAAAATAACTTATGTTATGACATTAATAAAAATATTGTGATACTACATTTAAGAAATGCTTTATATACTCATATAAGGCGACTCAATAAGAATGATCTTTAAATTAAAATTATATTTAGTTTATATTAACTTTGAAAGAATATATATTTGGCAGAACAAAGAAAAACTAAAAATTAAGTAGCAACAAAGAGAGAAACACCAAACAAAACACTTTCCCATGTACACAATTATGATTATTTTAAAAAATGGCATTGATAACACAACCATATCTTGGCAGTATACACAAATGAATGAAACTGAATTATTGAATATGAATTACTTTCACAAAGTATGTAAGAAGTTTTAAATATAATTAACATTTGTTAAGTTAGCAATTGCTGAAACAACATTCGTTAAGTTAGAAACAAAACTGTTAATTAAGGGAGAACATCTAAATTCACTTGACTAGTGAAAGATTTCACAACTTGCAAATACCTACAAAAATATAACACATTTTATTTCTTATTTACAAAATAAATACACAATATCTGTTTGAAATAACAGAACAATTTGAAATACGTAAGAAATTCAAAATGAGATAAATATTTAAAAAAATATATATTCTAAAGACCAAATTCTATAATTCCAATCTTAGCTTTGATGAGCAATAACATGACTTAAGTCAGGTTGAATAATTACATATAAAAAATAAATGCTGAAATGCATAGATTTTAAATTTAACAATAAACTAAATGATCTAACTATTGTTACAAGTAAAATAAAGTACAAGATTATTTATTAGTAATGAAATTCGAATGTTTGAAGTTTGTATTAAAAAATAAGCTTTCTTAACATTAAATATGTTTTGATAACGTTAAATTGTAAAATGCTAATCATTTCTGTAACCTCTTAAAATGTGGAAGAGTTAAATCAAGTGCTCTAAACAAGGCAAACTGTGCACACTGGAGGTAATTTGAGCACCGGATATAATCACAAATTGAAAATAACAGTATGAAAGTTAAAAAAGGAATCGTTTTATTGATAGTTAGCATTTACACAGGATTGTAATTTATAGCATTTGTTTATTCAAAAATAAAATATTGTTTTAATTAAAATCTAAAATTAAAATTTTGATTTTTGTATATTTTTTTTTTACCAAAACAAAGTTTGAAAATATTACTGCTGGTTTCTTACAAAAAATGTGTCCATTAAGGGGTTACATAATAATTTGTTTACATAGTAATTTGCTTTAAGGAGTTATATTGTAAAGATAATACTAGTTTTTGTAAAAAAATACAATCAACAATAAGTTTACAACAAGTTAAAAACTGGTATAAGCATAAACGATTTCTTCATTGACAAATTACATGAATTATGCTACTTCAAAAAAAAAAAAATATTTTTTCTTCAAATATATTAAACTTGTTATAAAGGAAATCAATTTCACAAAAACTTGCAAATTTCATAAGTAGTATATATTATAGTGCATTCAAAACAATTGACTACAGAAATTTTAATAACGTAGTATTATTTTTCATATATTAAAATTTGTAATTGCTACTTACAGTAAATCATTTTTAAAAAATGTGAATAAATAAACACGAAAAAATAAATCAATAAATATATTTCACATCCTTCTTGAAACAATAGCTCATACAACAAAGATAACAATTTAAAATGATATAAAAAAAAATTGGTTGAAAAGTCCATGTGGCATCAGAGAAAGCAATATTTGTTCAGATTAAGTAAGCCAACATCTCTTTTTATAAACATATGTCCTTAGAATTGAATGATTTTCAATAGTCACTTGTTTTTGGACTGAGCACATTCACTTAAATAAAGCAAAAAAAAAGAGTCCATGTTATATATAGTTCAAACAACATTTATGAAGGTTTCAATTTTAGAAGGTGCATTCTGTATTCTATAATTGAAACTTTTCGGTTATGCTGTAAATAGTTCAGCTTTTCTTTAATGTTTTGTAACAAAAATATTCATCCTATATATCAATCAGCACAAGTTGATAATTCAATGTGGGTGCTCTTCACTTTCACTTGCTGAATCTGAAAGAAACAATTATTAAATAAATAAAATGTAAAAAGAAATATTGGAAAAATTTATAAAAACGTGTTTTGATAAGTAGGAAAAACAATGGATAAGTCCCCAAGCTATAATTTTTTTTTTCTTTTCTAAAAATCTTATTACTTTAACATTTGATGAAAAGATGTTATAGATATTCTAATGAAGAGATAATTATACAAAAATTAGGTTTAAAAGGTATTAATAATACAATCATGCATGTCAAACTTCCCCCCATATGTCTAAAAATTATTCTAAGATTAGCTCCTTATTGATTTTTTAGGATTCAGCTACTATTAATACTGTATCTTCAAATTATAAAACTGTGCGTAAGATTGTATTTTTATATGATATATTCATTAATTCTTAATTAGCCAGATTGTTAATTTTAAATCAATGAACATTTTAAGAATGAATATAAATATATCATTTAATGGTTATAATATACCAAAACTTTATTTTTTCTTACAATAATATAGTAAGTTCAAATATTTTATGAAATATATTTCAAGTGAAAGAAACTTGTAATGATCATTAGATTTGTAGCAATAAATGGTTAATGACATATTCTTCCAAATTAGTAGCTGAGTTTTCAAACAACAGTAATACTCACAATGCACAAATGAATACTCTGCTGGTTTTTTTGTGAATTATTTCCAGTCTTATTATTATTATTATTTTTTTTTTTTTTGCTTTAAATATTATGATTATCTATCCATTGTTGTTGAAAAATTTATCTCTTTTGAAATTTTTATTTTATAAGTTTACTTTGTACTAGATGTACAAAGTAAAAAAAATAAATAATAAAATAAGAGAGCCAGAATTTTAAGTAATTTTAGATAATTCCAGATATAAATCATAGTATGAGTCAGTAAAAAAAAAAAAGGCGAAGAGAGAAATAAATCATTTGCAATTTGAACTATTAAACAATGTAGGGTCATCTTTATAGTTTGTTAACAAGTAAAATAGCTTCTCATTGTGTCACACATTCTATATTCCAAAGTTTAAATATTTTTTTTCAAATATAGTTCATTATTTTTTAAATCCGAGTAATCTTTCATTTCGTTTCAAAAACATATAACAAATTTTCTTACATAAAATAATAGGAACTACATGTTTTATAAACAAAAATTCAGTTTTTTTTTTGTAAAAAATATTGATCTTTAAGGGTAAAAAAACATTAATGAGAAGCCACCACAGAGCTCATTCTAGGCAGAAAAAAGGGCAGGGTGCACAAGTTTAAAAAAAAGGGCATTATTATTCTAAAAAGGCAATAATTTCTATGGGCTATACACGTTCTATTGAAAAACATTCTCAATTAGTAAAAGAATAACTAAAAGTAGCAAAGCAATCATATTAATTACTAATTTTTATTAATAAATTAACATATATATTGAGTTAATGGGCTAATTAGCTTAGTAATTTATTTAAAATGCATGCATATATTAATAAAATAATAAATGTTATGTTTTTAAGTGTCTGTAGTTATGATTTAATAATTAAAATGATTAACAATTATGATTTAATGATAGTGGAAGTAACTGCAAACTTCCAAAGACAAGTGCAACAAGGGGGTGTGATGGCTTCCTTTCCCATATAAATCTATGTATTGACAGCAATGACAAACTAATTAAAAAGAGTTGAAAATAACAAAAGTTTAAGAAATCCATAGTAGAGTTTGGGGAAAAAACAAAGAAGGGTTGAGGAAAGAAAGGACAAAAAGGGTATGGAGCCTATTATATCAGGGCACTAATTTACTTCAGGGGCAACAGGGGGGATTCTTTTGACTAAAAGGGCAACAGGGTGCTGCGCCCTGTTTACCCTGCCTAGAATGAGCTCTGAGCCACCACAAAGATAAATGAAGTTTGTAAGTGGTTTTAACAAAAAATTTAAGAAAAAAAGGCTTTTAATTTTTTTTCTACACAATATTTAAATGAACATATAAAATGCTAAAACCATTTTTACTTAAAAATCCTTAAGGTTGAAAAATATTTAAATTTGTTAATCAGAGCTAACTCAACTTTTTTAAATTTTTGGGTAAAAGTTAAGTAGCTTGTAAAAATTGAACTTAAATACTCATGTTAATATATAAAATTTTTAATCAATTTGATAATTACTTTTAAAACTTATCTTTGCAATTTCACCAGATTTAGTACCAGTTTGAGATAGTTTTGGCCTATAATAAGCAACAGTGCATAAGCTGTGTAAATACTTAATACAAATTATTACATAAAATTTTAGTTATAATGTTGTTCTTTGATTTAGTTGACTCAAAAAATGTATGATGCTTTAATGCAAATAATATAAAAATATTTAATGCTTTTGTTCCCTTCATCATCAGCACTACAGACTAATGCATACAGGTCAAGACTTTCTCTGTTTCTTTCCTTCAAAGATGGTTCACGGCAAATTTGTGCCATTCCTCTACTGCGGTCCATAGTTTCAGAACTAGTAAAATTTGACGCAGACCACCATAAAATCATTTTCAACAGTCTCCTGGACCAGCAATCTATACAAATGTTAGCATGCTGTTTTGGTTTTGATCCGTTATATTCACAAAATGGTATGTTTCATCATAATCGTAAACATTACACAATCACAGTATTTTGATATTTCGTCTAAATTCACTTTCTAAATTTGCTATGATTTTAAGATTTTTCTCGGTGTACTTCTTTATGTGTTTCATTTTCTTCAATATTATAATATTCACTTCAGCTTCCTTGGTAGTCCATAAAAATTATATCTCAATAGTTACAATAAAAATAATAGTAGATGAATTATAGTAGTTTGTAATTGTAAACAAGTTAAAAAAAAAGTTTAAAGAAAAGAAACAATATTAGTACCTCCTTTCTTTCCTTGATACTGATGTCTACGTAATCTATCATATAAATCTTCTTTGGTACCATAAATACTGGCATTACTGTGACCTAATGTATTAGTTTTCCCATGAAAACCATCTGTGAAGAAACAAACATAGATAAGATAAATGATACAAGTGATTTTAAATAAATCAATTTCCTACTGTTCAAATGGAATGTTTAAAAATCTTAAAAATCTTAAAAATCTTTAAATGTTTGAAGTGCTATGTGGTGAAATGTTAAGTTACATTTTGAAAAGTAGCAAATATTCAGATTTTGAAAATTAATTAATTGTAACAAATTATTTTTTATTATTTATTTTTAGAAAAAAAAAGTAAAAAGTATTTTTTTCAAGATGGTTTGTGATTAACATAAATAATAGACAATATGACAAATTTTGATATTACAATGTGTTTTGCATAGTTCTATAAATTTCAACTTTAATCTTTTATATTTTAATGAAATCCGATTATACAAAGAAGAATTTTGGGTTACTAATTTGTAAACAGCATGTTTTGAGTTACTTATTCAAATTTCGCAAGCAAAATTCGAAGTTGTCAACCAACTAAGTTAACATATTTCTTATCAAAAATGTGAATCCAACTTAATAACATCACAAAAAAAAAAAAAAAAAAGTTTTAAAGAATGAGAGAAAGAAACAGCAAATTTTTTTTATGGCTTTCACTCATAACATCAAAATTTTTGTTAAAACAAAAATTTTCATGCTTTAATATATATATATTTATATATAGCTCAAGCTCAAAATTTATTTAAACCATATTTTATCAAAGGAATAAAAGTCTAATCTTACAGAATGAGTTTGGAGGTAAAAATCCAGAAGTTTTATGTGTCAAACACATTTTAAATAATTGAAAAAACTATCTAAATTTAAGAAAGATGCATGCAGGAAGCATATCTGTAGAATATTAAAAGTTTATTTTAAAAAAAATAAGACACACAATTACTTTTTTTAAGTTGTGCAATCTCAATGCAAAATTTATAAATTACGTGAATATGAATTGCTATGCGTAATTTTAAATTGCATATATATAAATCGCAATATGTAGTTTGAAATTATGTGAATGTAATTTAAATAGTGTTTATATAGGTAGGAATGAATATTTTGAAATAATTTAAAATAGTCGCAACTTTCTCTGAACAGGCAGAATTTTTCTTTTATTAAATAAATAATAATAAAAAAAAAAATAAAAAAAAAAAAACAAGAGATAAAACCTTATATCTAAATGTAGAGTAAATATGTATCATTCATATAAACATTTTTTAAAACAGTGCATATTATTTGCATGTTGAAATAATATAATTTTACAAAAATAGTGTTATCAAACTGCAATGCATAGGCAGTAAAGACTTTTTCCTACTTCTTTTTTTTAAAAAAAAAACTTATCAGGCAAGTTAGGCTGCAGAAACTGTTTGCCGATGAAGTTTTATCAAATTAAACAAACCTCAACTTCAAGCGTTTGAAAATAAATAAATTCTAAAGCTTTGGTGCAAAATAAAGTTGTCTAAATCTATGTAATTTTATTTATATAAAAATAAGTAAATAATGCCACATTTACCTTGCATGTAGGTTTCATTGTAAAAGTTTGGCATTTCCCATCCTTCGTCATCTTCATCTTCGAAATAATGAGCATATGTACTGTGATGAGAAGGTGCAATGCTCTCTGCATATGGAGCAGGTGCACCATAAAAGAAGTTAGTCTGTGAGCCCGTGAGGTCCATATGAGGCTCTGGCATCTTTTGCATCTTCTTCTTACGAGTAGATCTAAAGAAAAAAAAATACATTTTATTAATTTTTTTGAAGAGAAAGGTACTAAGAAATAATCACCTGGGCTTGAAATCAACGAATCCCCTTGAAATAATTATCAGTGGTTCAACAATCAATGCAAAGGGTTGGTATGCTGTTTTGTTCATATTATACTCTACATTTTTGTCATGAATCAGATTTCATCATACTTGTAACATTACACGTTCCCTGCATTGTAATTTTTATTCATTTTGTCCACTTTTTTTATAAAAAAAAAAAATATCTAATAGAGACATGTAAATGACCAGAGAAAATGTGTTGAGACTTGTAATATCTTTTAGTTACTGGTTCTTTGGATCAGTGACAATGTTTCCTTAATTTTTGCCCCTTAACGTTGAATTCGTCAATAGTTAATTTTTAATGTTCCCATTTTAGCATAACTAATTAACAAAACGTTATTTTTTAACATCCATGTTAACATGTGATAGTATTTTTCGTGATACGGTTGGTTGAGGCGTCACTCATATTGCTGGTGGATCATGAGTTTGATCCTAACGCCAGACAAAACAACCAGCGTGTACACTCAACAAGGAGCACTTTAAATCTGTCGTGGCTCAAAGTTCTCTCATTGGTTGTGGTATAGAGGTTTGGAGAGAGGGTTACCAGCTAAGGTGCCGTTCACATCATCTGGCTAGAGTCAAAGTTATGTGACATTTATACTATGCCTGTTAAAAGAATGAGGCTAGGTACTTGGCCATAGTTGGGTGATATATTTATATGTGATGAAACTTAGATGATTTGACTAGTATTGTAAGCAAAACAATAAGGACACAACTAAATTATTAAGTCTTGTTATAGAACGATAGTATAACTTCTCGTTTCTCTAAAAGGAAAGATTATTACATAACTTTCCATTAAAATATATAATTCATATAGTAATTTATTTTATTTTACCTTATGAAACCACCAATAAGTAAAGTTAATTTGAATAAATCTTAAATTACAATGTTATTAAGTATCACAAAACTTTTTTAATTATGTCATTCAACATTCACTCTTTCAAGCATAAGAAGTGTTTTAATCCAATAAAGCTAAAAAGTAGCTCCATGGGTGGAAAGTGTCTGGAAGACTGATAAATTACGGACATCTTGGTAAGTTGGACAGATGCCAGTCATTTATATCAACATCTCTTACAAAAAATATAGTGAAGGAAGTCAGAAAGTTCAAAATGGCGCAAACGTCCTGTCAGTCATCAGAAAATAAACTTCTATAGTTTTTCCAATTATTTGAAAGGCAAGATGTTAGGAGGATCTTCAAAGAGCTGCAAAAAAGACAAAAAATAAACCCATCCCTTGTCGAAGGTGTAGTCAGTTAAGACGAAGCTCTTACTCTTTGAAGAGCTGGGGTAGTGAGTTCGACTCTGGTGGCTGATAAAGCAGCAGGTGTGCATAAGCTGATAGGTGCATGCTTATATGTGCCGTGGCTAAAAGTCTTTGGTTGTGGAGAAAAACTTTGGAGAGAGAGCTCGTCCATATCTCCTAACCAGGATCAAAATTATGTGGCTCTTTCACTATGGCCAGTAGTAGGTGCTCGGCCAGGGTCGAGTGTTGATGATGTCCTTTGTCCTAAGTAGCTTTAGGGCTTCAAATTTTTTATTTGGTTTGAAGTGTAATGTTTCTCAGTTTAGCAAGAGATACAAGGATCTCCAAAAGATATGCCTCTTTTGCGAGGTTATCTGCATTTATATCACTATACTAGAATAGACTATTTTAAAATTTGTTTGTTGGTCATTTTTAATACTTAGGATAAGTATTTAAAATGCATTAATAAAAACATATACTATGTCATTGGAAAACTGAATGATATTTTTAGTATTTAAAATTTATTTATTTAAATTTAATATTTAAAATTTTTTACCTCACACAAATCATCCAAACAAGAAGCACTAAGATGATGATAACTATAACAGCTCCAGCAATACCACTAGCAACATACACAAACTCTGATTTCTCAGTGCAGTTATCACCATAAAAGTTAGCGGGGCACATACATCTCGGTTTGAATGTGTGTGGACTAACCTCACAAGTGCCACCATTTTCACAGAAGTTTTCACATGCATCTGAAAAAACAATGTTCATTCAAGACTTAAATTATTACAGTTTTATTAGTCTAATATTTCTAATAATGTAATCTGTCATGCCAAGTTCTGTAAAAAATCTCATTGTTTGAATAGTCTATAATTTTGGAAGTTCATTAGTAATTCAATTATAGGTATCTAAGATCATAATTTTGATTGAATGTGTCATAAGTTGTATTGAATACATCATATTAAGTGCACTATAACTACTACATATGCTATGTTTAAAAAGAGAAAATTATTGTTACAAAGAGTTGTCTTTCAATTTTAAAGAATTGGATTTCATAACAGGCCGGAATAAGAAAATGTTATTTACATAAAAATGCAAAAGTTTATTTTTATCTACTTTTCCCTTTTAAAAATAGCAAGATGTCATTAAAAATGACTTACAATAATTTTTTACTAATTTTAAAACTTAAAATTTTTTTTTATACATCTATAATTGATTATTTCAAATACAAAACTACTATTTCAAACTCTATACAAAATTAAGTTCAGGCAGAAGTCCTTGAAAACAAAGGACTATTAAAAGGACTTTATGCTTCCAAAATTATTAATTTCTCATTCAAGTTAAACATATCGAAACTACAGTATGAAACTTACGAATGCATTCTTGTGTTGAATTTTTCATGACATAGGCAGGCAAACATTCACAAGCAAATGTATCAATCTCTTCATGGTAAACACATGCTGCATTTGATTGGCAAATCCTTTCTCTGCCATTCACAAAACAAGGATTAGAGCAATCTTCAAGAGAAGTAGCCCCAGCTCCTTCTGTTGTTGTATCTTGGGGACATTTAATACAATCTGACATCCTATCTTCCTTATCTTGATAGGTTCCCTTAGGGCACAAAATACAATCTTGGGTTGATGGGTCAACAAACATGCCTGGTTTGCATATGGCTGAAAAAGATGAAATACATTGTTAAACTTAAGTTTATTTTAATTACTATTATTCATATAAGGAACAAAGAAAATATGGGTATAAAAAATTTAAACCAGTAAGAGTATGTTATAACCTTTGTACCAATCTTATTATAATATTTAAACATTCATTTAATGTTAAAATATTTCATTGTATATTTTTAAGCTAGAATGCAAAAGAAAAGAATTTATTAACACTGAAATCTGCAGCTCCTTCTTTTGAGTAGTTTATATTCTTGCTACCATTTTGATCTCTTTCTTAAGAATTCATCTAAATTTTTCTCAGTAAAAAACTTTTCAGCCTGTCACTTTTCAAAACATGAAAGTTTTTCGAAATGAAATTCATTGCAGTGAAAATCTGTGAACTCTTTATATACATTGGAACCTCCAGGAAACACCACCCCTGTATAGCAATCTCCTCTATTTACAACAACCACTTTTGAGAAGCACAATTTTTTTTCCATAGACTTTCTATGGAAGAAAATGTTTAGAGGAGACCATCAAAACAACTGGGCAAACTTCTGCACCAAATGCGGAAAAGGTATAAACGAAAAAATATTAGCAAAACAAATAAGTCAATTCAAATACATTCAAAATATTTGTGAGTGGTTCTTATTTAGAGAGCTCTCTTGGACGATCTCTGAAAGAGACCATGGAAAGACAACTTCATGTTGCAGTCAAAATGCACTGAAGACAATGCTATCAATGATTTATTTTTAGAGTTGAAATTTAAATTAGAAAACAAAAAAAAGAGTTATTTTAGACAAAACTAAGTAAATCGAAAAAATAAATCTTTTTTTTTTATTTTTTAAAGCTAACTAATTTTAATGATATAAAATTAAATGCAAACTTAACAAAAAACATAAATTTTTTTTATTTATTTAAAATAGTTCTATCATTCATAATCGGTAAGTTTGTTTTTACACATGAGTAGAGGTAACTTTTATTGGTGTTAAAATTTTATTAATCGATCCGGCTTTCATGACGCCAACACAGGTGGCATTTCCGCACCAAGAAATTTAAACTGAGCAAAATTAAAATTGCTCGCAAAAAAATCATACATCTTCGACAACATTTTGAAGTCAGTGACGGTAAGCCCTACAAACGACCGACCTCCATTAAAGACCATTTTACTGTGAAGCACAGAGTGGCTGTTCCTGAGAGGATTCACGGTGTATCTATACCTCTAGAAGGTCTTTCAATATTGAAGCTTAAATTTCAATAAGTGTATGATGATACAATTCAATGTGTTTAAGATACAATAACATCCTTCCCATATTCATTGTTTTTATTTACCTAGGTAACATTCCTGTTCACTGGTGGCTGCAACTTCAGGTGTTGTTTTTCCAGGAACACATTGTTGGCAAGCTGGCATACCTCTAGACCTGAAATATCCTCTCTGGCATGGAACGCATTCACCATTCTCATCTAACTCATATCCTGACAGACATTCCTCTGCAGATTAATGAAGTATTTTATTTTTAAAATGATAAAATATATTAGCACATAAACATGTCTAAGCAAGATTCACAAAATTCATGATTATTTAAAAAAAAAAACAATAAGATTGATTAAAATCACATTTTTTTTATTTAAATCAGATTTTTTGATTTTTTTTAAAAATATTTACCAGCAAAATCATCTGAAAATATAGTGACAATACTTAATATTATTTAAAAAACTGTAATATAGCTAAAATAGTAGATATTTTTAACTAAAATGTTTAAAAATTCTCACTGAATTAATAATATCACGGTTATTTTTGTTTAAGTTAAACATCCTAAAATTTTAAAGATAGGTAAGCAATTTGTCTGTTAGATATCCAATGAAGAGTAAATTAGTTAAGATCAAAATACATTAAATAAAAAAATATTGTAAGTTCCTTGGGCAGAACAAGTCTTTCTACAATATTGGTAAGCACTAACAACATATTTAACTAAATAAAATTGAAATATGTTTATAACCAGCAAATTATTTTAACTAAAGCCTATCAGAAAATTATTATTTAACAGTTTAAAGTTGCTCTTAGCCACCTTTAAGTCTATTTATTTATTTATTCATCTCTATGGAAATATGAAAATGTATCCTTTTATTATCAATGAAAGCACACTTTAAAAAGAATTACACCCTAAAGAATATATTTATAAAAATATTTTTGACTACATAAATTATTTAAAAAAATTGTTTTAAATCAATAATTTTCCTAAAAAAAATTGCAGATAATTTAAATCATGCCATCCCTGCTTATAAAAAAAATAAAGATTGTCCAATTTAGAAAAGTCTTATTCCTCAGAATTTAATTTTAGATATTTCATATACATGCTAACACTTTCAGAGCTCGGAGTGAGTCACCTTTCCTACTTAATGTCACTATCTTAAAAAATAATAACTTTATTCACTATTTTTAAGTCTTAGTTCCATATCTCACCTTTTATTTTACTTGTATTTCACAATTTCCCACCTTTTCAATTAAGAGAAAGATTTCCCATTCTCCCTTTCATTGAACCTATGATAAAACGGTTCACCTGGGCTAGTAAAGAATAACTCACCCAAATGAGTGGGGCATAGAAGAGGATAGAATAATATGTGATCTTGAAATACAAGAGAGCCAATCACTGTATCAAGGAATGGTTTTATTAATCATCCGTCTTGATTACCCTAGATGTGCGGGCAAATGTTTAAAACTACTTGTAAAACAAACCGCACACAAATGACTTGCAGTGAGAAAGCTCCACGATTTTTTGATTCATTAATCTTTTGACATTTTTAATTGGCAGAGATTCCATCATGGTTTCTAATCCTTGAATGTTTTTTGATCCATTGTTTTTGGCCCTTTCCATATGGTTTTTTAGTTTCTGATATTTTTAATAGGCTGTTATTAGAGCATGCCTTTTTCACTTTTGAGCCACACTTTTTGACACACTCGATTCCCCTTATTTCATCGTAAATCCATGCGATTACCGAATGGTTTTTTATCCATTACATTGGATATTAATATGATGTTATTTTGATTAATGTGATGTTGTATTCGACAAACAAATTTCGGATTTATGTAATAACTTTTTGTTAATGATTTATTAAAAAATCACTTTTTCATACCTGCAAACATTGGAGAAATAAAATAATGGAGATTTTACTAGTGATATTTTTTAGACTATGAGTAAAGTTTTAATACATCATACATAATCATGTAAGTCAAAAAGAGAAATTCAAAATTGGAAATAATATAAGCACTTACATTTAGTTAAGTAAAAAATATGTATCTTAATTGATAAAATATTTTTTAAACCATTATTTATAATTACTTAAACTATTAACACTCAACATACTGCAGTGCTGGCTATAGCACTTATCTGTTGAGGAATAAGATAAGTATTTTTGCCATCAGCGGATATTTTATCACCATTTTAAAAAAAAATTTTCTCCAAATACAGAGAAATTTCAGAATATACGGGTGAACAGGAAATAGTGGTAAAATATAGGAATTTCTGCTTAAAAATAGGAGACTTGGCAGGTATGCTTTTTGATGTGCTTAGTTCTTTTGTAATTCAACCATTTCCCTTTCTTGAGTGCACTTTGTTGGCGAAGATTCTATCATAAATCTACATCGCTTACTTTTTTATTAATTTTTTTAGCAGTCATTTGTCGTTTTTCGACCATTTCCACACATTTTTGCATTTTGATACTTTTAACACGATATTATTAATTCGCATTTTAGTAATCAGTTTTTGCCTTACTCGTTTCGCCACAATGCCATTCTAAAACTTTGTTGTTTTACACTAATTTTTTTGCAATAACAGCTATTTAACGTTTATTCAGCTCTCCGGATCCTATTAAAAAACACTTCTTTTTAGACTCTTAAAAAAAAAAGTCCTCTTTGTTAGGAATTCATTAAAAAAAATAACAAATTAGTGCAATTAATAAATATGTATTGACTTTACATGATAGTAACAATATTTTTCTTACATACTTTTCTTGCTGTTTTAATATGCTTTAAGCTGTAATAGCTAGAGTTAATCATGAAACATTATATTTTAGTTAGGAAAAATTAAAGAATATTTATCATATAATTTTTTTAAAAAAAATGTTTTTTAATAGCAATGAATTAAAATGTAATTAAAAGTTATATTTGATTTCTATAGCGATAATTGTTTTTAAACCAATTTTTTTCTTTTACTTGTATCATTATATTAAAAAAAAACCCAATTTAAACTGTATAATTTTAGAACTTGGTAGAATTTAATATAAAGATTACAGGACTGTGGTCATACTCATGCGAAAAAAATATGACTCTTTCATGCATGCCGTTCTAGACATATTAATGAACATTTTTAAAATCTAATCTTTTTAGTAGTTAGCTTATCTGAAAAAATTACCTCTGCATTCTAGTTTAGATACTGCTTGGTTACGGCGTGTTGTAAGACCAGCACCACAAGGTATACAATTGAAAGTTCCTTCTGCAGGTTGATAGAATCCATAACCACAAGGCAAACAGGCTCCAACTTGTTCATCATAGTAATTGCCCGCTGAACAATGTGCTAAGAAAAAATATATTCAGAGATTTAAAAATTGTTTATAGTTGAGAGTATTTTGCTTTATGTTTTAATTGAAGCAAACCATATTTTGTAAAGAGAATTATATACAGTCGAACCTTTGTTTAACGAAGTCACTAAATCCCGATAATTAATTCGTTATATGGAAAATTCGTTGAATAGAAAATCACCTTTTAAAATACTTAAGCAACACAAAACAGGTTTTAAATTCGTTAACACTAGACATAATTATTAAAATACCAATTGATGCACTTTTATCTTGTAAACTAGTATCTATTTATTTTATAAATTTTAACCATAAAAGAAATCTTCATGGAAAGTAAGAATAGAGCAAAACATTATCCAGTGTTACACTATTATGCTATATTCATTTCCAACTAAGAAAAGGCTAAATTTATGTGTAAAATTATAGTTGCATTTATTATAAAAGTAATTTTAAACATACATTACCACATGCGTTCTTAAGTTTAATTGCTATAAGGATAAAATCTGTTAATTTGAACTGAGTTTTTCGTTTGAAATGCAAACAAAAAGGGAAAGGGAATTTACTGCTTTCTCTAAGATAATTTTTAGAGAAAACAGTAATACATTTCATAGAGCAGTGTCTTCGAAAATTAATTTAAGGTCATTTCCCCCATAAAATGCGTTAACAAGTTTGAAATGTTCAGAAATATTTTGGAAAATAGGAAAAGTGGATCTCAATGAAAATTTCGTTAAATAGAAAATTCACTTCGTTATTTGGAAGTTATTTTACGAAGAAATTTCCAAAATGTTCTCAGTTCCTCTAAAAAATTCGTAAAATAGAGAAATTCGTAAAATGGAAGCTCGTTAAATAGAAGTCCGACTGTAGTTACATAAAATAGTTATCTTTTATGGTAATTTTAGTTATCATATAAAAGCCAAGTTACAAATTCTTGTCATAGGATCAGATGTATTTTTTTTCTTCTAAAATAACTAAGTGTACAAATTCATTACTCATCAATAGCATCTCATAATTTTTCATAGTACTAACATTGTAGATTAGTGCACATAGATACACATAAAAACATTTTACATTACATTTAAAATTATAAAAAAGTTGATCTTTACCTTTACATTCGTCATCAGATCTAGCTCCAGTAGACTGGGTGGTACCTTGTCGCCCATCAATCAGTGGACAAGGTTTACAGGCAAGAGAGCCCATTTCATTCTGGTAAAAACCAATAGGACAAGAATGGCAGTCTGTGGTTCCATTTTCATAATAAGTACCAACAGCACAGTCAACTGAAAGGAAACGATAAACGATATTAGGATTTATGCTTAAGCTTAGGAGGGACATCTGTAAGAATTAAATTATTTATGACACTTTAGTTAAAATTATTTTATAAATTATGTATTATATAGAAGAAAAAATATATTGAAGATTTATTATTGCAAAAGGAACAAAATTTATTTGCATAAAATCAAAATATTCTTTTTTATAAGGAATATTTTTAAAAAGGTTTCTGAAGTAAATTGGATGTCACAACATTCAATCTCTTTATGAAATGAATTAAAATTACAGTAGATAATTTAAAGTTAAATATAGGTAAAAATGTAAGATAGAAAATGAAATTTGCAAAAATAAAAAACTTTTTAGTAGTTTTTTTAATGTCTTTCTCAAGAGAGAGAGAGGGATACTTTTTGAGAGAAGGACACTTAGAAGAATTTTTGTTGCAGTTTATGAGAATAACAAATGGCGCACTCTTTACAATCATGAGTTATATAAAAAGTATAAACAACCAGACATAGTTCGTGTTATTAAGGCCAATCGCATTCGATGGCTGGGAGACCTTTATAAATCTGAAGACCAAAACCCCGCAAAAAAGTAACTTTTTTTAAACCAGAAGGTACAAGAAAAAGGGGTCACCCACCAACTAGGTGGCTGGACGCAGTTGAGAGGGACCTAAAGATAATAGGAATAACTAACTGGAAGGCCATCACACAGAATAGATCAAGATGGAAAAAACTTATTGGGACGGCTTTGGCCTGTCATAGGCTGTAGTGCCCAATAAGAAGAAGTTTTTTAATGTGTATCATTATATTATCCACATATATATACTTTCAAACACATTATTTTTTATCGTATTCCCATCATTCAAGTTAAATATAAACCCTTTAAGCTATTGTCAAGAACATATGATAACAATTACCTCCCAAAGTACGCAAATTTTTAACAGATGATGCAAAGAATTTTATCCACTTAAATTGATAGTTAACAAAGTTATGCCATTTAACTTACTGTAATATTTTAATTCAAATTTAAAAATAAATTGAATTCTATGTTAATTCATTTACTAAGAATTTTAAAACCAGATTTATTAATTACACCCTAATGCTATTGTATGAAAAATACCTAAATTTATAACTATTTGGAGATGTAAACAATCAACAATTATTAAAAAATTTAAATATTAATTATACTAACCACAGCTTGATCCCATGACAACTTCACCAAGAGGACAAGCATAGTCAGTAACCATTCTCAATGAAGTCAAATCTGGCATTACATTTGGCAGGATATTTCGGACATCAAAAGCAGATTTTTGCAGAATAGCATTTTCAGCAACTTCTTGCACAGTTGACCTCTCTTGACTATTTTTATTTTTCACAGGATCACTTTAAAAATATTATTAATGAAATAAGTTTTTTCGATAAAAAGTATTAAAAGGTATACAAAAAGCTACATAGCAAATATAAAAGAATCATTAAACAGAAAATAATAATAATAATAAAAACTTAAAATTACTAATCTTATTGTCTTATTATCTAATTTATAAATTCCATATGATGTTTATACTTATTATCAGAGGATAAAATTGTATGCAGAATAGAAAATAACTAGTCAAAAAATGAGCAAAAAAATAAATGATTATAAAGATAATGTTGACTGGCTATTTTGAAACTATCAACAACCTTCCTTTTATTATAGTGCCCTAAGATGACATGTCAGAAAAAGCTTTTCATGGTAAATCAAAGTTTCAAATGCTCAAATTTTTTTACTTCAAAAAATCAAAATGCAAACAAATTATGACATGATTCTTTCCTTATTGCATAATAATGAGTAATTGTGCCATAATTTGTTTTATTTTTAGATATTTTAAAAATATTTCTTTCTACATTTGAAATTTCTGGTTTTACCTGAACTTGCTGCTTTTTACTGTCGTTACCTTAAATTTTAAATCATTAATGGAGGTGTAACAGAATTTGCCCTGAATTGCTCCTCTTTCCTATAGCCTCTTCTTAATTTGAAAAAAATCATTTAAACTATCCACATATTTTAGTTTTAACAATTTGTCTTTTCTTAATTTTATTTACCTAAATAATAACCTACATTTAAATTATCAAAACTTGTAACTTTGCAACAAAAAAAAAAAAGTTTTCCTCATTAGCCACAAAAAATATAGCCAATTGCTACCACTACTTCAATCTTTATCAATCGACAAGTTTCAAATTTAATTTGATTAAGTTTTGTGCATTTTGAAAACTGCAAGATAGCATATTTTCAGCAGCATAATTTTTTTTAACAGCCTCTGAAAAATAAAAAACTGGAAAATTACAAAATGCCCAGAAACAAAATTAGAAAATCATAGTTTTAAGGAAAGAACTTAATATATGATAATATATAAAATATATAATTTGAAATGAGATTGTAAAAATTCTTACTCTTTTGCTGGAAATTGTACTTCAATTGTGTAAATATCACTGGCTTCAACTTGTCTCTTTCCTCTTGATTGCTTGTTACATTTCACGATAACTTTCATATCACCACAATTAGTATCAGGACCATCATCCAAGCAAATATTCCAATCATTGTTAACCTTTCTTAAGCTGTCTTTAATTCTGTCGTGAAGGATTTTACGTCCAGAGTCTGAGCATATAACAGATGATTGGAAATCCATAGCAATGCGGAAGATTCGACGAGCTGGTTTTTTACCTGTTAAATTATTATTAAGAATGTTAATTTTAATATTAAGAATATTCTGAGAATATATAACAGAAATTAACACATAATATTCCATAGATACTTTCACAGGATGTCACTAGATGTCATCCAAAAAGCAAATAGGGAAAAAAAGCAACACTGAAATAGCATTAAGATGTAAGTTTGACAATTAATGAATTTCATACATGTTTTTACCTCCATGCAGCAGCTATTTCATAGAAAACCAAATATTTTCTACTCATCAAAAACTTACTAAATTTAACAAAAATACTGAAAAATAAAATTGAACTTATAACAGTATGACATAGTATATAACAGTATATTTTATTTTAATAAAATCTTGCTCTTTAGTATTAATAATAATTTTTTTTTTATCCTATTAATGCTTAAATTAATATTTTTTTAATAATATTTTACATATTAATAACAAATTTTAGAAAATGACTAAAAAGGAAAGATTCTGCAAAAAAACCTTTTTGTTTTATTTGAAGCTCATTCACAAAATTTTGAGATGCATTGCAAAATTATAATAAAAAACCTTATCTAATTATTCTAATTCTAGATTTAAAAAAAAAGACTGAATGCAAATAAATAAACTAATAAATAATGAGAACTAATTAACTAATAAATACTTAACACTTATATAAATAATACTGGGATATAAAACACTACTTTATCAACCAAACAATAAAAACTAATTTTAAATTAATGCTGATAAAATATTTCCCGTGAGTTTATGTATTTTTCAAATTGTTTTAAAATAGGGTTGTTGAAATGAAATATTTGAAAATTATGAGAAAATTTTTAAATTTTACAAGTAGGAAGTATAAAAGGCTGGTTAGGACTTAAATGCAGACAAGTTAAATAAAAGGCTACATTATAAATCAAAATACAATAAATTGTTAACATTTAAAAAGATGAAGTAACTAAAAGGAATTAGTTTGATATTTATGTAAAAAAAATCGTTTTTGTGAACTTAAGCATTTTTAGAATTGTCTCGAAAATAAGATTGATAAAATGAAATATTTTAAAATTATGAGAAAATGTTTTCAAACATACGGGCACAGGCAGGGAATATAAATGGCTGATTAGGATTCTCAGTTGGTCTCCAGAAACCTTCTACTCCACATGTGTAAAATCGAGGGATGTTTTCTGAAAATTCAAGTCCGTCATCACAAGTTATAGTGCAAACTTTAAAGTTTCCTCCGGGTCCCCAATCAGCACAACCAAGTTGACCTCCAATAGGTGGCATAGGTATTGTGCAGAACTCACCTTGGATAATAAAAATATATCATTATCAAGAAAAATAAAGTAGTATTTTAAGAAATACAAGCCTTTTAAAACAATAAAGCTGCTAATCTAAATATAATATATTTTATAGATAATGCAATATTTTAATATTAGGATAAATAAGGACAAAATTTTAGAGATTTCTTAAAATTGAAAATAAAGTTTAAAATCATAACTCGTTTTTTATAGTTATTAATAAAAAAATATATTAAAAAAATAACCATATTTTTAATTTCTATTCATTACAATTTCATTTTTCTCCCACTAGTTTAACCATATTACAATAAATTGGTTTAAAAAATTGTATCTTTATTCTCAAGTTTGTCATTTGTCTGTATATCTTAAGTCTCAGTTTGTTATTTGATGCCTAATAATACTGAAAATGAAAACACAGTTATTCACATATATATTACTTATTATTACTTATAAAATTAAAAGCATTTTTACTCAATATGTTTAATATAATTTATTAATAATATTTAATTTTATAACCCTCATTGAACAGCAGACCCAAATCAAGAAACTACTAACGTTCAACTCAGTAGCTTACTAATTTTGAACCCAATCCAGAAGATAAAGGAACTTCTAGATCAAGTATTGTGAGAAATTTACCTTCAAGGAGGACTTTTGATGGAACTAACTTGCTTTTGTGTTGCATGGAGAGGAAAACCTCCCTCAGTTAGCCTAGCGCCAATGGGACTTACCCATGATCTATATACCTCTGAGGATAATTTACGTCAGCAATGTGGGCGGTGCAGAATTCGTATCAACCGAAACATGCTGGATTCGAACCCAGTTCACCTCATTGAAAGGAGAATGCTCAATCCCCTGAGCCATCGCAGCTCATTAATAATATTAATATAATTGAATGGTTAAAAAAGTTAAGGGATCAACAATTGAACACTTACCATAATGTAAAAATTTAATGACTACAAAGATTAAATATAATAAAAGAATTAAAATAAGAAAGATGTATAGTAAAATATAGAGTTCTAACAAATAAACTTACTCATTATATTGATACGGAAACTACATTTTTCTGTATTACCAGATTCATCTGTTGCTACGTATGTCAAATCATGAGCTCCTCGAGAAAGTGATTGACCTGGATACATAAAAAAAAATAAATAAATAATAATAATTGGCTCCTACAAAAAACTATAACATTATAATAATTCACTGAACATAATATCTTACCAGATTCCAACCTATTCATTTCCATTATTTTGACTGATCGCAAATCATCAGTAAATCGAGGTTCATCCCATGATATTGATGTTGACTTTTTATTACTGATGACCCATTTGTCAGGTGGGCAATAGAGTAATTCAGGTGGTGTCTTGTCTTTATGCAAAATATGGCAGTTATCGCCTGTGTAGCCAACGGGGCAAACTTTTTCCCCACATATACCTGGGCTTTGCCTTTCAACATTACCAACAACCCTGTTGAAAAATTAAAATTTTAACATCAAGATTTAGTTTAAAAAAATGGATGGAGTTTCAGGATGAAAAGTAAAATTTTTTGTAAAACTGTGATAAAAAATTATCATTTAATTATTTTGTTTAATTTGAAAAAGAAAATTAACATAATAAAGTGAATAATTTGAAAATAACAGTATTAATCTATTATATTATGATCGATTTTAAAAATTGTGCGTGAAAAATTATTGTTATCATAAATAATTTAAAATTTTACATGAAAAATTATTGTTGTCATAAATAATATAAAAATTTTACATGAAAAATTATTGTTATCATAAATAATTTAAAAATTTTGTATGAAAAATTATTGCTATCATGAATAATTTAAAACTTTTAGATGAAAAATTATTGTTTTCCCAATATATTTAAAATACAGAAAAATACATTTTCCAAACAAATGATTTTATACTTTTGTCCTAAAGTTAAGCATAATTTTACACAAATGTTCAATGTGAAAGTATGCTTAAATTTTTGACACCAGTTTACTTGATATGAAAATTCCTTATTTCTAATTTGGTAAACTTTTATTCACCGTAAAAACGTTGCAAAACTAAACTTGAAAATGCCTTAACATTTAAATATTTTTCTGAGGAAACCTCTGTAATTATTTGGCAGATAACATGCCTCATATGAAATATAATGATTAACTCATTGTTTGTGACACCTTGAAAAGTTTATATTTTTGACAAACTGCAAGTTTTTGATTACCTTGGTTTAATTGCTTTGTTCCCAGGTCAGGAACATATATGCAGACACATGAGCAGCAGTAGGCATATTACATATTCAATGGTTAACGTGTAACAAAATTTTCTGTTAGTTAATGTAACACTACATGATATATTACAAGACATTTGAGGAATTTTATATTGTTTTTCTCCATTATTTATCCAACATGCAGTATTTGAAAATTTGATCTATTAAAAACCCTTTTGAAGGGAATAAAACTTACACAAACAGAATATGCTATTTTTTTTTTTTTTTGAAAGTTTTAATATAACGATTTACAAGAAGTTTAAAAAAATTTCTTAGTAAGTTTGAGTTTTATAATAACAGGGTTTTATAGCATTAAACTAAAAATTTCTTCCTTAAACTCAGGATTTAATTAAATTAGGACTCATTATAAATGAGTTCAACTGTAACCGATAAACTATCTTTCCTAGAATACATTAAATCTATCAAAATCTAGATACCTGTCATAAGCAGTCCATCTAAGTAGCAATCCATTGAATAAAACAGGAGCATTTCTGCAATCTCGGAACTGAATTGGCAATTCAGTTGTTACATCCAATGTACGATCCCATATGTTGACACGGCTCAATCGGCCATGGAATCCAGCTCCAGTTATTGCTTTATTTTCATCATTGAGTGGTGCTCCTAAATTAACCCATGCACTGAAAAAAATGATCAAACATTGCAATTTTTTTTTAATTTGTTAAATCAATGAGGTTATGAATATAAAATCTTAATAAGTCTTATTTATTTTTAAGAAATAAAATAGTTTAACTGTGAATTAGATTACTTTCCAATTACTCATAATAGAAAAAAAAAAAAATGAATTATTTTATGAATAAATAAAAAAATTTAATTTTTTTTGAAAATAATGAATTTTAAAACAAGTTTAGCAATTCATAATTTGGATTCTAAAAATTCTTCTAAACTGTTCTTTTAAATTCGTTCAATTTTTGAGTTTAAAAGATTGCAGTTCATAATTACATTTTTAACATAGAAAAATAAAAATAACACAAAAGAAATACGCAGTTATGAAGCCGAATGAAAAAAGATAATTATATCCTATTGTTGAAGATTAATACAGTGTTTAAAATATAAATAAGTTTATTCTAAGAAATTTTAGTACAATTTTTTAAGTTAGCAATATATTATTTAATTACAATTAAGGCCTTACCTAAATGCAGGGCAAAAACAATTTTAACAAACTTTGCCTAACGTAAAATGGTCCACTTATTCCTTGATTTTCAACACAGTACCACTAATTATTTATTTAAAATTTTTGGATTAATTTTAGACAACTATAAGGAAACCAAAATCAATTATTGATTCTTGATTTTTCGGTTTCAGAAAAAAGTCATAATTCAGCTGTTCCCATACTTATGAAAGATTTCAAGCTACTGAACCGTTTTTAAATCCTATTTTGAGCTACCAACCAAAAGACTTTCTGACTTTCTTTAAAAAAATTCTTATATTTGGCTAATTGCCTATAAACTTACATTTCTAGAAAATATTAATTCAATTTTATGCAATCTACAGGTTTGGCAATCATTGGTCTAATTCATATGTCCCTGGTGGTGTACTGTTTTTTTCTAGCATATTTTTTTTTATGCAATTAACAAAGTGCTGATTCTGTTACTTATTTTACCTTTGTTTTATGTGTGACCTTTAGATCAAATATTAAACTTTTTTTTTTGCTGGATAAACGTTACATTTTAAGGAATTGTTTTCAGCACTTGTATTGTAAATTTATACAACAGTTTCTATTATTTTTTAATGAAACAATTTAATAACACTTTGACTATTATTTTTCAATACTATATGCTTGTTTGTGCCCCTGGAAATAAATAAATAAATAATCAATTGTAATCCTGTTTTTTAAAACAGTTATTATTGTTTTTAATTGACCACATTATTATAAAAATGCATACACATCATTTAGTGATTAGTATTAGGAATATAATATTTTAATGCTAATCAATCAAATTAAATCTTGATTTTTAAACGCTTAAAACTTGGAACAAAGATAAAGAGGGTTGAGTATGTGTAAAATCATATCTGTAATAACTTACTATTTTGGAAGAGAGGCATTAGAAACATATCCTTCAACAAATCCAGCTAAGGCTGTATCCATCATAATCATAATTGTGCCCGCTGCTCCATCCCATGAAATGACAAGATGATGCCACTGCCCATCATTTATAGGTACATTTTCAAGGTACCTTAAAAATATATCATTTGTAACATTTGGGAATAGTGATATAAGAACTCCAGTATCATCTGCTTGGATGAGAACTCTTTTTCCAATAGGTAAGTGAGCAGAGCTGCAAAAAGAATTCAAAATCAACAAAGTGCTAAAAATTCACAATATTAAGAATGCTTTAAAATTGTTTGTTATTAAAAAAGATAGAAAAAGAATCAGATTTTTATAATTAACTAGTATTTAAATTTATAATTGAGGCATACTGAAATAGCAAATCTTCTAAATTAAAAATAAATGTTTTGAAATTAGAATTATTATTGGACGATGCAATAGTATCAAACATAGGAAAAAAAACAAGTAATACATCAAAGTATACATTGATTTTATGAAGTATATTAATAGCATAAAAATTTGACATTAGACAAAAGTTAAAAGCAAAATTGTAAAGTGAATAGTAAAAATCTCTAAAAAGTTATTTTAGATAATGGAATTTAAAGGTAAAAGTACTTTTTTTAAACACCTCTTTTATGTTTTAACTGAACAAAAATATTTTATACTATTTAGTTACTTCAAAATTTTTTATAAATTTTTGAAAATAAAAGTAAACGTTTTTCTATGAAAATAATTAATTAACCACTGAAATATTAATGATTTGATTAAAATGAAATTATTTCAGAAAGACATAAGGGAAAAAATTCTAAATGTAAAATTTTAGAAAATGAATTATTAATACAAAATTATTTCATGAGTAAGTCTATCACCACAAAACTGCAATAAAAACCTTCCGCATAAACAATAAGAACTCTTTTTGCACTCAGTTTCAAATAATATTTTTTAAAAAAATTACATTATTAGCTCACATTTCAGAATTCATTAGACAGAATTTCTTTTAAAGTAAGTTTTAATCAAGAAATATTTTTAATATTATATTGCACAAAGAGAAAAACATTAAATAATACTTACTTGACACTATAGAGAGTGAAAAACACTCCTTTTGAGTTGGGACTGTTGTATTGAACCCATAATGCAACTGAGAGGCTGTTTGTATTTAAATCAAAAGGAGCAGCTAAAGCTACACTCGAAGAATGGCTTTCATCATTTATGTACAAGTCATAATCAATATTCACAGCTGAAAATAATTATATTTAAATTATAGATTGATCCAAAGCTAAACAAATAACAGTATCAGTAAAATATGAATAAAAGAAATATTTTTATGATGAGCATATAAAAGAAAATATCTTAAGAAGCAGATTGATTTTATTTTTATCTTTAATGTCTAATTAGATTTCTTCAAATACTTTAGACAGAAATGTTCTAAATGAATTCTATCAGCTTTCAATAAAAATAAACTTTCATAAATAAAAACTTGCTTAAGGGAAAAATAGGGTTAAATTATTTTTAAAAAAATAATAATGATGGCATTTATATTGTTTAAAAATAAATTTAAGACTTCATATCTACAGTAATAGAAAATATTTTTTGTAGATGTTCATTTAAAGAAAAAAAAATTAAAATAATTCTCAAAATTTTAGAAAATCTGCTAGAGTGGGGAAAAAATCTCAGATTTTTAAAGAACTCATATACATCTCTTTTAAATTATATTCGTTTCGTTTAAAAGCAGAGAACATAAATAAAATAATCAGTACAAAAAATTACTTTTTCTGCAATCTTCTCCAGTTAGATTAAATGGACATTTGCAATAAAAGTCATTTGTCAGGTCTATACACGATGCTATTGTAGGACAAGAATTTGGACCACAGTCAGCTATGTCTTCATCACAGTATTTGCCTGTAAATCCTGCAGGACAACTGCAGAAGAATGTATCAGCCACATTAGTGCAGGTAGCACCATTCTTACAAACATTATCCTCACAAGGGTTGTATTCATATTCACAGCCAATGCCAGTGTATTCAGAAGGGCAGGAGCAATTTAATCCACTTCCATAATCCAGGCACAGACCCTCATGCATGCAAGGATTACCTATGCATCGTTGTGGACTAGTTTGGCACTTTTTACCATCAGTTCCTGATGGGCAGCTGTTAAAAAGAAATATTTTTTAAACCACTATTCAAATATAATAGGACAATTTTTGTTAAAAAATTTACCTCAAAAAAACATAAAAAGGTAAACATAAATAACTTTAAAAACATCACAGTAAATGGAGATATAAAAATGTTTATAAGGTAGACAATGGTTTCAGTTAAGAATATCAATGGATTAAAAAGCTTATGGATAAAAAAGTGAATATCATCAGCAGTACCAAAACACATAATGATGAGAATGATTTCTTTTTCTTTTTATATTTTTATTTGGCTTTTTTGATTAACCAAAGGCAAGGAAATTCACCAACATTTTTTATTTTTTTTTATTTTAAATATTTTTTTTTTTGTTTTATTTAATTATTATGAGATTAAAAAACAAATGAATAGTTGGCGAAGATCTACATTTTTTGGCAACTTTTTGCATGCACACCGCTAACAAAAAAATATTTTTAATTTTTTCTTCATTTAGTTCTAAGTCCTCTATGTTCCCATAACAAATCACACCTCTGGAGGAGTTCCCTTGTCTTCTGGATTGGTTCAAAATTAAAAGGCTACGCAGTTAAACATAAGTAGTCGCAAACCCAAAATTGGATCAACATTTCAACAACGGTTATAAAATATAATAAAATAAGAACTTTTTTCTGTGACTCATTTTTCTACTCCTTTTTATTCTGTGTCGTGGCACCCCAAACTGCGGCTTCTTTATTTTAGTGTTTTTTTATTTGTACATTTTACACGATTATTAAAATAAATATTAAAAAAAACCTCAACTGAGATCCATACTTTAAAACAACAAAATTGTTTCTCTCATTTAAAATTCATTTAGTATCACACGTTTTAAATTTTATTAAATTTGTATTGATACAATAAACTGAGAATTACATTTAAAAAAAAATCTTTTTAGGAAATACATCAAGGAATTTAAAGCCCTGAACAATAAATTTTTCCTCAAAAATTTATTTTTAAAAAATGGGAAAGAGTATTACTTTTTATTGTGATTTAAATAATACAATAGAAAATCGAAAAATATAAAAATTCAACATTATTTTTTTAAATTATATTTGTTATTATAAAAGTTTCATTTTCAGAGAATTCCATTTAATGCAATATTTCCTTAAAGATTAATCCATAAGAACTGAAACTAGAAAACTAAAATAGTAACACACTTACACACAGAAGTAATCTTGGAAGAGATCTATACATTTGGCACTATTTAAACAAGGTTCTTTCATGCAACCACCAACATCAGATTCACATTGATCACCTGACCATCCCATTGGACACTGACATATGAATCCATTGATGCTATCAGTACAGGAGCCTCCATTCAAGCATGGGTCCGAGGAACACTCATTAATGTTTACCTAAAATTAACATTAAAAGAACCAGCAGCTCAATATTCAGCATATTAACAGAATTATATAAATAGCATATAAAATTGTTCCAGGCTCCAATATATAAGTACTAATAAACCAGTGTTCTCCCTAAGCGTGTTTAGAAGGGTGTCCACCATATCTGCCCTTTAATCCCTATAAATATTAGAGATGTCCAATATTTTCCGGAACAGGTATTTGGAACCTGTTATTTAATCATACCTGTTATAAAAATAACAGGTTACTTCCAAAGGCCTGTTCCAAAATACTAGACAAAAATTTTAATTCAATTATCTTGGCAAAAAAATTTTTTTCTACTTTTTTTAAAATGTTAAACTGTTTTTTTTTTTTGTTTTTTTTTCTTTCTTTCTTTCTTGGCGATCTTTGTACAGTTTATAATAAGAGAAAAAAAATCACGTTTTATTTATTATTACAGGGCCGTAGCCAGACATTGCGAGGGTCTATACAAGTTTTGTATTTCTAGTATTATAATTTTTTAAGAGCTGTTTTAAATCTAATAATTTAACGATTAACTTTGCTAAAATCAAATGAATTATTCTAAAAATGTTTATATACATGACTTCATTCGAATTTTGCATTGTGTCATTTAAAATTACATAGTTTAAAATGATACATGAGTAACGTGCATTGGTATTCAAAATTGTTTCAACCATTATTAAACAAATTAGTATAAATTAAGAAATAATTTCAAAAAGATTACATTGTAATACCTTAGTTAAAGAAATGTTATAATAATGAATAAAAATTTTTTAATTCGTTTAAATTTTTTTATTTTATTTATTTATTTATTTTTTTTGCATGGAATACGTAAAAAGTAAAATTAACAAGCCTAAATAGAATTAAAAGGAAAAACAAATAACTCAAATTCATCGAACAAACGATCGGTTTAGTCAAAGAATGTTTCTTATTATAGATAGCACTTAAAACGTGAAAATCCGATCAATAGAACAAAATTTTTTCAACATTCTTTCCCCCCCTCCCTCCCTCTAAGTGTAAACATGATATTTCTAAACTTAAAAGCAATTTATAGACTTTAAAAAACTTAACTTGTATCAGCAAGAATTAAAAACTTCTCGCGTGAGTAGCATACATTGTAGTTCATTTATGTCCCACTAGAACTGCACAATGGGCTATTGGCGACTGTTTGGGAAGCATCCCTGAGGATTATCCGAAGACATGCCATCACAATTTTGATCCTCTGCAGGGGGGATGGCATCGCCCCTTCGGTAGTCCACCGAACTGCTTGCCAATTCGAGCACTTTACGGTAGAACAGTTTAACAAGGACCCATACCGCACACCCTCGGTCCCTACGCAGACTGATCCAAGTGGTCACCCACCCGCACACTGACGGCAGCCAGTGATGCTTGACTTCGGTGATCTGATGGGAACCGTGTCTTAACAATCAGTCCACTGCGGGACTTGAGTAGCATAGCATACGATAAGTTTTGTAACGTATACTATGTGAAATCATGGTAAGTCTCAATTTCTGTGTTTTCATAGTCAAAAAAATAAAAGAGCTGTAATAGAAGTCATAAAATTTAGTTCCAATAAAACTAAATGTCGTTTTATAAACTTAAATTTAAAAATGAATTCCAATCGTAAATTAATAATAGTACTTAAATTTCGCTTCGGTAAAATTATTTTGCGTCCGAAGTAAATCATTAAATGCCTTTTTTTTTTATTTCACTAAGAAAATGATTATTCTGCAATTATATATTTAAAATACATTTAGAGTGTCTTAAATTTCTTAATAAGAAATAGCCTTTCTAAAGTTTAAATAAAAAAAATAAAAAAATTGAAAATTATTGATAGTCCACTGCTAGCTCCCCCTACCCCCTTTGTGATTCAATTTCTGTGTCTTAACAACCTGTTATTAATAAAACCACCACCTAATATTTTAAACATGCTATATCGGAACAGCCTGTTATTTTTATCACAGGCTAGTATTTTGGAACAGGCGATATTTTTTCACAGCTAGTATTTTGGAACAGGTGATATTTTGTCACAGGCTAGTATTTTGGAACAGGTGATATTTTGTCACAGCCTAGTATTTTGGAACAGGCGATATTTTTCCCAGCTAGTATTTTGGAACAGGTGATATTTTGTCACAGTCTAGTATTTTGGAACAGGCGATATTTTTTCACAGCTAGTATTTTGGAACAGGCGATATTTTTTCACAGCTAGTTTTTTGGAACAGATGGTATTTTGTCACAGCCTAGTATTTTGGAACAGGTGAAGCAGGTTAGTATTTTTGAACAAATTTGTATTTAGGAATAGGTAATGATGCTCGGCCATATGGGGGGGGGGGGGCGCAGGTTGCTTCTAATTACATTTTCTTGTTTTAATTTTTTTTTTCTGTGATGCAAATAGTATAAGCATTTAAATATTTTTCCTAATTTTGATATTGATTCCGACTACTGTATTTACTGCATTAATTACAGTCGTCTTTTGGGGGACATCTAATCAAGAAGTTTACTTCGAGAATCCAGGCACCTCTTTACGCCATTGGCCCCCTAATATAATTTTCGGTTCCTTTTTCGACCGTGACCTTCAAGGTTAGGAATCGACTCTCTCAATATCTTTACATGAAGGCGTGTCCTTTATTTCCCTCATAGTTATTTGTTGTAGTAATTCAATCAATGTTCTATGTGAAGAGTGATTTGTCATTGTGTTGAATTTCGTCCACTCGCATAGAAATATATGTCTCTCTGCCATTGCCTATTATTTTGTTGCTTAAGAGATTTATTTATTTTGAATTTTTGAAGAAAATAAATAAATATTTTTAAATGATAATATTGTGCAGGAAAGGAAAAAATCTATTACAGTTAATTTGGCGAATTTCTTTTTTTTATTGTTTTGAATTTTCTTTTGACATTAAAATTATCATTAAGGCTGCATAGTATGTGATATTATGAAATTAATGTGCTAATTGTTTTGAAAGAAAAATATTATTTAAATAATCCAAGAAAAGTTTGGAATTGTTAAAAATTTTTGGCTTGTTTCTTTAAAAATTATGCTAAATTCGTATACTGATGTTTATTTTGAATATTTACTTTTAAAAAAATGTTTAAAAGTTTGGGATTATGCTCTATTTATATTTAATTTGCTAAAGATTTTAGCTGGTGCAAATTGATAAAGCTCAATCAATAAAATTTTTGTATAAATATTTTTTTTGTTTAAAACTATAAAATGATGTTATTCGAACAATTTAAAAAGTTGCGACGAGGTTGCAATGCATGCAGTTAGACTATTATTTTTTTCTTTTTGTCAAATGAAAAAAATATTGGTTATTCTGCCACATATACAGAATATAATGCGGAACTCCTACATTGTTTTGATTTAAAAATAATAATACACTATATGTTGTATTTTAAATTCAGAGATCAATTTTTTTTTTTAAATTTCTAATTTATCTCAATATTTATGAAGTTTCATTTTCCCCCTCTTGTAGAAATGAAAAGATTCTGGTTATATCGTCAAACAGAATGTAATAGGGAATTCCTAAATTCTTTTTATTTAGATTTAGAAACAATGTACATTGTAATATTCAAAACTTTTTTAATTCTCTAAGCTTTCTAAATTATTTTATGCTTGTTAAAAAGAGGCAAATTTTGTAGAAGAATTTTTTCTGTGTCACTCATTTCTCCTAAAAGTGCCTTAAAAAGAACTATATTTTTTTTAACAAAAATTATTGTTTCTATTATTATTTATTATATTTGATTACACTAACAAATATGCTTTTGAAGTGTTTTCAACCATTTTGAACTACCCAATCTAAATTATAATCACAAAAAACAAAAATATGGATACATAAAAAAAGACGAAATATAGTTTTTTCACCGAGCCTAAACAATAGAGAATAAAACAAAAATTTATATGTAACTGCTTTCTTTTAGTTTAAAAAAATAAATAGAAAAAAACTTCTTACTTTTAGAAAGAAAAAATACTTTTCCTAACAACTTTGTCAAATTAATAGAAAAATATGTATCTGCTACAAAAATACTTGCCATTCTAAGTTATCTTTCAAATATAAAAAAGTGGACTTTTTTCCTTAGACCTGTTATTTTGGAACAGGTATTTTTTTGTATTGTAACAGCTGGAACCTGTTATTTGAAAATACCTGTTATTGCCCATCACTAATAAATATGCCCCCTTTGCCCTTTTTGCAGAAAAAAGCCACCACCCCTTTAAAATACTGTCTTTATACTCCTATTTTATTTCTAAAAAAATAAATAACACTTTTAAATAATGATTACACACTGGTAAAATTATTTGTGTTAATAGGTTTAATCTTGATTACTAATATTCACTTTGTTAGAATTATTCACAAGTGGTTAAATTTTTATAAGTTTCTCTTTTTTACAGGGGTGAGGGATATATTAATAAATTTAAGTGATTTTAAAATTATATTTTAAATAAATGCCTTTTTTGTAAAAAAAATGCTAATTTTTTCATTTCTTAAAATGTTCATGTTTTCATAATTTTCAATTTAAATTATAGAAAAAAGCTTTCAATATGTTTATCAATAAATAATTTTGTTTAGTTCACTTTAAAAAAAAAATGCTTAGAGATTGTCTTTTAGCATGCCTTCAATTATTTTTTAACTATAAATTTTTCTTTTGTTTTGATAATGTGTGAGAATTTTTTTTTGAAATGTATGCATAAAATTGTTGAGGATCAAATTCAGTTATTACATAATATTACACAATTTCATAAATTTTTGCAGTGTTAGGTGAGTGCCCTGCACTTTTTTATTCCTAGGAAGAACTCTCATAAGAACAAACTACTTACCTCACATAGTTCACCCATGTAACCAGGATTACATTGACATTTGAAACCATTATCCAAGTCCATACATTTTTCAGTTCCTGCTGCATCACAGGGCCCACTGACACACTCATCAACTTCTGCTTCACATTGAACACCCACAAATCCAGGTCGACATAAGCATGAAAAGCCATCCAAATGATCGATGCATGTGCCACCATTCTGGCAAGGGTCTGATTCACAGGAGTCAACTTCATGTTGGCATTTCGATCCAGTGTATCCAGCATCACAAATGCATCTGAAGTCATCAATGAGATCGATACATTGCCCACCTGTAAAAATAAAAATATTAATTAGTTTAAAGATAATCAAACATAAATTAATGAATAACTAAAAACTATTTCAGTAAAAAATAAACAAAATAAAAGATTTTCTGAAAATATGTGATTTATTTAATAATTCTTATTTGTGAGTTAAAATTTTAAATATGAAATTCATCTTTTTATGATTTTATCAAACATTCTAAGAATGGCCTTTCATTAAAAACTATTAAATTGTTTTAATGAAAAACTATTGATACTATGAACTATTATCATAAAAGGAAAATTGGGTACTTATTAGTTTTATTATTACTGAACAAAATTTTAAGAAATACAAGCCTATTTTTTATATAATAAACATCTGTCAATTTAAAAATTAGTAAAAATTTAGACATAAAATCAAAATTACAATTTCATAAACAAAAGTATATAGAAATTATTATTGATTATTGAAGTAGTCATTGATTTTAACTATTACGACCTAATTTGACAGATGCTAAGTATAATTAAAGAAAAGTTTTTTTTAATAACACCAGATAAAAAAAGCATCCAATTAAATTTTAAAAACTTTAAACAGATGTCACTGATCAATGAATCAGTTATCTGATGCAACTGATGATCAATAGATCTTAGTTCATCAATTCAAAATAAATATTAATCACTTTTAAAAGTAGACAGATATTTCATCAACTTCTAATTTTATAAATTTTCAATGAAATTAAACAAAATAGGA
This sequence comes from Parasteatoda lunata, assembly GCA_949128135.1. Lineage (NCBI taxonomy): Eukaryota > Metazoa > Arthropoda > Arachnida > Araneae > Theridiidae > Parasteatoda > Parasteatoda lunata. The sequence goes on along the minus strand of OX421976.1, from coordinate 73,425,491 downwards.
TAAAAACTAAATTAAAAAATTTACATTTTAAAATTATAATTTCACTGTTATAATGCATAAAAAAACGTGGGCAAAGATGAAGCCTTTAGTAAAATTAAAGTCAATTCAGAAGCTTAAATTGATCCGTTTCAAAACCAATAAAAGTTACAATACAGTGTGCATAGTCAGATTTTTCAACAAAAAATGAGCACCTTTTAAGTACTTTTTAAGGACTCAAAAAAATATTTTTTATTCACTTTCCAAAAAAAAAAAAAAAAAAAAAATCATAATTAGGATCTGTGCAGTAATAAAAGTTATTTTTTTATATCGATTGAAGTTCGTAATTTATGAACATAAAATCAATAAAATTCAAAAACATTTTCACAAACTTCACATAATCATGATAAAATAACTAGTTTCTGATAAATATGGCAGAGAAAATTGTGAAAATCAGGCTTTTTTTGTAATATAGAATGACAATGGACACGGCAAAGAAAAAATCTCTTTTTAAAAGATAGAAAAAAGTCCTTTTTTACAAATCTAAAAAAAAAGCACCTTTAAGGGCTTTTAAAAAATGTAAATGTAAAATAAGCACTTTTTAAAAACGCTACGCACCCTGGAATATTTAGAATAAATAATGAAAATATAAATTGAAAGAGAGTTAAAAAATTACCATTTTCACAAGGATTATTGAGGCATTCATCAATATTTTGCTCACAGTTAGTTCCTGTCCAGCCTGGTCTACAAATACATTCATGAAAGAACAATCTATCAACACAGATTCCATTGACACAGGGGTCAGCAGCACACATATTTATTTTTCTTTCACATCTTTTACCAGCAAATCCAGAAGGACAGTCACATCGGAAATCGTTAACCAAATCTGTGCAGTTGGAACCCAACAAACAAGGCTGTTCTGTGCAGTCATCTGAAAGACAGATATAAAAACTTGATTAAAAACACTAAATTTAATATTTTTAGAAAACGCTGAAAATATAGAATTCTTTATATAAATATATGTCATTTCCGTAAATAAAATCTTTCAGAAAAATTTAAATATGTATCTTAGATTTTCATAATAGAATACTTTACAAAATAAGAGTATAAAGGAAAGAAGAACACAATCTTAAAAGAAAATAATCATTGATTCAAAATTAATTTAAAATAAATTAAAATTTTGATAAAGCCTAACTTTTTACAAAAAAAAATTAAAATACCATTTTTCCAACAAAACTATTAGAAGTTTAATAATTAAATCTAATTTATATAAATGTAAATTCATTCCAATAAAAAAGCTTAGGTGAATGACTAGACTAACACAAATTAATTACTTATTTTTATCATTTACGATACAGGCTGTTCAAGGAAAAAGTATGTGCCTTCAAATCTAAAGAACTTTGAAATAATTAGTAATAAAAGAAACAATATATTGAAACTGTAACAATTTCATACATAATTTTCAAAAGTAATTACAGAAGTTGGCAATAGATAACCTATTGAAATCAATGTTAAAGTGAGTTTAAAAATTATGACTTGCAGCAGTAGGACTTAGATTTACTTTGCAATATTCCAGAACCAACGTTGCTCTAAAGACAAAAAGACTTTCTTCACAATGTAACCTCTTTTCATGTTTCAGTGCCAAACATAATCAAGCTAGTTTTTGGCCATAGCCTGTATTTAAACTAAGCACATTTTAAAAATAACTACGTCTGCTGGAAGCTTTTATACTGAATTTCTACAATTCTATAGGAAATTCTTACTGCGTTTATTATAAACAAACTACTTGTTTAATCTTATATGAATAATTGGTACAGAATTAATTTTGAAATTTCCAACTCTTCTCTTTCATGTAAATTCTGAGTACCATTATCTTATAATTGTAATTTGTCATTTAACATATGTGCCAGTAGGGTATGCTGCACTAGCAACTTTCAGACATTGATGCAAGATCAGTACTAGATACTGGGTTAGGAGATCAAGGTGACCTTCAAAAAACTTTCACTATTTACGAGTTTGAGAGTTTTTCCAACATTCTGAAAACATAGACAATTGACTAAATTGCTGAATGCAATTTATATGGAATTAAGAAGCTTTTTTGATTAAGCAATGAAACTGCCATCATTATAAAAGAAGACTTAATAACATAAGAAAAATTAATACACAACCATTTAACAAAAGCAAATATGGTCACTGCTACTAAAGATGTAGATTTCAGCGAATTAAAAAGTATATCAAACGTTATTTATTCAATTATACAAAAAATATTATAGTTCAATAAAAATGGAATTTTATTTGGTAAATTAGAAATTCCCTTCCCACACTTATAAGCTTGCAATATCCCTTGTTAAACCAAGTACCTATTGCATAATTATTAAACCCAAAATAATATGTAATACCTATATTTATATCACAAGAACGCCCTGTCCAACCGGGTAAGCATTCACACTTGAATCTTCCTTGAAGTAACGGCACACAGTTTGCTCCATTGTTGCATGGGCTTTCTTCTGCTGTACAAGGATTCACTGTTGTATCACACTCTGTACCTTCATATCCAGACCTGCACAGGCAATTGTAATTACCAAGACCAGGCAAATTTTGGCACATAGCTCTCTCAGGACAAGTCACATTATTACAGTCTGATGTCTCAATCTGGCACTGCAAACCAGAGTAGCCTGAAATAGGAAAAATATGTTTTAGCTATGTAAAGTGCATTGATGACATTCTATACAATGATAAGAAGCAAAGGAAGGGTGACGAGATAGTCTGAGGGAAGGGAACGAAAATTAATTACAATTTTTAATTAAATTGAAATAAATGAATAAAAAAAAAGGATTGTGTGTGATTAATAATCGAGAAATTAATAAATTATTTTTTATAAATGTTTATTTAAGTCTTATAAATTGAGGTGCTATTGATGATACTCCAGATTTTCTAAAAATAGGGTGAAATAAAAATATTTATAAATGTTACATATTTATTCTAATAGATTTATCTTGATATGAACACTATGTATTGCAAAAGCAGTTGACCCGTTTTTAAATATTCATGACAAATACTTATTGAACATAAAAATAAAGAAATAAATCCTAATATATATATAAGAGCAATGGAAATTAAATAACAGCATATATTGTATGGAGCTGTCTATGGATGTTGATCAACATGTAAACATCAAGTCCAGATAAATCTTTACATAAGAAAAACCAAAAATTAAATCCTTATTTAATTAAACAATCATTATTTAATACAGATGCAGAATCCAAACAAAGTCTCTATTTTAATTCATATATCATAATTTTAAAAGAATTTTCATGGTTAGGTCAAAGGGAAGAGGAGAGCCAAACTTTCAGTTTTTCAGTTACTCTAAGTTAAAAGCAAAGTAAAAGTACTAACCACATTTTGGAACATATGGAGAAATTCACTTTAGGAGTTTTACCTAAAAAGACGTTTGCTTCAAGTGGAGCCTATTTCATGATACCTACCATGCAAATTTAAATGATGAGACAAAAGAAGAAACCCGAAAAATTCATTAGAACTTTAAAACGAAAAAAAAATAAATAAATAAATAAAAATTTTTTTGATTTATTAAAAAATGACTTTTGCTAAAAATAAATTCCATGTCACCTAACATTCACACTTAAATCATTTGACCAACGAAGAAATTTCAAAATTTTTTTGCAACCTTTAAGCAACCCTATAGCTTATATGCTAATGTGCAAACAGTTGAAAGGAAATGAATCTAAAAATAGTATAGAATAATATCTAGTTGCTGAGACACTGAATTCATTGCATGATTACTATATTAAATAAGAAGTTAAACGCTATGTTTAATGAGAAAGGAAATAAAGATTAAAAATGAATATAGATTTCAGTAATAAATTAAATTAAAAAGCTAGGAAATATGCAATGCTTAAATTTGCAGGACATAACAATATAAAAAATGTTTATTTACCAGGAGGACAATCACAAGTATAACCCTGAGGATGGTCTTTACATAGACCTCCATTGTAGCATGGTTGACTAGCACATTCATCAACATCAGTTTCACAAAACTGACCACTAAAGCCAGCCGGACAGTAACAAGAAAGTTGATGTCGCTGCACAAGGCATAGTCCACCATGTTGGCAAGACTGGCTGTTGCATTTTACTACATAAAAATGGGAGGAAAATGATTGTCAGTTATGTCAAATAATATTGCAAGAAACAGTATTCTTATACATATAGGGGTTTAAGATGAAGCAATGAATTTTAAACTAAACAACCAGGAATTTATTTATTTTTTTAAAAGCATTTCCAAGCTTCTTAAGAAAGTTTTTAAAAAATTCTGTATTGTACTTTTATTAACCATGGAAAGGTGTCGCAAGGAAATACTGCTTTCTAATTTCCTTTTAAATGAAAATCTAGGCACTAATTCAAACCAATATTCTTTTTACTGGGCAAAACTAATTAGTTGTTTTTATTCAATATTTAAATAAATGTAGGTTGTTTAAAATTGTTTACTGATAATCTTATAGTATACTTAGAGATACAGTCATTTTTAGAAAGGCTATTTCCAAGTTTTTTTTTTGAAATTTAACAAAGAAAAGCAGCAATTCTAGATTTCTTTTTATTAAAATAAAATATGATTCTCTGACAATTGAAGGTTTTCCAATCTGTGAGAAACATGATAAAACATTTGTATCAAATGTGTGTTATAACAAATGAAAAACGTTAAAAGAAATTGATATTGTAACACAGAGTTAAGAAAAATATCTTGAAAGAGAATTTTATATGACACTTTTCAAATCAAATTAACTTTTTACACACAAATGAACCTGATCTGAAAATATTTCATGAATCTAAATTGCAGAAAATGTTAAATAAAAGCAAATAAAATTTCAATATGCTATATTTAAAAATAAATGAGGGACTATCATTTTTAATAATAAGTAGGTCTTAATCGTGTATTTTACACAAGTCTAGAGTTTTCTTTTCATTCAATCAAGAAATTTTCAGATAACTTAAAAGAAAAAAAAAATTTATATATACAAAGTTACTAAATAGACGTTTTAATATTATAAAGTTTCAAAATCAAACAAATACAAAAAAGCAAAAGCAAATAAAAGCATATAAAGCAAATAAAAAAAAGTACTTTTTAGTTTGCAAGGCAAAAGAAAACTCAAATTTTAAATGATTTTTTAAAACTCTTTTTATTTTATTTATTTTTTGTGTACGTCAATTTTGTTCAGTGTTTTTTTTTAAATCTAAATAAAAGACTAATAAATAAAATTAAAAAAAAACAGTAAAAAAAATAATAAATAAATTGGCAAAGGTCTACATTTTACGGCAACTTTTTTGCTTGTGCGCAGACAATCAAAAATTACCAAAAAAATTAATATGGTTCTAAGAAATAATTAGGATAGATAGGCCCTAACTGAATCCCAGCTAACTCATTATTTTCAGAAATAATAATGCAAAATAAGTGCAAGATTTTATAAAATAATCACTGATAATTTTGAAAATAATAAATATAAAAATAATTTAAAAGTAAATAAGTTATTTACATGGAACACAATCACTCTGACTAGTTGATCCAGCACGACTTGTGGTGTGTGATGATGCACATTCAAGACAAGAAGTGGCACCCTCTATTGGTTGGTAGAAGTCAACTGGGCAAATGGCACAAGGTTCTAATCCAGTTTCAGAATACATTCCAGGTTGACAACGAGCTTTAAAGGTAAAAATTATATTTAATGAGAAGGAATTAGTTTGTATTTATACATAGAAAATTTCACCTTTGCGACTTTTTATTTTATGATATGAAATTAATATTATGGTCCATGCCATTAATTAACAATAATTATTTATTAATTAATTACTAAATAATCTGGTTACTTAAATTTTTTAGAACTAATAACTGTTATTATCAATATTAACCAGAAATTATTAATATAAATGAGTTAATTGTTTTTTTTTTAAATTACTGCTTGTTAAAATAGTTATCAAACTTCATTGTTAATTATTAATAATAACTGGTTAGTGTGAATATGCATTAATTATCTTTATCAAAAGATGTGGCAGTTATTAATAATTATAAGTCACTATAAATAGGTACTAATTATTATTTATGATAAAAAGATTTTTCACTTTAAATATTACATACATGCATATACTTTATTTTTGAACAAAAATGAAAGTTAATGGTTTTAAAGTTTAAAAAAAAAAAAAAAAAAAATGTGTGTACATGAAATTGAACAAGTAAAAAATCTTATAATAAAAATATAATGTGAAATTCTGTCTTGATTTAATTCTAACATTTAAGACAATTTATTAATACCAGTAAAACACTAACTTTCAAGACTTTTTTTTTCAAAATTAACTAATATTAAACAGAAATTACAACAAAAACAATGCTGAACTATTTTGCTTATATTTAACACGAGAGATATCGAAAATTAGTATACATTCATCAACTCATTTAAAGATAATATAAAATCAAGTTTTTTTTTTTATTCTTTTCATTTCATATTTTTGAAAATTTAGTTGAATAAAACAGAAAGATTGTGACATCTTAAATTACAATAACAGCATGCCACGCCAAAAAAATCCAATTTCTGAGCCATAATTATTTGAGTATTAGAACAAGCAAAATGAGAGGAAATTCATCTACATTAAATACATAATTTGTAGGACAAAATTCATTTTACCTCTACAATCAGAAGGCTCTTTTGACCCAGGAGAATAAGTGTAAGAATTTGCTGGGCACTTGAAACATTCTTTAAATCCATCAGTTGGCGGTTCTCCAGTATAAGTATTACTTGGGCACTGAAGGCAGGGAACCAGACCAGTAGGAGAATATGTACCATAACCACACACAGCTAAATAGTAAACATTTTAAAAGTATTAACAAATATGCGTCGCATAAGCGGTATGCATTTATAAATATGAACGCTGATAAAGAAAATAAATATACGCTGTTAATAAGTTCATAATAATAAAGTAATCAATATTATAGCAATTACTTATTATAATAATTAAGTATTTGTCATAGTAAAAATTTCAATTAACGATTAAAAATTAATGATAAGCTTATAGTTATTTATTTAAAAAACATTATTTTTGGAAAATATTATGTTTAAGTGTACAAGAATATTTAAAGAAATAAAATTAAAATATCATGAACCTTGAATAGAAGCACAAATTTAAGATAAACATAAATTTATAGGATATTTTTGAAAATAGTATAAATTGTTGAAGATTTTGATCTTATGTAATACTAAATAAACCTAAACATTTCAATTTTCATTTAGTAGCAAGTGGGCGGTAGACTCTAGTTACTTAGTAACTACTTTTTCCTCAAATCTAATGAGTCTGTGACCGATATTGATAGGCCTTTTTAATTTAATAGTCATTTTTTGCACTTTTTCCCCTTGGATTAAATTATATTTTAAAATTTTTTTTTGTCTTAGAAATAATCTATGTTTTTAACAAATTAATTCAAATCAAAAATAAGTATGTGACAAAATTTAGTTAAACATACTGACTTTAAAGAACTCTTTTTAAAAAAAATTTGGGGAGGCATAAAACAAAAATGTCTACATAAACACTTTGAAATATGTGAATTGTTAAAGAACTCTTCTTCCACATGAATCTTTCCATCACAAATTGATGGATTCTGAAGAATCCAAATTTTGAATGGAGACATTGGGCATTTTAATAAATATTGTTTTTCAGAGTCTTTCTGCATTGTTGTATTTTTATCATCAAACAATTAAAAAAAAATTAATAAAAAAAAAAAAAAAAAAAGACGATGGGAAAAGTGACCAGTTGTTTGTTAAATTTAAGTCGCTAATTTTTTCAATGACTGGCTGCGTGGCGAGTGGTTATTTTCAGGTCTAATGCTCATAAACCAATTCTTTTGGCGAAAATATTATACTTTTATCAGGGTTCCCATTCAGTTTCAGGAAAAAAATTTCCTGACTTTCCAGGTGGGAGTGTCGGCTACCCCCGCCTACTGTCAATTTCATATGTATAGAATATTTTTTCAAGTCAATGGGCCATCGAACATTAATTGTTATATTAAAAAAAGATTATTTTCAAAGTTTCAAGTATTTATGCAGCTGGTAACATGGTAAACAATAGTTTTGAAAATATGTTGAATACAGTAGTCAAATTTTTAAAATTTCTATTTTTTTAAAGTTAAACTATTCTTTTTTTGGTTAATTCTTTTTGTATTATTTAATTAGATGATAAAACAATAGAAACATACAAAAATATTGATTATTACTCAATATTATACAGAAATATAAGCAATACTCCTGAAGCGGGCGGGGCTACCCGACTCTCCCCTATATCATGAAAATTTCAATGAAAATCCAAACCATATTTTATCTATACCATGTAATTTTTCATCAGACAACTTTGATTTTCTATCTGTACTGTCAAATATAAGATTTTGTGAACAAAGAAACATCATTGAATGAGGAAATAAGCATGGAAGTTTCACTAAAATGTGAAATTATAATAATTGTAATAGATGTTAGAACAAATAATTGTAATAGATGTTAGAATTATTTAACTCAAATCTCAATAACTGATTACTGTTACTGACAATTCTGAGACTGGTTATTTCTCAGGTTTGAAATAGGAGTTTTCTCGTTGTTTTTAATTGCAATTTTCCCTGCTTTTAAGAGGCAAAATGAAATTCCCTGACAATTCCAGGTTTTCCTTCGCCCATGTGTATGGGACATTGAAAAAAAGGAAAAAATCATCATACAATTATATCCTTAATCCAGTAACAGAAAAAAAAAACATACAATTTTTTAGTTTTTGTTCCCAGCTTCTTAATTTTTAATGGAAACAAGTTCAGAGTTGTTTTAAGAAGGAGTCTTATCAATTTTCCCATATTTGTTCGGTTGCTTTTTAAAAATAAAGTTTGGTGAAAAATTATTAGCAGCACCTGCAACCGTGGTGGAAAATTTCCGTTACAGGGGTAACATGTAATAAAAAAAAGCTATGTAAATTACAATTGTAAATAGGAGGTTTTTGATTTTCACTTTAAGAAGGCGTTTTTGACTTCAATTTACAGTCAACAAAAATACCTTACTTACTAAAAAGATAAAATGTTTATAACTTTATATATGTATTTCAAAATTATTATTTTGAAACAAAAGTGCATAATATAAAAAAATTCAAAAATGCAGGAAAATAAATTAAACTTACAGACGCAGTCTGTGATGCTCTTGCTTCCTTCCTGTCTGGTAAATGTCCCTAATGGGCATTGTTTGCACTCAGATTGCTGAGTCAAATCTTGATAGGAACCACGTGGACAGAAAATGCACCCACCTTCTAAAGAAGCATAAGTTCCAGCTGGGCAATGCACTGTAAAAATAAAATTATATTTATAAGTTTTAAAATTTAATTACAAAATATCCAACATGTTAGAAAACAATTATATTTCAAAATTATAAGTGTTTGTTAAATGAATTTTTAATGGACTTTAGATAATAAATGTTAATGTTTTTAAATTTTTTTTAAACCATTATGTTTGATTTTGAGAAAATGTTAAAAATTAATTTTAAATAACAAAAATTGATTCTAAACTAAAATTTTATTCAAATATGAGAGGCGAAGAAAAATTAATTTTCCAAATTTGATGACCTAAATAAACAAAACAGCTTAGCTATATTGAGTGATTTCTTGTTATTATCAAATAACAAGTAGAATTAAGAAATTAAAACAAATGTAACTTAGTAAAAAAATTTTCAAACATTTTATGTCAATTTTATTTCATTGCACTAAATGGCTTTTATTTGTTGATGGGATTTAAAATTTGTTTAAACACTAATGTCGTAAAAAAAAATTAGATTAAAAAAAAGCAAATTTTTTAAATTATTTCAGATTTAAAGTTCAAATGAAGATTTAAGTTTAAAGTTCCACATTGCAATTATAAAATTTAAATATGTAATCAAAAGTGATAAAATAATTTGAAAAATGAAGTTTAAAAATAGGAAATTAAGGAAAACTTTTTCATTTTAAAAACTTACAGCAATTAGGTATTTGTCCTTCCTTATCGGCATTTAAAACTTCTCCAATACCACAAGTAAAACCTCTGTCCACACTAGATCGAATAGCCAATACTCCTGGACATTGTCCACCGACAGCCTGTGATGTAATATTGAGAATAGGCTCTATAACTACTGAAGTACTTGGCACACTTAGATCAAATATGAGTCCCAAAGTAGATCCACATAAATCGTACAATAAAGTTTGACTAACGGCTGGTTTTATTCTTAATGTGTAGGTCATTATAATCTGCAATGGAAAAAATACTTAATAAAAAGAGAAATTAATAAAATACAATATGTATTCAGAAAATAAAAACTATGATTTACAGAAAAATATTTACACAATTCACGTAGGATTTTAGAAAAAAAAAAGCAGTGATTTTTCAGCAAAAGCGGAACTTTTAACTGCATTTCTCATAGATGATTTTTTTGTGTTAATGCATTATTTAAATCCCTAAAAAAATTTTTTTCAATTTAAAATAGAGCTTTGAATAAATATTTGTTTTAAGATGATATATTCAATAAAACTGTATCGTGAATAAGCATTCATAAATTTTTTAAAGAATGCCAATCTCAAGTGATCAATAATTTTTGAAATATTTTTTCTTTGGTAAATAATAAGCCGTGAAAAATGTTTATATATATATATATATATAATGCTTTTTTTGTCGAATATATATATATATTCTAATTGATGCAAAGATTTCAAGACATAATCATTGTAATCATTCAAAACAAACAATTTTTAAAAAATATGCAAAAAATTATATAAAAAAACTGTGAAATATTTGTAAATCTTTTGAAATTTTTTAAAAAATTGGGCAATTTATATTATTTTTGTACATAAATTGTTTATTGCCAAAACAAGAATACATTTATTGAAGTATCTCAAGCAAATCTCAAAATGTCCTGGTAGTACTGTGACCTTTTAAAGTAAAATAAAAATAAATAAATACTCTTACTTACTGTATTTTCAGCAATAGTTTTTACGGTCGTGTTATGGAAGGATATGTCCATTTTCACATTAATTGCAGAACAGCGACCAGATAGAATTTCATTCAATGAGGAATAGAAATTCCTAACATACGACACATATTGCTCTAAACATGAGGGGGATACAGCTCCACCAGCCCTGTATTCAATTTGTGCCACAACATCATAGGAAGCCTCATCAGTATCTACAAGAAATATATTCTTTTATTAACATATTCTATTGTAGAATTGAAATTATTGATCACTTTATAGCATGTATTTTATACTTTTCTATAGCATAAACATAAACGCCCAATTAAAAAAATTTTCGCTACGAAAATTATGAGCAAACAGTTTTCATTAAAAGTGCATTAATATACTTTTTTAACCAATTAAAAATGTATAAATTATAACTTGTTTGTAACTTAAAATTCAATCTTATTGACTTCAAAACTACATTACCTTTAAGAGAAAAAAAAAAAAAGAAAATTGAAGTGCTTAGTGGAAAAATATGTGAGGTGACAATTTAAAAAAAACTACATTTTCTTTTGTTTATGGGCAAGTTACAGCTTAAGATATGTTAAAACTATAATTTGTTCTGTCTAGATCATAAATAAAGTGATTTTAAATGAAAAAAATAATTTTTTTTTTAAAACACGGATTTACCTCAATTAAAATTTTGATGAAACATATATTTTACACTATAATTGCAAAATTCAGTGAAACTTGTTCACAGAAAAAGCTATGTTTAATACATGAATTAAATTTTTTGTGTGTAGCCCTACAGGCTAGATTTTCTCTAAATATACTTATCACACTGAAGGACATTCATGAACTGTTCAGGAAGGACAATAAGTGTATTTAAATTAAACCAGTTGATTGGGGTTATATGCTTCCCTTATAAATTAAAATTTATATTATTTTTGTTCATTAAAACCTTATTTTCACATATTTCTCGTGAGAAAATATTTAATAGCAATACATACTTTAAAGTTAAAAAAAATTGTTACTAAAAAAATGCTTTCAAATTTGATAAAAAAAAAATTACATAACTAATAAAATACATTTAAAATTGAACTATGAATTTAAATTTAAACACTATACTAACTTTAATCAAGCAATATTTATTTGAATCAAATAAAAAAATTAATGCCATATATACTGGTGTGTAAGTCGACTTTTCAAACCCCAAAAAGTTAACAAAAAACTAGGGGTTGATTGCAATAAAGTCGTACATTTGTTGATCGTGAAACATTGATGCATTATAATAAGGAATGAGTTAGATATAAATAACTCTGCATAAATATTCCTTTTTCAAATGACCCCTTTCAAAAACTATATTTAATATGTTATATACAAGCATTTTTTCTCATCATATTTTCTTTATATATAAAAGTTACATGTAAAGGTTTACACGAAAAATTTTATTCGGGAAAAAAATTAAGAATAAGAAAAGTTAAGACGATTTATTAATCAAGAGCATTTCAAAAAATATAACAGAATGAAATCTTTTAAAATATGCCTTAAAGCTACAAATATAAAGATTCCGGTACATCATCTATGTCGGATTCATTAAAGTTAGCAGCATTGTCATACGGGTCTCACTCTACAATGTATTCTACTTTATCTGTATTTGCTAAGTTGAAAAATCATCCTCCCCCTTATTAAAAAAATTAAAATATTTAAGAACAGCATTTGAATCCACATTTTGTATTAGTTGGCACATAACATCAATAGGAATAATAATCAACTTACCGACAGTGGTCGATTTATAGTACTGACAAATGAGGAATTTGCTATCTCATAACTAAAATTAAGGGTTTGACTTATACATCAAGATGTATGGTAGTATGACAAAAAAAATTATTTAATACTGCATAAGAACAAATATTCCTCACATCTAAAACGGAGAAATTTGTAAAATATTATATTCTTAGAACTTCATGAGAGTCATACTACGTTAAGTACCATTTCAATCCAATGACTAAAATACGTATATTTGGATAGGATATAAAAAATCAAAATAACTAAAATACTTGCCTTCAGATACACAATCAGGTACAATGCTACCAGGTACCCAAGCTTGACCAGCGGAACATTCATATTCCTTTAATGGAGCTCCATCGGTAAACTTAAAACCTTCTTTACATGTAGCTACACATCGATAGCCTGAAGTAGAATCATCAGGTACACAGTTAACATTTCCATTTGCTGGTGGTTCCAGTGACCAGTCCACACACGGTGCTGCTTGGACAGACACTTGGAAATGGCAAGTAGCCTGATTTCCAAATTTATCGGCAGCCATGACAGTTACATTGCGATAACCACCAAGGGCAATAAATGCAGTTTGTGGAGCAATCTGAATGTTAACATCTCCAGATTTGTCAGACACATTTACCATTCGTCGGACTTCCTCGAAATTTACTCGATAACTCTCTTGTTTTTCAACCAGTTCAATGACATAGGATTGTGGACAAGACAATGATGGTGGTGTGTCATCTAAATAAAAATTAGGAAATGACTGAGACACTAAGAGCTAATATTCCGAAATAAGGGTACATGCAATAAATCACAATTTACGTAAAAAAATTACCTTTAAGGTGTAAAAATATTTTTTTAAAGAAAAAAGTTATTTCGAATGATCATAATATAAAACAAATTGCAATTTAAAGTTAATTATTTTAAAAAAAAATATATTAATATAGCTCTTGAAGATTCTACATTGTTTAAAATTATTCAACTTGTTCAATGAATTACATTTTTAACAGCATAATATAAAGGGTTATTTTCCAACTAAAGATTTTGTATTAAAAAAAAAAAAAAAAAAAAAAAAAAAACAATTGTTTTATAAAATTTCAAATCTGCAATTGGATATAGAACTCATTTGTTTAAAATCAAATATCAAAATCAGTGCCCTCAATTTGTATTTGATTTTAGTCAAAAATAAAAATTGTTTCAGACAGCTCAAATCTGAAAATTAATATATAGCCGTTTGGTTTAAATATCAAAATCAGAGGCCTGAATTACTTAAAGGAGTTTTTAAAATTACTTAGGGAAAAGATAACACAGAGTATTTGCATTGCAAATGTGAATAGATAATTGCATCAATCACTTATTTTATGAAATTAAGCTGTGTACATACTTAAATATAAATTTTCAAAATTATAAGTTATTTGCATAAAAACATTATTCTGTTTATTCATAAGAGTGTCTTATGAACACACAGATAGCTGTATCTCTGAGATTCCTGTTTTAAATTTAGATGATAAAAAATTGGTTAACATATTCTTGATCAGTGATGAGTTAACTTGTCTTTTCATTCCAAACATTGTTAAACAATGACGAGTTAACTTGTCATTGCATTTATATTATCTATGTTAATTTATGAAACCCAGAGTAATATAGAATATTTCAAAAGCTTTGTGCATCATGTATAAAAAATATTAACTGATGACAAAGTTTCTGTGTAAAATAGCCCATCAATAAAGTGTTAATAATTATCTTAAGTGTTATTAGTAATTAATAGTAATTGTTAAGCAGTAATTGTAACATTAAGAGTTCATAGTAATTATCTTAAAGCACAGTTGTATTTTAAAAGAAGACAACACAGTATTCCTTCCTTGTATTGTAATTGAGATGAGAAAAAAAAAAAAAAACATTTTATGTATTTATTCACTTATTGCACCAAATTTCTTTTTCAAACCCACTATCTGCTTACGTTGCTTAAAACTTAATGAAAATAATCGTAGTAAGGGTCAACTTAAATAAAACAATAATCTATCAAAAATTATTCTTAAAGATTTAAGGAAGTAGAAAAGTTTTTTACCTGGCACAGTTATATTCACGGAACATACAGCAATGTTACCATCAAAATCATATGCAAAATATTGCACTACCATATCATTAAAAACCATCAGAGGTGGTTTAAAACCAGCAGGCTTCACTTCAAAACGTGCAAGTCTACCAGAATTATCATTTGCAGTTGGTTCAGTGAAGTTTACAAGCTGTAACCCATTTGCTGATTTTGCAACTACTATAGGTTTGTCAGGACAGTTAATAAAATGAGGTGGTTCTTGATCTGAAAAGAGAGACAACGTATTGTTTACGAATGTAAACATAAAGTACAATGACAAAAGAATAATTAGCAACAGACATATGTGTTTAGACGTGATTTAAAGTTCAGATAGAGAAAAATAAATGCAGGTTACAACAGTTATTGCTTGACTAAACAAGAAAAATAAAAAACTAACCAGCCTACCAGGGGCGGATTAAGCGTACGCGGGGCCCTAAGCCATTCAAATTTTTGGGGCCTTTAGATTAAATTTTTTTCTCGTATATTTTTTATTATTCAAATATAAAAGTATTTATATACAGTTGAACCTGTTTATCTCGAACCTCTTTATTTCGAAAACCTCTTTATCTCGAAATTTCTAAAATTCCCTACATTTACTGTCTAAAATCAATGTATTTTCTATGTTTATGTCGAATTTTTTTTCTTCAAAACCTCTGTTTCTCGAATTTCTAATATTAGAGTACAAATGTCAAAACTTTCTTTATCAGTAGAACTCGTAGACAGAGATGAATTCCGTGAATCCACAGGAAGTAGGGATGAACAGGTAGGGGGTGTTTCTTGGAATTACAATTACTATCCCTACACTTCCTTAACTAGAAAGGAATACAATGATTCTGGCAGTAAGTGAGGGGTTAATGAATAGTGACCATCAGGGGTTAGCTTTTCAACATAGATAAGAAAGCTATAGAAAACAGTTGGTATGCAAACTTGTAGATGCCATCGATGAATTATGTTAGACACTATCAGATGTACTGTTTTGCCTAGAGAAATGTGTCTCTAAAAACTATCCAAAAGGGTTTTAAAAAGCTGGTTTTAAGAATAGCTGTGAAGAGGATGAAGGCATCAGTAAAGAAGAAGAAAATGTTAACGCTGAAAATGCAGTGCCAGATTTGCCAGAATGGAATGCAATAAAATCTGGATTAATTGTTGACATTAATTTTGATGATTGTTACAAGTGGACAACTGCCTGGCAACATGCGGAACATTGGCAGTTGCGGAAATCATAGATAATGTCAAATGAATATTAGATGAAAAGGAAGAAACTGAAAATCATATTGATGAATCAGAAGTGAATGCAAAAGAAGTAGAAAAAGCTGTAGAATTCTTATAAACTATTCTTGAATTCCAGGAAAATGTTGGCTATGAGGAATTTGCGATCTTTCTAACCTCAAAAGAATAATCGGAATAAGTAGTGTTATACATCAAAAATCTTCGAAAAATTATTTTCAGTGTTTAATGTATGCTAAAAAACTGTTATGTAAATAGATGTATGTGGTATAATTAATTTAAAGAAATGTCTATATTTTTCAACTAAAAACAATTAAAGCACTTTTAATAGAATTTCTTAATTAAAATTAATTTTTTAAAGTATCTGTATAACTCGAAACCTCTTTATCTCGAATTTTTCGCTTTTCCCGTGAGATTCGAGATAAACAGTTTCGACTGTATCTTTTCATTAAGAAAAAATATTTAAAATAAAAATAAATAATAATAAATTAAATTTTGCTTTATTTTGTTAATTTAGAACTAAAAAAATTATCGTATTTAACTAAGATATATTTGAAATTGACTTTTTTTTAAAAAATCATTGTTTTTCTTAATTTTTTAAAATTTATTAAAAAATTTTTTTTTCAAGGGGGCCCCAGGCCATGGCCTAGTCTGGCCTAATGGGTAATACGCCCCTGCAGCCTACAAGTAAATAATCAAGCCACCATGACTCAGGGGTTAAAGCTCTCATTTTGAAGGACTAAGGATCGATTTCCAATGGCAACTTGAAGCTCACCCAGCTGCAGATTGATAGGTATGAACTTGTCTGGAATGAAAAAGGTGGCTTATGCGCAAGGGTGACCGCAATGCCACATTCACATTGCTGGTCATGAAATTGTGGAGCCTTAACCAACATAACCTCTCTGGCTAATAGCAGGTTGTTGAGGGAAATTGCTTTACCTTTTTTAAGTAAGTAAACAATAAAAAACCTTTTGAATCACACTTTTTCAGAGTAGTTTTTGAATGCAAACAATAAACTGGGCTTTAAACAATGAACTTAAAGTAACCTAAACAGGGGTCCGTCCAGACATTTTGTGAAAGGTCCCGTTTTTGTAAAATTGTGAAAAATTAATCATAATTTGTGAATATAAAATAAACGTTAAGTTACATTCTTTCAACCAGGGTTCCGCTTTTGTAAATTTGTGCAAATAGGGTCCTGTTATTGCAAAAATCTTTTTAAAGGAGTTTTTAATTTGTAGATAGACACAAGATTATGCTCAACACTGTAAAATCATAATAATAAAAAATTAAATTTTCAAAAATAAACAGCAATTGCTGCTACTAAATTAAAGATGCAACATACAAATATTTGATATTTATACTATACTGCTGAACGCAGAATATTCATTTCAGATGAATAATGGAAGAAGCATCTGCCAAAGACAAAACTTAATTCATTTACATCCGTCTTTCTTTTTTTCCCTTTGGGAAAGGTTTATTCGATTAACAAAACAATAATGAAGATAAACAAATTTGTGAAGGGTCCAATTAAAAGAAAAATTATTTTGTGAAAGGTCCGTTAACAGATCCAAATTTCTTCTAAACAGATCCCCGCTAAAAAAAATTAATAATTATTTATTATTTTTTATATAAACTTTACACGTTTTTGTCTTTTAATTGGTATATAATTTTGATTTCTATACCATAAAGATATAATTTATAAATACTCAAAAAAAAAAATGTCCACAAATAAAGAATCTTAAATAATTCTGAACTTCAAAAACCTCTGGTCTCAAACCATGCAGATTTCAAAGGATCTTAAAAAATTATTTTCGATTAAACAAATAATAATTTACTTAGTATATATATTTCTAAAAATGTTAAAGAAAAACTTACCCACACAAATTGGATAACCGTTATTATAGCCTAAAACCACAGGATCTGCAGTGTCTTCACAACCCATCAATTCAAATTTTAAACAAGGATTTTTATTGTAGGATACAATTGCAAGTATAACTTGGCGAGCTCGTACACTTAGAGGTAAATCAATACGAGTTAACTCTCCATAGTTTCCAGGTTCTCGAGCAGACAAATTAAAATTCTGAAAAAAATTATACACGTGCACAGAAAAATTAGCATAAATATAAACTGAAACTGGGAATTTAAAAGAACTCAAAAATTATCAGTTGTGATAAAAAATTTTAATATGATGTTAAAATATTAAAAATAATTCTAATTATGATTGATAATGATAGTAAAAATTTTTTTTTTCTAAAAGTAACAATTTAATTTCAAAATCAAATAATTCATGATATTTGATTTATTTATAACTTAACCTTGAAGTTAATTTTTTTTTTCCAGTTAAAAAGCAAGTAGTATTAAGACGAGTTTAGATCATCAAAACTAGGTTACTGTAACTAGGAGTTAAGAATTTTACACTTAAATAAATAACTATTTTTTTCACAGGCAAAAGAAAAAAAAAAAAAAAAAAAAAAAAAAAGCATATGTATGTAATGCATAATCTAATCTAGAATTACAAGCAGAAGAGTTTTGAAAATTTATAACTTTCATTTAAGATGTATTGTAAGATTTTATAACCCCTTTAATTGTCAAGTTATTTTTTCCATCTAATTTTATATATGATTGTAGAAAAATTGAAGAATGAATAAGTATAATTTTTTAACAAAAATATGTGTCATGTAGTTAAAACTGAAACATACCAAAGGAACTCAAACTTTTTTATGACATAGAATGATATTGAAAAATAAGCAACCAACATATTACATGATCTTATTAATTTTCCTAACAGACCTGATCTATAAAAAAAAAAATTATCGCTGATAATTTTTTGAGAATTTTTTTACCTGAAACTAGTAAGTTTTTAAAAAATTTATTTATAAGTTTTTTTAAAATTTAAAATTTTTTAGTCTGATTTATTATTAGAGAGTCAATTTTTAATAATTTAAGTCATAATATTTATGTTGCATTTGCCTAGTTTTATTAAACTGACTTTTAACTAAACACTTAAACAGCAATTAATTTAAGTTCATTTAATAAGACTTCATGAATATACCAAGATTATTTTTGTTTCCTGACAATTTGTTAAAATATTTAAATTAAAATTAAAAATTGAGACTTGCATAAAAATATATATAAGCAATAAAAAAATGAAATGACAAGTTCAGTGGAAGCTATCTTTCATCAAAATTTCATGCTTATCAATATTCCAACAAATTCATTAGCTAAAATTTGAAAATAGATGTTAATAACACAAGAGATAGGCTTGCATAGACTGACTAAAAATAAATGATACATATTATATAATTTAGATAAGCTGATTAAATGGAGCTATCAATTAATTTTGACAAAAAAAAAATTACTGATCTGTTAAGGTTTGTTACACTTTTTATATGAAAAAGATATGAAAAAGACAAACTATTGAGAATAATATATATTTGTGACAATGTTAAAGAGATAAAACTTACAGGAAAGTAAACAACAAAGTTCTCAGTTGTCCCAACTCTGTAAAAGAATCTAAGCTCGGTAGGTCGACCACTGACATCATTAGTGACCACTCCTTTGACGTATAAAGATTTGATTCTGTAAACCCTTCCCAAATCAACAGTAACATAAGTAAATGTTTCTTCCTTAGCACACCATCCAGTGGCACTATTCAAACGAATGTTCTAGAAAAAGTTTATAAATATACATTAAAATGAGATTCAAAAATTTATTTAATTACTAAATATTAAATGTATAGCAAATGAATCAAACATAAACCATTTCAATATTTTTTTAGATTAAATTTTCTTTGCTGAACATTTTTACAGTATTTTTTTCTAATATCTTGTTAAGTTACATTGTTTAATTTATAAGAATTAATGTAAGTAGTCCAGTTTTTTAGATTTGTTAAATGCAACTCAGATTTTTCACAAGCACTGAAGTAGCTTCTGTAACAGATTTAATAAACAATTCTTTTATAACCAGACAATAATTTATGTTTTGTCAGTCAGAAAGTATTCAGACTAAGTGATTACTTCTATCGTTAAATAGCATACAATGTCAAATAAACACCAAATACTATTGAATCTGTATAAAGAATGATAATGATAATATTGCAATTACATGCATACAATCGATTCATAATTAACCAAAATACAGTTATATGTATACCTTTGCTTCATAATTAACTCTCTGAGAAGTTGCATTAAATGCAGCATCAGGGATTTCACCAGATGTCAAGCCTAATGGTTTGATTACTTTGCATTCAGCATCTAAAAATGATTTTTAAAAAATACAGTTTAGTTAATTTTAAAAATATAAAACTAGTTTTTTTAGTATATCTTTTAGAATTAAAAACCTATTACTTAATTAATGTTAAAAATAAGTATACTATATATGTATACTTTCATATTTAAACATTAAAAAAATATAACTTTAGAAGATGGTGCAGAAATCACTCTTTAGTTTAGCAAATAATCAAGAATATAGAAAAAGTAGTTTCAAAATTATAAATATGGCAATTCAAATTTTTCACTACATTACATTTCATAAAATATCATAAATAATTTAAATAAATATTTTAAGAATTCACTTACTTTTTACACAAGTTATTGGATCAGTTGTATAAGGAATAAATCCTGGTCTTTCACAGCTAAACATTACTTCAGAGTTATGTTCATAACTACTGGCCATTTGTATACCATCTGCAGGCCTTCCAGGATCTTCACAAACAGGACCTATAAGACCAGGACTAAGCATTAATCCATCATTGGGCTTTAAGATAATAGTTAAGTAATAACTGTTTAAGAATATTCTATTCTATGACACTACTTTATTTAACGTTATACAAAATATATATTTTGATTGTACAGTGCCAAAATATGTTTGTCATTTGATTTTACATTGACCAAATATGGCTGTATTTTGATTTACACTGATCAAATATGTTTATTTATTTTTATTTTTTTAACTTTACAGTAATCAAATATGGTTGTATTTTAAATTAACAGAGACAGAATATGTTTTCCTTTTGATTTTACACTGACAAAATATGCTTATTTTTTTATTTTACAATGACCTAATATGGTTGTTTTATGATTTTTACAGTGACAAAATATGATAGTCTTTTGATTGACAGCGATCAAATATGGCTGTATTTTGATTTACAATGAACAAATATGTCTGCCTTTTGATTTTATTGTCACAAAAAGTGTTTGTTTTTTTAATTTAAAGTGACAAAATACAATTACCTTTTGATTTTACAGTTTAAAATAACTATTTTTTTTTCTTATTATACAGTGAAAAAATATTTATTTCTTTTGATTATACAGCGACAAAATATATTTGCCTTTTGGTTAATAGAGATAAAATTTCTCTATTTTTTAAAAAAATTAGCCAAAGTAGTTAATTTTACACATTAATCTAATATACCTTCACATCTGAGGTCTCCAAAATCCCATGTACCATCTTCCATACACCTAACTACGTTATCATTAAAATTAGATTGTCCGGCAACGTTAAATGTCTCTTCACAGCCAAAGTAAAAGCTTGACTGATACTGTGTGTCAAGAAATTGGCCATATGCTGATCCAGTACTTTCTGGAGGTACACCACAGTCAATTCCTAATTAAATAAAAGGAAATGCATTGTATTTCAAAGTAATTTTTTGAAAATTCATTTGTATATGAAATTAAATGATGTGCATTTTTTTTATTATAATTGTAACTAATAAACACCACTTAAAAAAACTATTTATCTATACTAAAACAAACTGTGCACAATATTTATAAATGCTTTTAAAATTGAGGAACATATAACCTCTACCTACATTTTGATTTTTAAAGATATATGAGAAAATGTACATAGTATGTGGGGGAGAAAAAGAGAACAACTAAGACTACCCAGTAGTCTATTAAACCATGCAATATCACAAGTAAAATTCTTAGCCTTTTTAAGGAATAAAAAAATTGTTGAAAAAAATCTTCATTAGAACATCCGAAATTTTTTTAAAAAAATTGTAAGGTATATCTATCATTTATTGTATTTTAGAGTCATTAATTCTAACTAAATAATCAATTACAGCTATTTTGAAAAGAATTTACTGAGCAGATTTCACAATGATAATTGTAAAGATACTTTTTACTGATAAAATAAGAACTTATTAGAAAACTGTCATTATTTTATGAAAGGTTTCTTTTCTAATTTAAGAATATTTTAATGTAAAATAACCTCTTTCTTTTGGAAATTTTTTTTATACAATTAAAGACATTTTATCACAATATATTAAGAATTTTATACATCCTTTCGAAATTTAGAAAAAATTCGATTCTTATTCTGAATTTTAATGTGGGAAATAAGAAATATATGTGAGATAGTCCTTAAGCCAGGCTTTCAAGCTGCCTACAATCAAAATGCAAATTTTCAGCAATATTTTTGTCAGAAATTGTATTTGTGAAATTCTTTACACTGATTAAATTTCTGAGAACCAGAGTCCAATATACTGGATAACATTGCTATAATTTAAATACTTAAGAAATATTTTTTTCCTGTTTGTATGCTTTTAGAAAGCAATTATTTTTACATAATTAATATTATGTAAAAATATAATTAGATTTACCCTAGTTGGTAGGCATTTTTAATTATAATGAAAAGGAAAAGGTAAGATATTTGATTCAAGTAACTCTTCTGATAGTTTTATGGTATTTAAATAGCAATTATTTAAGTCTAATGGATTTTGTTTTATGAAAAAAATTTGAAGAAATATGCAATAATAATAGGCTACAATATGTAAAAAATGTTCAAAATAAAATACACATAATCACACATACAAAAATTAAAAATAATTCTAAAAAATAATCAAGTTCAATTACAGTTTTTTTTTTTTTTTAAATTTCTGTCACATTTATAAGTTGACTTTCTAAAAAACTACATTCCTAATAAAAATCAAATTTTTTACCATTAATTAACCCTTTAATGGCTTTATTTATTTCAAGTAAGGGTACATTAAAACACTTTTTGAATTTAGTTGAAAAAATTAATTTTGATTAGTTGATAAAATTAATTTGAATTTTAAAATTTTTTTGTGGCAAGCATGTTTACTACTACCCAATAGATGTCATAAAAAAGTTAGAGATTTAATTACTTTTTATTTGTAAAATAAATTTTATAAATACTCCAAACTGAAAAAGGAATTATATATTATAACTTAGTAACCAATTTTATTCAATATTATTTCATCAGAGCTATAGTTAATAACAAATGGCATACCAAAGTTAAAGTGGTGGTAAATATACTTACCACGGCTTTAGAAAGGGTTAAAGTTAGGATCTCATGAGAATATAACATTGAAATGCATTAAGGTAACATTGAAACTCAACACTAAATCAATATTTGAAAGTCTTCAGCTATGTTTTCAGCTAAATTTATTTTAACATAATAGCAAAATTGCAAATGGTATTACACTTTATTTATATTCTATAGCTATCGTTGAACAGCCGACCCGATTCTGGGTTTATGACTACCAATGTTCCACTCCGTATCCTTGTAATTTTGATCCCAATCCAGAAGACAAAGGAGTCACTGGGTCAGTACTGCCAGAGGGTACTGATTTGTTATGGGAACTTGGAGGACTTGGTGACCCTGAAAGATTTAATGTGCCCCAGTCACCATTTACTTTGGCCGGCGGAGATCAAACCCACGACCTCTTATGCATGGGCCCAGTGCCCTACCTACCAGGCTATCCCGGCCCCTGGTATTAACATTTAAACTTATTTACAAATGAAACATACATGTAATAATTAAACAATGAATATAGTTTGTAACAGAATATATTATTTACTTGGGCACTGTGGTGCTTCTCCTGACAGCCAATAACTAGATTTGCCAGCTTGAGGATCAAAAACGCACTGTCTAAAATTAGACGTAGCAGTAGATCGCAAGGGCCGTCCTGTCTCATCACAACTGATAGTGATATTTTCTAAATATGGAATACTTTCAACATCTTCAGAATAAAAGATTTCAAGTCCTTGTTTCGAATCTGAACTAATTATGGGGCAATGTGCATCTAAAAAAAGTTAAATCATAGAAGATACATGAAATTGACATTGTAAAATATCAAACATGTTGATGTTGTAAAATGAACCTTGAAAATTTAAATCATGTAAAAATATATCTTACATTTACAAGTTGGTGTGGTACCATTCCATTCACCGTTGCTATTACATAACAGTACAGAGCTTCCTATCAAAACATAACCAAAATCACATTGAAAGCTAACCAGATCACCAAAATGGAATTTTGATTTAGTTGACAGCAGTCTTCCATTTTCAATGTCTTCAAATGATGCACACTGCTTAGCTGAAATTGAGTTTAAAAAGGTTTTTCTCAGTGTTATTATTTTTAAGTCATTGTTTTAATATAACATTGCTTTAGAGATAGTTATAAAAAGAAAATTGAGCATAAAATTTCTTTAATTTAGTGTATTATCTAAAAAGAATAGGGTATACTTTGAGCTATGTAGACTAAGGAAAAAAATACAATGTGAATGAAGCACAAGCTATCTATACAAGTTATCTGTACATTTGTCTTTCATTTACATTGTCTTTCTGCTTTGATGTTATTATTTTTAAATCTTTGTTTTGATGAAATACTGTTTTAGTGATATGTTACAGATTTTATAGACAAGTAATAAAAAAAGTGAATGAAAATAGAGTTCAAAAATAATTTTAATATAATAATAAAGTTTAGCCGTTAAGATATCTTTTAATTAAATACTGTTTCATTGTAGAGATTTTCCTTATCATAACTTATTAAAGAGCAGTAGTTATTTTTAAGCAAACCTATAAGATAGATAAATTGACAAATACTTAAATCACAACACTTAGTTTCCATTAGTTTTATAGTCATGAAAATAATTTCACAGTCATGAAATTGTGAATAATTTTATGGAGAATAAAATTGAAGTCATTTTAAATCAGAATTTATTTTTAAATAGAATTTAATTATGATAAATGCGCTGAAACTATAACGAACAGATGCAGGTAAGACATTAATTTAAAAAAATTTAGATGTTTATCACAATCTATTGTAAATTACGAATTAGTAGCTCATAAAACTTATTTTTATAAGAAAAAAAGTTTTAGTGGAGTTTTTATTAATTGTTTAAAAAAGATGTTTCTACAAAAACTGTTTCAACAGTGGATATAAAAAATGGTGAATGCTTCTTCAATAAAATTAGAATAACAACAATAATAAAAAAAACTTGTAGGAATAACAATGGCATAATAAAAAGATTAAACTATTTTTAAAAAAATTTAAGCAAATTTTAACACGTGCTCATATTAAGAATTAAAATGATGTAATTGTGTTTATGTATTGAAACTTTAAAGCACTTGAAGTACATCATGAATCAAGTTTAAAGCTTTTCATTAATACTATTTAAAAATTACAAACTCTAGTTGCATTAAAATGTAGAATGCTAGTAAACTGAAAAAGATTGACATTGAGATGACCCTAAACACACAGAAACACAGTTTGACCTGCAAACTTTAATAGCAAGTAAACAAGTTCTTTTCAAGTTATTTTGAGTACAACACTAAACGGAAGTGAAATATTCTGGCAAATTTGCCAACTAGCAAAAGCAACATAAGTTAAAATTAATCTACAATAAAAGATATTTGGAGAAAAAAAGTTCTTTTATAAGGTTTCAATTATTTATTTATTTTGAATAGGTATACTAATTTATATTTTTTTTACAGTGTTTTGATTTAGTAATTATATTAAAAAGAAATTTACAACCTATACAAATACTATTACAATTTACATAAATAAAGTAAAGTATAATACTGATATTAGGAATTTACTATTTATTCATTTACTGATTTTAACCAAGCTAACTATTTATTTTTTGAATGAATACACTTATTGATATTTTTTACATTGTTTTGGTTTAGTTATTATATTAAAAAAATCCAATTTATATAAACGTTATTACAATTTATATAAATAATGTAAATTATAATACTGATATTAGGAATTAACAACTTATACAATTACTGATTCTAATCAAGCTATAGGACTTATACAATTACTGACAATTACTTTACAACTTAACCAATTACTGATTCTAATCAAGCTATAGGAAGCAATTAAAGAAATATCAACTTACGAACACAAGTCTTGTTAATTGTGTATGTGTCTCCAACTTTAGTTCCTGTTTCACTTTCAGGAATGCTAAAGCCACTGGTTCCATTTTTCTGATATAGCTCATAGCCAACATTGCAGAGGCAGTTATAACTTCCTGGATTATTAATACATCTCTGATCACAGCCACCATTACTGTCAAGACATTCATTTACATCTAAATAAAGGGACAATAATGTAAATTATGGCAGTCATTTAAACAACAACAACAATAAAATTATATTTAATCAGATTAAACAACATTTATATGAAGAATAGTAATGTTAAGTTTATATTAAAGGTTGAATTTAGCATGGCTTTATTCATCAATCAATATATTTTTGTTAACATCTAAAATACAATAATTTAGAATAATTAAATTAAAAATAAAACATTATAAAAACCAATAACAGTGCGGAGGATGTGTTTGTTAGCATTACGATTATCTGGGTTTGAGCCAGGGACCTTTTGGTCCATGACATGCGGCTTTTTAACCAACATCCCAAGCAAGCATGAGTAAGAAAGCACATGATACAAGATAAGGAATACAGTACATATTGCAAGCTCTCTCTTCGATATCGAGATAAATTAGCTATCTATCATCATGGTCAGACGGATGTCTTATAGTGGTTAAAGCGCCTAGTTAGAGGCTCTAAGATCCCTGGTTCAATTCCAATCAGGACCAACCAACACCTCTTCCATATTCCTCTCCAAAAGGAATTAAATTAATCCAATTCTCCTTCAAAATTTAATAAATTGCAAGGAAAATAGATTATTGTATAAAATCTTATAATAATAATAATAAAAAAAAAAAAATAAAAAAAAAGGAGAGAGATGCACAATTGGAATCTTAAAACTATTTCATATAATTTTGAAAACTTAAAACCTGAGATTTTTTAACATCATTTAGATTGAATTTGAAGGACAGATTAGAAAGAAGAAATTCTTTAAAAACACTCAATTTTTAAGGTTTTAGAACATGCTATGGTCAGTTGCAAATGTAAAACCTTAATTTAATCTAAGAGTTAAAATGCAGTTTTCAATTAAGAAAAAGGAACTTACTAATTTTCACTAACATTTTTGAGTTAATTACTACTGGTTCATGAAATCAAAAGCATCAATAAAAAAAAAAAACATTTTAAGGAAATAAAAAGTCAGAATAGTCATATCTTAACTTAAAAGTCATGTGATTCTCTATAACCTGCTGATTTAGTATCAAAAGATCTCGAAATGTTTAAAAATCAATAAATATGATTCATCAAAAAGAAACAGTTCTATATTGGGATCATTACTCTGAAAGTAGTAAGGAAAAGGTAATTTGTATTTTTTTGGAAGTTTTAATTTAATATATTTATTACCATGGCAGTCTTGTCTAGTACATCCCATAAGCTCAACTCTGATGCACGGAGCTCCAACATAATCCATGATGAGAATCCTTACATAGCGGGCTTCTATGGGCATTGGAAGGCTGACAATAGATAACCCTGATCCACCATTATGAGTTAAACGGAAATCAATGGGCTGTTGAAAAAAAGCAATTTTAAAGAAGCGGAAATGCATATTAGATAGAATAAATACATAAAATTATAGGGAAGGATTTTGAATTGCAAGTGAACTTTGAATTAATAAAACTTAGTAAGTTCCATAAATTTAGTTACAGCAATTATGTTTGTTAAGTTTTAAGTCAAGTTTTAGAGAATTGCAACAATTGAAAAGCATCAAAATACATAACATTAAAAGCATTATAATTCTATAATTAAGGCGGTTTTAATTCTGGTGGCGATATTGGAGTTACTGGGGTGGGTCCATGGTTTAGGACTCACTGGGGGAAGCCTGGTGTATTGCCGGTGTATATGTTTGTTTTCTTGGCCACAGTATTTTTCCAAGACATGCCCCCTCTCAGAGAATAGGTGCAGAGCTGTGTGCTGATGTTCACGTGAGACTTTATGGTACTATAATTGAAGCACCTTCACGGTGGTCACAATTTAACATGTTGCATAAACTCAAATATTTTCTGCGGAAATTTTAGGGTAATTAACCCTTTGGTCACATTTCAACCTACAATCTTCTCAGCATTGTAAAACCAGTTTTCAATGTAAGACTTTATGGTGATATAATTGAAGCACCTTCACAAGTCACAATTAGTGGTCACAATTTAATGTGCTGTATAAACTCAAATATTTTTCTAAAGAATAATTAGGGTAACAAATTTTTTGGCCGTCACATTTCAACCTGTTATCTTTCCAGCATTGCAAAACCAGTTTTCTAATTCTAATGGATGGTGTTTTCGACACTAGGGAGCGCTGCAAGCCGCTCATACTTCCTGGTTACTGTTTCCGGTGTATTTTAAAACCATTTGGCTCATAACATGATCATTGTGTTTTAAGATTCCTGCTAACGTGGTATTTGAATCCTTATTAATAAACTCAATCTTGCTTCTCAAAAACTATGCTAACACTAACGTAAGATGGTGCACAGCTTGCAACACGAACAAACAGTAATAAACAAATGGAAAGGGGCCAAATCAAGACTGCCAAAAAAGCGAGTTATTCAAAATCTAGCAACCATGTCACCTTTTTTAACAATATATCTCTAAATAACTAAAACAAATTTTCACTTCAAACTCACCAGAATTACATAATAACATTAATATCTTATGAAATACGGCAGATTTGAGCTCAGAAATTATCGAATTTATTTCTTTTATTGAAAACAAAATTATCAGTTTGAAAATATCGCCTCGCAGAATAACATGTAGTAAGCAGCTGCAAACTTTCTAACCGGAACTAGAGCAGGCATACAGCTCGAGATTCTTATTGTTTACATTTCTACTGAAAACAGCATCCATAGGTAAGGAAACATTATTTTTAGATAGGAGAGACTTCACGATGTTTTTTTAGATTTGCAATAGCACCAGGGGAATAAATATTATTTTTATTCTAACTGACAATTTAATTCCAGTTCCCATTAAATCACTTGTAATGAAAAAAAAAAAAAAAAAATACTAGTAAGAAACTTTCAAAAAAATTTTTTTTTGAGAATTAAACTTATTTTTATTGAAAACTGAAAGTTTGAAAAAAATAAATATACTTAATTACTTAAAAAAGACCAGATATACAAACACAAAGCAAAAAACTCACTTGGCCAAAAGGATCTCCATATGTACGGAATAAATCTGTAAGATCATCACTATACTGAATTCGTACAGCCATGGGTATTGCTTGAGAACCATCTGGCCGAGGAACAGATTGTGTTCTGAGCCCACGAAGCACTACAGGAGCACGAAGATCAAACTGAATCCAATTTTCTCCAGGTCTCTGAATATTGCCACACCAACCAAAAGGATTATCTAGCCGAACACCCTAAAAATAACAATTATTTTTCAGTAAAATTAAAAAATGAATATCTTTTGATTAAAAAGGACCAGTTTTTAACTCATTATTAGTTAAAATAAAACAGGGATAAAAACAATCATACATTTTTGCTGTAGCCAATTTCAGTTCCAGATGCTTTAATGCGACTGTCTGGGATATTTCCATTCGCAACACCTAAATCACCAACTGGTCGACATTCTACAAATAAAGTATAAAGGTTTAATTTAACATTTTATTAAAACATGTGAATGAAAAACATGAAAACTTTTATAGGTAACCATCAGTAATAGGGAATTTACTTTGAAAGTTTCAAATAAAAATTTAACTTTTATTAACTTTGGATGCTGGGCTAACACACATATATTAGTTAAATAGTTTTCAGTAATCAATAGGCTAAAAACAGATTTAAAAATTAAGATTAAGAACCTTGTGGGTTAACATTTATTTTAAGTACTGAAATTAAAAAAAAATTTACTGAATACAAATTATTATACCAGTTACATAAATATAAAAAACAGTTTCAATAATGTTTATGATAGATCAAATATCAGAATGTGAAAAATATCAAAAACAGTTAACAAAACATTTCTAAGGATAAATTAATATTCTTTATTTATAGATGATTTAACATATAAGAGCCCATTCCATGCCACTGTTACCAATTTTTGATACTGCAATTTTTATAAAAAATTATCTATTACATACTAAATGATCATCAGATTTCCATATGAACTTAAACTACAGATTTTGTGGGAAAAGAAAATTTAAAATACAAGAATTTTAAGAACAAAATTAATTTGATAATTGAATTAATTTGAGATTGAAAATTGAATTTTTATATTTAGGCAAAGAAGGAAATTCCAGCACAATAATTACAATAAATTAAACACAATAATTAAAACAATTCTACCCAAATGCTTGACAGTAAAATAAAAACAAACCCATGTTTGGTTCAAAGCCTTTTCTACATTTGCAGTAAAAGCCTCCATCTGTATTATTACATTTAGTAGAAGCAGCATCGCATGAAGAAGATAGGCATTCATCAATATCTAAAACAAAGAACAAAAGCTCTTAGGAATAAATTTATGCAAACTCGAGAGTAGATATAATATACAAAGGAATTCACCCATTTATTTATTTATAAGATTGAAAGTACATTAAAAATATAATAAAAACGCAAACAAATGTGGCAGAACAGAATTGAATTTTATTTGGCAATGTTCATCACAAAATTTTCAATTACATAATTTTTTTTGAAAATAATTATGTCGTAAAGTAAAAATAATGGTTTACTAACAGATTTCTTAAGAACCTTTTTTAATGTGTATTATAATTAAACATGCTTTCAAATACAAAAGTCAAGTTGTTTTTTAAATTTTATTAATTTTAATTTTTTTAAGGAACTGAAATGTGCTGTGAGCTAATTAATGCTGTATATTGAAATCTGTGCAGTTTAAAAAGTTCTTAAACCAGAGAGTGAGAACAGGATATCTAAGATATTACAGAAAATATTAAATAACTTTTTCATCACTCTAATATTGAAAATTCATAATAAAATGATTGTAAATAAAAGTTTCAATAAACTTAAAGTATTACTATACAACATTAACTGATAAAATTAAAAGACAGCAACTAAAATGAAAAATATACAAACATTTATATATTAACATTTGTGAAATTAGTTTATTTTCTATGGTAAATCTAATTCGATGTTAAAACAAAATTAAATCAATTTCTTGATTAAAAAAAAAAAGTGAAAAATACCAAGATTTTCTAGAACAAAAATGGAAAAAGACACAAAATTGTAATTTCTATTACATTGAATCCTATTTATCGACAGTTTTTGTTATTTTAATTTACGCTATAGATGATAAATTTCTAAATAGTTCATTATTTCATATTGAAATTAAAATGTTTTTTATGACACACAAAACTATTAATTATGTTCAGCTGTGAACACATGTATAGTTCGTTCACCAGGAGTTGAGACATGGCCTGCCTTCATCGCGTGGTATCCGACGATACTATTTCGCTATTTTTGGGAGAAGGATGTAAACGAGGTTGCTGTTTAGCAATCGTATGACAAAAATATTAATTTTGCAATCCTTATGTGCATTTTTTAACATTAAATATTCAAATTTGATTATGTTCCTCTCTTTTGAGTGAATAGCTTGTCCTTTTTGAGACATTTTGCTGCAACATATTTAATTAACTAAAGTAACGAAAGGTATAATAGCAGACGATAAAACGAAGTAAGTGACTGAAAAGGAATCCCATGTTTGCGTTTGACACGCATTAAGGGTTGTCTCAATTTCAAGTGCGGAGACGCTTCTCCTCTTATTCCCGCGCTGAAATGAACTCTACGTCCGAGGAGGTGGAGCCAAGTGCCAACTCCTGATGAACAAAGTATATCTGTGACACTAATTACAAAATGAGAGTAATTAATTTTTGTAAGTTAAATTATTATCAATTGTTACACTTACTTTGCCTCCACCATTTGATTAACCCTAGCGGAACACATATTTTAAAATACTTCAGAATTAAACTAACTTTATTTGTAAATATAGTTGCTTACCTCTGCAAACAGACATGTTCAAGAAATTTTGGTCAGCTCCACATTTGATTGTAGGACTTCCTTCTAATGTGTAGCCTTTAAAGCACTGCACTCTTCCTTCATCTCCAAAGAAGTATTCCTTATCTTTATCTACTACAAAACCATTGTCAATTTCTGGCAAAATTGGGCATCTGACACCTACAAAAAAGATCACATTTGATCACTTATTTTGTTGAACCAAGTATTTCATAAAATAAAAGAAAGGTTTATATATATTATCAACTGGAATGCACAATATTATTCAACAGAAAATAAGTAAAAAATCTTATGCATAAAATTATTGAGTTAATTTTTCAGTTGTTTATTGAAAAAAAAATGGTTTCTTAAATAATCAATTAAAATAAAGGAAAACTAAATTATGTATTTAATATTAAAAGCAAAAGAGAAAGATAAAAACAATAATTATATGTAAACAAAATCTTAACAAGAACTAAATGATAATTTTTATGTAAAATTCACAATAAACCTAAGCTTAGTTTTATTTTAATTAATTTAAACAATGTTTAGAAAAATATATGTTAATAACATAATTTAATTTATAAGAACTTTTTTAGATGAGGAATTGGAGGTGACTTAATTAAATTCTAAAACAAAGGCGCTTCTTTAAAAAAAAAATGTATAATGCGCTCTGAATATTTACATAAATATAAAATTATGCATGAGGAAAACTTTTAATATTAGGAATGTAACACTAAAACATATTAATAGAGAATATTTATTATGATCTTTAATAATAAAACTATCTTTCTAACCACAATCAAAAAGTTCAACATTATTTAATTAATTTTTTAATAAATCAAAACTCACGTTTGCAAACTGGAGGCTCATAAGACCACTGTCCATCACTAGTACATACAAGTACAGGTGCTCCAGTCCTAAAATAACCAGATTCACATTCAAATCGAATGACAGTCCCATATCTATTTCCTTCACCAGTTAAAATAGTTCTAATTGCATTTGGAGTCTCTGGCAATGCAGGGCAAGATGATGCTAGACAAATGGGCAATTTTTCCCATTTACCATTTTCTTGACATCTAATAGTTTCAGTTGGTCGACCACCCAAAAACCCAAAGCCAGCATAACAGTGATAAGTTGCCTGTCCTCTATATGTAACATTCGTGGAAGCAATAGCAAATCCATTATCAATTTGAGGTACAGGGCCACAATATTTCTCTAAAAAATAAAATCATTAATAGTTAGATAAAGTGAGGAAATTTAAAATTTTGGAATGAGAAAAAATTGATATAAATTACAAACCTTGACATGCAGGTATGCGACTAACGTTCCATTCTCCCCCTTGCATACATTCAGCCAGTATTCTGTCCCCACCAGTACTAAATTCCTGGCCAATAGGACACACATACATGACTCTTGCTCCAAAAGTGGTTTCTCTGCTTGATGCGATAGCTCTTTCTCCAACAGATAACTGAGGACAATCTATTATAACAAAGTTTAAAAGTAAAATAAAATGAAAAATACATAAATCAAAAAAGTTTTCATTTACATTTCAGTTTAAACTTTTGTTATATTGAACTATAATTGGAATACCTTATATTGCAAGCTTTGCAATTTTCTCTTCATTTAATGTGAGCTTTAATTTGAATACTTTGTACTACAAATTTGATCTAAGCAAACTATCCTTGCATTTACATTCTGCTTTACATGCTTCAATAAAAACTACTCTTTTTCTTAAAATATTTAATTTGGTAAGATACATGGCTCTATTATCTATAATTTGAAGGCATCGGAAAATGAAAAACTTAATTTCTGAACATGTAGTTCCTTTGCCATAACGACACAAGTCGAAAACTTTCGGGCAACCAGCTGTAAGTAAAATTGCAACTGGTGCCCAATGTTTTAAAATATTTTAAGATTGTTTAGTATATTTTATAATCCACTTTGACAAAACAAACATTAAATGATATAAATACCTGCACTGAAGCTTCCCATCCACCCAGTTGAAGTATGCATTGGATTTGTTTTGAAATTAACAAAAATATTTCCACTGCTTGCAGTTAAAGTAATAGAGGGTCTAGAATTTCCACTAAATCCATCTCCAGGATGCAGTTTCACACCTGTAGAGCCTTCTCCATCATACACCTGCATGTAAAAATATAAATGTATAACTAACAAAATAAAGTTAGGCTATTTAGATTAAAGTAAAGCCTGAAAATTGAACAGGAGTTTTATCTTACAATCAGCTTCATATTATAGTATAAAGCTAACAGGTCTTATTCGCTTTTAATTTACAAACACCTTAGTTACATGGTAACAAGAGATGTTTATAAAGTCAATATGACAAAAAAGCTTTTGGGTAAAGTACTTTAATATTTAATTTACAACACCCCCATTGAATTTGCAATTTCTAAAACAAATGTAATATTTTTGATATTTAATAAGTTTGGAAAAAATATTTTAAGGAATTCAATATAATATTATTATAAATAAAATATCAAAATAGGTTGAAAATAGCTTTTTATAAAAAAAAGTGAAGAAAAAAAAATCAAAAACAATTTTAGCACAATTTTATAATTTAGAATCATAAATTAAGTTTTAGAATACAAACCTTCAAAGCATAAATTAAATTTAATAATAACATGAAATAACAAAATTTTTCAAGCAAATGTATACTTTGCAGAAACTAGATAAAAATTTGTAAGCCCTATGTATAATCTATTGTTCGAGGAAAGTCTTCCCATATACAAGGGGGTGGGACAGAATAATGGAAACCCTTCTATATTAGTAAATTTTTTCATATTTCTCCAGAAATACTTAAAGAAATATTTTATAACTTCAGAAGTGTTTAGATCATGTGATTTCTCATACTTATCAATGAAGTTTAAAGCTTTTAGAGGATTGAGGGACCGATAATAAATTACAAATGAAAATATTTTTGAACATCCTATGCTAAAAAATTTAGCAATAGATTGTAACTTGTGACAGTTATTTTGATTATTATATGCAATAATTACACAAAGTTTTGTAAGCCTAGCTTAAATATTTATGGAGATAAAGAATTAAAGAAAAAAAAATTAGATTAAAGAAAAATTTGTATAAGTAATTTTAAAATGTTCTAAAATTTTTTTTTTAGTTTTATGGAATGTTTTTAAAAAGCAAAAAATCGTAAGACAAAAAAATTAGTTTCTTTTAAAAATGTCCATATTTCCACAAACATTTAAGCTAGGATAATGAAATTTTGTCTAATTATTGCATATAATAACCAAAACAACTGTCACAAGTTACAAATCTATAGCTACATTTTTTGGCAAATGGGGTGTTCAAAAATATTATTTTACATTTGTAATTGATTGTTGGTCCCTCAATTCTCTAAAATCTTTAAACTTCATTGATACATATGGGAAGTAGCACAATTTAAGCACTTCTGAAGTTATAAAATGATTCTCTAAGTATTTCCGGAGAAATATGAAAAAATTTATTAGCATAAATGTATTATCTTGTCCACCCTCTGTGCATAATACCTATCAGTTAATACAATATCTATTTATAAAGGTGAGACT
Organism: Parasteatoda lunata; assembly: GCA_949128135.1. Lineage (NCBI taxonomy): Eukaryota > Metazoa > Arthropoda > Arachnida > Araneae > Theridiidae > Parasteatoda > Parasteatoda lunata. The sequence continues at coordinate 73,389,747 of OX421976.1, read as the reverse complement.
GTTATAAATTTCACCTGAATAAAATCATCTTCTGCAACTTCGAATCTATTGAACTTGAGTGACACTGGGCCTCCTCCAGGTCGAGCAATTTTGTAAGTGCATTCCTGATTGGACGGATAATCCACAACACCAAAAGCAGGAGAAGATATATTTCCAGAGTTAGACGTAAGTTCCACATGACAACCTATAAGTGAAGAAAAAATGAGAAAAAAATTGCCATAAAATACATCATCAGACATTTTCTTGCATTTGAGATAAATAAAAAAAAAAGATTTCATTGATTTTGATTTTTTTTTATGTAAGATCATACCTTTGAAAAAAAAAAAGAAGCAATCATTATGGTCAGATTTTAGTGTTATAAAATGCATGAAATTTTGAAAAAGTGAAAAAAAATTGAAACAATTATAATTTTTGAAGAAAATTCACCCAATAAAAATTATGCTTCAATGGTTTAGCTTGTAAAGAGCAAATAATTCAATGATACTACAACAATAAAAAAAAACTAAGCTAAGTTAGCTTAATTTTAAACCAACATCTAAATTTGAAAACGTGCATGACCACTATTAGAAAAAACGCTTTTAACGCATCAAATAAGCGAGTGATTAGATGACAATCTATTGTTCAATATATTCTATGTATTCAAGTAATATTGTTAAAGATGCAAGTAATATTGTTAACAAATAAATATGGAGAGATGAAATTATAAATTTAAAGCAGAAAAAATAAATAAAACAATTTAATAATTCCACATTAATTAAAAAAATTATAAAATATAAGCTGTTTTATTTCACTGGCAAAGTTTTTAGATAATTTTAAAATATTGTAAATCATTAAAAACAGTAAGCACTTAACAAAAATTTTTATTCATCATTTATTTTTCTTGAAAAAAAGAAAGAACTATAGAAACATAATAAAAGTAAAAATAAAATATGCATTCAGCAAGGTTTTAAAACATTTATTGTATGATTCAATTTTAATCACTAAGTCAAGCAGTTTATAGACATCATTTTAGATATTTAATTTATTAAAAGAAGATTTCAGAAACATAAGACCTTATTGATAAGTATTATTTTATAATTTTACTTTTTTAATAAACAGGAAAGTGAAACATAAAAGCATTGCAAGATGTAACAAAACTTACCAGCTCTGAATCTAATAGAAAATCCTTTTCTGCTATCACCATAACTTGTTTGCAAATAAATGTAGATTTTATTTTTTGTGCTGAGAATAAATTTTGGATTATTTTCTGCAGTTCCTGTTAATTTGGCTAATAAAGGATCTGATGGAGAAGTACCATCTCTTATAAATAAGAAGTCTTTTTCAGGCTCAAAATCAAATTCTAATATCTAAAATAAAATTTCAAAAAAAGAGAAAGAAACAGTCAAAATGATAGAGTAAAATTTTAATAAAAAATTACAATAATTCAACCCAACATAAAATTATAATAATAAAAAAATGTATGATAATTCCTTATAAAAACAATATAAAATTATTATTTAACGAATGAAAAAGTGTCATGTATAATAAGTAAAAAGCATTCTACTGGCCCAAAATTAAAACTAATATTTAAAATAAAATTTACAAAGCAAAAAATATAATTAAAACATATGACAAGTGTAAAATTATGATAATCCAATGCAAAAATAATTAAATTAAGATGGTTCTTTAAAAGCCATTAAGTTAACAGTAAAAAAAATTGTAAGCATATAAAGATACAATTTAATATTATATCTAATACAAATAAAAATAGACTCTCACAAATTCTAAATATAAAATAAATTATAATAATTAAATCCATTTAAAATTTTAACATAATTATAAAAAATATTTTAAGATATTAAATAATGATTATATAAACTATAAATATTCATATTATAATTTTAAAAATATGCTGCTTTACAATATACAAGTTTCTAAAAAATATAGAATTTTTTGAAAAATATAAATTTTTAATTGAATGCCTTATTGGACAATTCCATTTTGATTCATTTGTAGATACAGAACTTTAATGTCTATCATTATTATATTTTAAAGTGACTTATTTTCTTATCTTTCCTGAATCATGATGCGCACTGGCTGCCAAAATTAACTGGCTTTGCACCAGTTTTGAATCATAAAGGAAAATATCATTCTACTTAAAAGATGATGGTGTAAATTTTTAATGGTTAATGATGATTCTTATTACTCTTAGAATGAGCAATATTTTTAGAAAGTTTGAAAAAAAGGTTTTTAACTTTCAATAAGTACACTTCCCTAAAGTTCATAAAGGAAAACATTTTTATTTCTTTTATTAATTCAAGAGCAATCCATAAGTAAAATAAATAAGATAAACAATTATTTTTTTTAAAAAGGTTAAAGAGCATAAGATTAAATGTCAACATCTTTACATTGCATTTTAGAAAATAGTTTCATCCTAAGATTTAGCTATTTTTAACAACAGAAAATTCTGATTAATCTTTTATTTTTCTCTTAATGTTATTAAATTGTACATGAAATTTTTTTCAAAACATTTATAGAGAAATTCTGTCAAAAATTTAACTTCATGGAAGAAGTTGCAAACAATTTATATGAATTTCAGATTACTTTATACTAAAATTATATAGATGACTATATACTAAACGATTACTATATTCTATACGATTACTAGATACTAAAAAATAAATATAAAAACAATCATTTTGAAATGTTAATTCCTACCTCAAGAGTAATAACTTTGCTAGAAGGAGCAGATATGATGTACAAGCATTCTAAACCACCAGGATAAGATTGGGGAAACAATGGAGAATTAAACAATTGAGCGTTTGGAAGAGCTAAAAGTTCACCACCACATTTGATTGGTTCTAAAACAATAAAATTAATAATAAGATTAAATGAAACAATGAATAATATGGTACATGGTATGGGAGACTAAGAAAATTAAAATAACTCTGTTAGATCTGACTTTAATAACACTTTAAAAAAACATAATATTATTGAAATAATTTTTGATGCTTTCATATCGATTTAGTACAATAAAAAAAGTTATGCTATTTAAAAGAATATTACTTAAATAAGTCCATTTCTAAAAAGTTCATTTGAACTTTTGGAACAAAATCCTAAGCAACTTCATCTCATCTAACAACAGAAATATGGAAAGTAGAACTTTTTTTTTCCTTCCTATTTTAATAAACTTATACTGAAATGGTAAAATTATTGACATATTTCTAAAAAAATCCCATGATTTTTAATGCAAGAAAATTCTTCTAATAATCAAAGTAAAAAAATGAAAAATAAAAAAATGCGTTAAAATCTAAAAGGTACAAAATTAAAATTGGTAACTAAGACTATTATTATTCGTTGATATTATTCTTGTTATTCCCCAATTGTTAAGAGAAGAAATATATAAAATAAACTTTCCACAAATATTTGAGCACATCCAACTTTGGTGCAAGTATTAATCTTTACAAAATATTAAATACAAATAAGAAACTAGCTTTATTTATCTCAGTATTGCATAAGACAGAGCCAAGTACATTTTTATGTTGTTAGCAATATTAAATAATTTAAAAACAGCAGAAAAAAAAACTACCGATCTAATTTTTAACTAAAACCATTTCTCTTCTCTCACTCCCATAAAAAAAATCCCTCATAATTTAATTTTATCAAGAGAATCTAAATTACTCGTAATAAGCGTTATTCCATTCCACGTTATTATTGAGGCATAATATTTGCGAGTTCTCTTATACCAAGAGCAATTTGAAAAAAAAGAGAAAAAGTACAAAAAAAAAGGCCGTAAGTAGATGTTGGGAATTTATAATTGACGTAAATTAGTAACAATATGAGAGATTATTTAAGGCAAAGCAATCAATTTAAAGAAAGAAAACATTTACCAGTTTTCCAACTTGCACGAAAGCCTTTCTTTTCAACTGATGCATCAGAGCGGAATTTAACAATCATCAAATTTGAAGCAGTAGTGAAAGTTTTAACAGCTAAATCCTGAACACCAGATAGAGTCACCAAATTCACTCCAGATTCTTCTGTTCTACCTCCAGCTAATATTTGAACAGTGTCAAAATTGCTCTCAGTTTCAAAGTCAGAAAACTGTAACAAATAAAAAACATACATATTTGTCTTTTTTTTTCTTTTCTTCGTGGTTCTATTTATTTTATTCAACTCTTGTACAACATTAATATTTAATTATTATTCTTAGATGTAAAAAACAAAAGAGCATAGAAATTCTTGAGTGAACACTAACTCTTAATTAGTATTTTTAGATTCACGTTACATATAAACATAAAAGCCATTACTGTCAATAATACAAAATGATTTTAAATTTACATTAAATTAGATAATTAATTGGAAAGAAAAATAATTTTTACTTTAATATACAAACATTTTTGAATGGCATCAATCTTTCAAATAGTATTTTAAGATTTATAAAACAACTGAGTTTAAAATATCATAAGTTCTTGATTTAGATTAACATAAAATGAATTAAATATATTGCACTAGTATTTAGATGTAGCTTTGAAAGAGATGTTTTTTAAGTCTGGAAAGATAATAATCTCTATATAGTATTTTTAGATTTATTTAACAAATGTGTACCAAATTTGGCAGCATCACTAGAATTTTATCTTTTAAGTGAGTTTTACATTCCTAAATTTTGCCTAACGAAATTTCTTGAAAGAAAAACATATTTAAAAATGCTTGCATGTCATTAATCACTACTTAGGTATTAATTGAGAATAAACAATGAATAAATGAATCCTGTAGCATAAAATAAAAGCAACTGAAATGGATAAAACTTTTTTTAAAAAATAGGCATTAAATTAAATTGAGCAGCATAAAAAATTACAAGCCGCTGAAATGGATATAATATTCAATTCTTTCAAATAGTCATTAAATTAAATTCAGCGGCATAAAATGCAAGCTATAGTTATGGGTTAGACTTAACCCTTTCAAATAGGTTCTAAATTAGATGATACTTATAAGCATACAAGGGTAACACTTTCATTATGTGTAAGGAATTAATCGTTTACGCATATTTGATGCAAAGAATGAATTAATACCAAATAAATCACACCAGTTTGGTAATATTAAAACTGTATCAATTGGCATTCAACAAAATTTATACATATATGATAACTGCAAAAAATGTATGTTAAATTCTTCAAAAATTAGTTTTAAACCCTAAGTAGTAATAAAGGAAAATTCAATTTCTTGTATAGTGCCTTAGCAAAGAAAAAAAAAAAACTTATTAAAAGTAGCTTTTTGTTTTATAACTTTCAAATTTCTTCCAATAAAGCATGATGGATTTCGTACAGTTACTGATAAAAGTATTGTTCCAAGAAAAATATTACTACTGAGTTAGATGAAACTGTTTAGATATTTGACTTTGCTATGCACACAAACAGAATTTGAGATAAAATAATAATCTGTTAAGATAATTATCTAAAATAATGGATAAAATACAATGGACACTAATGAATAATTTGTGTCTTCTAACCTGAATTTCATAAATGGAAATGAGTTTATGGATGTAAATTTACCTGCAATACAATACCAGTTCCAACAGCACCTTCTAAAGTCCATTTGCAATCAGAGCTAGGTTCATATTTATTAGGATAATTTGGAGATTGTATAGAGTCACCGGAACTTTTAAAATGATATCGGCAGAGATCTAAGAAAACAATAATTATGTTTATTGCATAATTATTACATAATACAGTAGAAAACACAACATTAAAATTAATTTTATTAGTCTAAGACCGTCATAAAATTTGAGTTAACTAATAAAAACTCTTACTCGGGCAATCCATCTCATCAGACATGTCTCCACAGTCATCTTGACCATCACATCTCCATTTACTATTGACACATTTTCCGTTGCTACAAAAGAATGAACCTGCAGGGAAAGAATAAAAATCAATATTTATTTAGAACAACTTATTCAAGAAATGTTATGAATCTAACATGACATATAGTAAGGATGGCAAAACTTCCAGGTATGATACAAAACCCTGGAAAATATGATGCTAAATTTAAATCTGTATAATATGCTTTAATTTCCTTTGCCTTTCTATAATTTGTTGTAAATATTTCAGAAGAAACTTTTAAAGTCTTAGAAATGTGGCTTGTAATTGTTTCAATATATATATATATATATATTAAAAAAAACAACCTTGTTTTTATCCAGTGAGGTAAACAGCTTATAGGCCAGAGTTCCATTCTTATTAAGTTATTTCTTCAAAGGTTACCAATAAGTATAATATAATGTATAATACTGATATAATACAAATAGGAACCAGTTAACCAAAAGCAGGATAGAGTATACTTTGTGCTACATAGACTAAAGCAAAGCCAGAGAGAAAGGGTATTATTTTTTTAAGCAAGTTAGAGAGATACAATTTATGAAAGCAAAAAGGCTTTGTTATTTGCTTTTTTTATGATCTAATTAGTTTAAAAAGTTTTTTCACAATAGTTAGTTTGATTAATTATGTGACTCACTATACTTAGCCATAATTTTAGAGAAATTTTGATATAGGTGTCCTTGGGCAAAATATATATATTATTAGATAAATATGAAAACTCTTTTTGCTCAAATTGGGAGGATGTTTTTTATTATATCGTGTTAAATAATAGGGAGTACAATTGTGAATTATTTGGAAATTTTTATATTTCTTTGATATTTTGCTCCTTATAGAAATTAATATTAAAAACATAAGAATTAATAAGACTTTGACATTTATAAAAAAGTAATAGAGACTTGCAATACTTATAAACAAATAGTTTTAATAAATTCTTGTAAAAAATTAAAAAAAAAAAAAGTACAAAATTATTTTATTCATTCAACATTGTCACCTGAAATTTTTGCAAACAAACATACCTGTTGGACAAGCTTCCATTTGGCACATGAAAGGTAAAAGGGTTTCACACATTGTTAATTTCCAAAATTGCGAAGATGAATCAACAATGGCTTGAACACAACTGCCATCCTGCGGCCTTGGTTGATCTGTGGCCCAAAAGCCCATATATAGTGATATGAAAGAACCACTTGCTGATTCTAATGTATTTGTTGAAAGATCATCGACAGTTATTAAACCTATAAAAATATAAAAGCAAAATTTAACAATAGGAGATAAAAAGCATTGAATTTATATGGAAAATTTAACTGAGCACTATTTTTTTTTCTTTATAGAAAGCTGTCAAATAATAATGAAACTTGTAACGATGAACTTCTTCATGATAAAAATATTAATTTTCTACTTTTAGATTTGAAAATATTGTAATTTTTTATTTTTTTTGGAATATGGATGGAGTTTTCTGTCCTAAAGAAGTTGAGGCTTTTCACTGTGGTCATTTTTAAGTTATTGTATTGGTGTGTTTTTTCACCATCCGGCTTAACAATGTCAAGAGCATTGTGAGACTGATAAACCATAAACAGTTAAGGGAAAAAATTTATTTTATACATTATATTTCTGAATTAAAATTAATACCAACAAGTACATCAAAAAATCAGTAAACATGTGATTTGAGAGATAATAAAAATGTCAAAATAATATTAGAAAAAATTCGTAATAAAAAAATACTATCTGGTCATGAAATCTTCAACTTTCCTCGAATATAATCTTAACTTTCTTTAGAATTTAACTTTATAATCAATTTTGAAACAAATCTTATAATCAATGCGTAGAAGAGAACAAAATATCTAAATGAAGTTTTTATGCCTTATGTGTACAAAACCCCCTTAACTTTAAAAATCTGAATCAATGAAAACTTAAAATTTGATTGGTTTAAATTTGTATTAAAAACCTCAACCATATTATTATTTAGTGTATGCATTCTGATTAAATTATATACATATATCCTAGTGTGTATTACATTGCTGTGAAAGGCTGATTTCAGGCAGATATTGACATTCTAAAAGTGTCTGTTAACATTTTTATATTTAATTAGTGTATATCCAAAATAATTGCTAAACTGTCTATGGTGCTATTTCTCTTGAATATAAATAAGTGCTTTCAATTAGTATACATCGATAAAAGAGTTGTAAAAAACTCGGGTTTGGAAATCAACAATCCATTAGACTTTAAGATTTTCTGATATAAACATTTTTTGAGCATATTTCAAACCCGTTACGTGCTTGTCTTCATATACAGGCAATAGAAATAATGGACAGATTATTCAATATTAGGTACATATATCCCTGATGTTTTTACAGTGGATGGAATTCAAAAATTTTGATCTTGCAAAATAACAAATGCACTAACACAATGCCAATAAACCCTTTACCTTTTACTTAAATATTCAAAATTGCAAATTTATTGTCAATTGATCTCCTGTTTTTTGCTTGAATATCAAGCTTATAAAATTTACATATTAATTCACTCATGTCAGATATGTGTATGCACATTAAATAATAGAAATCCAATTCCTATTCTTTTATTTGATTATTCAATGTTTTTAATTTGTAAGCAATTGAAATGTAGTTCATCATTTGAGTGTCCAGCTTAAAAACTTGCATATTGATTAACTTATGACAAAAATTATACTTTCATTTCTAAGAAAAATGAAAACATAAAATTGAATGTGGTAAAATCTGAACTAAAAAATCACTAATTCAGCAAAGCTTCTAGGACAAATTTTTTTAACTGTATTTACATTTTTTGAAATTTTAAAATTTCATGTCTATTTGGGTCAGGCAGCTGCAAAACTTATCAACTTCAATTTTGGAGGAAAAAATAAGTTAAATATAATTACAAAATGTGAAGAAGTCTCAATTTTAATTCGGGTATTATTTTAATTTCTTTTAAAAAAGAAAACCTCCATATGCTTTGTAAAACAGTTTATAACATTTTATCCACCTTTCATTAAGGAAGCTATTGAGAGGTTTAAATGTAGTGCTACTCAAAATCATTCTATAAATCAATCATCTGTTAAACATTATTTTAATCAAAAATTAAACTTAAATGTAAAATGTCCAATTATTGAAGAATTTCTTTCTTTAATCTTGGGGAAAAATTTTCAGTTTAAAGAAAACTTTAATAACTTAAAACATTTTAAACATATAATTTTTGCGTCAAAAGAGTTATCATAAATAAATATTAAAAGATATGTATTAATTTTATCTAGAAATATAGAGTTGAAGGATATTTTCTACACTACTTTTTTTAAAAAAAAATAATAATTTTCTTACCTAACCAGTAGGTTTTCTGTCCCATATCTTTCAAGTTAGATGAAGCAAGACTTTGTGTATAATTATTTTGCCAAAAATTTTCCACCAATGATAACTCACTGCCATATCTATAAAAAAAAATACACATATATTTTTTTTACTTAAATAATGCATTAAAAATATATTCCAGAAAGATAAAGATTTAAATGATTTTTTAGCTATAACGCACTGCCATATCTAAAAAAGAATTTATATGTTATTAGTCCAGTAACAATAAATTGCATTGATAAGTCAATATTTTTAAATATAGAGTTTTAGCTACACAAAATTGATATCCAGCAAGATTCAGTGGATTTTTTCAGAAAAATTCTCTCTTAAGCCATTTTTTTTAATGTCATGACAATTCTTCCACAACTAAAGTTTGATATTATTTTATAAGTCTGAGTGAAAGTTAAAAACATGTTGTCATTTCTAATGCCACTTGCAGATACCAACATGCCTGCTTGGTGAAACCAAGCGTGTTTAAGGCAAAGGGTGCACCGCTTGTTCTTTAGTGGAGCCAACTATGGCCAAGAATACGACTTCAGCCACACATCACAGCCCGTTAATAGGGTGGTTCAATTCATACATCCATCTACAGATTATAGTTTAGACCTGAACCAGAGAATGATCAATCTCCAATTCAGTAAACCCAGAGGTATTGATTTGTTATGGGAGCACGGAGGACTTTGTGACCTGGCAGATTAAATGTGCACAAGTAACCATTTACTACACTGAAGTTTTCGGCCAGCGGGGATCGAACTCACAAGCTCTTGGACACAGGTTTAACATCCTATCAACCAGGCTATCCTGGCCTAAAGTTGAAAAAATAATTGGCATTTGTTACACCCATGATAAATATTTTGAAAAAATTAAAATCTTTTAAGATTTTGTTCAGTTTTTTAGTTATCGACATGTATAAAAGATATCTGACAAATTCTTAAAAAAATTATTTAAGGAAAAACTAGAACAAACTTTATTTTTAATTAAAAGAATTATCTTTCAAATTTTAATATAAAACTTAAAATACAAAATATTTTTGTACAACAATTTACACAAAAACAGTTAAAACTATATTTTATTCAAAAGTATACATTTTTTTCACTTTAATATATTATTAACAATCTAAATCAATACTTTTTAAAATCAATACTTAAGCTAAATTTTTATAAGTACCTATACTTAAAATTATGGTTTTGACTTAAATTCCTTTCTTATTTGCAATACTTAAATAAGGTTGCATTAATAAAACAAGTGTCTCAAAATATCTTTGAAAAAACAATTGAAGAAAAAAACAGAAGAACATGGAAATGTATGGTTTATTGAATTCTGGTAACCAGAAAGTTTAATTCTCCCAAAATTTCACATTTAGTTAAATAGCCATAAACAAATGATATTTCTCACTGAGAAAAACTTTAATACAATGCCTTTAAAATATCATCATTTACAGAAACACGAGGCAGACCGAGAACATAATATACAGGCACCCTTAAAACAGCTCGGTTGGAATGGTCACAAATACAGCAGAAAAACATTGTATTTTAGTTTCTCTTTTCCGGATAAAAGAATTATCTGTTGAAAACTTATTTTAAAAGTTGATAAACACAAGTAACATGGTTTTCTAAGTAGAATATTGCAAACAGTATAAATACACAAAATGAATAGACGCCAAATGATTTCCAAAGCAAGTTAAGAGAAAATATATTTTATTAAAAAGCCTTTGGTTATAATATAGTAAAGAGTTACAGAAACTTTATAAGAAGACACACTATGTTTCTAGCATGATTCAAATTTATAAAATTATTTCTATGGACTTATTACTTATTTTGACACCAGGGAACTAAAGTTTATTTTTGAAAATTAAATAAATAAAAAGAAAAATATTGATATGTAATAAGTCTAAATCATTTTCCTCACTAAATTAAGCATTAGAACAGTAATAAATTATTTGGTAGTTCCATTATAATTGTATAAAATCGAAAATATTGTTGCATTTAATACAAATTTTTTAGCAACATGGAACACCTCTTCCTTAAGTATTCACACTTGTTAAAACTATATTCTATTCATTTCCACTATTTGAACAAAAATTTTATAATTTATTTAACTTTTTCTTCTTGCAGGAAACCCTTGCTTACACTGTAGACATTGGCCTTAAAATAAGTATATTATGAAAAAAAGGAAAAGGTATAAATATCTAATAATTTTGTTTCTATAGCATGATACAGATATCACAAATATACAGAAAGATTAAGCTTATTACAAATTTTCTGATATAATAAATACAAATTCAAGTAATCAAGAAATAACACTTTCATACACTTTAATTAACTTATTCATTTTCAAGTCAAGTAAAAATATCACAAGTTCATTTTTTTTTAAAAATTCCACTTATATGAATCATTTAGTGACTATTCCTGTAACACACCCATAAAACTATTTTAATCAATAATCTATCAGCTCAGTTACTATAAAAAAATTAATAAAAGTATCCATTTTATACTAAAATCTTATCTTTTTTAAAAATTATATGTAGTAGCTTAATTTGTGGTGCAGGGTAACCATCATTTTCATGTCAAAATGGTGACATAGTTTTATCATGAATAATCTATCTTCATTTTTACTTATTAATTAGTTGGAGTAAATTATTTAATCTATGTATTTAAACTACCAAATGAATATATTATTTTAAGATTGTAAATAACCCAAAGCAGCTTTTTTTTTTTTTCTTTCAGATTTAAGTGGGTTTTTTCTCCCTCACATTTGAGTTTTTCCTCATTTTTTTTTTAATAGTTTAAGAGTAAATCTTTCTGCATTAACAAATACCATAAATTAGATGAATAATTAAACCATTAATTAGTAATAAAGCATAATTACTCAGGGTGCATAGCCAAATTATTCAACAAAAAATAAGCACCTTTTAAGCACTCAAAAATTATTTTTAAGCACTTAAAAATAATATTATAATTAAACAGGGTTGGAAAGTTTTTGACAATCGACGGTTTTATCTTGTTTTAACCGTCATATCAACAACAACAAAAAAACTTTTGGGATTATTTTTGACAATTGTCAAAAATCGTGAAATTTTGAACCATGTAAAATGAATGGCGTTTTCATACGCTACGGACTGACAATACGCCGAAATAGATTGGGGTCGAATTAATTGTGAAAACGTTGAATAGAGCAATGTGAACTGTGTCTCTTTGCATAATTCGAAGGGAAAATCAACATAGTAAAGAAAAAATCTCATTTTGAAAAAGGGCAAATTAAGCACTTTTTAAAAACACCCAATGAAAAAAGCACCTTTAAGGGCTTTTAAAAAGCGAAAATAAGCACTTCTTAAAAACGCTACGCACCCTGTTACTAACAAAATTTAGATTCAATGTAATTTGCATTGATAAATTTACATTGATTACTGATAAATAATAATTTTACTGACAGTTATAGGTCGGTGCAAGGTACTATATTTTAAAAGCATAATTTAAAACTGTCGGTAATAAGAGTCAAAGGTCGGGAAAAAAGTATTTAAAATATATTTTAACCAATAATTTTCCTATTCATTGAATTGTGATTCTAAAAATATTATGTTTTGTTATAGGATTAGTTTCAATTGTATTGTGAATAGTATAGTATCTCAAATTTTTGTGAGAATATCTTAGTTACAATGTTTGCAATTTCTAACAGTGTTTTTATAAACCCAAAATAAAAATTTTAAAACACAGAATATAGAGGCAATGAAAATATAAATATTTCATTCTCGTTAGTTTGTATTTTATTCTATTATAAATTTTATGTCTAAGGGTGATTTGTTAATAATAATATGTATTTATCAAAATACAAACTTACGCTTTTTCAGATGAGTTTTTTTTTTTTTTTTTTTTTGAAAAATCCCATCTGCTTTTTTTTTATGAGTTGGGTAAAATCGTATCAACCTTGTATTATTTAGAGTAATGTTAAAATCTTTACAATTATGCTCAGTAAATGTACAATTTAAAACGATATTGCAAATAGTGAATTACCCTTTACTCCTGATGTAATTTCTTAACTTAAATCCTTATTTTATAAATGTATCATAATAACAAATCTAATAAGTATTCTAACAGAAATTAGCACTGTCAAATTTGAAATAAATGAAAATACACTGTTTACAGCAAAACAATATCAATATATTGTGAAATTCCCCCTGTGAAATAACGCTTGCCCAGCGCCATAAACATAGCCATTGCATTTAAAAATCAAAGTTAAAGCTTCATTTTTTCATATGTTAATCAAAACGCAGCTAAATCTAAAGTTCGATAAATGTAGAGTAATTTAATCACTATATTACTTCCTGATAAGTAGATTTTTCATTTTGTTTTTACAAAGGGCTACAAAACAGTTTGGTGGTGAATTTCTCAGATGGGCAGTTAGGCTTAGAGAATCATAAAAACTATGACAGCCGTTCTATAGCTAACTTATTCTTTTGTTATTACAATGAATTTTTTCGTGTCTCAATTAGTACATTTTAAAATATAATAGTTATTGAATAAGCATAATACGCATTTCAATTACATTAATGTAGGTCTAGCCTTAAAAGCATAACGAAATCAGGTCACAAATACAATTTAACCATTAAATAAAATTCCAACTTCAAACTATAATTATGTACGAAATAGCATTTTTTTGACATAGCTTTTGATAAATATCAAAACCCTAAAATTATAGTGTAAGGATGTAGTATTATAAGCGGTAGTATATAGAGTAGCTATTGTAAATAAAAAGTATTTATGCATAAATAAACATATAAAATTACAAGTGATCAATCACGTTCTAGAATTATTTTGATATTCAACTCTCTATTTTTTTTGTCAATAACTGTCCAAAACCTACATTTTGATGCAAAAAATATTAAATAATTATAAATAAAAATGTGTATAACTAAAATTTCTTAAAATAACTAAGAAACTTAGGAATAAACTCTAATAACTTCTTGAATAAGCTTACATGACAAGCTGGACATTTATCAAACCTATTTAACATGCATAACACATGATCACAATACACTGTACAACTAGTTTATCATAAACAACATATTCATTAGTACCAACTCAAGTCTTTTGATATTTTCAGTTTTTCATAAAATAAGCAATTAAAATTTTTTACAATGCTACGTTAAAATGCTCTTAAACTTCTCAATTTGACTCAGAATTTGGAAATATGCCTCAATTTCTGCAATCCTATATCCAACCCTTATATAATTCCAATCAAATTCATTTTTAACTCAATCTTTTGCTAATTTAAGGAATTTCTGTTAATAGTAATGCATATGCAATAACAATTTAAATACAATTCTTTTATAGTACTCTACAATATAAAAAAAATATTACGGTAAAGTTTTTTTATAAAGTAGCTCTCGTATATAAATCTAAATTCAAAACTCATTTCACCATTTAGGTATAAACTCTAATAACATCGTCAATATGCATACGACAAACTGGACAATTATCACACTTATTTCGCATGAAGTTAGCACATTCATAGCACATGCACATATGACCACAACGATACAATGTACAGTCAACTAGTTTATCATAGCAAATAACACATTCACCAATACTTAATTCTCTTGAAACTCTACGTTTTGTTTTTTGCTCTACAGGAGAGGTTTTTATTTCTTTAAATTCTTTTATAAGATCAGCATACTCTTTTTCTGATGACCCCATTAAACATATTTTCTCAATGGCACCACTTAATTTAAAAAACAACCACAAAGGTTGGCTTGTATCAACATGTAACTTTGACGAAACAGCATTGCCATTTCTCGTGACTATAAACAAACCATCAGCTTTCAGCGTAAATGTCACAAAATCATCACGATCATAGCAGCAGGTATCTCTTTTAAAGACCCAATAGTCTGACGGCATATCTATCAGATCTTCACCATTTCTTGGTAGTGAATTAACTTCTATACTAGAAGGATCACAAGATGTTAATCCATATTCAAATAGGTCTCTAATGCAGGGATCAAGCTTAAGAATTTTAATTACTACTTTTTCATCAAAATGCATTGGCTTGCCACTAAAAACATAAGCATAAGACATACCTTTTTTCCTGGTTGCATTTGTTTTACTATCATCTAATTGAACATGCGCGCCATGTATAGCATGAAAATTCAAATCAAAATCGGACATGGATTCTTCTTTGAAAGGATCTGAAACCAGTTTAACTTTTACGGTGTTGCCATATACGTCAATAACTCCCCAAATGTTATGTTTAATGTCAACTTTAGCTAAAAGTAATGTTTCTTTACCATCATTATGTTGATAGTAAGCATCTCCATTGCTATTCACATAAAAGGAAATTAAAGAATCTTTCTTGTTTAGCGATTCTGGTAAAGCTTTCGCCCAGTTACCAGGCAATGAAATAAAATCTGGACAGGAATGTTGAGGAATAGTCTTCATCGATTTAGGATCATTTGTAGTGAATCCTAATCTAAATGCTCCACTCCAATTTTTCGCTGTTTCTTCGATTTTTAGGAAGACAACTTCATCGACCATTACTGGACGATCAGTAAATGTTAGACCATTATTGAAGCTTTCAGTTCGATATGCAACTTTATCCTTTTCTAATAGTTCTATACTACCGCCACAAACTTTATGAAAATGTAATGAACGAAGATTCTCTCTTGCAGCCATGCTTTTTAATTTAAAACTTTAAAATGTTGTAGACAACTACTCATAATTTAGTCGTAAAACTATGGTGTTTATAAGACAACGGAAACAAAGTCGAAACAGTATTTCTATTCGTTAACTTCACAAATGAAGACAAAAAATTCAGTTAAATAGAAAAGCCCGTTAACAAAAATTCCAATAAAATATAAATTCGTTATTTTCTAGTCAATAGTAACCGAATATTCTAACACTATTTCAATTTAGAAGTGAAACCAATTTTAAAACGACGCGTGTTGCGCAATCATAACGTAAAATGAGACTTTTATATACAACGTTTCCTGCTCCCTGTTTCATCGGGAAAAAAGTTTTCTATGAAAAGTTAATAGCACATAACTATAAAACTAGCTTGTAGCTTGCATAGATATAATTAACATATCTTGCGGGATGAAGAGATTTCATTATTTTAAAACAAAAAGTTCAAATAAATAATCTTGCGATTTCATTCTTTTCTCTCGTACAGATTCACAATGTTACTCACAATATCACACTATTTAAAGAGATGATAATTGCTTGCTTTTATGCTGATTTAATTATTGTCATTAGTCATTAGGAGAGAAGACAAAATTTGTACAGCAATGGCTTCTGTTATTTATATACAAGCAACTTGGAAAAAAAATTCAAGAAATAAGTCCTAAATATAAGCAAATAAACTTTCGAAGAAATATCTGCTACTCAAGAAAACATTCTCTACTAATCTGATAACCTGTCTTGCGAGTAAATTTCATGCAGAGAAAAGACAAGGTCATTTTCGAAGCATAGCAAATGGAAGTGGAAGAGCGTGCCACGTGATAATTTAAAAAAAATAAAAATGTGTTCGTTGGAGGAAAGCATTAGTTATTAAAATGGATGTAAAAAATACTTATTTGAGGAGAAATTTTTTAATTAACAATATAGACAACATTTTATATTTTTATTATTAATTCTAAGAATAATTATTTTTCTAAACATCTATACATATAAACCTCTCCATTAAACTTCTCAGTTTATGAATACAATAAGTTTGTTTGAAATTTACTGACAAGATTTATTTTAATTCATAAAATTGTTATCTAATAAAAAAGAAGAAAAAGAAAAACTGATGATAAAGGGGGAAAAGACCGGATAATAATGATTAGGAAAGCTTGAGTTCTAAAACAGTGCATGTATTACAAATATATAAATCAAAACAGATAATATTTAATATTTAGCTTATTATTATTTATTTTTTTTTGTATTCGTCAACACAAAAATAAATAAATTCTTTTTGTATTCTTTTTCGTAAATTTTTCTGGCAATAACATTTTTGAAAGCTAACAAGCACACGTTTAAATTAGAATTTATTTTACATCTACTATATTCATTAAATTTGAAAGTCTGTTTGTCGGTATGTGTGGATGGCTGTACTCTAATAACTCGAAAAAGGATGCACGGATTTGAATAACGTTTTTTCATGTAAATAACAAAATTTTCTCGGGGTAGCTCTGTTAGATAAGAGCAGTTGCAAAGATCGAAGTCGAAATCCTAGTTGAAGCACAATTTTACAAATTATACTCTACTTGATATCTTCTGAAGACCGGATGAATCCGTTCTTTCTTCTTTTTGTAGAAGTTGCACATATTTTTTAGATTATTATACTATTTCTTGTAATGGAAACAGCATCGTTACAAAATATTTAATTAAAAAAAACAAACAAATGCAGATAAAATCTGGGCAGAAAATAAGGTATAGGACCTTAAATGATGTAAAATAGCTCGCTTAAAATAAATATTAAATCCCTAGGCCATTTTTAACCGTATTTTTAAAGCTTCCACTTTAATTTTTTCTTTTTTTTTTCCCTTTAAAAAAAAAAAAATTGACTATTATGTTAATATTTGACATACATTTGATATCCATCATTATTCCAAAGCTATACCAATTTAACTATTATCGATTCTATTATATTAAATTGTAATTAGTTACAAGAAAAATATGCTCATTTGAATGCCTTCGTTGAAAAACGCGTATATATTTTTATTTTCATAAATTCAGCATGTTTACTTCATGTTTTGTATATTTTCTATGGATTGCTGTACAGGGCATGAAATTCAGTTCTAAAGATACTAGCTTGTCTAAGACTTTTGCACTTCACTATTTTACATTCATGGAAAATATGAACAATTTTTTAAATGTTAACAGATGTAGTATAAAAGAAGATCTGGTGACAGAAACCTTAAAAGAATGAAGAACTTAATCAGAATGTGTTTATTGCAATAATAATAAATCAAAATAAGATAGTCAAAAGGTTTCTATATTTCAGAAAAAAATTTTCATGAGTGAAAAGGGGACAACTTTGCATTTTTTGTTCTAAATGGAAGAAGAATGTCGAATGGCATTAGTGGAAATCAAACGACGTCACTTGATTTCAAATAACTTCTAAGTGCTCCTAGATTGAGGCACGATAATCTACGCAGTTTAACTATGTGGCTATATTAGATAAGCGTATGTAAGTTAATTCAAAACTCAACACTTTGAAAGGTAAAATTTACTTGCCAGCCTTAAATATTTGTTCACCAATGAAATACAGGAGAATGAAAAATTTGATTCTTGTGATACATGATATATTATTCAGTTATTATTGACTTTTTCTATTAAAATTTAGTATCCCAAAAATTAGGCGGGATTTGAGATGAAAAGCAGAAGTAAATTTAAAGAGTTTGACAAAAAAAAATAAAAAAGAGATAGATATTTAAAATTTTGAGACTCTTCAAAGAATTGAAAAATAATAAATTGGAAAAAGCGGTGATTTTTTTTTTAATTATATATATATATTTTAAGTAACTATACAAAAGTACTATATCACGATACACAGTTGTTTTGTAAAGTTACTTAATTTTTTCATGTTGGGTGTTAGTTTCTTTCTTGTCTCTTAATCAACCGTTTGACCTACTGTTTGACACCGTTTATTATTGGCATAACCCGTGTATAAATGGATATGTAGGTGTATTGAATTTTTTGCCAATAGTTTCCTTATGAAAGAAACCATCATAGAAAAAATAAAAACAACGAAAAATAATTTTCTAAAATTTATTTGTATATTCTTATTCTTCCTGAAGTTACACTTTAAGAATAAATTTATATGTAATTTTTGAAAATTAAAAATATCAGTATAAATTCATAAAGAATAAAAACACTATTAAAAGCTACACTGATAAAATTCGTTAACTATTTTCATATTTTCGAACGCATTAAATGACATATTTGCTATTTCTTTTTATGTGATAAATTGGATGAGCTAGATAGTAATTCACAATTCTATAGTTAAACTTACGAGGAAACTTGTTTTAATACGTAACTGAGTTTGAAGCAAATTATCATGGTTTTAAGCTTTATTATTATTCAAATGTTCAACTATGAACCGATTTATCTGCGAGAGTACAGTAAAAGTCTGCATGTACTCTAGTGTGGAGTGTATGTAAAGCTTTCGTCCCGAGTTATCCATTTTTTTATTTTATTTATAAAACGGAGATATTTCATTTTTAATTCATGTCCCTGAGATTGTTATTTTGCTGTTGTATTTTTGTAATGATGATTCCATAATAATTTTTACTAAGCATTTATTAAGGAAAAGAGTAAAGAAAATCTATGTACAATAATATATATGGAGCAGAAGCTCTTGGAGACAAATTCACTACTTTATTATTTAAGGACAAGTGCGCACTTTTTTATCATGTAGCATATAGTTATTATTTCTTTCATGTCATGTGATCTACAATACCCTGACTTCTTTGTTAGAATTGACGCCGTAAGTAAGATGTTGGTTGTCATAAGACCGGATGAAGATGTATTAAGATCTCAAAATATTTATTAATTTGAATAATTTTCGGTTTCATAAAGGCATTTTACTGCTCAGAATGGATTTATTTTACAAACAAACGTTACATTTCTATTCAATTAAGGATAATATATACGGGAAGTGCTTAGTTTATTATGTGAAAGAGATTATCTATATATATAAGTTCTCATCTGTTGAAAAGGCTCGTCTACAATTAAAATATAATTTTTTAAAGGTTTAGTTCTAAGCTCCTTTAATTCTATTAAGCTTTTACTTTCGATGTTTTATATATATATATATATATATCATAAAACTTTGCAAACAGTTTGTCCGGTTATAGTTAGGAAAGAAAAAATAGCCTTTTATTTAATTCTCTAAAAGTGGGTCTTACCTTCGGCAGATTTCCGTTGCTCGTTTCCAAGATCTTCTAATATTAAAAAACCTATAACATTTATCGCTATTTTGTGACCACCCTGTAAGAAAAAAGAGAATGAAACATTATATTGATATAAAGTTGCAATGAAAATAAAATTAAATGATATAAATCATAATTGAATAATACATACAAATTAAATGTATATATAATACATATACATAATTTAATAGTTTCAACAGTATTGAAAATTTTGACCAGCATTTCGCATTACCTGAAGAATAGTAATTGATGTTGAAAATTGAAAGCACTTAAAATACTTAATTATCGTTATTTGTCAACTATTCTGAAAAGTGAATAAAGTATTATATTAAAATTATATGTTGTATAATGTATTACTTATTACTATCTATAGAATTGAAATCGATATTAAAAGTAAAAATCGCTATTTGTTGACCATTCTGTAATGTAAATAAAAAGTGTTATATAAAAGTTATGTCTTATATAACGTTTTATGTTGTATAAAGTTATATATATATATATATATATATAGGGGAGTGTCGGGTACCCCCGCCCACTGTCAATTTCATATGTATAGAATATTTTTTCAAGTCAATGGGCCATCGGACATTAATTGTTATATTAAAAAAAGATTATTTTCAAAGTTTCAAGTATTTATGCAGCTGGTAA
The DNA here is from genome assembly GCA_949128135.1 of Parasteatoda lunata. NCBI lineage: Eukaryota > Metazoa > Arthropoda > Arachnida > Araneae > Theridiidae > Parasteatoda > Parasteatoda lunata. The sequence continues at coordinate 73,368,991 of OX421976.1, read as the reverse complement.
CATGGTAAACAATAGTTTTGAAAATATGTTGAATACAGTAGTCAAATTTTTTAAATTTCTATTTTTTAAAGTTAAACTATTCTTTTTTTGGTTTATTCTTTTAGCATTATTTAATTAGATGATAAAACAATAGAAACATACAAAAATATTGATTATTACTCAATATTATACAGAAATATAAGCAATACTCCTTAAGTGGGCGGGGCTACCCGACTCTCCCCTATATATATTTATACAACAGTAATAAATGTTTAATTGTTTAATGTTAATTAATGTAAAGTAGTGAAGGTCAAAATTTAAAAACAATTAAATCACTTTATTTATAGTCATTTGTTGGTTATTTTAAAAGTGAATAAAGCGTTAAATTGAAGTTATATGTTATATAAAGTGTTAAATACTTATATTACTATCTATAGAATAGTGATTAATGTTAAAAGTTAAAATCACTTGAAATAATTAATTATCGTTATTTGTTGACTTTTATGAAAGTGAATTAAAATTTTATATTAAAGTTAAAGAAAAAAACTCTAATTTTACGAAGTTATTAAGAAATTAATTAAAATTTTTTCATAATTTAATAATTTTGTGGAAAATGTAATTTACTTTTCACATCCTCTAAAGAACTTGAAAATAAATAAATCTGATTTTAAAATAAAAATTACTTAAAATTTTTAGGAAGATACCAAAATTGAATTCTGTTGAATAATTATGAACATGGCACTTCAAAACAATAAAAGAAAAAAATGAAAAAATCATTATTTTAAAAAGAAAATTACTTAACACTTTTATGAAGATACCAATATTGAATTCGGTTGAGTAATTATGCGCACATGTTTCAATGTAAATAGTTGATGTAAAAACATTATTTTAATACGATACTATTCAAGAGTTTTAGAATAATTTTTAACAAGTTCTTAATGCAAAAGTTACTTATTTCCGGTTCTTTATTTGAAATGGTTGGTTGCTAAAAAGTTCAATGAATTTCATTGACCAAACGTTCTAAACTTCGAAACAATGGATTATCAAATTTGAAAGTTTGAAGAACGAATCCATTCTCCACTTACGGAATTAAATTAAGCATGTCGATGTGATTCAAGAGCTTTCGCTCAATTATTGATTTCTGTAAATGCCAGTATGAAAACTGAAAATACTAATCTAAATCAATACATGGCCATTGAATGTTGTTTCGTTATGCGCTTCAGAAAATCAAGAAATCAGTTTAAGGTTACTATTTATTATATTTTCAGAAAAATCGGTTCAACAGTAGTGAGGTTCGCATGTCGCTAAATTGAAGCATAATATGGTGCAATTTTTCTTCAACGTTAAATATGTCTTAAATTGAACCATGTTCAGTTCAATTAACACCACAGTAACATGCAATTAAATTTAGAAAGATTATTTTGTGGAATAGTATGGTTCAATTTGGTACCGTATTAAGGTTACAGGAAATTTGAAGGACATAATGGTTCATATTTTCTAACACTGCGTGATGTTCAAGTACAGAAACATTTTGACCGTATGTTTTCTGTATGGAAACTTTAATATTAAATTTTGAACAATTTGCAAAAAATTGTGCTGGGACAAAGTTCCTCAAACTTTTAGGGAGCTATGGGTTGGAACTTCGAGTCGCATAGTTAGATTTGGAAATAAGCATTGTTAACTATTTTCTGCACTAGATTGAAAAAAAAAGAGGAAAAACATTAAATTTTCTGTGCACAGTTTTATTTTTAATGAATAAAAACAGAAATCACTAAAATAATAATTGCTTTTAGTTTATGAAATTTCTTTGTTTTTTTTTCCACAATAATTAAATTGTTTCCACGTTCTTTTTTTAAAAATTTTTTTATTATCATCTCAAAGAAAACATTATTTTTTGTGCATAAACGTCCTATATTAGCAATAGCTATCCTTAGAACCAATGTTAGAGATTCTTGGCCGAATAAAGGCTGGTTGAATTAAAATTTTGATCTTAATGGCCAAATGCAGAATTTTCCGATCCACCCGATATTTTATAGCCATTACTCAGATGATATAAATTTGTTCCATATTATTTAGATTTTTCAGCAACAATTCAATCTAGATATTAACGCTATATAAATGTCTAGGTTCATTGGGGTAAAATCAAGACGGCTCAATCATCATCCTGTGATACAAGTCTTATATTCTTGTAGAACCTTTCTTGACAATTTTGATCCCAGTCAAGGTTAATATATTGCTCAACCAAATGGATAAGTCAATTCAAATGGATAGAAATCGATGAAGTGGCATAATTGGATTGATTATAGACCATCTACTAGAACTTTATGCTAGATGCTTTTTGTGGCTAAGAATGATGTTTTTGTAACCTATTTCTAAATGACACAATTAAGTGTTTTTCTTTTCAAAATTAAACACATAGTTTTTGTGGTATAAACTATAAATAAGAGTGAAAATATCGTAATCAAATCTTTAATCACTTTCTTATCAATGCTACCGGAAACAAGTGTATCCCACTACTTTTCTTTGTAGTTTTTCCGTTCAGCTTTCTGAATCCGTGAGGAACTGTCGTCCAAACAATTTTGTCCATTTTCTATCACGTTGTAACTTATGTACTTTACCAGATATTCAACTACAGTTCATCCGAATGGATCATAGAATGGGTGAATGACATGAATATACTCCCTCTTGGCGTTGTTTTTGAAGAATCTTCCTATCGCTCGATGATTGTGCCGCCGATATTAGATGAGGTCTTTGCAAATCCCTTTTCTCTTTCAGCAGAGCATGACATAAGTTTCTTTCTCGAGGCCACTGACGCATACTTAAATTTTTGGCGACATTTCACTTGCGGTTCACAGAGGCATTAAATTAAAAATCTCTTTTAATCGTGTCTTATCCCTTATAACGGATCCCTTCTTAAATAGATTCTTAATAGAATAGAAACAGTTTGGTGCAGTGAAATGCAATTTAGTTTTTGAAATTCAGGTGCATATTTTATAGAATGTAAATTCAGTGAAATTTAATATTGTCAGTTAACCATTAACTTGCTCATAAAAATAAAGAAATTTTCGCATTTCTAATATTTTACAGTGTTTTTGTGTAACACTATCAGTATGGTAGAGTGTAAACAGAATCTGATACGAGTTTCTTACATAAAGTTTCCAACGTGTACTTAAATTTATAATAACGTTTCATTCACTGTTCACAGATTCATTAAACTATAAACTTCCTTGATTTACATTCAATCCCCTAAAACAGCAGTCATATAATTTCATTACGATATCCAATTTTTATTTGAAGTGTTCTAAATAGTATATGAAAACAGATAGCGTTTAGTTGATTTCTCCGAAAATTTTAATTTAATTAATATGGACTATCAATAAAAAATTAATGCTATTTTAAATTTTATTTATTTCTTAACTATATATAATAATCTGATCATTCGATTTCAATTTTAGTTCGTAAAACCCTAAATTTTGTGTATTTTGCTCCATGCTGTTTCTCCTCATGACACTTTTCAGGTTATGAAGAAAGTATTAGAAAAGTTATACCGAAAAATATAAAAGTACCTAGCATTATACACTGCCAAAAATTAATCTATCTCCGTTGGCTGTTTCTACATGAGTCTCTCAGAAAAAAAATCCCTTAAAATCTGATCTTTATGACGATTAATAATTTCAGCTTGAATCCTCGACATCACGGTTTCGTGTCTAAGGGATGATGTTTCTTTTTAGTATTTTGAGAAAGATTAGAAAGTTGTTAAGCGCAGCTTAAATAAGTTATTTGGACTATATTACAGTACGATTAACTTTGTGAAATAGAAAGCTCCATAGGATGTTGAAAGGAGCTGCTAGATTGGTCTTATAAGAAAGTAAACCCTGTCAAATCTGAGCGTTATGATGGATATTAATTTCAGTTGGGTCCTCGACATCACAGGTTTGTGTCCAAGGGATGATGTTCCTTTTCAAAAGATAAAGAGATAATAGAAATTTGTTAAATTCAGCTTAAAAAACGATATCTCGATTTTTAATTAGTAAGATTAACTTTGCGGAATAGAAAATAAACATTAAAAAAAATATTTATCTTCGTAATAATTTGCAGCACCATTGTATGAAAGTTACTGTACAGCCATGACGCTAAGACACTGACTTTCGAAATTACTGGTTTAGTTGAATAGCATTTAGTTCATGACTGGAAATGAACAGTCTCGTTTAAAACCAAGATTTGTCGACCTGCGTCAAATCTACTCAAAGTTTAGAACTTATTTATATTTTTTGTATTTATAATTTTTTTTATATAGCTTAATGATAGCATAATTACGTCGTGACTCAATACTCAATCCAATTAAAGCAAAGAAAAACATTTTCTCGAATCAAAAAGATATTATTTTGTAAAATATTTATTTTGTGCATCCACTGTAATTGTACGCTCCTCGTCATGCAATAAGGCCATTCAAATGGGGACAAAAAATAAAAACTAAGTAGGTTATTTTGCACTTTTTGTTGAAATTGGCAATTGTTAAAATTAATACACGTTTTGAACTTGATTCCGATATCTGATAAAAAACGAAAATAAGGGAAAAAAATCGTTTGCTATGATAGTTAGAAAGAAAATTAAAAGAACTTTTAACAAGATCGGAAAGTTATTAATCTTTCTTCGCAAAGATAGTTTTTTTTTCTTCTTTTTTCCTGGACAAACTTGAATTGAGAAAACATGTACCTCTTCCTTGTCACTTATTTGTTTTAATCCAAACAGTATGAGTGAAGAATCCAGGAACAGGAAGCAATGCCATGGAATTTGTTGAAAAGCTCATCGTTAAAAAACGTCTGCTTTTTCTTTCTCATCTGCCTCAAGGCTGATGAAGATCTCAATGATCTTAAGATAATTGGAAGACGAACTTATTGAAAGTTTGTTAAATATTTATTTAAATTTTATTCAGTATTGTTATAGTAGAGCAATATTCGCATGTTTTTACTTTAATACCTATTTCATATTTTGCATCGTTTTGAGATTCTAATTCATGTTTTTTTTAAAAAAAATTTCAAAACTACTTTTCTTTTAAAGGCAATTTTTTTTTCTTTTTTTTCTGGTCTTTCTATGCTAAAAGAGAATATAACGAAAAGAATTTGTTATGAAAGGACAAAAAATGCTTGTTTTGAAATGCTAAATACAACCACGAACTATAATATAAAAATAATTTACTTTTTTTTTTCATTATTTTGCACTGAATAACTCAATTTTAGTTAACTTGAAATTTTATTAAGAAAGGTTTATTTAATTTTTAGGTACACGATGAAAAATTATATCCCTTAAAATCACATTATCTGTTTTTAATTTTATTTCCTGCATTACGTTATGGTTTACTTCATTTCGTAAAACAAAACAAATTTTTACAAATAAACAAATTTATTCTATGATTGAGAGGTGATAGCTCAGTGGTTAAGGCATTGATTGTGCTCTGTAAAGAAAGAAAAAAGATATTTAAATATCTCGAAATTTTCTCCGTTTTTGAAGAAACCGTTTCTTAGTATATGCTCCGAGCAAAAAGTTGGCCTAAATGACGAAATAACTATAGTCATTTCTTCAAGGAAACGAATTTCGTTAAAAATTAAAGTTCAAAAAAATATATATATTCCAGTAGATTTTATTAACTTTACTTTAATTGCCTTTATTTAATCTATGTTATAAGAGTATTTGAAATCAAGCGTATGCATTTATTTAGTTCCTTATTACAGAAACAGGAATTAAATTTTATAAATGCATATAAAAATAATTTTTTGTTATAGCAAAGTTCCTATTTGCTCAAAGAATAAAAATATTAAGAAAAAATATCCGCATTACTCTTTATTTTTTAATTATTTAATAAATAATAAAGAATGTGCATTAGAATTTCTTTGCATTTTGAATAAGTTAATTTTTTATTACTGTTCTTTAACTTCAGTGAAACAAAAACTTCCAGCTTAATGATATTCACTGAAATTTTGTGGATAAATGAGTTAATTAGATGTCGATTAATGAGAAATTAAGTGAAATTTTAAGTATGACTAGATTATGGTGATGATGATCAGATATATTTCAATGGACTACATTCTTGAAAGTGTTGACATGTTTTCGGCTATACCAAATGCTTAACCTGAGATTTTTTTCCAACAATTTAATTAAATATCTTTAATTAAAAATGTATAATGTATTAATTTTACTATTTCAGAATTCTTCATTGCAATCACTGACAAATAGTTTGCAAAAATAAGGAGGGAAATTAACAATAACCATACTTTGTTAATACTATATTGCAGAAAAAGAAATTAAAATGTATAAATTAAAAAATAATTTCTTACTGTAACGAAATTCCTATTGACGCAAGGAATAATAAACATGAGCGTTAATGTGGTGTATTTAAATATTTAATACATAGTGTGAAAAAAAAAAAGATGACACAAACTGCATTAGTTAATATTTACGTAAAAAGAAACGCCTTCAGTTTTAGTAATAAATAAAAGAAGCGGCATTAAATTACATTATTAGCACATAGATTGTAACGATGATGGACTGATATTTTTCAATGGACTAGATTTATGAAAATACTGATTTGATTCAGATGCAATATCGAATATTATAAAATCATCCTTCCTATATCTGAATGTATACTATTTCTATCCAATCTGCGACTTATTTTAATTAAGTAATTAGGCTGTAATGGAGCATTATTTTAATTTAAAAGTAAGTGGAATTAAATAGTATTTTCTGTGAACTTTAATACCACTGATTTGAGCCGAACAGAAATGTTGATTCGCTGTAAAGAGCTGCATAATCATTTCTTCAGATATTTTAGTGATAAATAACAACGTTTGAAGTTTTATCTTTCTTTCATTTTGCAAACACTCTCAAAACCGTACATTTAATTCACAAAATGTTTACTGATAATTTACAAAGGATGTTCTTACGATATACTTAATATCAAAACTAAAAGAGCATTGAAATAGCCTTAGTGGATGGAGACGGCACGTTACCATTCAGCACATGTGACGTCATAACCAATCAGGGATCGTTTTTGATTGTATCACTTTCGGAGGCCTTTTTTTGGGCAATTTAAATGTTTGATAACTAAATAAAGTAACATTTGCCGGAAAAAACAATCAGATTTTCGGTTTCAGGAGAGAATTTCCAATAAGTTAGGTATGAAAATAAAAAAAATTTATGATATGCTGTAATTGTCCATAAAAGAAATATTTCGTCATTCCAAATTTCATTTTGTATTCCGTTATTTTTTACCAAAAAAAAAAGAACTCTCGTAGTGCCTAATGTATCTAACGTTTTTTAATAATCACTTTAACGTGAACACCATACAGGTGGAACAACGCAACAAAGACAGATGGAATAGAGAGATAAATCACATTCATGCCGGAAGCAGGATTCAAATCCCGGATCTCCTAAGTACGAGGCGAACGATACAGAATGATTCTCAAAATTAACGAAATACTGCTCAAAGATTGCTGAAACGTCAAAAGTGAGAGTTTTATTTATGAGAGTCTGTGAATCGAAAAACTCTCTCTGTTGGCTTGATTGGTACCAACTTAGTCGGGGAAGTAAAGACAGCCTTTGCGCAATGCTGATCACATTGCCATAATGTCTTTACCTCTACCACCATAATGACCCCTTCGGCCAACAACTGGCCGTCGCGGGATTTTATTAACATTTAATTTATCATTAAAATTATATTGCGACTTATAATTATCATAGCAAAAATTTTGATTATCATATAACATAAATTATGTTAATCATAATACAGATTGGGATTAGATTGCTGTTTCTTTTGGTCATAAATACTGTATGATTTCCTTAAAACACCATTATTATAGCAAACTTTCATATTTGAGACTTTTTGTTTTTGGAGATAAATATGAAAACAAAGGTTGGTTGAAGTAGTTTCATTGTTTCAGTTTATATGCTAATACTATTTTTGCACGTGATATAAAAATTGTTGATTTAACTAATTTATGTAATTTATCTGAATGTAAATCCTTAATATTGAATAGCTGTTCTTATACTTAATCTGTTCTTATACATAATATCAACTTAATAGCTGTTCTTATACTTATCAACATAATATCAACTTAATAGCTGTTCTTATACTTATCAACTTAAATGTTGTTAATAGATATGTTACCGGAAAAGTTAGAAATGTAGCAATGCCGAACTCGATCAGCAAAGTATGAAATCATTAAACATATCTTAGGCATTGTATATACCAATGGTTCCCAAATGGTGTTCCTTGGAACCCTAGGATTCCATGAGAAAGTTAAAGGGGTTTCGAGAGTTAGGACTATTCTTAAACAGTTATTTTTAACAGTTTTGAAACCTGTAATTACATTTAGATCCAATCAATAATCTATTATTTGCTTAATACTGTTGCATTTATGAAATTATTTAATGTAAAGTGCCAATGAAAAAGAAATGAAATTTTTTTTTATTTAAAAAAATATAATTTCACAGATAACAGTACATTAATTAAATTATGAAAAAGGCATACTTTAAAAAAAAAATTGCAATAGTACTTGCCATCGCGCTTTTCAAATCAAAATGAAATAGGGGAGTGTCGGCTCACTGTCAATTGAATTAGCCCACTGTCAATTTCATATGTATAGAATATTTTTTCAAGTCAATGGGCCATCGGGCATTAATTAGTATATTAAAAAAAGACTATTTTCAAAGTTTCAAGTATTTATGCAGCTGGTAACATGGTAAACAATAGTTTTGAAAATATGTTGAATACGGTAGTCAAATTTTTTAAATTTCTATTTTTTTCAGTTAAACAATTCTTTTTTTAGTTTATTCTTTTTGCATTATTTAATTAGATGATAAAACAATAGAAACATACAAAAATATTGATTATTACTCAATATTATTCAGAAATATAAGCAATACTCCTTAAGTGGGGCGCGGCAACCCGACTCTCCCCTAACGAAATTCATTAATAAAGAAAAATGCTTCCCTAATAATCCCTTCCAATGATAATTGTAGCAATTTTTAGTTATAATTTCAACGAAAATCATAGTTCGGCTTATTTCCTTCATTTTCAACTGATGTATACAAGCCAAAAACAAATTCATAACTAAGATTCAGCTCTAGGATTTTAACTGTAATTCATAAAATATAAATTAAGATTATTAATGATAAATCAAAGAAAAATTTTCCTTTATTTTATTTTATAACCGGCATTGAAACAAGCGACCCAATTCTGAGTTTATGACTATCAATGTTCAACACCATAATCTCTTAATTTTAAACCTAATTCGGAAAACAAGGGAACTCCTGGATCAAGCATTAGGACAAAATATCTTTAGTGAAGAGCTTTTGATGAAATTAACTTACTTTCTCTTGTTAAACATTTTTATAATAAAGAAGCATTTTATTTATTAATACATTCACAATTGTTTTTTATACTTTACTTATTAAGTCGAGGTTCCACCGAAAGATGGTTGACTATAGCCGAAAAAAATGGGAATCGCTGGTGTATACAATGCCAAAGCAAATTGGCAAAGTATGAAACATGATTATTTGATAGTAAAACCTGTTTTTGTGCGGTCCTTTTTTATGCGATTTTGTTTTTGTGCGATTGGTTTTGTGCGATTTTATTTTTGTGCAATTTTTTTTTGTGCGATTTTTTTTTATGCGGTATATGAATCTTAGCGGCGTTAGCACCAGTTTAATGTTTCCTATCAATGTACATATACATGTTGTGGACGAACTCTGATTACGTGGCCTCCTTGACAACGATGTATCTGGACTTCGCGATGCTCTGTTCATTTATTTTAAACAATCTCCTGACAAGGCAGAGTCAGTTACGTACATATTGTCGCTCGACGCGCGAACAGTATGCGCTTCGTATTCAGAGTATTATAGACGATTCACGTGATTAAGGATTCATTTTATAGTGAGATTAAAGATAAATAAATTAGTTACTTTTGTTTCTATTTATATGTAGTTTTTATGATTTTATTTTATTTTTAGACATAGGTACTCCCTTAAAATGAATAATTATAGCCAAAAGAAAGTTAAAAGACAGACAATTCCACTATTTAATGTATAATTTGAAAACTTCTCCAGGTATATGTACAATGAAAAATTAAATATTTTTACAATTTCTTTATGTATTATGTATAATTTAATTATTTCATTTAATTGAAAGCATTCTCTCATCTATTTCATAAATCATTGATGCATTTTCTAAGTCCGACTTTTTTTATGCGGTCCCTCTCCAACGCATAACAAAAGTTTTAGGTAGTATATCGTACAAATTTGTTTATTATATGTAAGAATTTATAAAATGTTAGAATTTTTTTTTTGTACGATTTCTTTTATGCGGTCCCTTCCACCGCACAAAAACAGGTTCTACTGTATTCATTAGTATGATTATGAGTCAGTCATATTAGTTGAAAATGATTTCCTGGTCAATTCTTTTTTCTTTGAACTTTTTATTGGAACTTTTAATGATAGAATTATTTATTACTTTTTTATGCAAAAGAAGAAAAAAAGAATGCTACTCTTACTTTAAGTAGAAACTTTTCATCGCAAATTCTACTTCACCCCCATAACTTATTTAAAATTTAAAGCATAGAAAAATTTAGTTCAGGCAAACCAAGAGTAAGCCATAAAGTTTCAATTGCTGAAAAGAAAAAATTTGAAAATATCAAACTGCAAACAAATTACCGAAAAAAAAGCTTCCCATTGCGTAAGTTATTTTCTCACAATTTATTTTCATTTTGAGGATATATTTTTAGTTTTTAAAACTCATGGCTCACTCTAGCTTTGCCTGAACTCACCTTTTCTATGCTCTAAATTTTAAATTACTTACAGAGGTGAAAGAAAGTTCGGGTGAAAAGCTTCTTCCATGGTGTATCGTCCTCTTAAAGATACGAAGATAGGAGGGCAGTTCCACAATACAACGTTTATCAGAAGTGCTGAAGATTATCAAAAGAAGGAAATAGGAGTGAGGCGATAACAGTTCATAATATTTTCATTGCAGGTTTTTAATTAGCAACGCCGTAATTAAAGTTGTTATCATTACTTACTTAACTTAAATGAGGAAGTAGCATTGGTTACGCATAGTTAAGTGTAATCTAATCAAGTACGTTATGGTTCAATACCAAAAAGGCTACTTCAAATCAACTTAAAAACTGTTTATCTAACTGTTTTATTTAACTTTAATTCCTCATTAGTTTGATAGATCATACAAAGATTTTAGAGAACAATTTTTGTTTTTTTTCTGGGACAAGAATTTATGAAGTGTTTGATTTGAGTTGATTCCAAGTTGAGATTTTGCGAAAAAAGCAATTTATGTAGCAATTTTATGTCTAAAATTATTTAACCTCAAACTTACAAAACCTATTAATTATGTAAACAACTTTTGGCCGTTTGCTTAATTCATTTACGCCAAAGCCGCATTTTTTAATAATATTTCGTTATTTTGTTTATAAGTATTAAACTTCACGAAGCCAATTAAAAAAAAATATACCTGAATTTTTTTAAAATCTGAAATTTGCGAAAAAACCTTAACGCAAGGACAAAATAATAACAATAATCAAATAAAATAAATAATATTAATTATTATAATAATGAAACAGAATAAATTAAATAAATGAAAAAAAAATTAAGTTCTATGAGATTTCACGAAAAAAGTTATTTTACTTACTAAAATATTTGCGTACGTGGTTATTTAATTAAATATTTTCTTTGAGATTTTTCAACGGCTGCGTATATTATGAGTTCATTTTATTTTCCCACTCTTTTTCATTTCAGTTCATATTTTTTATAATTAAGGGTAGCAGGCTATAATTATTTTCAACCTTTTTTTTATTTATTCAAATTTTTTTCCTGTGATTATTACATAACGACCGCATGTACTAGTATAAATTAAAGATTAGAGTAATCTTTTACCTGGGTGGGGAAGCATATTTCTTTTCATTGTGGTAATGTGTGGTCTACATTTTTATAAATCATAACACCTAAGAAATTACAAGTAATAATTTCGTCCAATATATCATTACAGTTGCTGATTAAAATATTTGCACTGAGATAATTGTAGAAGTGACGCATACTATATTAATTAATTTTTTAAAAAAAATTCAACACACCATACATTCCTTAAAGTTTATTAGAACTAACAATTGCCAGTGATATTTTTTTTTTCAATGTATGTTTTGATTTTCCAACAAGCAGACTTATTTCATGCATTTAGCAATTATGTAACGCATCTTATAATGAATGGCCTTAACAAGAAAATATTCTTTATTAGTTTCCGTTTAGTTCAAGAAATAAGTTTGCATATTTAAATAACCTCAAGAGTATAAACAATAAAAAACCTTTTTGAACTTATACGCGGGCGAGGGTCACATCGTAAATTTTCCTCGGATTGCATTCATGACTGTTTAGCTTTACCTTCAAAATCATTGACGTGTGGCAAATGGTAAAAATCAGCTCACTTAGTTCCGCTGCGCTCTTCGCTTGGAACATCGAAGACTTTTGCTATCCTTCTGATGCCAAAGAAAGGCATTTTGAAGAACAAAGAAGGGTTTGCAGTTATCGCAAGAATCTTGATGTCTATCGATGATAATGTTTAACTTGCAACTCCATTGTTTTTTTTTTACTATCACTTTCTTTTTGAGTTTTGGAAGACTTACTTTGAAATTTTTGGAAATCGTATAATCAACAACTTGAAAATAATTTTATTTTAAAAAGTGCAGTGCGCAAAATAAAAAAAGGGAAGACCTTAATAACTTTGTGGTTAACAAAACAAAACTCAGGCTTTAATTTTGTATATAACTGGATTTAATAAGTGTGATAGTTTCGAAAGTATAAGTATTTAAAATTTGGTCAAACACCTGCGGTAAATCTTTTCAAGGACAAGTTTTAGATACCTTAAAAAAGTTTGTACAAATTTAAATTTTATTTATTTATTTATTTTTTTCTGTTGTAAAATTGGTTCAATGGTTCCTGCATTTTTTGATTGGAAGGAAAAATATTTTTCTTTGAGTTCAGTAGGTAGAGACACTTTATTTATTGGTTTTTATTCATAGTATTAAAACTTCTAACAATGACATTTCAGTAGAATCAAGGTTATTTTAGAAAGTAAACATTTACTTTTGATTGACTTTTACCTTAAGAATTTAAAATAATTCGCAATAATAAATAAGAAATTCCGATTAAATAAACTTTTAGAGGCAATAAACAAATCAAAATAATAGTGCACTTTTAGAGACAAAAACACATTTTTTTAAAGCTATATTCAAGGATAATTTTTAAGAGAATATAAAATAAAGTTACAATAACTCGGATTTTTAAGTCTTTTTAGAGGAGAGTTAACTGTCATTTATTCGAAAATGACTTTGGGTGAATAAAATACTATTCATAAATAATAAAAAAGTAAATAAAAATATTACATGATAATAAAATAAATCAATATTCGTAGCAATTATGAGGATTCGATTATTTTTGCACGCAGTAACAGATCTATAATAATGAAGGAAAAAAAACAAGTTTACAATTTAAAAAAAAATTATATTTATTATTGCAAGATTATTTCTATAGGTTTCCATCTTAACTGTTCTAAAATACAAAAATGATATATTCAATTCTTTAATTCTTGATGGTATAAAAAATAATAATAAACAAAAAGAAATTATATAAATTTTATAAATGAGTAATATATAAGTATTAGAAACTTGCAAATGTGAATGATTTATAGAGCCCAAGAGCGGTGCCCAAGAGCGCTAGTTTCTTCTTTGGAAATTTTTAGTTCACTTTCTAAAAGATAGTGCAACGCTGAATCGATAAAATATTTAGCTTGTCCACAGTGCTGAAGTATAATATCCTCAGTGGTAGACGGATCATGGGTTAGAGTTCCCTTGCCGTTGGGCTAACCGTGGAAGGCTTTCGTGGTTTTTCTCGCCATGTAACGCAAATGCGGGTTTATTTCATCAAAAAGTCCTGCACGAAGGCAAATTTCTCCCAATAATTGATCCAAGAGTTCCCTTGTCTTTTGGATTGGGTTCAATATTACAAGCCTACGATTTGAACATTTGTAATCGTAAACTCAACAATTGGATCGGCTGTTCATCGACGGTTATAAAATAAAATATAGAATATTTAGCTTGAGACGTTTTGGCTCCAGGCATTGAGCGTTTGTATTCCAATGAGGTGACCCAGGTTCAAATCCTAGCGATGGTTGGTCGATACGAATTCCGCGCCAGGTTAGACCCTCCAACAACTACGGAATCTCCGTAGTTTCAAGAAATGTTTTTCGTTCCGGGAGCAATAGTAATGTATAACATAATTTCAATAAATAAAAAGTAAAGGAATTTTGTTCACTATGTAAATAATTCAAATAGGTATATAAAAGATTGCCGTTAGTCAGATGCTTATTTTAATGAAAGTTTTATGGAATCTTTATTTGCTTTAATAATTTCTACTTTTAATAAAAAAAAATTCGCTGGAGCCTGAATTGTAGGAGGGCAGGGTGTTAACCCATTGATACCGAGCTTGCTTGTGTGGGTTAGATATTAACCAAATATATGCATAGTGATAATATATTTATTTTAAACCAAGTTTAAACTGAGTAAATAATTTCTTTCCTTAGCTACCATTTTAATATTAAAAATATCCAGCTACTTCATTACAAACATAAAATTATTTTTTAAATATAACAATGCATTCTAGCGTGAATGGATTATCTATAATTTCTTAGATTGATATACTATTAAAAAATAACTTACAATGCAAAATAACTTACTTTTTACATTTTTAGCTATTTATACAATAAAAATAAATATTTCAAATCTTAAAAGGTTATTAGAGGTTAAAAGTGAGACAGATAAAAGAAAAAAGTAATAGTAAAGCCATTTTAGTTAATTTTTTTTGTAATAAGCAAAACATCCTCTTACTATTGTAAATTACACGATTCACTTTTTCTCAGGTAAAAAAAAAAAAAAAAACAGTCCTTATATGTCATAATTCTTAAAAAATCCTAAAAGCAATTGATCTTTTTTATCGGTTATAGTTTACAATCGGAGACCTTTCTTATATTTTGAGATAAATAAACCAAGATAAATAAAAATAAACCTATAACAAATCACATAACGGAAAACATAAGTAGCAGAAACTCGTCATTACAATCGAAGACAGAAAGGAATGTCATGATAGAAACGGTATTTGAGCAAAAGAGAATGAAAATTATTTCCAAACTAAAGGTTGTTCTACACTTTAATCATTTTATCTTCCAGATAATAAGCTGTATTGAAATAATTTTACTGTGAATTTTCTCTCTTTACCGTCTTTCTATACATAAATTTTCAGTCCCGCTGGAATATCTGTATCATGCGTAAAGTAGAGTTTCTTTTTTTCAAAAAAATTTAAAATTTAATAACAGTAGTTAATGTATATTAAAGCAATATGTGGATTTAAACTCAACATATTTGTTTAGTGTATGCTCCTAATTATCGATTTTTAAAACCTAAAATTTTAAATAAGTTTTTAAAAATTTAATTTTGACTTCGAAATTTGCTTTAAATTAAAATATTGTACTTTTTCGTATACAAACATGAATAAAACTTTCGAATTCGAATTAGGTAAATTAGGTTAAGAGAATGTAAAAAATTCGATGCTTAAGAAATATAATGAAGTTTAAAAATATATTTAAAAAATAATCCATGCATAACTTTACTTAATTGACGAGCAGGACAAAAATTTTTTTACGTGCGTTAGATTTTTTTTAAATTTCTTTTAAAAAGGAGCTTTTTCTAATTCAGATAAAAATCAAGACAGTCGAAGAAGTCCTTTCCCTATAAAATCTATGAAAATGCCAAATACTTCAGTGTTATGATCCAAGGAGAAAATACAGCTGTTGGAAAGTTTCTAAAAAAAAAAAAAAAAATCTGAAAATAAAACTACGTTAATTTCCAGAAATTTTCGATATCGAGCAATTATCGTCTGAGGGTGAAAAAACAAAAAGAAAAAAGGAAGGTGAAGAGTAACAAGAGGAAGCTGTTGAGAAAAAAAAAAAAAAAAAAGAAAGAAAAAAGACATCATTAGATGTCTCTGATAGTTCAGAGTTCGCACAAAAATCTAAAGATCGAGCAGATGTAAAGAATGAAGGAAAAGAAAAAGGTGAAGAGTAACATAAGGAAAGTGTTGAACCAAAAAATCATCATATGAGGTTCCCGACAGTTCCTTTCACGCACAAACAGTAAAAGATTTAACTGATTGGGACGATATGAAGGAACGATAATTAAGAGTGGTAAAGAAAGAAAAAAAAAAGACGCAATAGAAGCAAGATAAATAGAAACTCTCAAAGAGAATTTTTCCACAACTAAAAAGCTTACATTTTACTTCAAGAATATCGTTCTAACAGAAAAATTTGGAAAGGATAAAATATCAGGAGTAAAAGTATCAGCAGATAAATCATTTCTTGACCAAAAGAATTCTATTCATTCAATGAATAAGAACATAAATAAGAAAAAAGAACTTTTTCGGTAGAGAATGGAAAAATTTGTGAAGGCAATTCACTTTTAAGAATAAGCTATAGATTGGTAGCAAAATAAGAGTTTTAATTCGCGTTTATTTTTGAAAATGTTAAGTGCTCAGGAATAGTGAGAGGAACCAAAGAAAGAATCTGATTGGCCCAAACAGTGTTAAGAACATGCCTGGTCAAGAAAAATTGTTATGTTGATTCAAGTGCGAAAGAACAGTGTGAAGAGCCAACTGAGAGAAAGGAACTGCTTGGCGCAAAAAGTGTTGAGAAGTTTCTCTTGGGAAAGAAAGAGACAGACATCAATATTAATAAATTTTGCCGTTCACTTACTTTAACCCTTCTATACATATTAAATTCAGTATGACCGTCTTATCCTTTACTAACTTCATAAACGTTAACTTAAACATTACGTTGATAATTACTTAATACTTATTCTTAATAATTTAAACACTTGTGCATATTTTTCATCACTCTTACTCCGTAACTTTAATACTTATACTTAATAATTTGAATATTTATTATTAATCATACCTATGCTTAGTATAATAACTTTATATTTTATGACTTCGCCGACAGGCCAGTGTAGGGGGCAGGGAACTGTCCTTGAAAGGTTCAGGGTTCGAATCCCGGGCAAAGCATGGATGTTTCTTTCTCTCTATCTGCGTTCTATGTCCTTTCTTCTTTGTGTGTGAATGTGGGAGTGTGACCCGCCCTATAAACGGGTTGTGGTAGTGTGACGTGGGCGACGCTGCCCCACCGCCGTGGCTTCGCCACAGGTGCCCACTGGGTAACGAAAAGAGAGTTAGCAGTTCTGGCACTTTCTGTGGCCAATGGACAATAATTGCAAGTGCCCGCCATTAAAAAAAAAAATTTTTTTTTATGATTTTAATACTAAGACTTATTAACTAAACTCAATAAACCCATAATTCTGGTGACTAAAACCAAAATATACGGTATTTGAACCATTTATTTGGTAATTTGTCCGTATATATGATAACGGTTTACAGGAAATTCTGTTTTTCAAAATTACAATTCCTATTATCACGAATTTAGTAAAAACACAGAATTGAAAACTAAATTTAACCGAACGAAATGACTTTTATGCCATGCTCTAACGTATCATGATAAAATTGCCAAATTTTATCTAATTTACAAAATGTCATCACAATTTATAAAAACCAGTTTTATTATTAATTTTACCAAAATCATTAGCAAAGTGTCACGGTAAAATTTAGCGAGCTTTTCAGTGTTCCCATAGAGCCAGAAAGACTATAAATTTTGTCATATTCTCGTAGTTTTGACGATACAATTTTTCTCATTGTATACTTTATAATTTACACTCAAATAACTTTCCACATATTTTAATATAACTTTAACTAAAATAATTTTAGATAATAATTAATAACATAATAATAATAATATAATAATTGAGAACTAATCTATTTCTCTTTAATCATTTTAATTCCAGATTAAGGTCAAGTTTTGAAAAACGGCGCTGAGTAGCAATATGCTGATTATTTTGGAAAGGGAAAAATTGAAAACACGTGTAAATAGCTTTAACCATCCGGGTGTAGGTCACATTTCAAAACAGTATGTGACCTACAACATTTCACAGGTAAAATAATTCGCGAAGAGACGTCTTGCGAACTGAGATGTTCAGAAACAAAGGGAAATTTAAAAACTATTGTCGTGCGCCTATAATATAATACCCTTCTTAAAACATCGAAATATAAGAATGATCGACGGGCCTTGACATTGGTGGGGTCGTATTTCAGTATTGTTTCTTTCACCTTTTGAGGATAATAAGCAATTTCGATTGTGGAGTTGGAAAGCGATAACACGAACTAGACGTTCATGAGCAATTTGGATAAAAAGAACAAATAACAGAGACGAATTCACCCATTAGAGTTCTTTCGGAGAGACATTCTATACTTATTTAACTAATAAGCTTTAGAAGTAAGTATCAACATTATTTAATTGCAACAGTTGTCGAATAAGAATTCAAATAACTGAAAGACGTTTAGTACAATACAATAATTTAAATGATTGAAAGAATAGGATAACTACATTATTTTATTTAAGAAGCTATTCCATGACAATTTAACAATTAGTATTGAAGTTTGGGAAAGGCGTTTCGTAACAATACAATAATTAAAATAGTGAGTAAATAAAAAAAATAACCATTTACTGACATAGTAGTCTCATAAGAATTTAGTTCTTGAATTTGAAAGAAGAAAAAAGCCTGATCAAAACTACCAGAATATGATAAAATTTTCCGCGCTTCTGGTTCAAGAAAAATCGATATGGTAATTTTTACCGAATCGCTTTGGCAATTATTTTGGTAAAATGAACAATAAAATATAATTTTATAACCTGTGATAAAGTTAGGTAAATGAGAAAAAATTTGCCAATTTTATTATGATACTTTTAAGAATGGTATAAAAAACATTTATTCGGTTAAATTTACTTTTTAGCTTTGTATTTTTATTAAATGTGCGGTAAAATGAGAACTATAATTTTGGAAATCAGAATTTACGGTAAAACGTTCCATATGTATGTAAAAATGACCAAATGAGAGGTTTAAATACCGCATATTTTGGTTTTATTAACCAGAGTTTTTTTAAACCGCAATTGACATTATCATACAGTACGATGATTTTACTGGATTTTTTTTCCTCCCTAGGGTATAATTCAATAATTTTTCTATAGAGGGAACGAAAAGAATAGCTACGTTATTTTAATGAAATAGATGTTCAATCATAATTTAACAATTGAAATTGCAATTTCGCAGAGACATTTAGTATATTACAGCAGTTTAAGAGTTACGAAGGAAATAGCTGTATTTTTTTGTTTTACATATAGTTTTATACATATAGTTACATATAGTTTATGATTTACACGTTAACTTTGTTAAACTTTTTTTTGAATAAGAATTATTATATTTGATAAAATTTGAATATGACAAAAAATATTTAATGCTGTGTTAAACTAAATACAAAAAAAAATAAAGTCACGAAATAAGTTGGAGTCATTTAATATTTTTAAACCATTCTGCATAGTTTAATTACTTTAATTATAGATGCGAATTTTGACTACTATTTTGTGATATATTTCATTTTAACTATTGAAACATTTATTATGGAATAAACTTCATCTTTATTTTAGTTGAAAAAAAAATTTTTTTTTTTAGAAAAAACTAATCATCTAAACTAAGTTCACAGGAAACATTTAAATATTGTTTAAAGTACGTAGTATTAGATTTGTAATATTAGTGTGATTGAAACAGAATATGAACATTAACTTCTTTTATATGCTCACGTTAACTTTCATCCTTTCGCTAACATGCATTCTAAAGTTCAAGCTATTTCTTCTTTCTACAGAATTTATTTTTATATACTACTTCATTGAAAGCTTTATTTACTATTTAAACAGCATAAATTTTCCGTAAAAAATAATGTAAGAGTATTTCTCTGTATGAGTAATAGTTCTGAGAAGCAAAGTTCTCAAAGTGAAAGTTGTCGAATTCAAAGTTCTCTAACAAAAGGTAAAATGTCAGATGGCGTTTTAAAATTGAAAAAAAAAAACAAAAAAAAAACAAGGAATATATTTTAAAATTTTAAATAAAAAATATTTTTTTAAGATTTTTTTTTAATATTATGATTTTTTGCTCTTCCGGTGTGCTCTTCGAAAGAAAAAAAAACGGAGAAAAAAAAGAGAATAAATTGTTTTTCAACTTTCAGGTGAAACATTGACTATACAGAAATAAAGTCAACATTCAGTGTGTCAGCTTCTTATTCGTTATTTAACAACACAAATTCAATGTTAAAAGACAACACAATCCGAACGAAAGAAAGTGGGCAATGGGAAAAAACTGAATATCAATTGTTTTTCAACGTTCCGGGGAAACATTGACTATACAGAAATAAAGTCAACATTCAGTGGGTCAGCTTCTTATTCGTTATTTAACAACACAAATTCAATGTTAAAAGACAACACAATCCGAACGAAAGAAAGTGGGCAATGGGAAAAAACTGAGTATCAATTGTTTTTCAACGTTCCGGGGAAACATTGACTATACTGAAATAAAGTCAACTTTCAATGTGTCAGCTTCTTGTTCGTTATTAAACAACACAAATTCAATGTTAAAAGACAACACAATCCGAACGAAAGAAAGTGGGCAATGGGAAAAAACTGAGCATCA
Source organism: Parasteatoda lunata (assembly GCA_949128135.1). Taxonomy (NCBI): domain Eukaryota; kingdom Metazoa; phylum Arthropoda; class Arachnida; order Araneae; family Theridiidae; genus Parasteatoda; species Parasteatoda lunata. The sequence continues at coordinate 73,348,289 of OX421976.1, read as the reverse complement.
ATTGTTTTTCAACGTTCCGGGGAAACATTGACTATACTGAAATAAAGTCAACTTTCAATGTGTCAGCTTCTTGTTCGTTTTTAAACAACACAAATTCAATGTTAAAAGACAACACAATCCGATCATAAAAAAATGTAGGCAGTGGAAAAAAAAAGAAGAGAATAAATTGTTTTTCAACGTTTAGGTAAACCACTGACTATACTAAAATAAAGTCAAAACTCGATGTGTCAGCTTCTTGTTTGTTATTTAACAACACAAATTCAATATTAAAAGACAACACAATCCAACCGTAAATCAAATACCATCTCACGGTACAAAATCCGTTCTTCTCATGAAATTTTTAACGAAATCCAGAAAAATATGCGACATTGTAATCTTATCAAAATAATAAAATAAAGAAAAATGTGTATCTGCAATTTTTGTCTTGGAAATATTTTCCTTATCCTTTCTTCGTGCATGTTTTTGCTGCTTGCAATCGCAAAATTTGCCTCAAAATGAAACTTTTTGAATCGGTCTTTCGATTTACGAAACACACATATACGCCGAAGAGCCATTACATTGTTATAGATGGACCATACATTGCTACCATACATTGTTATAGATGGACCACCCTTCATCTATAACAATGTATGGTAGTATGGGGTGGGCAATGTTTTCATGGGGCATAATAGGACCCATAATCCTCATAGAATAATCCCTGACGTCTGTAAGCTACTTGAACATAGTTGCAGACCAGGTTCACCCATTCATGGCAATAGTTTTTCCTGCGGAGGATGGTGTTTACCAACAGGATAATGCACCATGCCATAAGGGTCGAATCGTCATGGATTGGTTCGAGGAACACTCCAGTGACTTTCAAGTCATGTCTTGGCCCCCAAATTCACCTGACCTTAATCCAATAGAGCATTTGTGGTCCTACTTGGAAAACCAAATTCGTGCTGCCACGCTACCGACTCGCAATGTGAGGGAATTGCAGGACCAGTTGGTGAGCGCTTGGTACCAGATACTACCTATCAGCACCTTGTGGAATCAATGCCACGGCGGGTGCTAGCAGTTTTGAGGGCTCAACATGTTGGTCCCACATGTTATTGGCAGGGTGTTCATAATGTAATGGCTCTTCGGTGTATATAGATTTCATATATATGTGCGAAATTTAAATTTAATTATTTTAATTAATTAAATAAAAAGTAGTTAAAAATGAGCTATAATGTTTTTTATTGAGTATCGAGTTTCAAAGAAAAACATTGTAAGCTGAAAGTTTGAGAACCTCTGCTTTAGAAAATGAAATTCAGCCTCTACAACTTGGTTAATTTTTTTTTTTTTTTCTTTTTGATAAATTTCACTGTGTTTACCTGTAGTTATAAACTTAATATAATAAGTTATATTTTAAGCACATATAATAAACGCGTAAAATAAGATAGCCACAGTGAAACTATTTTGAAACTCGAAACTGTTTTCATACAGTGAGTTGAAGTAAATTATTTTGATACGTACGTAAACGAGATTTTTAAAAGAAAAGAAATTAAACATTGATTGAATAAATTTATCGGTATGAATTGTTGTTAAGCAAATGTAAAACAGAAATAATAAAATATGAACTCACCATCTGGGCATTGTAGTAATGAGTTACCCTGAAATAAAAAGCAAAAAATTAATCGCATTAAATGAATACTTCAGAACTTTCAGAAAATTTTTTTGTTAACATACATAGAGATTTTTTATTGTTTGTTAGATATTTCTGATTTAAGATTATGTTTTAGTAAAATAATTTTAAAGTTAAGTACAGTACAGAACCATTTAAATTTAGTTATACCTCTTACTCATTTATATCTCGTTAAGGGTGAAATGAATTAAATTATAGAATCATGAAAATGTTTTAGTTCCCTCGTAAAATAAAAAAAAATAAAAAAAAGATTTGGTCTTTTTAACATTTCCAGATAAGAACCTATTTTGGAAGAATAAGTATATATATATTTTTTTGAAATATTAAAATGAAAGATTTTCATATTTAGATCATTATAAACATGGCTTATGAAAAAAAGAAAATTAAACTGATTAAAAATTTTTTTTGTCCTTAAGAATGACGGTTTTTTTTTAAAGACCTCTTTATAATTTTTATATTTTATAACCGTCATTGAACAGCCGAACCAGTTTTTTGTTTAATGTTCAATGGTACTAATGCTCAACTCCGTAGCCTTGTAAATTTGAACGCAATCTAGAAGACAAGGGAACAGCTGGAAATATTGGGAGAATTTTATCTTCGTGGAAGACTTTTTGATGGAGCTAAGATGTATTTACGTTAAATATAAAGAAAAATAGAACCACCACGGCTCTCCTTTAAACTTATGAAAATTTACTAAGTACAAAAAAAAAAAAAAAAAAAAAAAAAAAAAAAAAAAAAAAAGCGATCTTAAACAACTTTTGAAGCAGGTATGGGTTGACGCTTACTTTGCTGCTCTCTTAACGATTTAAAAGGCTAACCTTAAATAAAATATACTAATTAATTAATTCTGGTGATAATTTGAGTTAAGACATGAGACACAACAAAGTACTTTTATTGAAAAAAATATACCTCTTTTCGATTTATTTGGATTCTTGATCCTTGGAATATACAAGATAGCCGCCGTTGGAAAATATTGCTTCAATAGTATGGTCAAGAAAGCGTTCGAAAATTATGGAACAATAATGTTAATTTCATTTTTTGCGTCTTTCGTCATCTTACATATACTTTATATTTGTTTCCTTAACTATTCAGAATATTTCCTTCGAACTTTGGAATTAATCATTTAAAATTACACTGACTCATCACTCAAATAGTTTTTGACCATTTGCAAATAAAAAAACAAAAAATAGTAAATAATAAAAAAAATGTTTCCTTTTTACATGGAATAGACAAACTAGTTTTATAAAAACCTAAAAAATTTATGATTCTTTAACAAAGCCCGCAGGAGATATTAAAAAATATGTAAAAAGTGAATTAACGTTCTGAGGCCCAAACATTAAAGCATTTTATCGAAACCTTTCAAATATCCATTTTTTCCATATTGCGGTTACATCCCATAGTTTGGTGCCAAAAATCTAAATCCGTCGAAAGAAATTATTTAATCAGAGAAATTCCTTTGTGTCTTATTTCGTTATTGAAAATATCGTCTGAGCAAATTGACTGTTATATTTAAATTCATTCTTTCGAACCATTAAGATTGATTTTTAGTGCAGGTGAGTTCTATGATTAAATCTAAAGTTATTCTGGTGCTCTGCTTTTATTTTGCTTCCTATCTGATTGACTGTTACAGCTGTATGCAATTTATTAACGGGGCAAAGAGTTCTTAACTAAAACATGTCATTCATCAAGACTTCCAATTACTTTGAAAGACTTAATTATATGTTATTTAAAGACATTTCCTTAATTAGGAAGACTAATGCTTTAGATGTTTCTCGAATACTTTATATACTAAACAATAATTTTATTAAATTGAGAATTTTAAAGCGCTTTTCAGATTTTAGAGTTTAACCATGTTCTGATAAACGTGATTATTTGTGTAATATAAAAATTTAATCTGATGCAATATTATATAGAAAACATGTGTTTATTGAAATCTGTAAGTTTATAATAAGCTGTAACTTCATATTGTGGGACACATAATTTTAGAATAAAAACGGAAGTACAAGTATAATCTATACTCATTTATTTATTTTGATAAAACAAACTATAAAATACACATACAATACTAGAAACTCATATATGCAAATGTAAAAAATTTACAATTTAAAATATATTTTGCAAAAATTTTTTGAAAAATTCAAAGATTTATTTAAAATAAGCATGCATAATGCTTATGGTGGTTATTAATATGCTAAGAACATATTATCAAAGTTTTCAGTTGTTGTTTTTTTTTCTGTAATTCTACCTTGAGAAAAAATATGAGTGTACGTGAGTATGGTAAAATAAAACGTATTTTTGATTCTCTGGGAGCAGCAAAAAAGTTCGGTAATTTTTAATTAAGTGCTTCGGTAATGATTCCGGTAAAATTAACAATTAAATATGGTTTTATAACATGTGATAAAATTCGACAGTTTTATCATGATACTTTAGAACATGGCATAAAAACTATTTATTCGGTTAAATTTACTTTTCAGGTTAGTATTTTTTATTTAATGTGTGATAATACGAACTACAATTTTGTGAAAGCTGGAATTTCCGGTAAACCATTAACATATGAACGTAAAAATTACTAAATGAATGGTTTAAATACAGTATATTTTGATTTCATTAACCAGAAGTATTATTTTTGTACCAGAAATATTTATTCATACAGAACCGTAATTTTACCAGAATTTTTTGCTCTATGTAGTACGATAGAGTTGGACGCTTAAAAAAAATTCTTTTAACAGTGAACCATAATATCGATACCTCGAACCAGAATATGACGTGCAAATACGTGTCAACTTTAATGGAACTGTGTTAAATTGAACAGCGTTTTTGTTCAAATTTTAAGATAAAGCCGTATAATCAAGTTTCAGAAGTACGCTAAAATGTTTCACCTTAGTTTCCACAAAATTTGAACGAACGATATAATAGTACAACATTCTCAAAAATTTCTAAGAGTGTATAAGCTACCCTTTATTGCCATTTCCGCGCGGAAAAAAATAAATAAATAAATAAATAAATAAACGCAAATTTTTACAGTGCAAAAAATCGTGTACAATTTTTCCCAATTTGATGACAAATAACCCAAAAAATTGTGTAAAGGAACACTTATTTCCAAGCTAACACTAAATCGAGTTTCATATACAATTTAAAGAGCGTAAATAAATCAAAAACTCTTATAATGAGAAAAGTTTACACCAAGCTCACTCGCTTTCACACCAAACGTTAAATACTTTCTCTACCAAAAACGCTTGATATGCTTAAGATATCGTTGGAGAGCTTTAAATATCGTCTGTAGAGTTGGAGAGCTTTAAATATCGTCTGTAGATTGCTTATATTTGAATGCAAGTTGGCGAGATTTAGTTGATGTCTCAACTACTATCTATTTACTGAATCAAAAGTTCACCGATAAAATATGAAAGTATGCTTTCAATTGTGTTTAGTTTTCTTAGCCTCTGCAAACAGTATTAAATGATTTTGCAATGTATAATTTCAATTCGCTTTGTTTTAGTTGAGCCCAATTTGAATTCGTTTTAATATTCAATCTTCATGACAAGTATGAATTATTGCTATATTTAAAAACTAATTTTATTTCACGAATTTGTGAATATATGCATCTTAAACTAATGATTCTTACTTTATATTGTCCAGTAAAACTGACTTTTCTGACTATTGTGTCTGTGTCTTATCCTACAGTAATTATAAATATTTGTGTAACAGAATAACGCAGGGAATTCCGGAGCAGCTCCTGGTTTAATACAACTTTGGAGTAAAATAGTTGGCACAATTTACACTAAAAATGCATAATATTATTTTAGGTAGTCAATAATCAACTAACGTAAAGATAATTTTTTTTACTGAATGGTTTATTTATTCTAATAATAACATATTGCCAATGATTAAAAATCTGTTAGTGTGCAAATCGTTTAAAGGAATTATCCTATTTCCGATATTGTATTTATGATTCTAGAATTAGAACGGAAGTTTAAATGCAGTTTCATTGAACTAATTTATCTATTTATTTTCGAAAAACATAATACAATGTATATTATTTAATTTCAACGAAGGCCGAATCATAAGGCGTTGATTACGTTATGGCCCAAAAAATGTGAAGAAAAAAAATTTAAGCGTAAAATATTCTTAACAAGTACTTAAAATTATTGAATGCACATGTCTGATATGCTTGAAACACAATAACACGGCATGAAAAGCAGATATAACTTTTACATTTTTTTAAAACCTCAATAAAATATTTTTTTTTTTTTATAATAGAATTTATTAAACGTTTAAAAACGTATTAAAAGATGCGCATATTAAATAGATTATAAAACTTGTTTTTAAGTTGTTTTTATTTCTTTAAATTACTGTGCTATTGTGAGATATTTTCATTAAATATAAACAATAAGTTTATGCATAAAGTTAATAAAAATGGATTGAAAAAAAAATGAAGAGACAAATCTGAATATAAATATAAAAGCATAATGATGTTTAAAAAAAATAAGGTCCTCATTTCTACACTGAGAAAAAAAAAAGTATGCTCAAAAATAGAATATGGTAAAATGTACCCGTTTCTAGAAAGAATTTTTCAACAACAAAAACGGTAAATCATTTTCTCGATGCAACAAAATGCATCTTTAGTGTCTTAAATGTTTTTTACACGGCGAAAATAAAGTCTAATAAAATTTCCAAACTTGTATGGTAATGAAATTTCTGGTTAACACTAGACATACCATAACCGGTCAAATGACCGTTTAAGAACTTTTGCATCGAAAATGCGCTTATCATCTTATCGTTTTTGCACATTCGACATCCAGACTTTTTCTAACAATTATATATAGTTAATATTCTATTGTTATTTTTTTTTTGTATTTTGTTTGTTTCGAATAATACTTGTCGTATACCTATTTCTACCACAATCGGTCATTTGACCGGGAGAACAATTTATTGCTTTATGATCGGATCAGAAATTACGATGTAATGCGTGTTACGACGTATTGCATTCGATTCATCGCACATTTCTGCAAACTCCGTTGCGTTGTTAGTTCAGTCAGAATAACTGTGAGTTCAAATTTCAAGAAAATATTAAAATTTTAGATTGGCATTTTTGTGTAAGAAAAAGTGACAAAAACTAAATGTTTTGATAAGTAGCTTAGATTTTATTCTGATAACTATACTTCATTTATAACTAACTGTTAGTTTTTACCCAAAAAAACGTCGAAACAATCAAGACAGCGCAAGTTCTTAGAAGAAATAATATTAATTATAAGAATAATTATAAGAATTATAGAAATAATAATAATCGAAAGAAATTTGTTTGCGGAAAAAAATGCGTTGAGCAATGAATTCAAAATTCTTATTCTTTGTGTTTGTAATACATAAAAATTGGGAATATAAAATTTTGTTTAATTATAATAAAGAGCCGCGATGGCTCAGGGGATAGAGCGTTCGCCTTCCAATGAGGCGAACCGGGTTCGAATCCCAGTCGATACGAATTCCGCATCCGGCTTGCACTGACCACAGTGCTGACGTGAAATATCCTCAGTGGTAGACGGATCATGGGTTAGAGTCCCCTTGCCGTCAGGCTAACCGTGGGAGGTTCTCGTGGTCTTCCTCTCCATGTAACGCAAATGCGGGTTAGCTCCATCAAAAAGTCCTCCACGAAGGCAAATTTCTCCCAATACTCGATCCAGGAGTTCCCTTGTCTTCTGGATTAGGTTCAAAATTACAAGGCTACGGAGTTGAACATTAGTAACCGTAAACCCATTAAGTTGGGTCGGCTGTTCAACGACGGTTATAAAATAAAATAATTATAATAAAGTTTTTTTAGTTTATTTCCTTCCTAGCATCCATATTTCTTACATTCAGTCAAGAAATATAAAGTCCGGTTATTTCACCGACTATGGTAGATAGAAATAGGTATAATATATACTATTTTGCAAAAATTTTTGATATTTTAAAACTTAATATTAATTTAAAAATAAGTGGACTTAGCCAAACATTCACAATGAAAATAGTACAAATAGCATAATGTACAATGTTCTAAATCATGTACCATTTGAGTGATGCACAATTGTATCCTTTTTTTTTTTTTCATTATCAAATTTTTGCGCTATGAAGTAAAATTTCCATTTTTAAGGTCAGAAGCCTTACACAATTTAATAAGGAAATTCAGTAAGGTATAGTTAAAAATAAACTAAAAAAATTACTTGCTTTATTTTTGAAACTTATGAAATGACCTAATATGACATATATGCTTTTAAGATATGTTACTTCTGTTCAAATTAGACCAGATTGTTAATTAAATAAGTCAAAACTACCCAAGACCGTTTTAAGTTTTTTTTTCTCCAGTTTTTCTTTATTAACAATTCCCTTAATGAGGAAAGCTTTTCAGAAAAATATTAAAATGTCTTCTTTATTGTTATTTTAATTAAAAAAAAAAGTAATTTCAAATTAAAATATAAAAACAGATTTGAGAGTTAAAGACAACTGCAAACTAAAATGAAAAAAAAAAAGAAAGTTTGAGTTTTCAGGGAAGTTAATTAACCTATTAAAGTTAAAATTCTTTTTAAAATTGAAATAAGAACAAATATGGTTTTATATAATGATGAGCTATTTTTATATTATTTCACTCGAAAAGGGTTTTTACGTAACCTTTCGAAATAAAGCTGATGTTATCTGGTCAAAAAATGCAAGTTTTTCACTTCGAATGCAATGAAACAAGTTTTGTTAGGATCGCACCTTGACACAATTTTGAAGTAATCTTTTATCGTGAATACTTAAAGAACAAGATTCCATAGAAGGTATGTAAGGTTTGATCTTAAATAATGAGAAAGAATTTACGTAAAGAAGAATTGGCTTGAATAATAAATTTTTTTTTCTGGTTTTTTTTTATTTACTTTTTTTATTTTATTTCAAAATTTTTATGACGATTATATCACGATTATAACGTTTAAACAAGTAAGAATATTGTGTAAAAAGTCTTAAATTAATATCCTAATCTCAACAAAATTTAGAATAAAAAATTTTTTAAACAAAAATGAGAACATGATTTCTAGTCCATGTCACACAAAGATAAATATTTATCATTGATTTTCAATGTATAAAACAACGTGGAAACTCTAAACGAAAAAGTCAAATTTCTGTCAAATCAAGTTTCTAAAAAATATATCTAAACTCATTTAGTTGTGTTTTTAACATTTTTTGCATTAGAATAATCTATATTATTTATAAAAAAGATTTTACTATTATCTTATGTGAGAAATAATGAAATAAAATAAATATTAAAAAAAAATGCGTTTTGCAAATGCAATAAAAATACATTCATAATTTTATTCTTGTTGGACTTAAACAAAAAACGTAGGGCGCATCACTCTCGAAGGACGTGCTGGGATTTTTCGGTGGTAATAAAAAATTCTAATAAAATTACAAGGGGAGCAATTGTTATTTGTCTTGACACCATGAAAAAATAGCTGTACTTGAAATTCGGACACTCAGGTTAGTTGAAAAATGGTTAAAACTGCGATTTAGGATAAATTTATTTAACGATTAAAATAGCCCATGAAGAAAAAAAAAATGTAAATTTACTGTACTCTAAGGCAGTGAAATTTTTGGTAAATAAAAAACATAATTCTGGAAAAAAAAAAAATATATACGAAATTTCAACAATTCATTTAGTCAGTTTTGCGTTTATGTGGTAACAGCTTGCCAGAAATCTTGGTTTTCAAAATTATAGTTCTTATTATAACACAATTAGTAAAAAATAAAGAGCAGAAAAATACATTTTACCGAATAAATGTTATTTATGCCATGCTCTAAGGTATTATGATAAAATTAGCAAGTTTTACCACATTTACCAAATTTTATAACATATTATAAAAACATATTTTATTAATAATTTTTATCAAAACTATTACCAAAGTGCTCCAGCAAAATTTACCAAACTTTTTTGGTGTAGAAAGAGAAACACGGTAACTTTTACTCTATTCTGGTAGTTATGATCTTACTTTTTTCTCAGTTCAGCAATATGTATTTGTGTTTGAAAACTATACAATTTAAGTAAAAGTGCAGTTATATTTTTCTTCTTTGAATTTATTACAATATGTTTATTTAATATTCTTAAAAAAATTGCATTGCATCGTATTAAATATTAAATTTGTAGTCTTAAGTATTCGAACTTTAGTTTTATGTACACGATAAATACTTTGCAAACTATCGTGCAATATATTTTTATGTACACGATAAATACTTTGTAAACTAGCGTGCAATATATTTTTATGTACACGATAAATACTTTGTAAACTAACGTGCATTATATTTTTATGTACACGATAAATACTTTGCAAACTAGCGTGCAATATATTTTATGTACACGATAAATATTTTGTAAACTAGCGTGCAATATATGTTTATGTACACGATAAATACTTTGTAAACTAACGTGCATTATATTTTTATGTACACGATAAATACTTTGCAAACTAGCGTGCAATATATTTTTATGTACACGATAAATACTTTGTAAACTAACGTGCATTACATTTTCATGTACACGATAAATACTTTGCAAACTAGCGTGCAATATATTTTTATGTACATGATAAATACTTTGTAAACTAGCGTGCAATATATTTTTATGACCACGATAAATACTTTGCAAACTAGCGTGCAATATATTTTTATTTACACGATAAATACTTTGTAAGCTAGCGTGCATTATATTTTTATTTACACGATAAATACTTTGTAAACTAGCGTGCATTATATTTTTATGTACACGATAAATACTTTGCAAACTAGCGTGAAATATATTTTTATTTACACGATAAATAATTTGTAAACTAACGTGCATTATATTTTTATGTACACGATAAATACTTTGCAAACTAGCGTGCAATATATTTTATGTACACGATAAATATTTTGTAAACTAGCGTGCAATATATGTTTATGTACACGATAAATACTTTGTAAACTAACGTGCATTATATTTTTATGTACACGATAAATACTTTGCAAACTAGCGTGCAATATATTTTTATGTACACGATAAATACTTTGTAAACTAACGTGCATTACATCTTCATGTACACGATAAATACTTTGCAAACTAGCGTGCAATATATTTTTATGTACATGATAAATACTTTGTAAACTAGCGTGCAATATATTTTTATGTACACGATAAATACTTTGCAAACTAGCGTGCAATATATTTTTATTTACACGATAAATACTTTGTAAACTAGCGTGCAATATATTTTTATGTACACGATAAATACGCTGTAAACTAACGTGCAATAACATATTTCCCCATCTTAATAATGGAGCATTGTGAATTTAACACAATAAAATGAAGTTTACATTACATCGCATTAAGTTTAAGGATTATATTTTTATTGCTTAGCAGATAAATCATAATTTTATGTATCTAATGTATACTACTTAAACTTAAATGCAATAATATAATTCCTAGTTAAACTAATGAATCAGTGTATATTTAATATTCCAAAATAATGTTTACTGTCCCGCAAACAGAAAATGCTAATCTTATATGGCTAAATATAGGCGTTATAGTTTCATATACCGAAGGTATAGTATTTTAACTGAAGTTCAAATAAATATTCTAAATTGAAATAAATTATAAAGTGTATCTCTAATATTACAAAATAAAGTTTCCATTACGCGAAGTGTATACAACTATATATATATATATATATATATATATATATATATATATATATATATATATATATATATATATATATATATATATATATATATATATATATATATATATATATATATATTATATATATATATATATAATATATATATATATAATATATATATATATATATAATTATATATATATATATATATATATATATATATATATATATATATATTTATATATAATATATATATATATAATTATATATATATATATATATATATATATATATATATATATATATATATATATATATATATATATATATAATTAAAAAGCACTCTTTTTTACGGATATAATCGCGTGAGCTGATAAAGAGATTATATCTTTTCATTTTTTGTTTTTCGGCTTTTTAATAAATATTTCTTTAAAAATATTTTATTTTAATAATTTTTCTTCTACAATTTTTAGTAATCTTTATTATCTTACATGTTTTCTCTATATTTTTTTTAAAACTTAGTTTAAATATGATTTTTAAAAATAAAGTGCAATTACATATATCCCCATCATATTAATGAAATCATGTTTATTCAATTAAACAAAATATTGAATTTAATATTAGTTTTACAGGTTAAAATAAAAAGGAGGAAAAAAATCCTTGAAATAATTGATCGTAGGATAGTAACAATTAAATTCACAACATTTATTAGTAAAAATTCTCACGTTTGGATTTATCATATGACCCCTAATGTTCGAAAGAAAAAAAAGTTCTCTAAGGTAATTTACTTCCTCTTAGACTTACTAATTATCAAGTTTCTTTCTTCTTCATACCTTAAGGGTTTTGGATGCATGTGACATTTATTTTTTTCTGATTGGTGACCTTCTGAACTTGAAGAGAATTTCTCGCACTTTACCGTTGAATATCAAGTATCATTTGATTTTGATTACATCATTTACAATTCTAAAAGCATTTAAAAAAAAAAGTTTTCCTGAATGGGTCAAGGTAAATACCATACGTTATGTAAAAATAATTTTTTTATGAATTCCAATGAGTATTTCTATTTTAAGTTGTTTTTGAAAATTTAATAAAACTTAAAATGAAATAATTTTATTTGAGTTTTTTTTAAAGATTATTAGATTATTTTTAAATATTATTTTCGGACTTGTAAGTCATGAAAATAAAAATTTTTTAATACTGTTCACATTCTAATTAATTATTTCCTTGAAGCAAATGGGATACTGGTGCCCCCTTTAGATATTTTTTCAGAAGCTCTACTTGCAAGCAAAAATATATTTTGATATTTTTTAATTATAAAAAATAGTCTTATGGTTCCCCAAAAATCTGTTAGCTTATCGGAATTATATCTGTACTAAAATATAAAATGCAAAAGTAGTTTGAATTTTTTTTTTCCGTTCATATTAAAAAATTTATCAACAATTGATTTCTTAAATTAAAGAAATTTCAGTGGTAAAAAACTGGTCGAAGACTGTATTTCGAAGATTTTACTTTTAACGCAAAAAAGACACCGTTGTTTCGTGATTTTTTTTATAACCATAAATTATTAAATGCTAAATATAATATAATCACTTACTTTGGCCTAAATAAATACAAAATAAAAAAAAGAATGAAAAATATGTTTAATACAAATTTCGCTTTAAAGGAGTAATCTACGAAACTTAAATTACAGTAGAGCGTATATTTTTAACAATATATTTGGTTCATAAATTACAACTTACTTTACAATATTAAACTTAGATTAAATTACGTGGAAAATTCAAATTATTGCAGTAGTAAAAGAATTGTCAAAGCTTTTTTTTTTATGGAATTATAATTTTCTAATTGATACTGAAAGAGTTGAATTAATGTTATTTTTGAATGATATTCATATTAATTTCTAACTGAAATTTCAGTCAATTTGAGTAAACTAATTTTAAAGTTTTTACGTAGATAATAGGAAATAATGATTATGCTTGGCCTTTATTCTAGTCTGTAAACTTCCTGTCAGAGAAATCTATGATATAAAAACACTAATTTTAACAGTTCGTGTCCTAGCATTAGCACTCTCGGTGTTTTTATTTATTGCTAAGAAGAAAGCTTTTCAAAGGTTATTACTTGAAGCTTAGTTGCCAAATGCACTCGGTATTTTTATTCTTTTCGAAAATACTCAAAGACTGTCACTTAGTACTTTTCTTGATTTCATTTACAAAATTTGAAGAATTACTGAAATAAGACTAAAATAAGTCTAAATAAGGACTAAATGGACTGAAATAAATTAATCATTCTTTGTGAAATCTCAATTTTCTTTTTAAAAAATGATTCTTTCTTCAACGAAACTCTACCTATTGTATTTACAAGGAGAAAAAAATTCTAGTAAAATTACTCTACTATATAGTATTAATTTTTCTGGTAAAAAAAAAACACTTATTTCGTTGCATAAAACTTAAATACATGATATTTAAACCATTCATTCACGGTTTACTGGAAAGTTTGGCTTTCAAAATTATAGTTTTCATTACCTCACATGTAGTAAAAAATACAAAAATGAAAAGTAAATTTTACCGAATAGATTGATTTTATGCCATGCTGTAAGATATCATGATAAAATTCCACTGAATTTTATCGCACATTATAAAACCATATTTTATTGTTAATTTTACCAAAAAGCATCACCAAAGCGATTCGTTGAACGAGCGTTACGAGCTTTTTAGTGATCCCACATAGCCAGAAACATGGTAAATTTTACCATATTCTGATAGTTTGTAAAATATATAGTGAGTGTCGGGTACCCCCGCCCACTGTCAATTTCATATGTATAGAATATTTTTTCAAGACAATGGGCCATCGGACATTAATTGTTATATTAAAAAAAGATTATTTACAAAGTTTCAAGTATTTATGCAGCTGGTAACATGGTAAACAATAGTTTTGAAAATATGTTGAATACAGTAGTCAAATTTTTTAAATTTCTATTTTTTTGAGTTAAACTATTCTTTTTTGGTTTATTCTTTTTGCATTATTTAATTAGATGATAAAACAATAGAAACATACAAAAATATTGATTATTACTCAATATTATTCAGAAATATAAGCAATACTCCTTAAGTGGGCGGGGCTACCCGACTCTCCCCTACTTTATCCTCAGTGTATAGCTAAATTTAATTTCCAAGGTGTGCATATGTTTTATACTAAGGCATAATGTCTTGGAGGAAAATTATAAGAAAGAAGAATTTCTATTAGTAGTGATGTTCGTTGAATTTATTTTTTGAATAAAGATTTAAAAAAAAAAAATCTGGACATTACTGATTATAGCAGTTACTGATTATATAAGTTAGCTGTATCATATAGAATGAGAATTGTTGAAGAGCCTGAAAAGCCCTTGAGTACTACAGTATATAGCATCAAGTCTGTAGAAGTAAGTAATGAGAAATGAAAAAAATAAATTTTAGGAAAATGTCCAATAAGTATGACCAGTTATTGAAATTTTAAATACTTAATTTGCCTCATTGTTTGTACATATTTTTTTCCTATTTGGTTGATCAAAATGCTGAGTAGTTTAAGTTTTGAAGAATGGCTTTTTCACATTTTTAGTCCTTTTGAAAAATATTAAAGAAAAAAAAATTCTTTGAAATAATTTAGAGATATTGTTTTTAAAACACTCTTAAATTTGAATTTATGTTTCTGGGAGGGTTGTAATTACTTTAACTTTAGTTTTTTACTTTCTCTTTTTTGTTTTATTATTTTTGATGAAAGAAATTTACACTTAACGATGAATATCGATTTATTTATGTATATCAAACAAAAAACTAATTCTATTATATTAAACTTTGATCAATGTGAAAGAAAATTCCACATAAAAATATGAAGCAAAAAATAGTATTACGGTTTTCTGATGATTTCGCTCCATAAAACGGATGCTTTTACTACGAAATATATACTTTTTACTATAAAAACAACAAAAGCCGCAGAAGTTTTAGAAAATTACGCATTAACAGCCCTAATTTATACTCTTGCATGAAACTCTTAATTTAATAGCTTAAAATAATGTTAAATATGAATAAATTTTGTTATTTTAACAAATTATGTTTTCATAAAAGACATGACTCTGCGAAAAATATTCTTAAACAGTCATCATTTATAAGCAAGAACGTGAGTACAAGTTCTAAAGATGTTTACAAATGCATCAACACTTCCAACTGCTTAAATTATTGAACATCAAACTGTTTAAAATAACTGATGTAAAAAAACAGTTTTGTTGATTGCAGCCTTTTCACTAATGATCCATTTCAAAGCCTGGAATAATAAGATGCTTAGGTTAGGTGCTCCTCTTTATATAAAAAAAAGGTAACGAATTGTTTCTTAATGCAGGTGAAAAAAATGACCTTGTTCTCTTAAAAGATTTATTTTTGCTTGTTATTTTTCCAAAATAATGTTGGTGCTCAGAAATAAAGTGCACTTAAAAAAACGAGTTACCCTTACTAACTTTTGATTTAATGTTCCTGAGAAATCGAATTATAAAAATATGACTTTTTTAAAATTCGATTCCTCAGAAACAATTGACAAATTTCGCTCAAATTTTGTAATTGGCTGCGTAAAATTACATTCTTTGAAATGAGGCAAAAAGTTTTATACTTTATAATTCAATTTTTTTTTTTACTATTATTAATACTATTCGACTATTATTCAACTATAACTCGACTATTATTAAATAAAATAATAAAAAAATATTTACTTAAAGTAATTTCTTCTCGCATGGAACTATCTTAAGATAAATGAATTTTATAATTGCGGACAAATAAAGCTTCAATTTTGTTTTCAAAGTTTTTGAGGTACGGCGAAATATGCAAAACTAAAATTAATATAAAAGGGTTCAAACATTGGACCGCTCACCTGGCTATACTATTGTGACCAAATTTTTCAGATTGTGACTACCTCGTATATTTCGAGTGTCAGAAAATTAACAAAACATGTAGTTCAACAATTGTTACCTTGTACCAATATAAGACAAGTGTAAATACTATAATTTAATATGAATTAAGAGAAAGCATTCAATATATAAAATATAAGTAAAAAAATATAAAATATAAGTAAAAAATAATTTCAGTATTTTTGAAAACTATTTAAAACAATACAGTAAAAAATCAAAAATGGCAAATGGATTAAAACATATCTTTTTAAATTAATTATTAAGTTTTTACTTTCAGTGGCAGAATCAATTTTGTATAGCATGATTACTGAGGATGTTTACCCAAACAAGTCATTGCTATTAAGCGGATTAGGCGATTAAGTTGCGCAAACAGAAATGCATAAAGTGTGCAATTCAATTTGTTACTTGAATGTAATAATTATTTGTTTTTAGATAAACGTTCCATCAAAAAGTCATCCACGAATGCAAATTTCACCCAATCTTTAATCAAGAAGTTAACTTGTCTTCTGGATTAGGTTCAAAATTTCAAGGTTAGGGAGTTGAATATAACCCAGAATTGGGTCAGCTGTTCAACGATGGCCATAAAATAAACTAAAATATTGTAGCAACAAAATTTGGTCTTGATCTTTGATCAAATTTTGTTCTTGAACTAACTAAACTACAAAATATTCTCGTTACTTTAATTTTATTTCAGCAAGCAGTATGTTTGCTTATTGGGTTAAATTGTTTGTATTCTTTTTTGCTTCGAGTAAGTTTGTAAACTTTGAAAATTATGTTACGAATATTCACAACTTAGCTCATGAAATTCAATCGGAACCATTCATAAAAGAAACTGAATGGAAATTATTCATGAAATAGAATTGAAAACAAAGATGTTATGAATAAAAGATGATATCAATCTTAAAAGAACGGTGTTAGGTTGAGTTATCAAATTGTATAACTCATTTTCAATTTCCGCTATCATTCCGATTGTTTTTTTTTTTAAATTTCACATTTTAAAATTAAAATCATACAGAATACAGATGTTTACTCATACAAATTTTTACATCAATTCTTCTAATTTCTATTTTCATTTTGATGAGGAATTTTTATTTGATGTACATTATTGGAAAACTAATAAAATTACCATAAATAATCTTCTGTGATATTAAAAAATACATATATTAATTTATAATTAAAGTAATTAATTTTTAATTAAAAAAAGATGATGTTTATGGAATATAATTATTGCTAATTTTATTTTTTATTTTTTGTTATATCTATAGCTCTTAACCTTTGCTTATTGCAATGAAATTCATTTAAACATTACAAATAAAAATAATAAAAAATAACAATAGTAAAAAAAATTATAATGGAATGAAATTTTCACAATTTTACAATAATTTCATTTATTTTATATAATAACTTATTGTTT
Organism: Parasteatoda lunata; assembly: GCA_949128135.1. Classification (NCBI taxonomy): domain Eukaryota; kingdom Metazoa; phylum Arthropoda; class Arachnida; order Araneae; family Theridiidae; genus Parasteatoda; species Parasteatoda lunata. The sequence goes on along the minus strand of OX421976.1, from coordinate 73,330,632 downwards.
AAATAATTCAATCAATTTAGAAATAAAAACTAGTTTTTTTTATTAAAATTAAAGGTTTGTGTCCCTATATCTACATAACTAATTTGTTTTTTCTTTTGTTTTCTTAAAAAAAATTTTAAAAAAATCTTAGACACACATTTTTATTATGTTGAAGTTGCATTTTTTTATAACCAATAGTTTTATTACGTTTTTGTCATTAAAGCATCCTCTCTGAGTTACAGAATAATGAATGAAACTTTTAAACATATAACTTTTATATATAACTAAAATCCATAGTTTTACCCATAATTTATCAAGACCTCTCGCCAAATTTTTACTGCGCTTACCATATAAACATATAATGCCATATCAAATCATGTTTAATGTATAATATAATTTAATATTAACAGATTAAATAAGAAGAAAAATAAATAAAAAAAAAGTTTTTTTAAACCTTATTAGCTGTAGTGTTTTGTAGGTTAATCTACCTTTGTTAAACATTTACGATAATTGAATCTAATGAACAATGAGTAAAGTTCACTTTCATTTCGAAACTTTTTCCTAATGATACAATTAAGTACTATTTCATTTTTCCCTTCAAAGCAACATATTCTTTCGAAACATACGGGATAATAATTTAAGGCGTGTTTAAAATGACTTTTCAGATGAAATCAAACAATGCTTATTACTTAATGTTAATTAATTTAGTTAAATATTAAATAAGCAGCATTTAAGAAACTACAGAAAAAAACTTGGGTCTAGTGTGAAAAAGATAGAGAATATATGAGTTTTTTTTAGACATAAGATTTACACCATACATACGTTCACTTTTTTGTGCTAAAGATAAGTACAAATCTAGAATTCAATTATAAAATAAAATAAAAAAATATTCACAAACAAATTAAAAAATTTGTACTCAGGAAAAAGTATGGTCAAAACTACCAGAATACGATAAAATTTACCGCATTTCTTTCTCTATGGGAAAACAAAAAAATTCAGTAATTCTTACCGAAGTGCTTTGGTAATGATTTTGGCAATAAAATATAGTTTTATAGTATGTGATGATAGCTATGTCGTAATTTTATTCACACTTTCGAGCAGAGTTTCTCAAAGCGTGGTACGCGTACCCCCCAGGGGTACGGGACCAGTTTAGCGGGGGTACGCGTTCTTATGCAAAATATCTTGCAACAAACGAAAATTTCAAAAAATTTTATTTAAAAACAAAGCTAGCCATGAAAATTTATGATTACGTATTTTTGTATTGGCTATTTTTTGCTGAGTTGGCCATGAAAATTTATGATTATGTATTTTTGTATTGGCTATTTTGTGCAGAGTTAACAGTTAATAATTAGTGGTATCAACAGCCAGTTGCGAGTTTTAACTTTAGTGCAATTTTTTATAGTAAAAAATACGTTCATTTCTTTATTAGTGGTACACAGCGTTACGAAAAATTTAAAAAGGGTACACAAAAGTCATAAGTTTGAGAAACACTGCCTTAGAGCATGGCAGAACGGGTGTACGCGTTCTTATGCAAAATATCTTGCAACAAACGAAAATTTCAAAAATATTTATTTAAAAATAAAGCTAGCCATGAAAATTTATGATTACTTATTTTTCTATTGGCTATTTTTTGCAGAGTTAACAGTTAATAATTAGTGGTATCAACAGCCAGTTGCGAGTTTTAACTTTAGTGCAATTTTTTATAGTAAAAAATACGTTCATTTCTTTATTAGAAGACTTGAGAAACACTGTCTTAGAGCATGGCAGAAAAACCATTAATTCGGGAAAATTTATTTTTCAATTTTGCATTTTTCATAAAATGTATGACAATAAGAACTATGCTTTAGAAAACCAGAAATTTCGTGAAATTACAGAATCACTCATAATTAAACAAATATTACTATAAAAATTACGGTAAAATATTATTCAGTAAAAATAGATTTCACGGATAAAGTACTGAAAACCAAAGAGGCCGTACTTTATCCGTAATTAGAAATGTATGTAATAATGGAGTGGGGTGCTGATAAATGTTGAATGCAAAAGTGAGCATCTAATGTTAAATGTTTAATCTAATGTTTAAATTCTGCTCGTAACAGTAAGTAAATAAATTTATAAATTTTTAGTCATCCGTCACAGAGCTTAAGTTTAAATTTGAGCACTCTAGCTAGTGAGAAAGGATTCAAAATTTTGTTGTACTTATCCCCCTTCTTCAAAAACAAATAAATGAAGAAACATGAAAATCAGTTAAATAAAAAAGCATGAAAAAACTTTCATAATCCAATATTATTTTCAGCTGATTTTGCATATCTCGGAGATATTTATATATAAATATAAAAAATTGGTACGCATATTACAAAAAGTATTATGCGCTGTAAAAATTTTGGAACAAATTACAGTATAATGTACCGGCACTTTAGATGCATCATTCGTAAAATACTTTTACCATAAAATCCATTTTTATCGTAAAATATTATACCGTAATTTTTACAATACTATATATTTAGTTAGAGTGATTCAGTGATTTTACGATAATTATTACTGTAAGAATTGCAGTATATTAGACTTTTTGTTCCGTAACATGCTCCAGTAAGATGGATTTTACTTTAAAAAGTACCGGCATCTTGAAAGCCGGTATTTTTTACAGTGCACACATTTTTCCAAAAACGTTTCTTTTGAATTCTGGCGACCAATTTTCATGCTATTACTTTCAGAAATACGGTGCATACAGTGAATTCAGTACTTTTACAAAAAGCAAAAAAAAAAAAAATAATCGGTCAAATATAAAACTAATATAATGCATCTAAAATCTTTATTTGCCTATCATTATTGAAAACTTATAATAATATAAGAAGCTGCATCATGTGTCAGAAACTAGTATTATCCTGAAATCATTCTGTGGAGTCAAATAGCCTTATCAAGCGCAGACATCATAAACGGTGTCTAATTACAATGACGTTACAAGGTCGAATGTGAATAAATAGGGCATAAACTAGCTGGACTGTTGAAGCAAAAAGTTTATTTTTATACACGTTAGGAAGCAAAAAAACATAGCAATGTAAAATAGGCTGCCAATGAGGCGAAGAAAATAGCTATTTTATTGAGAAAATAAAAAAACCCAATATTTTTGCTTACATTAAGGGTTTTAATTTTTTTTTATTAGGTTATATATTATAAGTTTCAATTACAGCTATGACAATTTATTTTTGTTTAGTAACCATTCAACCAAACTGAAAATAATAAACACGAATTGAGTAATTTTTTTTATTTAGATTCTAATTAGTTCTGTAAATTCGAAATTCTACTCTATTATTAGAAAAAAGCATTATTTTCTCCAAATATATTATTGTTCAGAATTACGTTTAATTGTTTATAAAAGCAGTATAAATAAAATAGTATAAAATTAGCAGATATTATAGCTTTCACTGAAATTTTAAATAATGTGTTTTTTCTCCAATGACTTGGAATTTAATAGAAATACATTTGATGAATAAAATACATTTGTAAAAATATTTAATTTTTCAGACATTTTCACAAAAAGCGTATTGAAATAAATTATATCATTTAAACTTTTTTTTACAAATTTAAATATTTTGAACCTATTTTTTTTTTCTTTGGCTTTAAAGCTTACAGCTTTTTCTACTCGTTTCGATGCGAAATCAAAACAGTTGGTTTTGTGTTCGCAGGATTATTTCTTTTCTTTCTGCTACTGTAGAATCTATACTTATATAATTATTATTACATTTAATGTATTAAATGCTCCTTCCTCTTTAAAAATTTCCTTCCATTCAATTATTATAAAAGCGATATAAATAAAGTTTTATAATACGCAAGTTATGATCAGGGACTATACTTAGCGGTATAGGGAAAATAAAACAAGTAGAAACTATTTCATTATTAAAGCCTCAATTAATTTGATTATTAGGATATAAATGACAAAATGATGTATAAATGGTTAACTCGGGAACGATCGGAATTGATGAATGAAATATATTAGTTTTATAAATTGTTTCATTTAACCATTTCTCTTAAAGAATTTAAAAGTTCCAAGTTTTACAACTGTTATATGCACAGTAAAAATTCCTGGCTTAAATTACTGTAAAAAATACAAACACTCAGGATGCCAGCATGTTTTTCCGTAGGATCCACTTTAACCGTAAAGTTTTAGGAAAGAAAAATCTGATTTTCCGTAATTTTTACAGCAATACTTATTGTAAAATAAATGAACCACTATAATAAAATGAGTATTACAATGAAAATTAGTGCTTCACTTTTACGGGAAAAATAGATCTTACAGTGGTATGGATTTCATGGATACTGCATTCAAGGTGTCAGTACTTTTTACCTTACTTTAATTCGGAATTTTTTACAGTGTGGCTTTTGCTATTGAAAATAAAGACGAAGCTTGTTGGTTGTGAAGTAGCAGTATTTATTTAGTTTGTGCTTCTGAAGTGTCTATGGCCTTTTTTATTATTATTATATTTGGTGTTTCTATATTTTCTTCCAATTTAAATATCAAGAAATTCTGAAAATTAAGCAATAATAATTAATACAATTAAAAAATTTCAGACATGGAAATAGAGTTCACACCACTAATGAAAACTTAGTGGTCCAATTAGGACTACGTAGGTATTCATTAAAAGATCCAAAAACTTATTATGCTAGAAAAAAATCGAACTTTACAATTCCATAATACACGTTACAATTCCACAATACGTTATTAGTCACCATATAACACTTTAAAACTAATTAGGTTCATTAGCCCATAAAATTGAAGATTAGGGTTTATTAAAATTTTTTGTATAGGCATCTTTTTGAATAACACGCATTTGAAATTCATACCACGAGATGGACAAAAAAATGAGTACATTTTTCTATTAAATGCATGGAATTCGATGCAAAAAAAAAAAAAAAAAAAAAACATTGTTCGTTACTATTTTGTTAGTTCCAAACATATTACAATACGACAAATTTGTCTCCAATGCGTGTGATTTTAGCGACATTTGTTAAAAATTTGGCGACAATTGCAGCCATACTGGCGTGAACCCTACATGGAAGTATGAAATAAAAATTTCTTTCTATTGTGATAGGTAGAATGTATGAATTTTTTATTAGAAGTAATTAATTTTGTTAAATAACTATTTGATTTAATAAAGGTATGAGGGAGTTAGTTCCATTCGAAGATCGCTTGCTTCTCTCCCTTATTGGTTAGCAATAACTTTTGTTTTATTAAAAATAAAAATTAAACATGCGTTTTAATAAAAACCATCAAATATTCAACTGAAATTATCCAAAATGTTTTATTGTATAAATACATATAAATACATTGGTTCTACACATTGATATTCGATTCTATTGGTATGAAATATTGACCCAATCATTTTGCACGATTGCTATTGCAACTTTATCCATAAGCTTGTTTTTAAAATTTTTATTTCACTTTTGGGTACTATAAAAACTTTTTAAAAGTTTTTCGAATAAGTAATAGATTAACGAATATACACTGAGAAAAAAAACCTACCAGAATATGGTAAAATTTACCATGTTTTTTACCGAACTACTTTGGTAACGATTTTGGTAAAAGTAACAACAAAGTATAGTTTAAAAATATGTGATAAAATTTGGTAAAATTCAGTTATTTCATCACGATACCTTAGAGCAGGCATAAAAATGCTTTGTTCGGTTAAATTTACTTTCCGGTTTTGTATTTTTACTAAATGAGTGGTAATACGAACTATAATTATGAAAATCAGAAATTTTGGTAAACCGTCACCTTATGAACGGAAATATCACCAAATGAATGGTTTTAAAACCTCATAGTTTGGTTATATTAACCACAATTATGATACAGAAATATCATAACCGTAAGATACGATAATTTGATCAGAATTGTTTCTTCTTGAACGAAAATATAATTAATAATATTGCTTTGGAATTTGAAATTGCTATTTTGTATTCCTTATTTTAATTGCATAAGTACTTTGACTAAACATAATTTTAAATAAAATTCATTATAAAAGTAAACATAATCTATTAAGGAGAAAATTAACTTTTTTGTTTATTAATCATTAAAATAAAAATATTTTCCTTTGACTAAAAATTTTGAAATTTGGCTAATACTTTTCATATTTGGCTAATTTACTGGCTAACAATTTGAAGTGCTTTGCGCGGGCCCTGTTTATGACAACAAGTAATATATTAAGATTGAATATTTACGTCATCATAATAGAATATTCTTTTCTGAGAATTAAATCGGTTGACAGAGCTTCCTAGTTATACAGGTCAAGTATTTGTTTGACCTATAAGATAGTCATAGTCATAAAAATCTCGAGTAGAAAAAAAAGGAATCTTATTTGATGATTTCCTAACTTCTTTTTTTGTCTCCATATCTTCCGGGTTAGCAATGCGGGCACAAATTCAGCAAATCATTTCATGGTAATTCAAACCATCGTCATTCGAACTTGAAGTTTCCATTGTCTTTTCCGTCGCTGACGCAATTGAATATAATATTTTCTTTTGGCAGGTCACTTAAAATGATAGATTTTAATTTTACTATTTATGTATTTAGAGTTTCTCTTTCTCAAACAGAAATTTAGAATAAACTTATGACATTTCGAAATGGATTGTTTTTAGTTTTAGTTGAAGGTGGTTTTATCTGCAGTCTAATTGATTACAATAACTTAAAAATCTATTATGAGATTTTCTATTAATCTTTAAAAGAAGGATCAGTTTTATGGACTTAAAATTGTTTGTGATCACACTAATAAAAAATGACTCAAAAATTACATTTTCAACTTTTTTATCCTTTTTTACAGCACAACCAGAGATTTTAAAGCTTTTTAATGAAAAGGCCAATTAACTGAAAACAATTTATGGTGTACAGTGGCCAAGAGAAAACCCTCGGATCTGAATAACTTTTAATTTTATAATTTGATTTTCATGGAATCACAAGAGAAGTATACTCAATGTATTAATCGCGTTGTGAAATCTCAAAATCGTTTTTTTCAACGCGTAAGCTCAGCAAAAATTATGAGACTAAATTATACTTATGAATGTATATTCAAGAATAAATGGGTGATTCTCACGAAATATGTCAATTCACTGTCCCTTGCTCCAAGATCTAATACTATAATACTAAAAGAACTTTTTTTAGAAAAAATTAATAAAAGCATTGCTGTTAGCATTTAAAAATAATTTTGCACTAGCATTGACTGTTTTGTATAGTTAAAAAATTTAATTGAACTTCAAAATGTCATTTTCCTGGCATGTCCCAAACAATGTTTCCAATAATAACTAGTTTCAAAACTTCCTATAAATTTTTCAATATCTAATTTTTTTTATCTCAACCGGTGTAAGCATTTCTAGAATATACGCAGAGGGTATTATTTACAAAAATTCGTTTAAATAAATTTTTTCTGTCCATAATTTGTTTGTCCCAAGAAAATCTGTCATTTTTCTGGCTACTTTTATTTAGTGGTTTATAATGGATGGAGCCAGCAATCCATATCTTATGTTAATAGATAGATTAGATACCCTCCTATATGAACATGTCTTGTTGCATGAATAAAGAACCAATTTTCTGGTTCAAAATCTATTTCAAAAATTTTTTCAAGATGAGTAGGTTTTTTTGTGGTCATTTCCTGGCTTCTTGAAACCATTAATATCTAAAACTACATAGATTTATCTGAGTTATTTTAAGAAGTCCTGTTGTTTTCTACAGAATATAAACGTCATAGGCCAAAGTATTTAATTAAAGTAAAGTTATATGCTATAAAATTTTTCAAATTTTATAGCATATAGCGAATTTGGCATTATCTTGGCTGTCATTTTCCTGGCTTATGAATGCCAGGACATTGAAGTGTTACCAGAATTTTTTTTTTAACTGCTAATACTGTAAGGAGGGAAAGCAAATATTAACCTAATACCAAGTTTATGTATGATTGCAATATGCTTGGATGTTATTTATTCTCAAAGTTATTTATTTATTTAATAATTGATTAGTATCCAAAATTTTATTCTGTACATATCAGCAAAAAAATTTTTTTGATTCTTTCTACAGTGGATAAAAAGAATTAATTTAAGCAATTTATGGTCCATCTAACATGTTTAAGTTGAGTTACTTACTATTAACTTAAAATGACTGTTTTTTAAACTTCTAAGCTAATATGTCATTTTCCTGGCATTCAAGATTTGGTGAATTTCTATTTTATTTTTTTCCATGAGCAAATGTCAATAAACTACACTGCTGTCTGTAAGATATTAATAAGTGTATCTAAAGAAGTATAAAAAAAATTTTTAGATTATTTTGACGACTTTAAATTTCAAGAAATTTTTTGGTCCGAATTGTCATATTTCGTGAGAATCACCCATATATTAAGTACAATTGAGGCTTAAAAAGGAAAATCATAGTTTGATCAGCATATAATAATCTGAAGACATAACAAAATAATTAGGAACAAAATCTTTCTTAAATAATTTTTTTTTTTTAATTAATGTTAATATGCGACAGTTAATCCGAATTAATCAAGTATTGAATAAAAACAAAGGAAATTCCGGAAACAATGAGCAATTTAAGAGTTAAGAGGAGCACTAAGAAATTAAACTAAACTGTTAGTTCAAATTCTATAAAATAAGTATGATAAATATGAGAGAAATGAAGATTCCATTGATTAATTAGTAATAATTTTAAACATTATTTAGTTAATGTAGCAAACGAATGGAAAAATATATTTTTAGATTTATTTCATTCAAATAAAAGTTTATTTAGAATTTTAAAAACTGATTAAAATTGGCCAGTCACTTAGAATATGTTTGAAATAAACATGTATTAAAAAAAATATTTAATCATATCACCGCATCACAATTATCTCAGTTTCCATATTTATAAGCTTGTGTTTCATTTTTCATTAGCTTCTTAATAGCTTTAAATGAAAATTAGCACGCTTTGTATTTTGGTTTGCTATCATATTTTCACATTTTCTCAAGTTTCATTTTCTGGATACACGAAAGTTTTCCATCTGAGCCATTAAATAATATTTAAAAAAAGTTCTTGGTATTGTTTTATAATAGAGATTTAATACTTACTCTCTTTTAAAGAAACAACAATATCTATTTTATCAAAGTTAATGTACTTTCTCAAAATGATATTGTTAAGAGCGGAGAAGAAACTCTCTATTTTAGTGATAACATCTGGTCAAAAGTGCGAAAAGTAAATATAATAGCTGAAGATGGTTTCCTTTTTCTTTCAAAATGACCTGTGGCATTGTAAAAAGTATTTCTTTGATGTTCTAACAATAGGAAGAGCTTCATTTGATTTTTCAAACGATTTTCAATTATGCGTTTTTTTTTTTTTTTCTTGTTAAATATTTCCCAGCAGTGTCAAACGATTTTTTTTACCATTGCCAAAACTAAAAATATAAAAAAGCTTTGAAAACGATATTAAGAGAATCTCGATCTCGGGGATAAAATCTGCTCAGAAGTGTGGAAAATAATCATAATAACTATACATGGTTTTCTCTTTAACGTATTCATTGAAAAAGTGTTTTTCTTAATGTTTTAACAATAAGAACTTTATATAAAAGCGCAAACGATTTTCGATTATGTATTTTTTTCCCATTAAATATTTTAAACTAGTGTCAAAGAACTTACACTTTATAGCAAAGAAAAAAAATTGACAATGACAGTATGTAATAAAGACAGAAAAAAAAATTTACTTTCGATATAATCAGAAAATCTATTATCATTACTTTCAATCGAACGAATTTGAGGAAGAAGCCAGACAGCATATTTAAATATAAGGTAAACAGATCTTAATCTTGATTTAAGTGGGAAGAAATGATAGCAGATTTTGAATTGTGTGTATTTACTGTGGGTAAAGAGTGTAAGTCGGAAGTTAAAAAGATACATATTTATATTATATTCAAGTTAAGAGGAAACGTGTAATTTCTTTCCAGGAAAATTCTCATAACTGTTTGGGTTAAATGGTCTTAGATAACAATTGTTTTATTTTTCTTTTTTTTACAAATGTGTTTTTAGGATAATTTTCTAATGCCTTTTCCTTATAAAAATGCCAATATTGTTAAAAAAATTTTGTATTTAATTTCTTCACTTTACATACTTATTTTAACATTAATCAAAAGCTTTCAAATATAAGTGTTTTCATTGAAATGTAATTCAATAGAATGTAAATTATAACATTTCAAGCTAGAATGAAACTAAAATGTATTTCGATCAATGCTTTTATTATTGACACATGCAATGTACAAACAATCTTTAATGTATTAAGCTGTAAATTTTTTCAAATAATCCAAGCAAACATTATTAAATCTAACTTTTGTGTAATGAAATTACAATTATTTTTTAATTAACATATTAAATATTTTATATAGATCAGGAGAGCTATAATAAAAAATTTGCCCTATTGCGTTTGTTCATCGATAAAAAAAACTGAAATAATTTATATATATATATATATATATATATATATATATATATATATATATTGAGAGTCATGCAATATAAGAAATCAAAATAATTTTACTTAAAATATCTCTTTTAGTAATAATAATCATAATTATTATAATTTTACTAGAATAAAAGTTAAGGAAAATTTTACAAAATTCATGAAACTGGAAACATGTTTTTATATTGAGTACAAATTTTAGAATTAATAACAATTGACCCCCTTAAACAAAACAATATTGAATAAAAAAAAATTGCTCTTATTAAACATTTAACTGATTTTATTAAAGACTTTTAAGTCTTCCAAGCGAAGAATCCTTTTTATTGAAACAATTAGCAGCTTTTTTAAAGATATTCTTGCATTCATTTCTTAACTAGCTATATAGAATTAATTATATTTTTTTAAAAAAAGTTTCTAGCTTGGCAAACGGCTTTTATAATAAATATAAATTTTTAAATGGAATGTTTTATTGCTAGTAATTCCAAATAAAACATTATTTCATATATATATATACTCTTTGTTGCAAACTAATTTTAATTGAATACATGGGGTTTTCGAATTCGAATATTGTTTATTTCGGTTCTATTTTGAAACATTTTTGCTCAATTTTGAGAAACCCTTTTTTTAAAGTGTACTACTCACGTCACGTTCACAATGCCAATATTAATTCTGATAAATTTATGTCTAATATAATCTGAGGCACCGAAAATTTAGGAAAAAGAAATATATTGAGCTCCCACATTTAAATAGAAAACTATTTTGTATCAATAGTGAATGTGTAATGGATATAACAAAAGTATCAATAGAATTCTATATTAGCTGTAGTTAACATTATTGTTCTCCCACCCTCTGGTTAAGTGCTCTTATTAGGAGAAAAATTAAAAATTAATTCTTTCACTAAACTTACATTAAACACAGTTAAGTATTCACTGTGTTATTTTTAGTTTAATAAGAACATTAAACGACGTATCGTTTATCATCATCGCCATTTTAATTTAATCGAGTGACATCATTAAAAAAAAGCAATTGATCTAATATCGAAACACTTAATTAAAAATAGCATTTGGTGGACGCGGAAACTTAAGAATGCCCCAAGGAGACCAAGGGCGAAAGAGTAACTAACTATTCGAATAAAAAAAATTAACAGACATTGAATAGCGGTGAACAGGAAACACAAGTTTAGAACCACTGGTTGGTGTTCATTGCTCCAACAAGCAGTGAATTGCATGATTGCTGATGGAGGAATATTCAACCATCATTAAAAGGAAATGGGGATTCCTAAGTTGGGCTTATCTTTTATCAATTTGAAGCATTCCAAATAAGCTAAAGTGGAATTCCTGCGATAACTTATTTATCTTTCATGGTGTGGTTTGTAAACTGTCTATCCTCTATGAATAAAGCATAAGTATTATTATTTGTGCTTTATAGATTTATTCACGCATAGCACAGAGAATATTTTTTTTCCTCATTTGGAGCTAAAGAAAAAAAATGAAAGAAACCTATTACTGTAAAATGTTCATTAAGAAAATTTTGTCTAACTGAAAAAATTACTATTTATTTCATTTTTAAGATCATAAACTTCTCCAAAAGCATTTTAAATAACTCTGAAAATAACTTACTTGAAAATACATAATAAATAAAATGGGGCACGAGTTCTCAGAATTAAAGCTAGGGAAATCTGCCTAAACAGCGAATGCATTAAGCCCTGTACCAGCCTGTCAAACACTGAATAAGTGGCTTTAAAATTAGATAAAAAAATGGAGGAGAGCTTTCAGAATACTTTGGTATGATATACAAATGAGTAGATAGTTTTGTTATACATTTGTGAGTTCGTGTTTCGTCAAAAAACACGTGATTTTATTTTTTCTTTTCTTTTATATATCTCTTTATTAGCACTCAAGAAGAACCGGTAAACATTTTTGTAAAATACCTTAACATTTTTAGAGATGTATGAAAATTTTTGTTTTAAAGGAAAGTTTTGTGCTATTGTACCGCTTAATAAGTTCTCAAATATGCTAATTAATCTTCCAGAATTACTTTTAAAATAAAATAAAACCTTAAAAAATGGAAAATATTATGTTTTAATTTATAAATTTTTTTAATTATTTTTCACTTTAGCTTGTTCTTAGAAAAGGAAAAGAAATTTTAAATTTTTGAATATATATTTTTTATATTTATGTGAAAAGAAAAGTTCACAAATTTAACTTTTAAAAGATTTTTAAAATTTTTTAAGAGAAACCAAAAATGATTAAAAACAAATTCAAGAGCAAAAATTAAAGTAATTTATGAAGAATTTTTTATGCGTCTTAAAAAATATATATAGACATTATATTGTTCTCAGAATTTCTTTTTATTACCATTTGAAAAAATTGAAGAATTAAAAAAATTAAAAATATCATTTTCTTGTTTTTGTTTTTAATATCTAAAATTTACTCTTTATTTCTTGAAGCTTCTTTTTTTTTCGAAAAAGGCACAATTTTTTAAAACAACCTAAAATTACATAATTTAATTTGTTTTCAGTAACTATAGCTATTACAATTTTAAAATTTAAATTATTTCAAAATTATAAAATTTCATAATTTATATTTTTAAAAAATTTGTATTTTAAAATCAGAAAATCTTTTTCACTTTAGTTAAATAAATAATAAATTAAGGCTTAAATATAGATTCCGAATTCCATTTAATTGTCTTCAACGGAATGAAAAATGCGTAAAAAGCAAGAAATATATAAATAAATAAATAAAATGAAAAAAAAAAATTGATCTCTCCAATTAGGTATGTAATTTCACTTTAAGTTTTAATAATATGATTTTCCTTTTGCTTATTGTACATTGCTCATAATGGCATAATTTTAAAATTAAGTTCACATCATATTTTCAATCTTATCCCCTGATTTTTTTAATTAAAAAAATTATCTTTCGTTAAGTTAATTTAAAGTGGCGTTTTTCAAAAAAGTAAAATACAATTTATTTTAAAATATTTTTAATTTTTACAGTTTTTCTCATTAATTAAGGAATAATACAGTAGTAGGTATTTATTATAATATATGGACCTATAAAGGGTTATACGTAAATTGTGTCTATTTCAAAATTGTATTCAGTGCCTAAAATTCAGTGCCAATTGTATTCAGTGCCTTGTATCGAGTAAGTTGTTTTAATAAAAATTTCTGTACAATTTATTAAAGATAAATTTCTATTTATATTTAAAAAATACATTACACAATTATTAAAAATCAACAAAATATTTTTTTTAAAAATATGTTACAGTTGACATTTTTTGATAATTTATTAAATGTAAATATTTTTTACTTGAATCTGAAATTTTTTTATATAACATTATTTATTTAAACAAATTTCGTAGTAATTTTTTATTAAATATTATTATTAAGTATTATTGTTTTGTTTAAAAAAGATCAGCAATGCATTTTTAAAATAAAATATATTATTACAAGTGGAAAAAATCTCTTAATTGTCTGTTATTGTGTGTGTGTAGAGAAGCTCATTATCACGATAAAATTTTCTAGAACGCTGAATACTCTGCAATGATGTTTAAACTATATTGAAGTTGCACAATTGAAGTTGAAAGCTATATGAGTAAATAAACAAAGCGAACAAATAAGGAATACTGAAATACAGCATGTACTGTGTACTCATTGTTATCGTGCATTATTTTATTAAAATAACCACATACCCTTAAGACGAATATTTTACTGTAGTTATAGGTCAATAAAGTTTGATAGGGCTCTTTATAAAGTAAGGGGTGGGGTAGATGGTAAAACAAAAGATTACGATAATTTAAAATTTTTTCATTGCCAATGTATAAAATAAAAAAACAACTTACCTGAGAATAAGTAAAATGAAATCCAAAACACAAAACTAATGAAACAAGCACTAAACGCACGAAAACAATCGAACAATTTAACTCCATTTTGAGTTTTAACATTCAAATCTACCAATAACACAATAGATTTTCTTCTTCGAAATCAACGTTTTTTTTTTTTAAACCTCAACTTTCTTTTAATAACATCATCTCTAAATCCAAAAACATTCACAAATAGTTGTCAAAATAATCCAGAGGAATGTAAAGATTATTGGAACACCAGTAGAATCCTTGGCACGAGTTTTTTAAAAGTATCGTTCTACACTCGTGCCAATCTGAAGAAGTCGGCGACACGGACTCTTCTGTTGGTAGACCAACTACCTCCGGGCGAACATGCAACAGGTGAGGGGATGGGGGATTCTACCTGGAATCTTAATAACATTGATGGAGAGGAACTTGTTCTTCAAGTTCTCGTATTTTTTCCTCCCCTTCCCTCCCTTCAGTCTTTCATTTTTTTTTTCGTTCTTTTTTCGTTGCTTACATAATTTATATTAATTTTGTTTTTGCTTTTTTTTTTTTTATTTCTTGAGATGTTGGAATTTTTTTTTTTTTCAATTGGAGATAGCTGGAAAAACAAGGGTTTTCAATGAAAATGGAGTTGTGCTTTGTTTACACATCAATCCGGTACCATAACAAAAAAGTTATGCAAAATAGTATTTTGATCGGAGAGATTTCACGAAACAGTTTCAAGCCTTACGACGTGAAATTTTTTTATTTTTTTTCATTAAGAGATAGCTGGGGAAAAAAAAAAAAAAAAAAAAAACGATTTTCAATGAAAAAGGAGTTGTGTTTTGTTTACATATCAATCTGGTTCCAAAACAAAAAAGTTAAGCAAAATAGTATTTTGATTTGAGAGGTTTAACAAAACAATTTGAAGCCCTACAGCGTGTTTGGCTCTTTTTATTATTATTATTTATTTTCATGCAAAATGGTACACGGAGAAAAAAATTTGGTAAAATTTATAATAAGATAATATTTTGGAAACAATAACAATTATTCTACTGAATAAAACAAAAATGTGCGGTATTTAAACCATTCGTTCGGTACTTCTTATCCTTTATGTGCTAACCGTTTACTGGAAATTCTGGATTTCAAAAATATAGTTCTGATTATCTCACTTTAGTAAATGCAAATTTGGAAAGTAAATTTAACCGAATAAGTGGTTTTTATGCAATACCTTTTTTTAAGCAATATCAATTTTATTATACATTATAAAACCATATTTCATTGGTAATTTTACCAAAGTGCTTCGATAAAAATTACCAAGCTTTTTGGTGTTCCCATACAGCCAGAAGCACAGTAAATGTTACCATATCCTGGTAGCTTTGACCACACTTTTTTTTCAGTGTAGCGACGATAATAATACGAATGACAGTAACTTCTTTTTTTTTCTTTCCTTTTTTTTGCACTACTGTCTTATGGAGATGGGAAATATATAGGTTTATATTGTAAAACATCGTTATTTTATAAAAAATCGCAAATAAAATTTTTAAAAAATTATTCTTCCCATACATCGCGAATTCCATGTTGTACGATAAATATAGAATAAGATATTATGACGAGCATTATCAATAACGACAATTATGGAATACGATATTATCATGATTGTCGATAAATTTCCTTTGGGCCGTAATAATATTAACTACAGTTAAAAAGAATGGAAGTTAGTTAAACAGGAAAAACATAGCAATGCATGGAGAAATATCAATATTTCCTGATGATACATCATTAAACATGTATATCTCTGGCCTATATATTATAATGTATCGAAAGAAATTGCAGACGTCATTTGAAAATAAGCACGGTGTATTGTAAAATTCCTTATTTCAAGCCTATGTCTCGCAATATTTGTTAAGAAAATATTAATATTTCCTAGCGTTATATCATTATACATTGTGAAATATTAATATTTAAGTTCAATCTAAAAAAGGAATACAAATACTATCAAAAGGAATTAGCAATGGTTTTGACAATATATCATCGCCGCGATGGCTCAGGGGATAGAGCGTTCGCCTTCCAATGAGGCGAACCGGGTTCGAATCCCAGTCGATACGAATTCCGCATCCGGCTTGCACTGACCACAGTGCTGACGTGAAATATCCTCAGTGGTAGACGGATCATGGGTTAGAGTCCCCTTGCCGTCAGGCTAACCGTGGGAGGTTCTCGTGGTCTTCCTCTCCATGTAACGCAAATGCGGGTTAGCTCCATCAAAAAGTCCTCCACGAAGGCAAATTTATCCCAATACTCGATCCAGGAGTTCCCTTGTCTTCTGGATTGGGTTCAAAATTACAAGGCTACGGAGTTGAACATTAGTAGCCGTAAACCCATTAAGTTGGGTCGGCTGTTCAACGACGGTTATAAAATAAAATATATCATGTTGTATTTTGCAATGTTAATATTTGATGCTAATATATCGTAATATATCTGAGGGAAATAATGATATTTCGTGAAAATATACCTCGTTAAAAATTTTTTCGATATCTTCAAAAAAAGTTAGTTTCAACTCTATGCATTATTAAAACTCAGAAATAGTTATGCGGATTATTTTTTTTCCTACAGCAGTAATCTTGATTAGTTGTCTGTTAATTACTCATCTCATATTAAAATAAAATTATATTTCAAAATATGTAACTTGCGTGTTATATTAATATCTAGTCATTGTTCAACTAATACTCTTCACGTTGGAACTAAACAATGAAGTATATAATATTTAATTAGAATTATAATAATTTTAAAATAAATACATATATTTTAATAATTAATCTGTCAAATATAATAAATAATGTATTTCATTATATTTGGTTTAAATAATTAAAAAAAGAAATATACTAAGAAGTTTAGGTCTGAAATTAATATGCTAGCAAGTGAAGTTTATAAGCTTGCAAATAAAGTAAAATAGTCAGCAGCAAGGAAGCCAAATACAATAGATGTATTAAAATAATATTCACTATAAAAAAGTTCCGGTTCACAATACGGTACAAAATGCAGGAACTTTGGGTACATCATCCATAAAATTCCTTTTTACCGTAAAACATTACATTGTAATTTTTACAGTAATATTTATTTAATTAGAGTAATTCAGTAATTATTACTTTCAGTATTCATTTTACAGTAATTATTATTGTAAAAATTACGGTATTTCAGATTTTTTTGTTCCGTAATATGTTCCAATAAAAATGGATTTTACGGTAAAAAGTACAGGCACTCTGAGTGCTGGTACTTCTTACCGAAATTTTATACAATACATCTGACAAAATTCAATTTAAATTTAAATTTTTTTAAGAAAATGATGAATTATATTGTAAATTGAATGTCAGCAAGAAAGGATAAATTAAAATATTTATTTTCAAACAATAAATATTTCAAAGCAATTCGTTCACGTGCTTTTAAAAATAAATTTATTTAACTTTTTATTCAACATTATTTAAACTACTTTGTTAATGTTATTAAAATGAAACTACAACTGATACTCACTGTCCTAAAGGATAAAAAATTTCCCCCAACAAATTTAAATAATTTTAGTTTAAAGTGAAACATTATGCTTCTTTAGATCAAACAAAATTACAAAAAATTAAAAAGTCAAATGACTAACAGTCTCAAAAGATACCACATAATTCATAAAATTAGATTTTAAGCTTGAATACAGTTAAAAACAGGTAATCAATAAATTCAATTTCGACAATGCCAAAATTATTTTCACTGCAGTTACATCCACTCATCTTGATGCCCTGAAATCTTATTTTATTCACATGAATGCTGATTCCCTTGTTAACGACATTAGCTCCTACCAATTCTCCATAGCGCATGGAAATGCATTTTACCCTGATTCATCCCTCTCGGTCACCGTGGTTTTCCTTATCCTGTTTTAAATTTTTTTTTTCTCTCTCAGCTACAGTGATTTTTTCAAGTTTTATTTCTCTTCTTTAGTTTTCCATTTTCTTTTTGTTCATTTCATTTTTCGTTTGTTTGTCAAATCACTTTTCTTCTTCTTTTACTCGTTTGGCAAATCTTGAAAATAGACTCCCGTTTTTGAGCGCTTAAAACATGTCTAGTGTTATTTCCTATTAATATATTTTTGACACAAATGATTTTTTTTTTTAAAATTCAGGTAAGATATTAAAATTTTTTTAATATTTCAATTTTCGGTCCGAAATTTCCATCGTCATCAGATGAAAAATAAACTCGATTTTTTTTTTCATCTTTTCAAAACCTAGGATTGATAACAATAAACATTAAAAATTATATTTTGCCATAGTCTTAAATTATTTTTCACAATCTTAAAAAAAAGGAAAATATTTACTTTCCTCCCATATCAAAGAAAATTAAAATAATCTGAACAGTTCTAAATTGAAATAAAATTGTAGGTTAGAAATTCGTCTCAAGAACTATTAAATGAAATATGCTTATTACGTCATATAATAATCTATTATATGACGTAATAAGCATATTTCAGTTACTGAATAAGTCCAAAAAGATAGATGAGATAAAAACTAAGTTGAAAATAGAGACCTGTTTTGAGCTAACGGAATCTTTTTAAATTAATTTTACCGCCTCTTTCAATAATAACCTTATATTTTTTTATCTTTTCATTTTTGAATATGCAATTCTTTTCACGTTAATCAATTCTTTTATACACATAGAATGCATGTGTTTAAAGCTCATATTTATTAATTATTTATATTAGCTCAATGGGAACACTCAAAAGCTCGCTAATTTTTATCGAAGTGCTTTGGTAATGATTTTAGTAAAATTAATATAAAATATGATTTTATAATATGTGATAAAATTTGATAAATATGGCAAAATTCACAAATTTTAATATTATATCTTAAAGCATGGAATAAAAACCATTTACTTGGTTAAATTTACGTTTCAGTTTTGTATTTTTCACTAACTGTGTGGTAATACGAACTATAACTTTGAAAACTATTTTTCCTATAAACCGTTACCATATGAACGGAGAAATTACTAAGAGAATGATTTAAATTTCGTATATTTTGGTTTTTATTACCAAAATTATTAATTTTTTTCAAACTAGATATTCTATTACAATACACAACGGTAATTTTACCAGAAATTTTTCTCCGTGTACAAACTTCCATTTTTGTTTCTCGTAAATGTTTTCGCGCTTTGATTACAACAACCTACAATGAAAATAACGTCATGAGTAAGTGTTTTAAAAAGTTGCAAATAACTGGACATGTATTTGTGAAATATTTCTAATTTAGTCGAGTTTGAAAATATTGTTATTAACATTAACTATATTAGTTTCAGAAAAAAAATCACATTTTGAGTACAACAGATGTAGTGAAAATTATTAGTGTTTTAGTAAGCATCAGTGTTTTAATTGGTTACAAATAACGCATGGTTGCTAAATATTTCGGACACAACGTGTTCAGAAGTACCCAAACTATATCAATTTCACACACAAAAAAAAACGCGTTTTGTTTATAACAATGTGTGTTTAAAATAAGGTTTCAAGTTAGTACTATGATTAGCTTATAAATAAACGCTTATTTAATATATCGGGGGTTATTGTGATTGGAATGACTACTACTAATTTTGACTATTTCAAGTTTAGTAGAAAATATATTTCCTATTTCGCTAACAGCCACATAAGTGAAAATAAAAATATGATTCAATCCTATAATTATTTACAGTTAAATAAACGTATATCTATTAAATGTCTTGATCATAGCGTGTTTGAAAATACTTTTTCTATCCTTGGCTGTTTCCGTTTCAGTAAAAAATTATTTTCGTAATGTTTTGATTACAATTACATACAGTGTCAGCAAAATTGTGAGTTTTTACGTATTATTTTCAATTATTTAGGATAAAAAGTATTTTAAAGTCCACCCGGCTATACTAGCTTATATCTAGGAAATGAAGGCGGTCGGTTTAGAAGGCTAGTCATATTGCCAATATCATACTGTTAGTCACGAAATTCTAGAGTCATATACTCCATGATTTTAATGGCTCACAATAGACTGTTATGGGGTGGCTTTATTTTTAGAGTATTTGAAAACAAAATTAAATGTATTGAGTGTTATTTTTGTTGCAACAAAAATATTGCTTATTTTCTGGTTACATAAAAACTAAAAAAGCATAGAATATATATATATATATTTATTTTTTTGGTGAGATTATACACACTCATCCCTTTTTATAGAAACACTGTAAAATAAAAAAGACAAATCCAATCCGTCAATTTTAGCAGAAAACATATAAAATACCTACATCGAGAAAAAAATCAAAACTTCAAGAATATGGTAAAATTTGTTTGGTAAATAACATGTTTCTGGTTCTGTTGGAACACCAAAAAGCTCGTTAATTTTGGTGAAAGTAAAAAAAAAAAATATAGTTTTCTAATGTGCGAGAAAATTTTGTAATTGTGGTAAAATTTGGTAACTTTATCATGATACCTTAAGGCATGGCATAAAAACCATTTATTCGGATAAATTTACTTTTCAGCTTGGTATTTTTTTTTCTAAATGTATAGTATTAAGAACTATAAGGTGTAAAGCCAGAACTTCCGGTAAACTATATGACCGGAAAAATTATCAAATAAATGGTTCGTAAATTTTGTTTTTATCACGAGATATATTTTTTTTACCGGAAATATAATTACGAAACAGTACGGTAATTTTCCCTGAAATTTTTTCTCCGTGTGACTGTCCACATGCACTAATCTTTCTAAACATTTATTATATAATTTAACTATAAATAGAAAGTGAACAAAATATTACACCTGGAATAAGAGCTAAAGAGATTCGAATATTTTTTTATTTATTATTTAACCAGTTTTCTTAAAGACTATTTCTAAATTAAATACAAAAATAAAAACGATGTTACAGTAGACTGCTACTTCTTTCGTGACGTATCTTTTCCCCAGTTTCAAACGACCTTAAAGTTAAGTTATCTAGAAATAGGCGATGTTCTATGATATATGTTACATCCTCAATTGCGAGCTTGTACGGCTTCACGGCTGGCGAGATCTTAACTTTGGGTCAAGCGGTCAGTTGGCCGCAATCAGTTAAAACGACTATCAAAAATCGACTTTCAAATAAATAGGATCTTTTGTGCTTTTCCATGAACGGAGAAAGTGTCGGCTTTTGTTAGAGGTCGTTTTTTGTGTACAAAAGATTAAAGGTTCGTATTGTTTTATGAGGTAATTCCAAAATTTCACTCGTAACTTTCAAAAAGTTAACACGGTCTTTGTTGTCTGAAGTTATTCAATAGAACTATTCTTTGAAAAATTACAATCAGTTATTTGTGAGATATTTATCAGATTGTGAGAAAAAGTAAATAAAAAAGAAAATTTAATGATAAATAAAAATAA
Source organism: Parasteatoda lunata (assembly GCA_949128135.1). NCBI lineage: Eukaryota > Metazoa > Arthropoda > Arachnida > Araneae > Theridiidae > Parasteatoda > Parasteatoda lunata. The sequence goes on along the minus strand of OX421976.1, from coordinate 73,308,976 downwards.
TGCCTTTCATAAAATATCAGATTTACTTCAGATTTTTGTTCTAGATAACTTTTTTATTATTATTTCTTAACTGAAACAGGAATATGATCGTAGAATATACCAATCTTTAAAACCCATTGAATAAAATTACTCACGTGAAGTTTTTAACTAACACTCGTCAGAAAAAATCAGTTCTACGTTAAACCGTAATATTAGTATTTTGGACGCACGGAGAAAAAATTCAGGTAAAATTACGGTATCGTATGCTAATAACTTTTTCCATAAAAAAAAAACATAATTCTAGATTATAAAACAAAAATACACGATATTTAACCGATAACTTTTCCGTATGTGTGTGCGTGCTAATAACTTTTCCGAAAAAAAAAACAAAAAAAAACAACAACATAATTCTAGATTATAAACAAAACAAATACACGATATTTAAGCCATTCGTTGTGTCATTTTCCCGTTTATATGGTAGCTGTTTACCGGAAATTCTGGTTTTTAAAATTACAGCTCTTCCTATCACACAGTTAGTAAAAAATACAAAAAAGAAAAGGGAATTAAATGGAATAAGTGGTTCCTATGCCATACACTAAGGTATAATGATAAAACCACCGAAATTTACCACATTTTCCAAATTTTATTACATAGTAAAAAAACCATATTTTATTTTTACATTATTACTAAAGCGCTACAGTAAAAATTATCGAACTTTTTTGTGTTCCATATAGCCAGAAATATGGTAAATTTTACCGTATTCTCACAATTCCGTATCCACCCTGGAACTTTATATAGGTTAAAGCAAATTTCAAGCATTATAAAGTTTCAGACATTATGAGGTTCAACATGTTCCAACATTTCTATAAGTATATGAATAAAGCAAACGTTTCTTTGTTTCAAAATACTTACAAAAATATGATTATGTTTTTTTATATTTTATTTTTATGTCATAATTACTGAACTTGATAATTTTTATTTTTTCTTAAAAACTTAAAAATTAAAATTTTAAAGTAGGTTTTTAAAATGAATTACTTCTTTGAAACAAAATGTACAGTGCAACGAAGAATTACTTTGGAATCTAATCTATCATATTATTATTTATTTTGAAAAATAAATTGTAATTTTGAGAATCACTGTAAATTACATTTCATTGTTATAGCGTAGCTAATTATGCGTTTAAACTGATTTTTTTCTAATTTTTTTTTCTTAAACACTTTATACTCCTAACATGATCGCTTGCTGCGATACAAAATACAGCACATAGAATAAATGCTTTTAGTTCTAATCTATCATAACATTATTTATTTCGAAAAATTAATTGAATTGAAAACTTTAAACTCCTTTTTTAACATAATATTCTTTACAACTTTTATGCCATTTGATATTAAGCTGCAAATATTTTATTATAAGACTATCTATAACATGAAAATTTATTTACACATTTTTTTTCTTAAATCCATAGAATACGTACCATTTAAGTGCACTGCAAAAAGTTCCAAATTAAAGTCCATTTTTACAGGTCCATGTTCTGGAACAAAAAATCTGATACAGCGTAATTTTTACAGTATTATTACTGTAAAAACTACGTTATATCAGGTTAGTTTTGAAAACGTTTCTGTAAAAATTATCATTTAAAAGAAAAATCTTTGTAACAAAATATCATTTTCCTTTTTTCTGTCTTTAGAGTAACATATTTGAATAAAAAAAAATTTCTTATCTAGATTAATAAATTGCAAACAATGGTTAAAACACATGTCATTTTCTCGCCATCTATTTTTAAAAACTGTTTCTATAAAAATTCTTTTTTCATTTTATAGTGCTAATTTCAAATAAAATAAGGCGTATTTAGAACAGTTTGAATATAAAGCGCATTTTGAAATAGATATGTAGAATATATATCTAAATATAATAAAATAAAGAATTAAAAACAAGCGCAACATTTACAATTCCTTGTTAATACATTTCTTAAATAAAATGATAAAGTTAAAGTTTTCCTAGATTTAAATATTAGAAAAGTGTGGTTTCGAGTTTCTGGTGACGAGGAGTTAGTCTGCCAAGAATTTAGGTTAGAGTGTAACTACACCTCCTTGAAACTCGACAGAAAAGATTTTGGATGGTTGTGTAGGCCTGATTCAAAAGGTCAAATGTATGTTTTTCCGGGTGCATGCCATTCTACGACCTCCCTTTGGCAATTCATCGGCCTTCTGGTACACCAAGAAGCTCTGATCTTACTACTCTAAGAAAATGTTAATTGTGATTTTTCAAACGATTAATGTTTTTCCCTGATGTTTATTAGAGAAACTTTGTGGCATCAACTTTTTGATCACGAGTTCTAAACTAGTTTTTGATTGAATCTGATTAAGCTACTGATGCTATTATAATTCAGATAATTATTAACTGTACTTTGATGGAATTTATTATTTATGAAAATGATTTTTTGTTTTTTTGTTTTGTAGGATCATTAACGTTCGGTAGGAAAATTTAACTATTTGTTTAATATGTATATTATCGTTGATTGTTTTAAATAAGTTTGCCTTTAATTAGTATACGTTAACTTTTAAAGGTTCATTGAAAAAGAAGTGTATTTTCAGATAGATTTATGCTTGTTTATTGCTAAGAAATGCAGTAAAAGCTGCTCTGAAAATGTAAGAAATTTGTAAGCTTTAAATTTAAATGGTATTGTTTTGCAACAATTTTATTTTATCAACAGTGCTGAGCAATAACTTTATTTTGCATGAGTGGTTAATAATGTTCCGTTGTGTCTTTTACGAAAAGTTCTTCTGATAATGTGTTGATAAACAGAGTGCTTTTAATATGTGAGAGTATTTTAGAAAAATACTTAAACGTAATTCAAAAAAATATTGATACTTTAATTGCACTTATTTACTTGCAAGTTTAGCTGCTTTAACTTTATGGCAACACATATTAATTGCAGTATGTTATTTTATTTTTCGAACTTACAGGTGGCATTTATTTTGTAATGCTCGTTTTCAAGAAAAGAATTTTTAAGTACTAAAAAATGACCTACACGAGAGCTATTTATGTCTCGAAGTTTCACTGTTTTCTAGTTTGGATTCAAAATTTAAAAGCTATGGAGTTGCGCCGCACATCTTCTGGACCGGTTCGCTTTTTAGCGCCGGGAATAAACTAAAATTTAAAAAAAATGATTCGATTGCTGTCAACAAAAAAGTTAACTGAGTATTTGTTTATAAAGTGGATGAAATTGAAATCTTATTTGATAATGAATATTTATCTTCGAAACTACTATTTAGATTAGATTGCGATGAGTATTATGATTCTATAACATATATAAAACTATAAAATATATTTTAACTGTAATCACAAAATTTGTTTTTAACTGTATACAAGACAAATGTGTTCTGATTTGCACCATTTCTGGTTTGTCTTACCTTGCTTCTATCTTAATTTTATGTGTGTACATTGTTAGAATAATTTTTAAGTTTATAAATTAGCCTAATATTAATGTGAGAAATTATAAGCCTAAAAAGGATACTGAGCTTCTAGAAAGCAAAATTAGTGAATTTCTTTTAATGATTTTTCAGTGTGAGAACGGCTGCCAGTGCTGTTCGACATACCTTACTTAACTTTACACTCTCACTTGATGAAGTTAAAAAATCCAGCAGAAGTAATTCATGTAAGAACTCTTTCTTATATTCCAGCAGAACATGAGAATGAGTTTGCTGTTTGCTTAAAATGTATGGCAGGATGCAAAGATTTTAAGAAAATTTAAAGTGTTAATCTTTATTCTTGCTTTTAAATAAATCGTTTTATTAGCTGCTTAAACATATCTTTTTGATTTATTTGTTTGATCTTGATGTCTTATTTGTTAATTACCATTGTATAATTATTTTTAAACAGCCCCTTTACTATAAAAAAACTAGTGATCAGGAATTACCCCAGAAATGATCAAGAAAAGGGGTAATTCCTGATCACTAAAAATTTAAAAACCTTCAAATTCTAATTAGATTTTCAAACAAAAGAAGGTAGCATAGGACCCATCTCATATAGCCTCAAACTTCCAGTAAATATTAAAATTCTATCTTGAATAGTTTTTTCATAAAATAGATGTTTGCATTTTTTTTTTATCAGGAATTACCCAGGTCACCTTACTTTTTTATGAACTCGTTTTAGTGAGTTTGAGGGCGGGATCTTATGTTCGAAAATTTCGACCACCTATCATTTAGATAGAGCACTCAAATATTAACTGGATACTGATGACAATGCAACTTTCAATCATCTACTGGCCATTGAAATCAGAATTTAACAAAGTAGAAGTTGTCGCCAATTTCTATTTCGATCACGTTCAAAGTAACTAATTCAACTGGAACTCTGTATCCAATAACAACCTTCAATCATCTATTGGCCATTGAAATCAGAATTTAACAAAGTAGAAGTTGTCGCCAATTTCTATTTCGATCACGTTCAAAGTAACTAATTCAACTGGAACTCTGTATCTAATAACAACCTTCAATCATCTATTGGCCATTGAAATCAGAATTTAACAAAGTAGAAGTTGTCGCCAATTTCTATTTCGATCACGTTCAAAGTAACTAATTCAACTGGAACTCTGTATCTAATAACAACCTTCAATCATCTATTGGCCATTGAAATCAGAATTTAACAAAGTAGAAGTTGTCGCCAATTTCTATTTCGATCACGTTCAAAGTAACTAATTCAACTGGAACTCTGTATCTAATAACAAGGAAGGCTTACGATTGTTTCCTGACAACTGAGAGCTAAACTTCAAACTGAAGCTCTGTACTCGAAGAAAATACAAACTTCAATCATCTCCTGACCACTGTCAGCAGAATTTATTGTCCTTTAATTGCCAAATATATATCAAACATCTATAAAAATTTTGACCACTTTCCGACTGGTCTCATGGAGTGCTTGAATGTCTGTTGGTGGCTTGTGTTGAAAGATAATAAAAATTTCAATCATTTCCGGATTTGAAAAGAAAAAAATATTTCATTATTTAAACTTTTGATTAGTTTGTGGCATAAACAACAGGCACAAAATTGAGAAGACAGTTATAAAATAAAAGAAAGAGGTTTAAAAATTAAAAATTTCCTAAACTTTTGGTTTCGTTTATTATTGAATAAATTTAGTCATTCCTACTTTCTTATTATTGTAAGCTTTAAATGGTGTAAAATCTATGCTAAACACGTTTTTAAGGAGACTACACCCACCTAAATTAAAGAAAATTTAAATAAAAAAATAATTTTCTTTCCACAAGAATGATTGAATACGTCAATCAATAATTTAATCATTTCTATAGAAGGTCAAAGATTTCAATCAAACAAAAATCATATGTTGCATAGTTATGAAAATTCTCAAGTATTTTATGATATGTAAGAGTCAAATATTAACCTTAAATTGTTAATTGTCCTCAAAACGTCAAAAGTCGAGTGAAAAATGGGACAAAATGAATGGTCTTCCTACATATGAAAGGGAAGGTTCGTAAATCCAAACCCACTATTATCTATTTAGTTTGTTTCTAAAATCAAAAATAACAGCCATTATAAAATTAATGTTAATCTAATCGTTCCTTTAAAGCATATATAAAAGAAGTTTATTTACCGTTTAAAGGAATTTCTTTTCGTAAAAAATAATCAGACACATCCGCATTTTTCAGAATGTGGAATATTTTTTTTTATTTGTTAAAAAAGAAAATGTCAGAGAGCTACTATTTATTAAAGAATATAAAAATGTCTGATATTGTAGTCTGTTAACAAATAAAAGTTGTGAAATATTTATTCATTCTGAGAAAAGCTGTAGATGTAATGTTATTCACAGTTTAAATGTATTTACGATAGATTTTAAGCTACCTTTTAATCTACTTGAAAAAGTTTATGGTGAAAACTATTAAAAATTTCGAAGAGTGATATATATTGTTTGCATAATTTAAGTCCTATTTACAACTTGTATTAGCTTTAATTAGAATTTAGAATTTGTTAGAATTCTGCACTGTTGCACTGCATGCACTGTTAGAATTTGAATTCTAAAATTATAATTCGAAATGGAAGGCAGAAGTCTGTTCATCCAATTAACTGTAAAGTTTACAGTAAAGGACGTTTTGTGCTTTTACAATTTTTTAACCAATTACAACTTGCATGGTTTCAGTTTACTGAACCATCAGCTACCGACTCCAAACCTCTGTAATATACTTTAACTATCTGCACTGAAAAAAAGGTTAAACAAAAAATTTATGTTATTCAGACAGATAAATTTCTATGTCCTTTAAACAATAACTTAAACAAATAAGTAGGGAGTATAAGAACACTTAAGACTGTTTTTGCTTTTTAAAAATAGATCATTTATGTTTGAATTTTATTTAAATTAAAATAAAGAAATATATATAAACAAAAATTTGTATTAAAAATTTTCATCATTGTGAACAAAATTTATAACATTTACTCTAAGAATAGAAAATTTTTCTAAGCATAAAAAAATCACTTTAAATAGATATTTATTACACTGAGAAAAAAAGTCTCTCAAAACCATCAGAATATGGTAAAATTTATCGTGTTTCTGGCTCTATGGGAGCACTAAAAAGTTCAGTAATTTTTACCGAAGCATTTTGATGATAATTTTGGTAAAATTAACAATAAAATATGGTTTTACAATACGTGATGAAATTTCGTAAATGTGCTTAAATTTGGTACTTTTATTATGATACTTTAGAGCATGGCATAAAAACCATTAATTTGATTAAATTTACTTTTCAGTTTTGTATATATTTTGCAAATATATGGTCCGTAAGCCATGAGGTGATGGTACATCAGCTTTTCACAATTCTTAATTGGAATTTTTTTAAAAATACCCTTAAGTGTACATATTTTGTAAAAGAGACCAGATTGCGTAATATACGACACCACAGGTACTACATAACAAAACGCATATTCATCTTATTAACGAAGAAGAGTTAACGTCCTTTAAAAACTGTAAATGAACAAGGAAGTTCAAAAGCTCCTATGCCTCTTCTAAAATATATTTTCATTTCGTAATTTCCGTTCTCGCAGTTAGGTATCGAATTCTATCCTTGAATAGATAAGAGGACAATGCCCCGCTTTGAAGAATATAAATGTTACGAATAACATTTTAATTTTTGATTAAAAATAAATATTAAAAAAAATGCATGCATAATATTTTTATGAAAATTGAACCTACGAAAAAGTTTATTTTTATGTTAAATTCAAAAATATTTAGTGAAACTCTAATTATGGTTATTACACGTGTTTTTTATAAAATTTTATATTCATTAGAAGGAGATATATTTCTTAAAAAAAAACAGATTTATGAAAAAAGCATTTTATTTTATAAACAGATCACAATCTTAAAATCGTTCAAAACTCTAGATTCAAATCGAATAATACAACACTTTTTTTGAAGTTTACTAACGTATTTTATGGTAATGATGTTTGGTAAAGCTATGTTAGTAATTTCAGATGAATGTCAAATTTATAACTCTTTTTCCAAATAATTTGAAGAAAACTTACATTTCAAGTGTTACAAGAATCAAGGCTCTTTTTTGAATAAGAAAAAAAAGAGTAGTTTAAAGAAGTTGTATATTTTAAATTCAATTTCTCAGGAGCTATTCAACCGATTCTAACAAATTTTGCATTTGCCATGAAAAATTACATATTTTAAAATGCAGTAAAAAAATTTTTACCTTACAATTCAATATTTTTTCGACTGTTATTAAATAAAATAACAAAAAGCAATAAATAGTTATTAAAAGTTATTTTTTTTGCACGAAACTATGTTTGGATAAAAGATTTTTAGAATTGTGTGCAAAATTTTTTTGATTCACTCAAAATATTCTCGATATATGAAAAAATAAGCAAAATGTAAAATTAGCATTAAGGGGTCCAAACTTTAGATTACTCTCTTGACCACCAAACTATGGGGACAATATTTTTCGGATTGCGGCTACCCCCTATATTTTGTGAATCAAAGATAAACTCCAATTTCTATGTTATAAGATTCGGTGCCATCATCACATATACAATTTTAATTGCCTTTTTATAAACAACACTAAAAATATTTTTATAATTCACAATAGTAGATTATGATTGCATCTTCTTTAGATGGATGTATTTGTTCCAAATATCCAAAGTGAAAGGGTCTGACCCAGACAATGACCTTATTTTTAATGTCCTTAATAGCCACGTGCTAGTATTAGGAATGCTAGGATGGCAACAATGATTAAAATATTTGTAAGCGTAATACGCATATAACGTCATTTTTTATAACATTGTCTCATCTTTTAAAACCCATGCACGAATTGTCAGCGGGTTCTACTTCTTTCGATATAATTAACTCCATTATATCATCAATTGATTTATAAGGATGTCATTAATAAATAAGGTAAGTTGCATATGTTATGTTAAGGCTACTCTGAGTTTTGAACGTGGTTTCAGACTGATTAATTCATTACCGCAAAATGATTTTATTTGATTGATAAAACATCAGAGTTAATTAATTCAAAATTTCTAATGGCCAAATTGTTACTTGATACTTCCGTTCTAAGAAAGAGCATGGTATATTTTTCTTAACGAGTTACCATACCGGTATTTTGTAAAAGTTAATTTTGATACAAAATTTGTTACAGCTATTGTTGTTTTCTTTTGAATCATAAAGCAGAACTGGATTTAATAACGTATTGTTTTATGGCTATTTCTCGTTGTTCTAAAGTGTTGATTACGTGGTAACTTCTTCAAAAGTATTTCTGGCTCATTTTTAAGGAAAAATGTTGTATATATATATTTTTGAAATTTACAAGAAATCTAAATTTTTTTAAAAATGTAATTATATTTTTTATTTATGAATTATGGTTTTCTTGAATATCACAATTTATTTACATTCATCAGTATCTATAAAAGTAAATAATTAAAATTCTGAATACTAATTTTTTCCCTTTTATATATGGTATTTTATACTTAATCTAACTTAACCTTTCTTATATTGTAATAGGTCATAGCCTAAATTGAAAAATAATTTACTTTTCAACCTTATCAAATTATCAATACTGTGGATCAATCTTGAATTGATTATTTTGTGAATATAAGATATACCCTATTAAAGATCTTATTTTATAGAGAAAAAAAAAATCATAGAACCTAACTTTGAAGGTTTGGGGAAATAATATTAGTTTTGTAAGTGTTTGTCTAATTTTGTATTGCTTTTATTCATTCAGTTCTTCCTTGATTCAGTTCTTCATTGCTTGAGTGCTTCATTGATTCAGTGCTTTATTGGTTCAGTGCTTCATTGATTCAGTGCTGGATCAATGGCTTTTTTTTTATATAAAAGCATCCTTTTAGGAGTTGGGCCATAAAATAAGATGAAAAAAATAAAAATGCTTTGACCCTTTAAACAGTGAAATAATTCAAAGTCTTATGAAAGAAAAGAAAGTAATGCAACTAGGGAATTGTAAAAAAAAAAAAAATTGCAACTAGAGAATTGTAAATAAATAAATAAAATAACGTGGGAAAGTTTACTTCTAAAAAATGACGAGTAAAAGTACAACTACTTAAAATAAAAGTAACAAATAAAAATAAAGTTACCGATTTCTTAATATAAGTAAAATGTATAAGAAGTAAAGTAAAAGTAAGGATTTATAAGGGCACTTAGAGAAAATCACGTACACGAAGTAACCAAATACTGCCAGTACAACTATATAAGACAAAAGTAAGAAATAAAAATTAAAAAGTACTTATTTTGTAATAAGTAAAAAGTACAAGTACAAATACTGAGGAAAAAGTAATGGTTTATACGGACAATTAGAGAAAATCAAAAAAATCAAGTGACTAAATAGTGCCCTTTAATTATAATTTTTCCTAACATAGGAACGTTTCTTTTAAAAAAGTAACGAGTAAAATTACAACTATATAAAACAAAAGTAGCAACCCATATAGCGCCGTAACCGGATGGCAAAAAAATGCAAAAAAAGGTGACTCATTTATGAAGTCACGTGTAACTGTGACGTAGGTGTCGTTTTTGGAGGTTACTATGACTGCTTTTGGGGGCATCACATTTTGACGTCACCCAGACGTCAACACGAGACCACAATGATATATATGGTTGGTCGGTTCATATGCCACTTGCCACATGGGCAAGCCTGCTTGGTGCAACCAAGCGAATTTAAGGCAAAGAGTGCGTTTCTTGTTATTTCAGTGGCGCCATCCTATGGCCAAGAATCCGACTTCAGCCACACACACACGTCACTCACAAGTCGCACCTGTTTATAAGGCGGACCCATTCATTCCACCACAGATCGTAATTTTGACCTGAATCAGAGAACGATTGATCTCCAATCCAGTACCCCCAGAGGTATTGATTTGTAATGGGAACATGGAGGACTTTTGCGACTCGACAGATTTAACGTACATCAGTCACTTTACTACACGAGGAATCTTCGGCCGGCGGGGATTGAACCCACGAACTCTCGGACATGGATCCAGCGCCCTACCGACCAGGCTATCCCGGCCTATGATATATAATTGTCGCAGTGAACTCACCGTGTGACTAAGATGTGAAATATTCACGTCGCAGCTTAGTCACACAGAGACCCTGTTTAAATGCAAATGTCACACTGTGACCCTGTTGAGAAGCGAATATGTCACATCTTTGTCACACGGTGACCAAGTTTTAGGCGTGAATAAGTCACAATTTCGTCACATGGTGACCCTGTTGAGACGTAAATCAGTCACGGTTTCGTCACACCGTGCCCCTGCGACTTGTGATATCTGCGACTTGGGTCACATGTGACTTTACAACTGAGTCCCTGTGACTGTCCGATTTTTGTTGCAATCTAGTAAGGTGTTACAGAGGTGGATACTGAATAATCATTACCTAACTAATTTTTAAATTTTATTTTTAAAGCATTCTGCTCATATATTTTATATTTAAAGTATTCCAACTTGAACTCATTTTAAGAATTATTACATAGAGTTTAAAATTTAGAATTTATTATTTTTATTTTAATTGTTGCTACACATATTTATTGCAGAAATATACTACGTAGCTTACTAAAACATCAGTAAACATTATGATACTGAATAGAAATACGAAATTAAAAATGTTATTAAATTTTAGCAAGAAATTAGTATTAATAAAACGCTACCATATTTCTTTTTCTAAAAACCACTTGTAAAAATATGCAGAATTCAAATATTTATTTGTGTTTACAGGAACAGATGGGTTTATAATATTTAAAAATTACGTCTATAAGGTATAGATTTCAATAACTACATACTAATAGACCTAGTTCATTTTGAAAAATTAGTAATGATAATGATAGAAATTTATTTATTTACAATAATATTAAATAAATAATGGTGTATATTGAGAATTGTAAATTGAACCATTAAAATAAGTATGAAAGAACCCAGTATACATTTGCCATTAAAAGAAACCAGATTTTGAATTAAAAATAAAACTTAAAATATTTTAATTTCTTCACAGTTCAAAAATTCATTTATTTCGTGAAAAAAAGTCTGTAGTATTAAAATAATGTGCAAAATCAATTGACCTAAATTAGAAAATAAAAACCATAAAAAACTTATTGTCATTTGGGGTGCATTAAATGAAAAGAAAACTTAAAAAGAAAATGTGATCAAAATTAAATAACATTGACTTAGTAATCGAAAACAACCACCCAAAAAATATTAGAAAATGAAATAACCTTTTAATAGACTTATATTAAATTTTTTAAATATTTTAAAAAATTAAATAGACTTTAAAAAAATCGAAAATGAATTCAAAACATATAAATTTTCTTTAATCATCAATCTGAAAACACCAACTTATTTTAATTAATTTTAAATCACAAATTTCTAATGCATTCTCTAATATATAAGCTTATATGCAAAATAAATAAATCAATTAAATAAATAAAAAAATAATAAGTTGGACTTACCTCTTGCGTATGATTTTGCTCTTTTTGATGCGGGATCGAACGAAACGGAACCGAAGTTGAGAAAAGACTAGTACGTAAGCTCAAAATTTCTTAAAACCACAAGCTTGGAATGAAATGGCTATCAACCAAACCATAAAAGGATCCAAACTTCTCTGTGTTTAAATACAGCATTCAACATAGGGCATCACATTTTTGAAATATTCCATTTTTGGTGGCATCTGGCATCATCGTTGCTACAATTATCATATGAGTTCTTTGTTTATTTATTCAAACGTGCAGTATCAATAGGGGCTACCATTTTCAAATATCTTGCATAGAGTATCCAGTTGTTTGTCCTTCTTAATCAAATAATACATTACAACTAAGTAATTAAAAATCATCAAAATTCATCAGCAAACAAATAACATTTAATATAAGTAGAACAATTTTATAAAGCAAAAGCATATATAATCGTTTTCAACTGGTTAAACACATTGTAATCTTGTAACATAACTTTTACGAACGATTAAAGGTTCAATTTTAAGTGACAGCACCAAAGCATCAATTACCTTAATTTGAGCCACTAATTGAAATAAAAAACATGAAATATGCTGACGGTTAAAAAATCGCAGCAGCTGTAGTTTCACTTTTGATTTAAAATCGTTTGCTCTTTTCGAACAAATAACAATTATATGTATATTCTTTTGAATGATTTTCATCTATTGACAATCTCTCTATTTACATTTTTATATGTTGCAAAATTAAATTTAAAATTTTACGGGAATTATTATTTGCATTTTAAATTACCGATTATTTAAGAAACTTAAAAGTGTCTGTACTCAATATATGATTCAAGGCAAAGCGCTTCATATTCTATTAAATATTTTTGTCTCCTGAAATATTTGTCCTGAAATAATTGAAATCCTTGAATATTTGTTATCTTGAAAAAAAAATCTTTTAAGTGCAAACATTATCAATATTAATCCAAATAAACGCAAAATAAAATAAAACATTTTATTCAAAATTGAAAGATTACAAAAATGCTTAGTTTATATTTTGTTCGCTCAAAAGCTTTATTTTTCTACCTCTGCAATAATATTTTTAATAAAATAAATCTTATCAACGTTTGTGGCTTTAGCAGTTGTATAAAATTTGAAATTTTTAACATGAATCTAAGAAAAATGCAAGGCTATTCATCTATTTTAACGACAGAAGGAAAAGATAATATTAAAATAGATTTATTTAAATATTGTTCGGTAATTTATTCAAGCGGTATATTTATATTTACATTTTAAATCTTTTTTTCCTACACTGTGAGCGTTAGTGAATAGAGCATGAATATTATTTTTGAACAATCACATTTAAGGAAATGTTTTTTTTTCTTTTTTCAAAATCATATTGAAATGCCTTTAGAGCCATTTAAAAAAGATCACATGTGAATGTACTTGTTGTGATCATTCATCTCTATTGTGATTCAGATATTTAATTATAAGAACTTTCAAAAAACGGCTTACAAAATTTTCAAGTATCTGGTGAAATTTAGTGAGAAAAGTTGCAAAAAATACTCCTATAATTTTAGAAAGACAAACCATGAAATGGTTCTCATGTTATGTCTTTAGAAAGACAAATGTGTCATGTCTTTAGAAAGACAAATCATGAAATGGATGGTTTTCAAGAGATCAAAATTGCAACAAAGTTTCCCAGAGACTTTAGTCCCAGTAAAGTATTTTTATGACTACCGAGTGTCATAAGTCGCTATAAATATAGTCATGGAGACTTTTATGATATATAACAAAACATCAAAGTCACATTATGACCTTCTTGGGACAATCACACATGTGACTGTGGCTGCTTTGACCATTTTTGACTTTTTTACAACGTCGCTGTGACAATCCTTGCTATCTGGGAAACAAAAATAAAAAGTACTGATTTTGTATTAAGTAAAAAGTACAAGTACTTAAGAAAAAATTATGATTTATATAGACAATTAAAGTAAATCAAAAATTCAAAATAACCAAATATTTTATTAAAAATATTAGTACAAATTATAGAATTTTTATTGATTAAAATACTTATCAATACTTCGTAATTGAATATGCTTAACTATAATGCAATTTAATTGCATTTCAAAGGATGTGTCTCTGAGTTGTATTTTTAAGGTTAATAGTAAAAGGGAGTAATGTCTTAAATAAGTAATAAAATAGTAATAAATAAAAAAAATTCACACAAATTCTAAATTAAATAAAAAATATAAATAAACGAGTAAAATAAGGCTTAAGAACTTTTTTTTTAAAGTAATAAATTGCACATGATTTATGTGTTTTATTTTTTTAAAAGTTAAAAGCAAAAAATGTTGACTAAATAGTAACTGGTCGAACTTAAATAAATTGATTCAAATATTATTTTGTGGATGGATAGCTTTTTTTCACACATGTAAAAATAAGTTAGATTTCGTTTTTAGTTATTATTTTAATAAGAATGAAATGCAAGGAATAATTTATTCTTTTTATAAAATAGTATTAAAATAATTGCTTTGATTGTTGTAATTCATCAAATGAAAACGTCTTTCAGTCATACATGTCATCCTGTATAAAGCTTAAAACATTTAGTTCGGTATAGTATTTATTTTAATTCATATGTTTAGTATAGAAACTAATTTAAAATAATCAGTTTATTAGAAAAATTTAAGCCATAAGGAAATATAATTTGTAATATTATTGACCTCTCTTTTTTTTTTTAAAAAAATGAGTATCCCACTCTTACTCTTTATAAGAGTTAATAATAATATCGTAAAAATAAAGACTTACTGTAAACTAAGCTGTTTCAATTTCGAACATCGTCTCGTCTCAAATGAAATGAAATCAATATGAATAAGGAACATACGTCCAATAGTCAAGATCATTGTGCATGAAGAGGTGACGGGCCTTTATTCTTTTGAGAAAAATTTAAACTTTTCAGAGGAGCAGCAAAAGTTGACATACGTTAGACTACAAATCACATCAAAGAACCATCCAACGTGGGACTTAAAATAAACAAATATATTTTCTGAAGAAAAAAAAATGTATGCCCTCATCCAAATAAATGTGTGTATGCTATGCCTATGTTATAGCCTTGACAAGTCCTTTTCACATAGCTGACTGGCTACTAGGGAATATTTCCTTCCGAAAAGTCCGGAGAAATCTCGTGTGGATACACAGATATTCATTTGGAATATCACAGTAGACAATACACGGATGCCAGGATAATATTAGCCTTAAAAAATTAAAAGGAGACAATAAGCTTTATTTTCAGGAATAGTATAGAAGCAATACTCTTAGAGAGTTGTTTAAATGCACACTACTTCTCATTCTAAAACTCTTTCTTCAAAGTCTTTTAATCACTGTTAGATATTTCTCAGTAAAAATGGTTAAATAGCAATTTATTTAATTGTTATTTTACCATATTCAACCGAAACAGTAAAATAACCATAAAAAAAGATGATAAGTGCGAGAAAAAAACGCTTATCGATTGTTCTTTCTTAATACTGTTAAACAACCAGAATTCTATCCGCGCCAATTAGGCCCATCTTATAAAACCATTTTGTTTCTTTCAGCTGTAGCTGAGAGGGCTAAGCAGTCAATATAATGTCCGGCTGAACAGGGGTTTGAATCCCAGCGATATACATGAAGAGTATCCAGTGTCCTGTCTTCTTCGATCGGTGGCCCTGGTTGGACTATTAGAATACGAAACTATCATTCCCGCATAAATGGAGCAGCACCTACAGAGCTCCTATATCCGTTTTATTTTTATGATTTAGGAACTATGCTAGTTGTAAATGGTTACAAAACCGTAAAGTTTTGTATTCACGGTTTTTTAACCTTAAAAATTGAAAATGTTTTCAAAACCATAAAGGTTAAAAATTTTCCCAATCATAAACTTTACGGATGGATAGACTGCTGCCCGTCATTTTACAGTAATTTCAAAATGAAAATTCTAACAGTGAAATGAACTTTCCAGGCTTTTTTTTAAGGATAAGTTGAACTGTAGAAAATAGATATCGCTTGTATGGAAAGAAAATATAGTGCATATACTATTCAAATAACCAATCACTAAATGACTCGTTCAATAATTAGGTCAAAAAAGGAATCGCTCTTTTTTGTTGTCTCCTTATCATAAAGTGAATTCCTCAAAGGTTTTTCATGGAAAACAAGTTAGCTTTTCTAAGTAATATGCGTTTAATTAAAAAGATATTTATAAAAATATTTAATTTCAAAATTTTTGAATAAAAAAAAGGACTATTTTAATAAAATTTCTTAAAAATTCCTTTAATGAAAGACAATGGTTTTTTTGTTGACATTTTTGTTACAAAAACTTATGTTTTTACTTTAATAAAGTGACATAAGTACAAGCAAATGCATTAATTTTTAAAAACAGCGAAGCACCTAATATTTAATTTTGTTATTTTTAACAAAAGTAAAAATATAGTCATACATGAATATAATAAAAACAAAATGGTGGCAGTACAGCTTATCTTTGATGAGATCTTTCTTTTCAGACCAGCTTCGATTTTTATTTTTAAGTTAGGATGAAAAGCAACAATTAATTAGGTTTTATCTTAAAAAAAAAAATTAATTGATTTTTGAAAAAATTGCTTATTTAAAAAAATCACATTTTTAAAAGGAAAAAAAATTAAAGTTCAACAAAGGGCCTATGCAAGAAAATGCAATTATCCTATGTAATCCTATATCGAAAGTAATTTCAAATATATCTGCGTAATATCAGGAATCATTAACCTATATGTCTTCAAACTTTTCTTATAAATATATAACATAATAAGTGAAAATTAATTCTAATAAAATTACAGGAATAACTATGCATTACTAACTTTAAGATACGTACAGTTTTGATCGCGAATAACTTGCTTTTGGCTTTCATTCCTTACTTCAATCCTACATTTGACAACTTTTCATTAGTGTCTCTTAGAGTGTTTAACATACTTTTTTTTTTTTCAATATGTATTCTGTTTAAAAAAAAAACTGAAAATCAATAAAAACATAATTTAGTATAATTAGTGTACTATCATATTTTCTTGAATGATATTTTTCGTGAATATTGACGTTTGCAAACACTTAAAGTTTGACGCCAAATTTTGGCACGTCAAACAGTAACCATCGAAAATAGAAAAAAAAAAAAAAAAAAGGTGTACAATCCAATTCTGCGAGTTACAAGTTAAACTAATGATACAAGTTTGTTCTACTTTAAATAAGCTTTTGGGAATATCACTAATATAAAACTCGCAGAATTGGATTGTATACCTTTTTTTTCAATTTTCGATGGTTTCGGTTTGACGTGCGGTTTGAAGACATATAGGTTAATGATTCCTGAGATTCGCCCATATACTAAAAATTTGAAGGCAATCGATGAAAATTGCAAACATTATGAGTTTTGCCAATTTGGAAAAAAATGTAATTTTGAAAAGGAAGATTTTGAAGTTTTGTAAACATTTGCAGAAAGTTGATCATGGAGAGCAGAAACTTTAGGTATTTGATTTTAGGGCATTGAGACACATTTTAAGCAATTTTAAAAAATATAATAATTATTATTCTAAAATTATAGATTGTCTTAACATCTTAATCATACAACAAAAAACATCATTTTATGTACTGCTTAATTCCTATGTAAACTCATATTTTTAGTTAATTGAGTTTTATATATATTTTGTGTCGAGCCTGAAATTGTTCGTAAATATTTTGAGTAAAGTGTAGTTAAATGTTAAAATAATACATTAAATAAAAATAAAAAAAATTTTTGCATGCAAAATTATTATTAAAATTATATTAACTTTATCCACGATTCATCAAGTTTTTAAACTTCATTCCATATCGCAAGAGATGATTTGATCAAAATAAACTATCATATATATTAATTTAACAAGCGAAATTTAATTACTCATATTGTTTAAAAAGAATTTTTTGGATAAAAATAAACGTCAAAAGGAAAATTTTATGAAAGTTCTCGAAACAAAGTAAGATGTTTCTTTTTGAATGTACACATATTTCAACCTCTATTCATAACTATATTCTTACAAATCAAAGAAATTCACGAGCACAATACCCGTTTAAAATCCTTTTCCACATTTCATTGAAATAACTTTGATGTTATAGCTGGTATTTGCATTTTACGTAGAATTATTTTGTTAATAGTTTTGTACTTCGAAGAAAAAATAATAATTTTAATTAATAATAATCAATAATAATTAATAAATTAATTGCAAAGTAATATTATCATTAATGGGAACGAAATTAGCAGGTAACATGATAACTACTAAGTGCAATAAAGTTTGCAAACAAACTGAGATGAGGGGAAGAAATATTCGATGCATGGAATCATATCTGTTTGAATATTAAAGATAGCGGTCAAGCAATTAGAATGCCGCACAGGCATTTTGCGTTCTAATGCAATAAGTCATGCATGTCGGTAGCGATTGGAAATAAATGCGCATTAATCACTCCAAGCGCCGTTAGCTGGTGTTTTATTTAGTCTCCTTCCCACGTCCTAAAAAAATTCCGAATCAGTCCACTTTTGACGGTTGCGGCTATTCTACCTTCTTCATATCAGACGATAATAAAGTTAACGGCTATATCATTAAATATCGTTTGCTTTCTTTTTTTTATATTTATTACTCCTACTCTGTAGGCAGAAAGAATCTAGGTTGAGATTTACATAGAAAAAAAGAAGGTATTCTTTAAAATAAGTGATTTTAGAAATGGATAAGTGGATTTTAATGCGCCTGTTCATGATTTAACGTACTGGAATGAAAGATATTTTGGAATCATGCTGTGGTGCTACGCTGAGTGTATTTAACCTCAATGACTTTTGCCTTATTGTAGTCAGAAACCAAAGAACATTAATAATATTCTGGGTAAATATAAAGTCATGTATGTATGTAGCTGAAAGTAAATACTATTCTTCACGATGAAAATAGATATAATGTACTACTTTTAAATGTTAGTTATATATATTTCAGGATTTTAAACACACCACTTTTTATCTTAAATTTATTTTTACACAACGAAACGTTTAGCATTTTATTAAACTTTATTCTTAGAGTCAAATTTTTAAGTCATTTGCAAATCTTAATGATTTAAGAACTTTGAGCTTTTGATGATTTTAGTCAATGTTAAAATCTGAAGGTTTTTTTCCTCAAAACATTACAAATTAAGTTTTTATTATTTAAAATTCGGCTTGAGTTTCTTTTGCTTAACGGAATGCTTTACATTATATCATATTTATTCGCAGGTTAAAATTTATGAGTCATATACAAATCTTCATGATTTAAGAACTTTGTGATGATTTTAGATAATTTTAGTCACCCTTAAAAGATGAGCTCTTTTTTTCGTAAAGCGTTGAAGTTTAATATTTAAATCTGTTTGAATTTTTGTTTTTACTTAACGAAACGTCAAGCATTTTATCATGCTTTATTTCGTCAAGCATTTAACTGTACTTTATTTTCAGAGTCAGATTTTTAATTCATTGGCAAATCTTGATGATTTAAGAACTTTGGCCTTGCAATAATGTTAGTCAAACTTAAAAGATGAATGCTTTAGTGTTTTCAATTTAAAACTTTGAAAGTGGAGTTTTAATAGTTCTATTTGTATTTACTGTAGCAAAATAATATTGCCAAAAAGTAAAATAAAACAAATTATTAAAATATTTAAATACAATATATACATTGCATGCCTTTTATATGCAAATATCAGAATTGTCCTAATGAAAAATGGATGTGTGTTATAGTGTCGGAAATTAATAGAGGAGCAATAGTAGAGTCATCATACGTGGTTATAAAGAAAAGCAATAAAAGTGCCCAGCAGTTTACTCTTTAACTTAACTACGTTTGACTTATCCACCAGTTAACAAACTACATTTTTTGCAGTTAACTACAATTATAAATTACTTATACATCATGCAGTTAGTTAACTATAAAAACTCTTTTTAAATGTAGTGATATTCAGTCACTATTTCACTACTTTTAGGCGACAAACGTGGGTGAAGAATTTAATTTGCAACCACATTAAAAATGATTTTGAAAAAAAGAATTGGCTTGTTTAAACATGCAGAATTAGTGAGAGATATTTATTCATGTTTTTCATTAGCAAGTTTATTATTTTAAACCATTTTTTACGTTTTTTTTAATCTCAAGCTTTTTCTCGGCAGTGAATAATAAATTTATGAAATGCTAGGAAATTGCTAAATATTAGCAATTTTGTCAAGTGTTTAATTCTCTTTTATTTACTCTAAGAAATAAAGCACATCAAAAATTAATTCCCTGCCATTGAAAAAACACCAATGTTTCAATACAAAGGAATTAATTAACTATTATTATTATTAATGGCTAGTTTAAACATTAATAGTGCGTAATTCCCTAACGCTTGGCCACAAGGTTATTTTTATTGCGTCCATTGATGAATTACCAATAGGATTTTAAAAATTAGTGCGTTCGAGCCTTATTTCTTTGCTTAACTAACATCAAAAGTTATTGCCAGAAATTGCTACAAATTGCTTTTTCGCACACTACTCACTACACTACTTTTTAAGTTTAGTACACTACACAAAAACTACGAAAGAAGTAGAGACTATAGTAGTTTTGCTAATTGTAGCGCGTTTCTTCCGATCATAGGTCAACCCTTATTTCTTGTATTTAGTATAAAATTTGTACTTAGACACATACTTTCTCTTGACATGCACTGGTTTTGTACAAAAAAAAAAAAACTATTTAATATTGATTATAATATTAAATATGTAATATTTTATATATGTCATTATTAATAATAATAAATTTAATTAATATTTCATCCGAAGTATCTTCATTAACGAAAGCATAAAGTTCTAAGCACATATAATGATAATACATAAAAAAAACCCACAAATAATGGTAATTACACATAAAAACTGCACATTTATCAAACACACACACAAAAAGAATTGACCATACACAAAATAACGCATTTATAATGAGTATATTTTTTAACAAAAAGTTATATTGTAAAAAAAATCTATAGATTTCATCAGAAATATTAATATTGAAAATTCTAGAAGCAAGTAAAAAATAGTTATTTATTTATCATAAAACTACGTACTATTTAATATCGAAAATAATAGATTTCTGATAATGGATGCTATTAAGTATGCATCATCAGAAATCTATTAAGTATTTTATGAACAATAACTTCACTTATGAAGTATATTATTCTAAAAACGTATATTTTAACAAAGAATCACTAAGTTTAAAAAAATTGACTTAATTAACATATTTATCATGATTATCTTCATAATTTAGAATAAGTTATGTTGTGAAAATCAATGGGTTTTATTTAAAATGTTTATACTGAAAATTATAAAACCAGGTAAAAAAAACTACTAAATATGCATTGCAGAAAACTATAAAATATCCATTATGAAAAATCTGTTAAATAGTTTATGAGTAACAATTTTTTAAGGAAGTAGGTAGGTACATTGTTCTAAAAATGTATGTGTGAAAAATGAATTTTGAAAATGCTTTTTCTTTCTTTCGAGAAACGAATTGTTCTCACATATTCTAGTCGTAATAAAAGTATACTATGATAATATTATTCTTTAAAATTTACAAACTAATCAAAGTGTTTTAATATTTTTTTTAATTTTTCCATTCATAATCTAGTTTTAGTAAGATTATTCCATCATAATATTATTATTTGAAATTTATGCGTTGATCAAAGTGTTTTTATACTTTTTAATTATTTTTTCATAATAATTTTTTCATTTTTGAAGTGCAACTTCTTATGCGACTTCCAACAAGGTTGCGTTACACGTTTAATGCTACCGTTGTCATGGAAACTAGATTTCTCTTTACGTTCGTTGAGCACACGAGGTAAGAGAAAAACATAGTAGGTAATATTGGCGTTAAAGAAAACAAAGCGATATTTTTTTTAAATTCGCCAAGAATACTGAATACTTACTGAACGCCAAGAATACTTACTGAAATTTAGAACATTTAGAAATAAGCTGATTTCTTATTATAATTTTTTTTTAAAAATATATTTTATTATTAATATTTTTTAACTAAGCGAAATTTTTTTTTAAATGAAACAAAGGATTGTATTTAAAAAGTTAATAAGTATATTTTTTTTATTAAATACAATTAAAAAAATACTTTGATGCACATAGATACTCTGCTTTAGATACTTATTTTTCTATGTTTTTTTTTTTATTTTTGCCGGTTTTTAATTTATAAGTGAAACTTCTAATGCGACTTCCAACAAGGTTGCGTTAAACGTTTAACGCTACCATGGAGGGGGTATGAAAGCACTGTTGCGTTAAATGTTCAACGCTCCTGGGGAGGGGGAATAGAAAGAAACAGAGCGAGAGTGAATGCGTGGCACTCGAACGCATGCGCGTAGAAAATGATAACTAAAAGATGCGATCAATTGTGAATTGTAAACAATGTTAATAAAGTTTGTCTTAAAGAAACAATATGATTTCACTAAAAATCAATTTCTACCCCTTCCTATTTTCATTTCCACATTACGAAGTTTCACTTCTTCGACGCGGAGGGACTCCACGCACTATTTTTTATTTTTTTATTAGCAAGATTATTATATCATACGATTATTCTCTGAAATTTACACGTCAATCAAGATGCTTTCAGATTTATTTAAAATGCTTTCGATCATAATCTAGTTTTAGTAATATTATTCTATAATAAGATTTTTCTCTAAAATGAACAAATCAATCGAAGTGTTTTCACATTTTTTAAAAAAGTTCATTCATAATCCAGTCATTGCGAGATTATTGTCCACAATTTCTAGGCAAATCAAAGTGTTATGCGCTCCCATTTTATAAGCATTTTAAACGACCTTGAACAAAACAAGGTAAAACATATTCGCGTTAAACTAAAACCATTGTCTTAACGATGTTTCTTTATCTAGATGGCAATGAAGTAGTTACTTAAGTCACTGACAGCACGCCGCCGTGACTCCAATATTACAACGTCAATTACAATTTAGCCTACTATTGTGCTTTTAGGTTATACATCAGTGTTGTAATTCCAGTGTATTTTATGGAAGGATTTTTCTGTTCGATTTGCCACTCTCTTGTTAAATTTCGAATTTTTATTCAACCTTAATGGTTAACTGTAGAAAATGCGTTTTTATCCTAATTACAATCTGTGATTTTAAAGCAATGCGCAAACCGATTTCGATAAGAGAGTTCCGAAGTCAAAGAATTAGTCTTATGTATTTGTATGTTTTTTTATTTTTTATTATTTGATTTGATTTCATCTTAAAAGATTTCGTTTGTTATTTTGAGATGCTTCTTAAGTGACCTCTATAGTATGTTTTAGAGCCACGCGTCTTCCGAAATTTCTTTGAATGGTTGCTAATTTCATCTTTTTTATCACGAATACTATTTTGGAAATTATATTTTGGAAATTAATTCTGTGAATATCAACAACTATAAGACCATGTTTAATTTAAATGGTTTTATATTTTACAGTGTAATGTGAAAGTTAAATAGCAGTTAGGAATTCAAGAAATAAAAAGAAGAAAAAACTACATAATTGTTTAAAAAAAAATTTATAGTGAAAAAAATAAAACTCCGTTCGAAATTTTAAAAAGAGGGGCATGTTGTGGGTACATCCTCACCATTTGAGAGGTTTTTCTTGAACAAAAAATTAAACAAAAATTTACTTTCGATAATTTTTAAAGGAGTTATTGCCAGTCAAATTTAAAATCAAAGAGCTTTGCCACAATCTGGTAAATAATATGTCGGCTAAATAATAATTAGGTAATAATAATCATTTAATTATATTCGGCTAAGAAAAAAAAATGGTTGTCGATCATACGCCGCTAGAGGCTATTATGAACTGCTCTTTCCTATGTTTCTGAACAGGTCATAAAGGGGAAGCACCCATGGCCGCGTACTAAGACATTTCCGGGAAGAGGGTCTTATTGAATCTTAATCCTGAAGACTTGCTTAACTCTCCTAGAAGTTTACCCCAGCATTTATATGATCCTCTGTTAATAACGTTTTTAAACTTGTACATTTCAGCAAAAAAGAAAAAAAAAATCATTTTGAAAAAGCTCTATATCTTTAAAAGCAACATTAATTTTAGAATAAAAAACCTCACACCTTAATTAAGCAAGATCAAGTATTTGTATAACTGAAACAAAAAATTCTTCCCCAGTGTTATTTATAAGCGTTGAATAAGTTGGAATAATCATATTTCATCATTTGGCTTAGTTTATTTGTTTTAACAAATGACAGTTTCATATTCATGCCATTTTCGTAAAGTTTTTACTGGTTTATTCATTAGAAAATATTTCCATTTGAATAACTCAAGTAGATTTATGCAACTTCTAAGTACCAAAACTTGTTGAAATTGCTCATTATTTTTAGAGTCTTTACATTTTTACCGACTAAGCTTATTACTTATGCCCATACAATATCATCCGTTTTATGTTCGAAACCTTAAGGGGGTGCCTGTAATAAAACCATTTTATTCGAAACCAAAGTCTTCGACCCGTCGACCTTGACTCTCGAAACTTCTCTAAAATCTCTCTTGTCTATCCAACCGCTCACGATCAGAAAAAAAAAGAAACCTGTTTTTTGTGGATGATGCTTCGTTAATGTGAGGGATTAAAAGAAAGGAAGGGTTAATTCTGTGGAGCGTAACGCTATGAATACGAAGAATCTTGGATGATTTTTACCATGAAATTAGGAATGAGCTAAGTCATACCAAGAAAACAATCAGTTTCTCGTGCAGTATTTTGGGGATTTGCAAACTTATGAGCTTATCATTTATTAAACTTTTTCAGTTTGATCAGTTATTATTTTCTTTTGAGCTATAAGGGAGTCATGTTTCAGACTCTTTTCTGATTCTTGGACCTTTTGACCGGAGAAAAAAAAATTGATAACAAAAATGAATGTTATAGTAATTTTTGACTAGTTCCTTTTACGTAACAACATATAGTTTAGTGCCCATTCTGACAGAAATAAAATATTTGTTGTGGGAACTAGATATAGTTAACAGTTAAGCCTGATTTTGTTATAAGTAATCACAGGAGCCATAATGAAATGTTGGATGGTTTTTAGTAACTAGCACACCTTGTTTAGTAACCATTAATCTCCGTAGTCTTGGGGAACAGTGATAATCTGAACCACAATCAAATTATCGGTAGTAGAGGTAACTAATTTGGTAGTCAGTATTCACAAGAACTAAAATGAAATTCTTAATGGTAATTGGTAAAAGAGACGTCTCATTGATCATTTGTAATCAACTCAACCAAAATGAAATTCGGGCCGGGATAGCCTGGTTCGTAGGACGTTAATTTAGTGTTCGTGAGAACGGGAATTCAAATCCCTCCGCCCGAAGAATCCCCGTGTTATCCAAGTTTCCATAACAAAGTAATTCCTCTGGGGGTACTGAATTGGAGAATGATTGTTCTCTGGTTCAGGTCATAATTACGATCTGTATATGAACGAATGGAGTCTGATAGATTTTTCCGGTAAAACGGGCTGTGACGTGTGTGTGGATGAAGTTGTATTCTTTGCCATAAATGGTGACACTGAAGGGGCCAGAAACGCACCCTCTGCCATAAAAATTCGTTTGATTTCAAGCAGGCTTGCTAATTGGCAAGTGGCATAAATACCAACTACAACAAAATAAAATTCTCGGTGATTTTAAATAACAGAGAGTATTATTTGGCATTCCGTTACCACATGAACCAAAATGAAACTGTTTTTGGTAAGAAAGAAGTTTTGATGAAAAGTGAGATTTTTGCCTTGTTTGTGAAGCAAGATGAAATTCGCAGAGTTGGAGTGTTTTTGTGTAATCGATATTTCGTGTTTGGTTCAAAATAGTTAACAGGTAAAACAAAAATATTTCACATTACTCCATCAAAAGTTCATCAGAATACATTTAGATGATTCAAAATATTTTTGGAAGGCCACACGAGCCACTTTATTCGTACAAATAAATTGAATATATGAAAAAACAGACTGTTTTTTTCTTATCGGCCTTTTTTTATAAACTTTTTTTTATACCGTGACAAACTATTAAGAACTTGGAAACAACGTATTGAATTGATTTATTGGAACTGTGTCGACCAAGACCAAACAAAATGTTTAAAATTATCCCCAATCAATTATTTTGGATCAAACACGCTTTGAAACAAAAGATTTTCGTCTTGTTGACTTCGTCTTCTAATTATCATTAAAAATAAATAAGCAAAACTAAAGTGGAAATTAATAATAGATCTATAACTCCTAGTAAAAATATAGATTTATAAATTCTTTTATTCATTTTCATATTGATTCGATAGCTGTTTGAACTACCAATTGTAAACCAGGGTAAGATCAAATGTATTGTTTAATAACTGAATCGCTAATTTACTCACTTGCTTATTCAGGGGTTCGATGATTCTTTAATTTCTCTTTTATTCTTTAAATAGTTCTTTTCGCCATAATTATAATGTTAAATCAAGTTACAATTTAAAAATGCCATGTTAGTTAAATCAATCGAATGCTGCAAGAAAAAAAAAAAAAAAAAAAAAATCAAGATTCTTTCTACTTGAAAGGTCAATAAAACCTATAAGTAAAATAATTGTTAAAAATTAAAAGAAAAAAAAACATTTTTTACGGTTTCGCTAGAAAAAGTAAGAAATCATTTCAAAAACATTTGCCATATATTAATATATTGAATATAAACTTAAAAGAATCGCATTGGCAGAGTCTGATTTGATTTGTCAGACATAATGTTATTACCGTCGCTGAGTTCACCTCCGGAACCTTAAAAATTTTGAACCCAATCTAGAACATAAAGGGATATCCTGGATCAAGTATTGGGAGAAATATGCCTTCGTGTAGGTCTTTTTGATGGAACTAACCCGTACTTATGTTACGTAGAGGAAAACCTCCCATGGTTAACCTGATGGCAAGAAGACTCTAACCCATGATCCGTCAACCACTGAGGATATTTTACGTCAGCACTGTGGTCGGTGCAAGGTAGGTTCGGAATTCGTATCAACCAGCCTTCGCTGAGAAATTCGAACCCGGCTCACCTCATGGGGAGGAAACAGGTGGAAAGTCGGCAGTCTTCGTATAACAATGACAACATCAAATAAAACGGTGATATTTCAACTATTTTCGTAAGAACTATTCGTTCCATCAAAACAAAAATTAACTATCATTTCACATGACGCTGTTGCTGAAACCAGCTCACGATAGTCAAAGCACTTTGTAAAGTACTTTACAAATTAATACTTTAGTACTTAAAATTATTTTTTGGAGTACTTTGTATAGTACTTTACAAAGTACTCCGGTACTTCTCCCTGTCGATGGACCATAAAAAAAACTTATTACCACAGTCCCTATAATGGTTCATATATTAATATGATTGGTACCTTCTAAAAACAGCAACAATCACCATTATACCAGTATTACTAATTACCAAAATTAACTAAACATCATTGGCGTCAATAATAGTTTCGTGACTTATTTACGGTTTCCCGAAACGAATCTTTATCTTTTCTTCAGTAACTTTGCCTTTTATTACATAACTTATTTTTCAATATTTTAATTAACATTAATTTTAATTCTTTTAGATTTATCGAAACATGTTTTAAAGGTAAGCACACCGGACAAAAAATTAGTCACCCTTGGAGAAATCATGAAAAACATCATTTAATAGAAAGTAACACCACCTTTGGATTCGATTACAGCCTGAAATTGGTTAGGAAGGGAGCCCACAAGGTTTTGGAGGTACTTCGAATCCAGTTTAATCCACTCGCTGAGGATTTGATCGCGCAAATCCACCAAATTGCGAGGATGCTGATTTTGGCGTTTTACACGTTATTCCAACATGTCTCACAAATTTTCAATGGAGTTGAAGTCAGGTGATTTTGCAGGCCAGTCGAGATGTAATTGAGTGTCTGAGTGTTCATAAAACCAGTCATATACTCTTCCAGCCCGATGATCAGCAGTTAGAGGATAGAGTGTTCACCTTCCAAGGAGGTGTACCGGGTTCGAATAGCTGCGTTGGTTGGTCGATATGAATTCCACACCCGGCTTGCTCCTACCACAATGCTGGCGTAAAATATCCTTAGTGGTAGATGGATCATGGGTTAGAGTCCCGCCAGGCTAATCTTGGGAGGTTTTCATGGTTTTCCTCAACATGTAATGCAAATGTTCCATCGTATAATTAATTCCATCGAAAAATCTTTCACGAAGGCCAATTTATCCCAATGCGTGATCCAGGAGTTCCTTTGTCTTCTGGATTAGGTTTAAAATTGCAAGGCTACGGAGTTGAACATTAGTAGTTGCAAACCTAAAAAAATTGGGTCAGCTATTCAATGACGGCTATAAAATCAAAAAAAAAAAAGACTAATCCTAAGCAAATGATAAAAATTCAATTTTTCAAACATTTCTCCTGAATAGACTGATTGAAATTTTGATGCGAATTTTAGGATTTGGAACTTAAATTGTTCTTTAAAGTCACACTGAAAATCGTCTATAAAGTCATTCTCTAAATTTCAGGATCCAAAAAACAAATTAAGTTGGCCTTAGACATAGTAGACAGATATAATACTGAATATCGATAAAAGAAAAGATGAAAATTACACATCTATTACATTAATCATGCTTTAAATTGATAAAAAATTATTCATGTTGTAATTTAGAAATTTTGAGTGTTTCAGTAAATACATATAAAGCATATTTTAGAAGCACAACATATGTATAATTATTTTTCTTTAACAAATGGCTGCTTTTTTTTTAATAAGTATAATGTTTATTCATTTATATATGTGTAACAATGTAGATACGTTCTTCATAACCATAAAAAAGGGAAAAAATATTTAATTGTTATATAAACATGTCAAAATATCTTATTTGGGAAAAAAAAGAGTTAATTACTTATGATTAGCCTTATTCTGTAATTTAACAACTATGCATCCATGCTCTGATTAACGCAAGTTAGTGCTCATTAGTACTTGTAAGGAAATTTTATCAAATACTAATAGTTTTTTGAGCATTAGGAAATGCCAATCCACAAACTGTATCTAAAGTAAAAGAAATACAGCCATTCATGAAATGTAATTGAGTTACTTTGACAGTCTCAAAACTTTCAAGCTTCATTGTCTCAAATGTATGCGTACTCAATCCAGTTTCATTTGGCTGATTGCATTTTCGAGACAATTTATTTATACTTTTTAATTATGAATCATCAAAAAAAAATTAATGACGATTCTGATGATTAAAGATTACTTTATTAGAAATTGAGCCTCTCTGATTATGGTGGAGAAAAAATATCGTAACTCAGAAAACTTTTGATTATTCTACCCGTATAATCCTCACCTATTCTACACTTGGTACGCAACCAAATTATACCACAGATCTGTTTTGCGATTCTAACATCTTTCCAAGAAGAATTCTATCAAACTATTGTTATTAAGAATAGTTGATTACGTATAGTTTATTTTTAAAAGTAGTACTGTCACTGCGAGTAAATGAAATTCATACACTGTGAAAAATTACGCTATTAAGTACTCGCACTTTGGGTGCATCATTCGTAAAACCCATTTTACCGTGAAATCCTATTTTTACCGTAAAATATTATACCGTTATTTTTACAGCGATCGTTGCTTAAAAAGAGTGAATCAGGGATTTTACGGTATTTATCACTGTAAAAATTACGGTAAATCAGATTTTTTGTTACGAAACATGTTCCGGTAAAAATTTATTTTACGATAAAAAGAGGCGGCACCCTGAATGCCGGTACTTTTCACCATAAACTAATCCGTTGTTTTTTACAGTGAAGTAAAAATAAATTATAGTAATATATTATAATTATTATAGTTAGAATTTTTAAACTTTATTTTAATTTTTAATTTACATTTTATTTTGTATAATCTTACTCAATAGCTGCTGTTTTATTTAGAAATGATCCCAGAAATACTGATTCTAAAAAAAATACTTGTAGAATAAATGGCTAGTTTAATCGGATATTTTTATTTTATTATTATTATTATTATTTTGCGATATCAAGTCTTTGAACATAATTCGCTAAATTTTTATTTTTCAAACCATGATCTAAAATTACTACGAATGTTCCATTGAAAAATTTTAATTAAATTTTTTTATTCATGCATGTATAAGTAGTACGTCATTTATTAGACATATTTTGCATGATATAATTTAACAGTATGAAAGGTTGTTGTAAGTATATTTGTCGTAACTCATCTGAATGAAATGCAATACATTTTGAATTAACGAGCGTTTAATAGTAGTGTATCATGATGACTAATGCAGATTTTTTTAATTTGAAGTATTTGATTAAAGGATAAATTCAGACTTTTTTTTTGTTGTTAAATTGCATGATTTAATCAATCAAAAAATATAAGCTTAGTGTGCAACGGAGACCTCACTGTGCTGCGGAATGTATGTTTTTAAAGGAATTTTCTGTAAAATAGTTTAGGTGCGTTCTGCAATGAGTAGAACCAAAAATAATAATTATAATAACAATTATTTTAAACCTAAACCAACCTCAAAAAATCTATAGCAATTCCATTTCCAACCAAAATTAATTTGTATTTAAAGCAATGCTGTTTTGCTTCTCAAGGAAGAATATTTGAAACCAACCAATCAAAAAACAATCCAACCTTAATTTGATACACTATAGAGATATATGAAGATCCAATAGGATGTAATGGATACTATTTTTCTTGCACACGCAATAAATCAAATCGGAATTATATTCAAAAAAATTTGAAATGAACATTTTTAGGTATCCTACACTGTAAAAATTTTTTGGATAAAATTACGGTAAAAAGTATCGGTATTCAGGGTGGCGATACTTCTTACCGTAAAATCCATTTAAAAAAATTTTATATACCGTATTTTTTACAGCAATAATTACAGTAATATCCCTCAATCATTCTAATTAAATAAATATTACGGTAAAAATAAATTTTACGGTAAACTAGATTTTGTGGATTATCAACCAAAGTGTCGATATTTTATATTGTTATTTGATGCAGAATTTTTTTCTGTGTATACGCATCGGGAATTTAATCGAATTAACTAGAAATAATTGGAAAGAAATGAAAAATACAATAAAACGTTTCTGTTTATTTAACCCACGCTTAAAGAACTGAAGTTTACAAATGTGTGAACCCAAATGTGGTAAATATGATTTTATGAAGAACCTAGTGACCGAACCATGGTTTTAGACACAAAAACATGAAATTCCTTCGAATCATTTTTCTCACTTCATCTGACCTCCCTCACCAAAGAAAGGTCAGTGTGTTAAGATAAAAGAATGTTTTAACGTCCCCAGGGAAAGAAATTGATGTCAACAAAACATGAACTTATAGTGGAGACCGAAAATATTTTTAAGCTCTGGGTAGTGAGCATTTATGAACAACGACAGATAAAAATGATCTCAAAATAACTTTAATTTTAATCAAATAAAGAGCAAAGTGGATGAAGGTTCCAAGGAATATTTAAGTGAATGAAAAGTATTTTTTAGTCAAAGTTTGTAAAAGCTGACAATAGGAAAAGAAAGATAGTGATTGCTTTTACTCACCGACTGTTTATTGCTGAATACACTTTAGCATAATTCAACTTCAAGAAACAACTGTCACTTAATTTTCTATCTCCGAAATTCCATGATTTGGCAAAAGTATTACTTATTGGTTCGTGATAAATTTATATACAAGAATTGATAAGGATAATTTCAAAACAACTTTCATTTTAATTACTGTAAATTTAAGAGAAGAGTGGATGAAGGTTCTTAGAAAACTTAGTGAATCAAAAGTTTGTATGCTGGCAGAAGGGGGACAAAAATTATGTTTTCACTTCACTCATCGGCTGTTTATTGCTGAATGCATTTGAATAAACCTTCTTCTATTTCAAAAAAAAAAAAAAAAGAAAAGAAAAAAAAAAAAGACTCATAAGCTGTCATTTAGTATCTTTAAACTTCGAAACTTAATGATTTAGTAAAGTATTACTTATTGGTTCGTGATGGATTTATATGCAAGAAATGATAAAGATAAATTCAAAACAATTTAAATTTAATTTTAATCTCTGTAACTTGTAGAACAGTGTAAGAAGAACAGTAGAACAGTAACAGGATGAAGGTTCAAAAAATATGTTAGTAAATCAAAAGATAAGATTTATTTAGTCCACGTTTGTACTCTAACTAAAAGACTAAATGTATTTTAACGAACCTTCTCCCACTCCAAAAAACACTTGCAAGCTATCGCTTAGTAGCTTCTATCTCCAAAATTTGATAATTCGGCCAAGGAATATTTATTGGTTTCTTGATTCATGTACTGACAACCTAGGTCACAAGTACTCTAAGCTTAGAGTACTTGCAGTTATATATACTCTAAGCTTAGCGTACTTACAGTTATCCAGGTTCCCATCTTCTCCATAGAGTGGTTAAGAAGCGCATATTTTTGTATCTCTGTTTTTTGTTCGAAAAAGCGTAGTTGGCTATCATTTGAGCAAATTCATTCGTTATTTTTGCATTATAATTTTGATTCTTTTTAAGAAATAGCTTATCTTTCATATCTAGCATATCTATCTAGCAATGCTTATATTTCTCATAACTTTGTAAGTTGTATAATTTTCATTCAAAACACTTAAAAACTTTATGTGTTTTCTTAACATTTCTTTAGTAAAAATTACGATTTTTCATAACTGTATACTTATTTTTTAATTTATTTAACTACGTTGAATAGCATCATTTTTGTATCATAAAGTTTTATGTCTGAATATAACTTTCATGAAGATCATCAATATCCACTGGTACTTAGACTATTTAGGTATTACTAGCTACGTTCCTCATACGGGTTGTATTTAAAAAAAAGAAAATAATCAATAAATCAGAGCTGAATAACACTACGAAATCCTGCACGAAATTGAAAAGCACATATCAACCCAGTTAATGAGCTAAAATAATTTCAATTATTTTTTTATAAACTTTTGTGGCATCAGATTACTTTAGGTATTTTATTTTGGTGGCGCAATCTTTTCATATATTTATAACATATGAATAAAGGTTACACTGATGTATTAATATCGTCAGACAAGCAAAATTTTGTTTAATCCTGCATATTCATCAAAGTTTATGAAATACCATTTAAAAAAGTAACGTAAACATTAAAATTCAGAACTAAATTATCCCCAATTCTTCTCGAAATGAACAACGGTTTGGCTTGATTCTAAAATCCTTAAGGGATAAAATCGTTACAATGGTAAACAAACTGTGAAAGATCATCTATTTTAAGAATAACCCGGAGTTGACCGATTGGTTTTTGATTGATTCATTTCCTCTGGCCTTGTCTGACAGTGAAATAATTTTTTTAATTTTTTTTTATAAAGTTATAACTTCAAATTAGGTAATAGGTATTTAAACGAGGTCAAACATTTTAGAACCTGAAAATTTAAATAGAATATTAAATATAGGTTATTGAAAACAGTACCATCATTCAGGGTTTCTTAAACCACTCTTCGTTTTCAGACATCTGTCAATTTAAGTGAATTAAATTTAGGGATCAATTAATTGCTATAAATCTTAGTTCTACAGTTACACTATGTGTGTATATCATGGGTCAAACAAACACACTGTCCAATGAATTAGAAACCTACGAGAGTTTTTGTCAATCACTCTCTAGCCGAGAAATATTCAAAATTTGTTCAAGAAGTGCGTGTAATCTCATCAGAATGCTAGAATAAATAAGGTGTACAAGTAATAATATGTGCGAGTATGGTGTGAATGCTGGAATAAATAAGGTGTGCAAAATCTAATAATTACGAGTAAGGTGTGAATGTTAGAATGAATAAGGTGTGCACGTGAACGCAGTAAAATGGGAAAAACAACAGATCGTTCATCATTTGAAAAAGGGATATTGTTGGAGTCTGCAGGAGCCACGTTGGTGAAGACAGCGGAACTCATTGGGTTTTTAAAAGCAGCCATATCAAAGGTTTTCAATAGTTGGAAGCCGAACCCACAATCGTTGTCTAGAAGGCTTAAATTCGGTTCGAACACAATTAGCAAAGACCGTTATCTGCTTCGTTTCCAAATTGTATGACGAAAAAGAAATTCTACAGTGCTTCAGCTGTCAAAAACCTTCGAAATAAGGTTTTTTTTTCGAACAGAATTCTACTCGAAACTATGCGCAGATAGTTGGGTTATTTCTAGTAATCACATGGTTGTATCTTATCACGTGGCTGTGTATGGCGTTTTAACCTTATAGCTTGAAGGCTTGGGTTTATTTTCGCGCTGAATCAATTTACGGATCAGATTTACGTGTATACTTGCAAGCCGATACCAAGTGCTTGTGTCAAGCCTGATTGGCTGATCTACGCGTTACGCTACTTGCAGGTAAGCTCTGTAATCCTGATTGACTGATTTACGCGTTACGTCACTTGCAGGTAAGCTCTGCAATCCTGATTGGCTGTAACCTCCGCAATTGGTTAATTGCAAAGGAGGAAAATACATAGTTGGACAGTTTTCAGGAAACCTCTAATTGCTGCCCTAAATACCAAAATGCCGACTACACTGGACATCTGGAAACTGAAAGAAACACGTCTTGTTTTGCTGTGATAGAAGACGTTGAATTCGGAGTGAACCTTACAAAGTAACGATCCCTTCTTTGCACTGTACAAGGGACTGGTGAGAGAATCATGATGTGAGACTCCTCCTGCTGATAAGAGAAATGGTGAACAGTTCTTGGCCACCGCAAACATCAGATCTTAACCCTACAGAGAATTTTCAGGACATGTTGGAAAGATACATCCAACGGGAATCTCCTCTTTCATCTTATTTACAGGATCTAAAAGTCCGCCTAGCTAATGCATGGTACTATCTGGACATAAATGCACACCTGAAGCCCTTAAAGTCGATATCCTAGCGAATACAGGCTGTTATCGATACAGAAGGAAGTCTATTAAAATATTAACTAAAGGTTTTTAACTGATTGGTCAGTGATATGTGTATGTGTTATAGTATGAATGTGCATGCATGTTCTAAAGTATGCATTTTTTGGACAAAAAATGAAGCATAGTAACTAAATTATCCCTTCATTCGTTATAATTTTTTTTTTGGTGCCCTATAGCTGAAAAATAAACATATAAAATAAAAAAAAATCATCAAAATGGAATAATAATGCAATCATATAAATCAAAGTGTCCTACAGTTTTTTGCCTTCCTTTTTCAGTCTTTTATTATTTTTGAATTTAACACCATTAATTTTAAAATTTAATGAAAATCACGTCATAAATTTTCCCGATGTATGTACAGTCAGTCCGCAAAAAGAAAAAACGAATCACCCTGAATAACTTTCGTTCTAATGGTTGGATTTTCACGAACTAAGCGTCAATCTTAATGGCTCCTGGGGGTGACCCCAAATATGCTAATTAATTAGTGCTAACTATTAATTAAGTTACGAAATCAGACATAAAAACGTACTTTCTCTGAATAAACAAAAATTTTTTTTTTACATATTTGGATTTTTAACCGTCAAAATATAGGGGGTAGCCGCAATCTGAGAAATATGGTCCCTATAATTTGGTCAGGAGAGCGATCCAAAGTTCTTATCCCTTGTTAATTTCACTTTTTACGTTTTTAGTCATATTTTTAAAACTAATAAAGCAATTCAAAGAAAATTGCACCCACTCATAAAACTCATTTACCCAAAGATAATTGCATGAAAAAAATAATTTTTAATAATTATTAATTATTATTTATGACGTCTCGTCATTCATTCAGTTTCTTTATGGTTGTTTTAAGTTGTTTCACTTTATTATGGCGAGGTAATTTGACATTTTTTTAAACTTTCGCCATATATATAAATCTTTATTGCGACCCAATTTACAACCCAATTTTTTCGAAATTTTGTCTAGCCCCCTATTTTAAGGGTCAGGATTCCAAATATGTAAAAAAAAATATATGTTTATTCAGAGAAAGTACGTTTTTGTGTCTTATTTCGTAACTTAATTAATAGTTACCACTAATTAATTAGCATATTTGTGGTCACCCCCAGGAACCATTAAGATTTACACTCAGTTCGTGAAAATCCGATCATTAGAACGAAAGTTATTCAGGGTGATTCGTTTTTTTTTTTTTTTTTTTTGCAGACTGTACATGTATACAATTATATGTTGTAGACAATTATACAACTATATGTTTCAGATTTTCATATTTAAATTCCTGTTTAATCACAAGGGAATTTCAAAAAAAATTTTCTTTTGATTTTTTAAGGCTATTCTCTGCTATTTTTAAAAAGCCCAAACAGGACAGAAAATTCGAAACACGAATATTCGTGTACCAGGAGACTTATCGTTTAAATAGTATCGAAAGGTCATGCACACAATTGCAAAAATTTAGTGCATAATTTCGAAATAAAAAGTCTCAAAAAATGACAGTTCTTGAAAAAACAAAATGCAAAACTAGATCTTTGGAAAATATGTAAAAACAAATATTTAAAATTTTTCAATTACGAATTATTAAGATACAAAAGCATGTCACTCTTATCTATGGCAGATTATGATATTGAGAACATGCTTGTTTTTGTAGAAAACGGAATCATTATTAATATTGTTTTTTTTTATATATATTCATCATGATTTTTGGCAGTACAAAGAAATAAAAAAAAAAAAACAGTATGCGGAAATGATTTTCTTCCTATAAAAAAAGTGTTCAATGAATGGCATAAGGGCTATAGGGAAAAAAAATTACTTGTTTTTTTTTAAGTGGTTAATAGAAGTGTTACAATTATACGGTTGAATGACGTTGGTTGAGGTTCTCGTCCTTGTCAGTTCAAAGTCTTTTTTATTCAGAAAATATTTCGCATTGAAAATTAGTCTGAAATAAAGAATATATAAATAAATTAAAAAAAAGTAACAAGACCACTAAAAAACATTTGCTTAGTTGCATAGCTTTTAAATTTAGTTCTGTTTATATTCATTTACGATGGTGTTTGTTATTTTACTTTGCGCTAAAAATAACGGAAAAATACATTTAGAATTATTAGTTTTGAGATTTTCTTTACTATAAGAAGATAAAAAATATCCCTTAGTAAAATTTTTCATAGAGAAACCTATGGCAACCTATGGTTACCATAGAGATTTGTATGGCAAGATACCATACGCCTATATGATAACCATAGTGACCTGTATGGCGTTTATATGGTACAACGCCATAAGCCTATGGCAGCCATAGAAATTTGTATGGCAGTATACCATAGGCCTATGGTAACCATAGATATCTTTATGGAATTTATATAGCACGACGCCATAGGTTTATGGCAACCATAAAAAATTGTATGGCAGCATACGATAGGTCTATGGTAACCATAAATATTTGCATGACATTTATATGGCAATACATCATAAACCTATAGTAGCTATAGATATCTATAGTATTTATATGGCAAGACAATTCCTTATGAAAATGTACCAAACACATATGGCAAATGTATTGGAACACACCTTACATTTATGATAATCTTATGGTAAAAAATCTTAATAATAAATTTATATTAATAATTTTTGCCATGTTAAATATTATGCCACCATCATGGTTTTGTTTATACGAATGTCTCTTAAATATAAGGACCGAAACTATTAGTTCTTGGAGGTATATACTCATAGATGTTCTACAGAATTTATTAAGGCTTCATACTTGTTCTCCGAAACATATTTAGAAAAAAAAAAAAAAAAAAAAACTCTTTGCAACTTTAAATGTTTCATTTCTCATCTGTCACATGTCTGTTTCGTTTGTCTTCACGACAGTGCACTTTGATATTTTGCACTTAGACATTTTTGTCGCTTTTGCGGTGAACATGACGCAATTCTTGACAATGGCTTAACAATCTATCATTGGCAATATAATACTTCCGACAGCTTTAAATATAAGCAAATGAATAAATTATTCATCATTTTATGAAAATGACACTCTAACATAACATAAGCGTATTATATCGATAATTCCTTTGGAATTCACTTGCAATTCTTATTTTCACAAAGGTTAGACAAGGAAGTTTTGTTTGAGTTTATAGACGTATTACTGTATCGGCCCAGGAATATATCTGTTAAGTCATCCGAAAAAAGGTAGCGAAAGTTTTTTTTCTTCATTACTTTTAAGCCGGAAAGGTGAAAAGAGATAGAAATTGCTTCCGCTATTCCTTGACTTTAGTATCTTCAAGATATGAAAACATTTCTTTGCACTCGAGTGTCTCTTCCACTGCCCGAAAGAAAAATTTTGAAGTAAGAGTTCAAGAGGATTTACAGCAAGTGCTTTTTACGAGCGTCACAAAATTTGTTAAATCGAGAAAGTTCCACCACGCTCACTTGGTTGAGAAAATTGCAGATAAATGCTCGATTAGCGGTGAATTATGAATATGAATTGAAGACTGTTTGAAATAGTTTCAGTTACTCAAAGTGATTTTAAAGTAATTTTTCAGTTCATTTAGTTAAAAATTGTCGATATTGCTACCTAATAATGATATTGATACCTACTAATGATGAAGTTTTCCATAAAAATGGATTCTGCGTTATCCATTCCATAAAAATGGATTCTGCGCCACTGTAAGTTAATAAAGGACCATTACATTATAGGGTTTAGTAATCATCCGCGACCTGTATATTAGTTTCATTTTATTTAGTTACCAAATTATATAAATATGTTTTCAAAACAATATAAAAGTTTTTAAAAATTAAATTTGTCAGAAATTGAATTCGTGCTATTTTTTACGCTTTATATCATAGAATTATTAAAAAATCATTCCTGGAATCCTTGACTAGAAGACATATTTCGATACATAAGGAGAATATTCGTTCTTGAAAAATAAACAACTATATGACGTTGCAAGAGCATTGGATTTAATTGGACCGCTAACAATTGCGCGTCTTATGCTGATACGCCTTTA
Source organism: Parasteatoda lunata (assembly GCA_949128135.1). Classification (NCBI taxonomy): domain Eukaryota; kingdom Metazoa; phylum Arthropoda; class Arachnida; order Araneae; family Theridiidae; genus Parasteatoda; species Parasteatoda lunata. The sequence goes on along the minus strand of OX421976.1, from coordinate 73,270,126 downwards.
ACAAATCAAAAGTGAGATAATTTTTCTAAACTTTTGTTTCGCTGTAGAAGAAAACCACCTGCTAGAAACAATATTTATTTTTCATTATCAGTTTCTTTAAATGCGAACAGAAAGACGTATTTCTGTTGCGATTTTTAGATACCATTTTTATTAATTCTTATTACTTGTTAATAGAATATTCAATAAGTTTTGTTTTCCTCACTTCGCACGATTTAAGAAAGCAAGCAAAGAGAAGGCTCTGACTCTTCGTTTTAAAAGTTAGCTATGTTGATATACGTTTGCGCTGGAGCTTGGCATCCTTTTGGCGTAAATTTAGATACAAATAGGCTCTCTTCATAAGAATAATGTTTTTTTTTGTTTGTTTTTATTTGCTTTGTTTTTTAAACTTGCAGAGTATAGTAATATTTTTAGTATAGTAATACAGAGTATAGTAATATTTTTGCTTTGCACATGCTAAATATTTGGTATTTATGCTAAATATTTGGTTGTGTACCAGACAAAGCAATCTTGCTCTAAAAGGGTCACCAGGTTCTGAAGAATAAGAAGAATAGCTACAGCAAAGCTTAATTAGTTGCCTTAAAGCTGTAAATATTTCCTTTAAAAATTTAGTTTTTTTAAAAATTACTTAACAGTGCAAATTTGTATGAAACTAAGGTCTTTGGGATGAAACTATGTGATTCTATATAAACAAAAGATGCTCGATTCCTGAATCGAATCCAAAAAGACCCACCACATACCGTTTTTTTAAGAGCTAAATCCCCAAGCTTCTAGTGAATTCTGGAATAACTCACTTCCTAATGCATCAAAAGTCTTGAAACTTTGATTAAGGACATAAGGAGTTTTTCACCAAATGCGCTAAAAACGTCGCCAAGATGTATGTTCCTATTATTAATGAGAGAACCCCTACTTGTCTGTAAGTTGCAACAGTCTACTTTTGAAATACTGCTTTTGAAGTTATCAATATGTATGATTATTAAGGCCCGGATTTTGATGACATTTGCATTTTTGGACATTTTTTTGTCCTTTAGAGCATTTTTTTAGATTTATAGGGCATTTTTCTTTAAATTTTGGGGCATATTTTGCATTTTAAAGCATTTTTTAAATTTTTTGTTAATTTTTTCCAATTTTTATTATTTTTTATCATTTTTCATTATTACACTGGCTTCCAAACAATGAAGAAAATCTCTAGGATATTAACAGGTGAAACAACATCTTTTCAAATTGAAGAAGAATTGTCAGTAAGTGAGACCGTCTTTTTCAAGTACGCACCAATAACATCAGTAGACGTTGAAAGAAGCTTCTTCAGGTATAAAAATTAACTTTCAGACAAGAAACGCTCGTTTACATTTCAAAATTTAAAAAAAAAATTAATAGTCCAATGTAATTCTGATATTTAGTAATATTATGAGATGGAAGTTGTTATATTCATTAAAGTTTCTATACAAAATGAAAATGTTTTGGAGTCAGTATATTTTCCTTTTTTTTTGTTTGTTATTTTAGGATATAAAACATATTTTTCAAACTTTAATGAACGTAGAACAAGTATTGCATTGCTTTATATTTTCTGAAATGACTCATAATAATTTTAAAGAGTAAAAAATTGTTTTAGTTCAATATTTTTACTTTATTTAAGTCATGTCATAAGGCGTTTTTAGCGCAATTTTCGCATTTTAAGGGCATTTTTTGCATATTTTAAGGGCATTTTTTGCACTTTTAAAGGGCATTTTTTGCACTTTTAAAGGGCATTTTTTGCACTTTTTAAGGGCATTAATTGAGATTTTTTAGGTCATAAAAATCCGGACTCTAATGATTATAAACAAAATATCAATTTTTGGAGCACATACACCGTGAAGCCAAACACTGAAACGAAATGAAGCCCACATTTTTATTTTTGTGTTCTCACAATGCCTCTATAGTTTCGTGGAATTGATGCAAATGCAATAAACGTTCTTATTCACTTCGACATACGTTAACAAATTTTATAAAGCCGAAAGATATACATTGTAAATTTTTACATATATGCATGACGCAAAATTTCTATGGAAAGATAGCAATAATTTATCCCACTTTTATCCAGAACAGATAGAAAGTAACAGTTCATGTAGGCAGAACATTATTTCAATCGCCTCTTCAAAGTAAATAAAGAAAATTGTTATCGTTTAAACGACAAGGGAAGTTCGTGTAACGGTGCAGTGTAGGCCGGCATTAATGCGGGCAATACGACAGCGGTTGGGTATCTTCAGCCGGAAGAAATCAGGTCAAGGGGTGACTTGCTAAGGACTCATGTCGTTTAAAGCCGCATCACAGGCTTTGACAACCTTGTCTTGGTAGCTTGACCTCGAAGAACGTGTCGTTTTGTTTATCGATCATCACATGCGTCACAAAGCGTTGTTTAAGATGTAGACAAAAATATGGTGTTGCAAATTTCTCTGTTTGTTTATTATTGTCATGCTGTGATCGTCTAGAGGTACTTATTTTAATTTTGACCTGAGTAGAAAATGCAATTATTTTCTCTGAATTGAAAAATGCTAAATCATTCTTCTTCATTTTTCAATTTGAGATTTCTCCTTAAAAAGTTAAAATAATTTTGTCCATTCAGAGAACTACGGAAACAGTTCGGTTGTATCATCTAAGACTGAAGGCAAGAATTTTCAAACTATGGATCGCAATCCAAATTTGGATGATGGAGTTTTATGGAAACGGGTTGTCAAAACTTAACGGAAAACAAAAATTAAACAATGATTCTTCACAGCATTAAAGGGGTCCAAACTTCCGTCCGCTCTTTTGATCTAATGATCAGATCTTCACGTTCTAGGACTCTATCTTAATGGTTCAAAGGAGAGAATTCATTTATGCTAATTAATTAGTGCAGATGATATTTTAAGTTACGAAGTCAAACACAAGAACGTACTTTTTCTGAACATAACTTTTTTTTCCTCTACGAATTCGGATTTCTGATCCCCGAAATATATGAGTAGCAGCTATCTCGGAAATAAGGTAGTTTGGTCAGAAGAGCGCTTGAAAGTTTGGACTCCTTAATGTTAATTTCACTTTTTGTGTATTTTGCCATATATCGGGAACATTTTAAGTAAATCGAAAAAATCACGAATTCTTTTATACAAAGATAATTTCATGCCAAAAAAGTTAATTTTAGTAAATATTTTTTTTATTATTTTATTTAAGGACAGTCGAAAACATTTTGAATTGTAAGATGTACAATTTTTCCCATTATTTTAAAGAATGTAATTTTACATGGCAAAATACAAAATGTGAGCAAAATCGGTCCTGAGAAGTTGAATTTTAAAAAAAATTCGTATTTAGTTGTTGATTTCGTAGCTTAAAATATCGTCTACACTAATTAATTGACCTACTTGAGGTTACCCCCACGGACTATTGAGATTGTGTACTAGAACGTGAGGATCCTATCATTAGATCAAAAGTTAGTCAAAGCAGCCTATATACAGTTTTTTTTCCACACTGTACATTATATATTAATAAACATTAGATTTATGAAATGTGAATCAAACCATTGGGTTAATATGATACAAGATTCAGATAAAAAAAATTGCAAATTCCGAAAATCAGTGTTTTATTTAATAAGAATGCATTTCAAAAAAATTATTAACTTTTTTTTAAAAAATATTATCGCTAATTCAGCGAGATTTTTAATTTTACTTGGATGAAAATGAATGAATTATTAAAACCGATGAATGTTTTAAATTTTTGCAAATTTTAATTTCCAGGTAAAAAAATTAGAATAATCCGTCATACATTAAAAAATCAAATCACAAATGCAAGCAAAGTTTTCCCCAAGCAAATTTTTTTTTTTTTTTTTTTTTTTTTTTTTTTTTTTTTTCATGTCGACGTTGATAATGTTGTGTAACTTTATTTATTGGTATAGAGGTAGCTAGTTAGAAATGGTCTACACTTAATCTAACTGTCATGAATAACTATTACAAACTCGCAATAGTTATATAAATAGCATATTAAATTCCTAAATAGCGTGATTTCATATGATGCCAAAGCCACCGTCTTCCTTTAGAAAACGCCATCAACTGATATTTCCTAAGCCATGTGACTTCTACCCGCATGGGGCAATGCTCAGTAGATTTATATGATTTAATGGTTACAAATCTCCCTTTTCTTTCCGCCCTTGAAACCAGCTTCATGCTTAACTAACTACGAAGATGAATCCCTTTTCCACACTGGGATGGTTTTTCTAAATCCAGAGCGGAACGATGCAGGATTTTGATCTGGAAAATGTATCTACTCTTGATGGCAGGATGTTGCTGTTGCAGAATTTCAAAACAGTAGATGATCGCCATGGGAAAAGTCTCGTGTGTTATGATGAACTTGGCTGTACTAATTGGCGCTATTACCTTAGAAACCCATTATTTTATTGAGATATTATGGCAACAAATGAGGTTTTTATTACCTGATAGATCCATCACTGTAATTATGAGATTTTAAGGACCGTGAAGCAAGAAAAAAAATGATGAACTTGTACTATTCTCGTACACTATAAACCTAATTTTGATTGATAATGAGATTTAAAGGGCCACCATAACTCGTGGTTTATTACTCCAAAACAATAAATGGTTTATTATATTATGCGTACGCATAATTTTTATAAGAAAAATTCAAAGGATTTTTTTTTCAAACAAAAACATAATAAAACTACTTTAAAATAGTTGAGTTTCTTAAAAGGGTTGAAATTGTAAACTTACTCGAGTTTTGTCTAACTCGTGTAAGTTTACAAAGCATTTTTTAATAGTTCAAAAATCAACGTCATAAAAAGTTGGGTATTTTAATATTGTTATATATTTGGTGATTATAAAAGCTTTTAGCTCGGTTGAAAACAAGATAAATACATCATATATTCGTAAAAACAGCTATTTATTATCAATAATGTTTCACCATCATTTTTCTATAACTTTTTTGAATCTATTTGCAAATTTTCAAAATCTTTCTTCATGTTCGATTCCTTCTAAAAGAAAGCTCGACAGTAATTAATGTTTTTTTTTTTTACAGAGAACCAATGTTTTTGTTGTTAAAATTAATGGTAGAGAAAAGAGTAGAATCAATTTTGATGATGAAAGGTCCGGTAAATAAGGGAGATGCTGTAAAAGATCCCCTTTCACGATTCCCTAAACTTTTACTTTGCTTTGTGTGTAGAATATGATATTGAGTTGTTAAGAAGGAAGTTTCTTTTTAATTGTCTATTCAGACATTTTATAGACATAGACAGTTTTTTTTTTGTTTTTATTATTTATTTTTTTTTGATATTGTGGTAGATGGGGCACGAACTTATTCGACGTCTTTGATATTACTAGCCTAATACTTTTGATATATCGCAACATTATAACCAAACTCGTAACAGCTAGAACAGTATCAACATTATTTTTAACAGTTGAAGTCTAACTGTGATTGCATTCGCTTACAATTGTTTTAAATTGTAAAGTTGAAAAATTACTTTAACGTTTTAATTGGGTATAAGACTTATGCATAACATTTGAAACTGCGTCGATATCGTTTTTGTTCAATGAAGTGTAACAAAAAATAAATTTTAATTTTCAATTGTTTCGAAGGAATAAGAAGAAAAACCACATCTTTTAGTAATCTTGATAAGATATTATGCAACAATTGCTAAATTTTGAACAGCGGGGTGAATATCCATTATATTTTTACTAGCTCAAATGCAACGCAGAGAAAATTTTGTTTTTAAGTGTTTCAAGTACATCAATTGAAGAACTACTTTTTTTATTAAAAATTATGCAGTATAGATGCAAGAACAGCAAAGGTCATTCAGTGAAATGTAATAGTTCTGTTATGGAACAAATATTCAGGTATGAAATGAATATTTTTATTGTGGAACTGTTCCCTTAGAAAAAGAAAGAGTTTAGACTTTTCGAAATTTTTTTTTTTTTTTTTTTTTCGATAACTCGACAAAATTGCATAAAACTTACATTTTTCATAATATAAACCTTACAAAAAATACGATGTTTTTGAGTTAAACAGGTGTAAGAAAATACATCTGAGGTAGAATTAGAGGTTATGTTTTGCTTCAAAAATAACCTCATCAATGAAACTCAATTTCAATTTCATTTTATAACCTACATTTAGGAGTAATGTCTTACTTTTAGTACGAATTTGAAATACCTGTTCCACAAAACAATAATTCTGTTTTTTTTTTAATTATTTAAAAAAAAACGACAACTTATTTTTACTATTATAAATAATAATGAACCTATTAGACATAATAATAATAATTGAAATAAATAATGAAGTAGCCTGACATGTCATTGCTCTCACGTTTCAACTTAAACAAACTTTCTAGCACATCCATTTAACAACATTTACTCTTCCTTATTGCTTTCATTTAGAATACACACACAAAAGGAAATTTCAAATACCCGGTTATTGAATAGTTTCTGGATCCCAATTCAATAAAACTAGTTCACGATCAACACTAAGATTACTTCATCCGGCAACCGCAATTACAGGTGTAATTGTTTTTTTCAAACAACAAAAGCCAAAATGCTTTTTACCACATCTCATATTCAACTTTCACTTACACCAGCCAGGATCTGACCCACATATTTCAAGAAATAAAAAAAAAGTCGCCAAACTTTTTATAATTTACACGCGTACGTTGGCAAGAACGGCTTATGACTCATTCCACAAGAATCGCCTACTAAGTGTTTTTGTACGCCAAACTTTACAGAGGCGTTATGCTAAATTGGTTTAGCCTAAACATTCGAACAAATCTTCTTAGGCGTTAACTTACAGTCATTCAGCCGTTACTCCTCGGCATTGCCGAAGTACTTTAACGGTTTACTCCCTTACCCGTGCAAATAAATAACTTTAAAACGGAAATATACGCCCTAGAGAGGATACGTCTTTTTCCGTTGTTTTCAGCGATTGATAAATCCCAGCTAGAAGGCGAATCAATGGATTTGGATATATTTATTTTTCAGGTATACCCAGAAAGTGTTACCTTGGAGTGATCCGATAATAGCTTTCACGTGACCTTCATCACAGCGAGGCTTTTTGTTTAATCTTAATTAAAGGATAAAATTTTTAAACAATCGCTAGAGATAAAACTTGTAAACATATTATATTTACAATAGATGTTACAATGATGTTGAAACATCGGCTTAATGCATCAATTTTATGAATAAGCGTAAATTGTTATTGAAATAGAAGAAATGTATTGCGAGACAACAGTAAACGTTGCTTCAACATTGATACATGAAAGTAAAAGAAAAAAAAAAAACTTTTTGGATTCATAGTTGAAAGTAAGAGAGAGGTCAAAATATTTCAAGTATTCGTACATGACGCTTTGTATCAGAACGACATCATGTGAAAGAAAGCTGGAGCAAGTAAGAAAGAGGAATATATACAGTTTGCAAGGAAAAACTACAAAGGAATTTAATGGGGGAAACAAAAGAAACTGAAGCTACGGTAGCCGAGAAGATGGTGGTGGCTGAAGGTGGCAAAACTGGGCAGGATATATTTCCATAAGCAATGCAGCAGTTAGTAGCGGTCTGGGATTCATTCTTAATGAATATAGACAATACTGGCACACCCGCAACCACTATTTAAATCGTGGGAAGATGATATTAGTAATCACTATGCTTCCCAACCACTGTATCATTCGTAGACTTCTCTGGCTGAGAAACCATCACGGACATTATTAAACCATTACGGCACCACAGACATTCTTATCCTTTAAAACATGACCTGGAAAAAAATCCTTTCGATCAGATACTCAGTCTTTATCATGGGGAATCGAATCCCGGTTGAAGCCATGATAGGCCGAGATTTTAACCTCTATTTCTGATGACAATACAAGTTTTATAAATTTCAATCAATCATTTTCTGAATCCTACTTCCAGAATTTGTAATCATCGCCAACAAAATTTTATCGTCAAAATTTTTTTCCCAACTATTTTCTGACTTACTAGAGTTTTCAAATTTCAAATAGAGTTCTGTGATTTATTTGCAAAATTTGTCGTCAATCATAATTTCCACCAATAAGTAAACTAAGAAACACAAAAGAAAAAAAATGATAATAATGAAATAAAAATTTAAAAAAAAGCTACGTTTTTCAAATTGAATACATTTTGTTTTTGTGTGGTTTTAATCGGAAATCGTAAGGCGAATCGATTACGTAATGTACTTAATAAGGACAAATTATAAATTTAAAAAGCTTTGTGAAGCAGATTACGATTCAGTCGACCAGGTTATTTGTTTGCAATGCTATTCGATTAGCTTCTATAGCTGTCTATTAAAAATAAACATTTCTAATAAGGATAAAACAAGCATCTACATAAGCTAAAAATTTCGTCTCCCTCGGGTATTTTGAAAGTAAGGTGCCTGATACTCTTCGTTTCAGGTTTTTCAAAACTAAAACTACTTTCAGATGGAAATACTCAGTTTTAAAAATTCTTATATTATTTTTTTCTTTATTTTTATGAAATAATTTTTACCACTGTGTAAATTTAAAAAAAAATTTGGGACTTTTTTTTTTTTGGAGGCGATTTAATAATCAAAATCTTTTATTAAAGATCAATATTAATATATAAATTTTTATTAAACATTAATATCAATATAAAATTATCAATAGTAATTTCCACAAATTTTATGCGTTTAAGAACATAAAGAGGGTTCTTTTAGAACTTCTTTTCAGATTTCTCAATTAAATTTAAATAAATAAATGTATAAACAAATAATAAAAAGGTGGAAAAACAAACAAAGAAAGAACTGTCAGATTCAACAAGATCTGTATCACAGATTTATTCTAGAACAATCAATCGACTAAATCACCATTATTTATCGCTCATCAAAGGTAACAAAGAAATAGGAGGCAGGAAGCTGTAAAGGGCAGTGTTTTTCATTCATTACGTTAATTAGATGCCTGATAGTGCTGTTATTTTATAAGGCTATTTCATGTGCTTTTTTAGCTGTTTCTAAACACAATAATTGTATTTCCGATAGGAATGAATCAGTAAAGCTATTTATAAAATGTATATGGAACTTAGTGTATGAATTTTTTGTAAATGTGTATTGATAAATAAATAGTTCAAATTTAAATGATTTGTGATGCATTTTAGTAAATATTGTTATATTGTTTATAAGCTTGTTTGTTTATAAAGCTATTCGATGAGCTTTTATAGCTGTTTCTTAAACATAACAATTGCATTTCTGATAGATATGTGCCAGTAAAGCTATTTGTGAAATAATATGGAGTATAGTGTTTAAAATGTTTGTAAATGTAAATTAATAAGTAAAAAGTAAAACTTTTAAATTATTTATGATATATTTTATAACATTGTTTGCAAGCTTGTTTGATTATAAAGCTTTTCGATAAACTTCCATAGTTGTTATTTGAATATAGTAGTTGTATATCGAATAGAAATGAGTCAGAAAGCTCTTCGTAAAATATATATGGAGTATAGCGTTTAAATTGTTTCTAAATGTGAATTAATAAACCAATAGTTTAAGTTTTAAATGATTTGTGATATATTTTATAATATTGTTTATAAGATTGTTTGTTTATGAAGCTTTATAGCTGTTTCGTAAACATAATAATTTTACTTCCGATAGATATAAATCAGTAAAGTAATTTGTAAAATGAATATGTGGAATAATGTTTAAATTGTTTGTAGATGTGAAATAATAAACACGTAGTATAAATTTGAAAAGAATCGTGATACATTTTCATTACGTGCGCGTTCATGATACATGACACACATTTCATGATGCATTACGTGAGTGTTTAAGAGAGTAGAAACAGCTCGAAATGCGTGTTTAATAAAATGGACACAGCTTGAAGTGTATGTTTAAGAAAACGGACACAGCTCGAAATGCATATTTAAGAAAATGGACACAGCTTGAAATGCATGTTTGAGGTAATTGACACAGCTTGAAGTGCATATTTAGAAAATGGACACAGGTCGAAAGGTATGTTTAAGAAAACTGGCACAGCTCGAAATGCCTATTTAGGAAAATGGACACAGCTCGATATGCATGTTTAAGAAAATGGACATAGCTCGAAATGTATGTTTAGGAAAATGATGGGCATAGCATGAAATACGTGCTTAAACAATTGACACAGCAAAAAATGAGCCTTTTCAATATTCAATCAAAATTTAACAACTAAACGAGGAATTTCGTAATTACTATTCCTTATTTTTTTAACACTAATTATTATGATTACGGAACAATGCCCTGGACTTCGGGATTTGGGTAGCTCATATATATAATAGATGTAACTTTTCATACATCCATTCCTATTCAGAACACTAAACGATTAAGTGGTTATAAAACATCTAAATTCGAACAACATCAATTTAATACCACTGTTATAAATTTATAGGACTCGTGGCAGTCTTGTATAATTAAAAAATATATTTTAAGTGATTCTGTCAAACGGGCGACATCACTTAAAGAATTTATTTGAATTCCATAGTTTCATTCTTTAAAAGTAGAACAATTTTCATGAGAGAAAATTGAAAAACGGAATAAAATGTTTTGTCAATTTTCTTAAAATTGCTATGGGAATTTTCATAAACAGTTATTTGGAGATGTGTGCATATTTTCTCAAACAAGCATTTTGAGTTTTGCCTATTTTCTTAAACACGTGTTCCCAAGTGAGTTTATTTTGCTAAACACGCACTCCCAGCTCTTTTCATTTTCTTAAACACTCATTTTGAGCTATGTCCATTTTCTTAAACATGTATTTCCAGCTGTATCCATTTTCTTAAGTACACGTTTCGAGCTAGGATAAGTTAATAGTTAAGTTGAGTTAGGATAAGTTAAAAAAATATTTTTTCTTTCATATAACTACATTAACGTAACTAGGAGAGCTCCATCAATGCTATTTTCTTCATCGCAGTTTTCTTCCCTTGCTTAAATTTTTTTTCTTTTTTTTTTTATTATTTTTATTAGCTCAAAATTTTTGGACGTTTCTTATTTTTTCGATTCTTATATGCGTGAGTGGATAATACTGTAAAATTTTAATGTATAAAATTGAAAGTAAGTTTTGATGCGTTAAAAACAAATTATTTCCTTCATATAACTATATAAACGGAATTAGAAGGGCTCCATCAATCCAATTTTCCTCATTCGAGATATCTTTTTTAAGCTTAAACTTATTTTTTCTTTTTTTAGTTTAACTAAAAAGGTTTGGGCGTTTCTTATTTTTACGATTCTGACATACGTGAGTGGATAACACTGACAGATTTTAATGTGTAGAATTTAAAGTCAGTTTTGAGATGTTAAAAACACATTTTTTCTTTTCATATAACTATTTAACGGAACTAGAAGAACTCCATCAATACTATTTTCTTCATTACAGGCTGTTTTTTTTTTTTTTTAAAGTTAATAAGACTTTTTCTTTTTTCTTCTTTTTTAGTTTAGCTTAAAAGGTTTGGACGTTTCTTATTTCTTAAGATTCTGATATACATGACTTGATAATAGTCAAACCTTTTAATGTATGAAATTTAAAGTCCGTTAGGAGATGTTAATACCATTTTTTTTTCTTTCAATTAAAGCAAAAAACAATGTGAGAAACATAAATAAGATACACAAGTTAACATTATGTTCGTTTTTGCTCTTTATTTGAGTTTTCAGGTTGTTTTTTGTTTTAGTCTATGTAGCACAAAATATTCCTGATCCTCCATCTGAACGCTAAAAGCTCTTTACAATTTTTTTTTTTTTTAAATTTTATTAGAATCATTTTTCCCATAAGTATAAAGCTTTAATATTTCTTACATGTTAATCTGAAAATTCTGTAATTAATAATGGAATTTCTATAAATTAATATAAAAAATATTTAAGTAGTAAGAAAAATTTCTTTTTCATCAATCGCATCGACAGAAAAAAGCGGGAACTCCAATCAAAAGCTTCCTTCAGTTCTAATTTCAACTAATTGGAATTGCAATCATAATCGAGTGACAAATATTATGCATGATCGAATAAAAATCAAAATACTTTTTGATTAGAAAACTTTATCTGGAATATCATACCTATTGTTCTACTAATTTTATATCTGAAACGTGTTTCCGTTACTCGGTGCAAATGAAGTGTGGCTTGGAATTCGAAATGGCGTTTAGATGCAAACGATTTGATGATATAATGCCTTATTTTCAGAATCATTATCGATTAATCGTTTGAACAATTTTCCTGATGACAGACTGCCGTGATTCATTAAATATACTTGCAATGAAATAAATGAGGTTGACACCTTTTAGAAAGAGAGCCGCGTGATCCATTGCTATTTTAAAGTGGTGCTAAAGTCTTATCAATCGTCTGACACAATTTTAATGTCATTTGTTAGATACGGATAACAGTGGAATGAGAAACATTTTTTCTTTTCCTGAAGTTGAAAAATAAATACATAGTTATAAATACATAGTTACATAAATACAAAATACATAGTTACATAAATACAAAATAAATAATAGTTAGTATAATAAGCATAGTTTGTTGAATAGAATAAAGAGAGGAAATTATGAGTTGAAGTTATTAGTAATATGTAGTTAAGAAACAAATTCTAAAGGGAAAAAAAGATTCAATATAAAAAAAAACACTATTTTTATCGCTCCCCCCCCCCAAGAAACTAAACTTTTCTCTATATTAGCTCAACTCTCATACTATTCTTAAACAGATTGCAGCAAAATTATGGCAACTTATTCATTTACTTACAGTTTAACTAGTTTTATAACCGTCGTTGTACAGCCGATGCAATTTTGGGTTTACGACCACTAATGTTCAACTCCGTAGGCTTGCAATTTTGAACCCAATCCAGAAGACAAGGGATATCCTGGATCAAGTACAGGGAAGAATTTGACTTCGTGGAGAACTTTTTGATGGAACTAACTCGCATTTGCGATATAGGGAGACGAAAACCTCGAGACATTCCCACGGTTAGCCTAACGGAAAGGTGATCCTAACCCATGATACTTCTGCCACTGAGGATATTCTATGTCAGCACTGTGGTAGGAATTCCGCCGGGTGCGGAATTCTTATCGACCAGCCATCACTGGGACTCGAACCCGGTTCACCTCATTGGAAGGCGAATACTCTATCCCCTGAATGCCTACGGCTCAGTTTAATTAATAGAAAAAAATTTCTTAAAAATGATAAGAAATATCATTTATATTAATTTCCAGTTAAAGCGAATTCTCATTGTTTTGAAATAGTCTCCGCTATGTATTATAAAGAACACTAAAGGTTTTAAGAAATTTTCTGCTATTTGACTGCGTTACTTTCGAATCTTGGTCATCGATAATAACGAAAAAACTCTTCCCAACATTGTCATGTCATTTTATGAATCTTGTTTCATTCAGATAACTACCGATGCATAATGGACAATTACAGCATATCATAAATTTTATTATTTTCATACCTAACTTATAGGAAATTCTCTCCTGAAACCGAAAATCTGATTGTTTTTTTCGGCAAATGTTAATTTATTTAGTTATTAAACATTTAAATTGCCCCCAAAGGCCTGCGTAAGGGATGTAATAAAAAACGATCCCTGATTGGTTATGACGTCACATGTGCCGAATGGAAACGTGCCTTCTCCATCCGCTAAGGCTATTTCAATGCTCTTTTAGTTTTGATATCACGTATATCGTATGAACATCCTTTAAAAATTATCAGTAAAAATTTTGTGAATTAAATTTACGATTTTGAGAGTGTGTGCAAAGTGAAAGAAAAATTTTAAAACTTCAAATGCTGTTATTTATCACTAAAATATCTGAAGAAATGATTATGCAGCTCTTTACAGCGAATCAACATTTCTTTTCGGCTGAAATCAGTGGTATTAAAGTTCATAGAAAATATTATTTTATTTCACTTACTTTTAAATTAAAATAATGCTCCATTACAGCCTAATTACTTAATTAAAATAAGTCGCAGATTGGATAGAAAAAGACATAGAATGGATGATTTTATAATTCGTTGTTGCATTAAAACAAATCAGTATTTTCATAAATCTAGTCCATTGAAAAAATAGCAGTCCATCACCGTTCAAGAATTCAAAAAATCTAATTTAATGTTGCTTCTTTTATTTATTTATTTATTACTAGAGTTGAAGGATTTTCTTTTTAAGTAAATATTAACTAATGCAGTTTATGTCATTTTTTTTTTACTATGTATTAAATATTTAAATACACATTAACGCTTATATTTATTATTCCTTGCGTAAATAGGAATTTCGTCACAGTTAGAAATTATTTTTAAATTTATAAATTTTAATTTCTTTTTCTGCAATATAGTATTAACAAAGTTTGACTATAGTTCACTGCTCTCCTTATTTTTGCAAACTATTTGTCAGTGCTTGCAATGAAGATTTCTAAAACAGTAAAATTAATACATTATAAATTTTTAATTAAAATATTTAATTTAATTTAATTTAAAAAAATTTAATTTAATTAAAATCTCAGATTAAGCATTCGGTATTGCCGAAAACGTATCAACATTTTCAAGAATTTAGTCCATTGAAATATATCTGACCATCATCTTCACAGTAATCTAGTTATACTTATAATTTCACGTAATTTCTCATTTATCCACAGAATTTCAGCGAATATCATTAAGCTAGAAGTTTTTGTTTCACTAAAGCTAAAGAACAATAATAAAAAATTAACTTATACAAAATAAGAAGAAATTCTAATGCACATTCTTCATTATTTATTAAATAATTAAAAATATACAATAATGTTGATATTTTTATTCTTTGAGTAAATATGAACTTTGCTATAGCGAAAAATTATTTTTATATGCATTTACGAGTATAAAATTGAATTCCTGTTTCTGTAATAAAGAACTAAATAAATGCATATTCTTGATTTCAAATACTCTTATAGATTAAGGCAATTAAAATAAAGTTAGTAAAATCTACTGGAATATAAAAAAAATTTTCTTCCTTTTAACTTTAAATTTTTTTGTTGAAAGAATGAATTTAAAGTTTTGCTGGAATCACAAGTTTTTTAAAAGGCTATTGCTATGCTGAAGACAATTGCATGCTTTGAATTCACGCTAGAATAAATAATTATAAAATATCAATAACTTGAGCTTTCCTACATTTTAAAATCTAAAACTATTTATTCTACATAAAAAACTGATCCAACATTTCTTTCACTTGAGATGAAAATAAATCTTCGAAATGAATTTGAAGTATACATTAAAATTAAGATTAATATGGTTAAAAAAATGAAAAAGCGAAGTTATTTTGTATTTATAACGCATCATTTAATAAGCAATACCACAAACTTTTTTTATTGAACTAAAAAATCTGAAATATACAGAGCTAGAAAATTTCGTCAACTATTAACATTGTTTCAGTGGATACCACTGAAATTTAACATTATAAAAATACGTTATATTAAACCCACATTTTTATTAAGCAATATTAGGGTGCAATTTTTTATACAGATAGTTATTGACCACCTAAAATAGTTAATTACGAAAATTCAAACGAAAGCAAGAACGTATTGGCTTTCACAGCGCAGCGATTGTAAGTGAACGGCAGATGGACACATGTGACGTCAGTTCGTAAATAATCACGTGACTCCCCGTTTCAAAACGAAAGTAAGCGTTTTTTGATTAAGAATAACTAAAAAAATAGCCTTCTTAGGAAAGTAATAAAATGTTTTCTGGGAGTTTTGAGCGATTCTGAATGCATTAAAATTTTAAAAAAAATTGACTGTTATTGTCCATTAACGACATGAATTCCTAACCATTCCTCCACACCGCTTGGAAATGCAGTCTGCCTTGATTTGCTTCGTGTTGTCATTTCCTCGGTTCATCGTCATTTTCCTAGATTGACGAGGTTTTTCTAATTTTTTCCACGTTAATTTCATTTACCATTCCTTCGTTTAAAATTTTTCGTTTTCTTTTTTCAAGCCTGTTTCGTTTTATTCATTCACGAATCTTGCTGATATGTGCTTGTTTTTGAGCGCTCAAAACAGGTCGACTTTTCCTACCTTTCGAAACCAAAGTTTTGGTTCGATTATCTAGTACATCTTTCCGCTTCAGTTTCTTGGGATTATTTATTTCCTCCATCGCCTGTACTATTGATTAATTAGTTTTAACGATTTTGCTTTAACAAATGAGAACAATATGTTCCAACTGACCTATAGCCTGTTTCAATATACCTTTATGTTTCAATAACCTGTAAATCGCCATTTTATATTTGCCTATTACACTGCAAAGTATATATATATATATATATATATATATATATATATATATATATATATATATATATATATATATATATATATATATATATATATGTACATACTTTGCAGTGTGTGCACATTCAACACACGTGTGAAGCATTATTTACGGAACTTTCAAGTTGATTTTCTCAAAATCAGTTATTTACAAAATACTCACCACTCTCTCGGAATCTCTCTTCAACCGAATTTTTTGATAAAATCGATTTGCTCAAAGCTATAACCGATCAATGAAAAATATATTTCGTACGAGATGGATTATTTGTTAAAATTTGCTAGCCAACGAGCAAAATCATGGGAAATTCTCGGGATTAACTTATTTGGATAACTTCCGGTCACTCAAAATGTTTGGCTAGAGTTTTCTCCTAATCTGAGCTGAACTCAACATTAAAAGCGTAAGAAATAAGCATGAAAAGCCATGCATTTTCTAAATGAATGCATTAATATTTGTAATAAATTGAAACACTAAAATTATGAAGTAAGAAAATATGATAAATTGAAATGCCAAAATGAAATGGGGTGTGATGTTTGTTATGATTATTATTTAAGTTTTTTTCCCCCAAGTTTATAAGTATTATATATGTGTAAATGTTATAATATATTATTTTTGAAGTGTAAAGTGCTAAAAAAAAGGAAGAAAAAAGAAATTGAATAACTTTTGATCTAATGGTCGGTTCTTCACGTTCTGGGACACAAACATAATGGTTGAAACATAATTGGGGTGACCTCAAAAATTCCAATCAATTAGTGCAGACGATATTGCATGTTACAAAATCTGCCAAAAAAAAAAATTTACTTTCTTCGAATAAACATACCTTTTTTTTTCGCCAACGGATTCGGATTTCTTTCTTTTTTTTTTTTTTTTTTTTTTTTTTTGACAGCCAAAATGTAAGGGGTTGCCGCAATCTGTGAAATATGGTCTTGGTCAGGAGAGCGATCAAAAACTTTGAACCCCAAAGTGTTAATTTTACTTTTTGAGAATTTCGCCATGTCTGGACAACTTTTTCAGTGAAATGAAAAATTTTTGCGCACAATTCTAAAATTTGTTTATCCAAAGACAATTCCATGCAAAAAAATAAATTTTAGTATAAATTTATTATTTTTTATTATTTTATTTAATAACAGTCGAAAAAATTTCGAATTGCAAGGTATAAAATTTTTTACATAATTCTAAAGTATGCAATGTTGCATGGCAAAATACAAAATTAGAGAGAAATCGATAGAATAGTTCCTGAGTATTCAAATTTTAACTATATCATTTTTTAAAAAAATTCGATTTCTTCGGAAGATTTAAGTCAAATTCTGTATATCGCCCTGTTAAATTACATTCTTTAAAATGATGTAAAAAAATTACTTGCCTTGTAATTCAAAATATTTTTGAGTATTATTAAATAAAGTAATAAAAAATAATAAATGTTAGCTAACATTTATTTTTTGCATGGAATAATCTTGGATTTTAGAATTGTGTGCAAAAATTTTTCATTTCGCTGAAAATGTTCTCGAAGTAAGAAGAAATACGCTAAATTTGGGCCGCCCTCCTGATCAAACTATGTGGGCCATATTTCCTAGATTGCGTCTACACCCTTTAATTTGGGGGTCAGAAATCTGAACCCGTCGAAAATAAGGTATGTTTATTCAGAGAAAGAATGTTTTTTGTGTTTGATTTCATTGCTTAAAATATCGTCTGCACTGATTGATTAGCATATTTGAGATCACCCCCTCGAACTATTAAGTTTGAGTCCTAGAACGTGAAGATCCAATCAAAAATTATTCAGGGTGGTCTGTTTTTTTTTTAAAAACAATTTTTTGGCGTAAAATGCCTAAATTTATTTCATTTAATTATGTAAAAAATAATAACGTTATTCATTTTGATGAATTTTATTTTGTGATTAAAAAAAAAAATTACGAAAAAGCGACTAAAATTTTCGACAGAGAAATTCAGCTAAAGGGGAAAAATTTGCGCGGATTCTTTGTTGTCAAAATGACTGAAAGATCACTGACGTTATTTATCTTAGGAGTGTTATAAGTAAGAACTTATAAATTATGAAGTATTTATTACATAGTGCTGCCATCTATTAGCTTTTAAGTGAAATATATCATAATGAAATAACAGAAGAAGCCCTAAATGTTAAAATGACTAGGCTTTCGATCAGAAAACTAATGTATAATAATAAAGAGCTGAAATTGCTCAGTGAAAATTTTTAAGGACAATTATTGGTGTTATATACATTATAATGTTGGTAAAAATAATATGCTTTTCAATCAAAATAGAATTCATTGTGATATGTGCATTTATATTTTTAATTATTCTAAAAAAATCTGGGTAAAAATTCTGTCGATTCAGGACACAATGAAAGACAAAAAAGAAATACTTTAAAAAATTATAAATATTTAAATTTTACATATATTATTATTGTTAGTAGCTACAATAGAAAAATTAAGTTTAAAAAATATTTCATACAAGGGAAAAAGTAAAACTATATTAAGGAAGGAAATATTAATATTATTTTCAAAAGTTATTATTAAATTTTTTAGTGCTGCCATCTGTTGTATCAAAAACTATAGTGACTTAATCTTTACACTATATCGTAAGCAAAATCATTCTAGACATTTCCGGGAAGCAGGTAGCTCGGTATAAATTCCAAAAATATGTTTTTAGCGTTCCCTAATGCTGTAGCTAGGTTGTGTGTAAGGGGTTCAAAATCACCAAAATAATTGTGTATAAAGCTTAATTCCATATAAAATAAAGTTTTTAATTAGGATTTACAATATAAATATTTTATAAATTTTAAAAAAGGAATATATGGTTTTTAGAATTATTTAATAATAAAAATCAGAAATATTCTAAAATTTGAGATATCCTATATTTTAAACAACTTTGAAGTCATTTTTATCCAGAAAAGCAATTATAACTTTTTAGCTAATCAAAAAATTATAATAATTATAATTAGTAGGGAAAATTTGGCAAGTCATAATTCAATTTCCTTTTAAAATGAAATCTCGACTGGACAGCTGTTTTTTTTTAAGGTTTTTTTAAGAGCTGACTTCATTATTTTGAAATAAATTAAACAGTTTTGAAGATAAGAATAAATAATAAACTTCAATGATAATTAAATTCGACCAGTGGCGTACAGAAGTAGATGCATTTTTCAATATGAAATTAAATTTTTCAACAAATATTAAATATGTAAAGCAAAAGATTTCAGGAAGAATAAAATATAATTTGAATATAATTAACTAAATAAAATTTTTAAAAAAATATTGGGAAAATTAAATATACATTTACGTGAAGAATGTAAATAGTATTACTAATTTATTTATTAAAAAAAAAATAATAATAATAATAAATGCATATTTTCCATTTCCCCTCAAGTGGGACTAAAAAAATTTCGTCCACTCAATTAAGTTGCGAATTGAAAAATAGTAAACACCCTGAATACATTTTTAAAAAAAGTGAACACCTTGAATAACTTATAATCTGATTATCATATTTTCCTGTATTAGAACTCAATCTTAATAGTGTGAAAACCGAGCCCTAAATGTGATAAGTAAATATTACATACGATATTTTAAGTTATGAGGTTAAACAAAAGAAGACACTTGGTTTGAATAAACATACTTTTTTCGAAGGAATTTGGATTCTTTATTCTCAAAAAATATAAAATATGCATGAAAGACCTGGAAAATATGTATGGTTCATTTAAGAAAGCTGTCGAAAGTGTGAGCCTCTCAATGTTCATTTAGAAAAGTTATTCAGGGCTAATATACTGATGTAGTATAGTGCGTAAATTTATTCATTTTCTTATTTTGCGCACTGTACATAAGCTAAAGCAAATAAGCCCAAAATAAAAAATAATATCAATTCATTTATTACTTTTTTTTAAAAAAAAACTTTGCAAAATTAAAATATTAATTGTTTTGCTTCAAATTATAGTCTAATTTTTGTCTAGAGGATATAACTATAACTAATAATAGGCCATTAAAGCATTAAAAAGTGGGCGACACTATTTCACTTAGTATGGCACTAGTATTTCGATTTGAAGCAGGGGTGAAAGCCTATATATATTAAGACGGAAAAGAGTAAAAACTGGTAACAAATAAATTTCATTTTTTAAGCTTTTTTTCGGAAATAATAAAAATCTATAACTACCAATTGTTATTAACGGATACAATTTTTATATTGAATTGCTTCTTCGTTGAGAAAAAATTAATTATAGTGAATTGTTTATTGTTGAGAATAGATTAACTCCTCCCAAATGTTATCTAATATTGAAATAGTTCTCTTACCAGTATTTTCTCTTTTTCCGTCTCGCTTTCAGGCCTGATTTAAAGCTACATTTGTTCGTGATTCAAATTTTTAATCTGTATAAATATAAAATAAGCTATTATTATGTAGAAACTGAGAAATTTTGAAAATTAATTAGCTCAAAAATTCCGAAAGTTCATCGAATTTGGAAATCACGAACATTTTCGTGACATTCTGGCTTAAACACATAAAATTTTCAATTTTTTTTTACAGGAAAAGCATTGTTGCTAGTAACATATCAATATTATAAATTATTTTATAAAAAATTCTTTCCCTTATTGAGGATCCCTGTAATTTTACTTTATGTGAACCGTTGCGAACATTTTACGAACAATTTTCCTCCCCGGAGTAAATAGCAACGGGCTTAATTTTCGCATGAACAGATGGGGCAAATGAACAAGAACCCCAAATATCGTTGTATAAAATTTTAAGTTTGTAGTTTTTTTTTAATTTATTATTTTGAAAAGACTTTCAGATATTGCTTTATGATGCTTGTACCTTACTGGCTCATTGAAATTGAATCAACCATAATTTATTAAAATTAATGATAATAAGCAATGCTTTATTAAGTTATTTTTAATTAAATATGAATAGACCTAACGCTTTTCGAAGATTGACGTTTATTTAAAAACAACATTTAAAAAAAAACAAAAAAGCAAGACAAATTTTACTGATTGAACTATTATTATTACTTAATCATTCATTGAATTTTATGGCAGTAATTTAGACTTTTACTATTATTTATATTAATTTTTAAAATGATTTAGTCAAAGAAAATTTTAAGGCCCCAATAGTCAGTGCTCTACCAACAACCACAATCAGTTCATGGTTACCACAATTAACCCTTTGCACTCGAAGTCCTTTGGATTTTTATTATTCCCGGAAATTTTTTTTATTTGTTACCAGTCTTTACTCCGGTGCGCCACCGGTGGTACGCGCCGCCCGATGAGACAATCTAACGCGGGCCACCGGTTGCCCGCGCCGGCGTAAACGAGTTAACTGTTAAAAAAATGAACGCAACCACTGACATTTTGAAAGAATTTTTGAAATCTTATCTTATAAAATCCAAGGATCCCTGAATCAAGTGGTTAAAAAAAAACATTAAGATAAAAATAATTTCACAATTAGAGTGATGGGTAATTTACAGGACACAGTGGTGACTGACATTCACCTCTTGAGTGGAAAGGGTTAATATATTTTTAAACTTACCGGAATATTAAGCACATTTGAATACAGTTAATAAAAATACTTAAACAGTCAACAGAAGTAAAAAGGAACTGATTAATTCTCTACTTTTCAGTGATTGATAGAAGTACCCTTCGGTACACTATAGTGGTGATCTAAAAAATGTAATCATATATATTTATCTAGAAAAAATTTATTTTATTGTATAAGTTTTGCTATCACTTGAACATTTTTGTTGTACCTTCTGGAGCTCCTACTACAGCATGAACTTTTCGGACTGCAAAATAATTTGAAATGTTAGCATTTCTTAATTAGAAACGATTAAGCCTATTATTTGCTTGCAACGAATTATTTACTTGAAACCGTCACGGAGTGCTTGCAAACGATTACGAAACCAAGTTTTTTTCTTCCAGTCCACGTGATTTCTCTCAACCATTCCCATTGAACGGAAAGTATCTGCTTTGTGAATGGCGATCAAAGTTAGTCAAGTCAAATTATCATGCTGGTTACTTTATTTTATTTTTTATAACCGTCGTTGAACAGCCGACCCAATTTCATGGGTTTACGACTGCTGATGTTCAACTCCGTAGCCTTGTAATTTTGAACCAATCCAGAAGACAAGGAAACTCCTGAATCAGTACCCCCAGAGGTATTGATTTGTTATGAGAACATGGAGGACTTTGAGACTCGACAGATTTAACGTGCATCAGTCACCATTTTACTACACGGGGAGTCTTCGGCCGGCGAGGATCGAACCCACGACCTCTTGGACATGGGCCCAGTGCCCTACCGACCAGGCTATCCCGGCCTCATGCTGGTTACTTGACAAAAAAGTTCGAAATGTTACAATTGAATCAAACGACAGACATGTTTTTTATGACGAAATTGAGCGAAAAACGGAGCACGGGCACGAAAAATGGATTACAAAACTTTGATGATAGCGAGAAGGAAAAGTTTAACACTTGATTAATGTTATTTTAACAAATATATATATATATATATATATATATAGCACAAAAAACCAAGAGAAAAAAAAAGAAAAAAACGAAGAAAATTATATTAATTCCGCATAAGCTGCAAGTATATAGAACTCATAAAATAAGCTAAAAAATCGAGAAAAAATGGAGGAAAAAAAGATATTAAAAATCCGGAAAACAAAATAAAGAAAGGATATAATCTCTCCATCAGCTCACACGATTATATCCGCAAAAAAGAGTGCTTTCTAATATTGTATCAATGTAGCCAAAAATATATTCATACAATATTAGGCTATATTGATACAATATTAGAAAGCACTCTTTTTTGCGGATATAATCGTGTGAGCTGATGAAGAGATTATATCCTTTCCTTATTTTGTTCAATTTTTTAGCTTATATATATATATATATATATATATATATATATATATATATATATATATATATATATATATATGAAAATATTTATAAAATATATTTTATACCCATATATAAAATTTGTACCAAAGTATTTTCTATAAGAATTGTTTTATAAAATAATGGAAGAAAAATTCTGTAACTTTTTGTCTATTAAAGGGAAGAAGGTTGGAAAAAATGAAATAATAATGTTTTGAAGATGTTGTCGAAGATGTGTTGATTCATTTGCTTTTATTTTTATTTTTTATTTTCCAAAACAGGGGAAAAAGAAAGAGAGAGAAGATTCATTTAAAGTCTGAAAAGCAAAGTCAGTATGAGCAAACTTTTCGGAACGATTTTTTTTTATTTAAGTTATACCAATATATAAACTTTGTACCAAAGTATTTTCTATAAGAGTTGTTTTATAAAATAATGGAAGAAAAATTCTGCAACTTTTTGTTTTAGTACCAAAGTTAGTGCAAAGTTTAGTTTAGTGCATAATAGTACCAAAAATAATTCATGGAAAAGCCTTAAAAATTTTTATAACATTCGTATCATATGTGCTGTAAATCTCAGTTTACCCAAAAACTCATTCTGATTAGTTTTCTTATCATGTTCTGATTCTTTCTTCACTGCTGCTTAATTAGGCATTCCATACTTCGGCAGTTTTTAAATCTTCAATTAGAAACATTGTAGGAGTTTTGCAGGTCTTGACTTAAGTACATACGCATCAAATTTTGTTAAGATTAAAATTGTGATGTAAGAAACAATGATAGGGACTGTAGTTTATCTAAGAAAACTCCACCCACCACATAGTCAGGAGCTGCTTGTTACTATGGAAATGAAAAGAAGAAAAATACATTTTAGAAAGCAGAGCATTTGATATCTTTCTTGCTAACCCCTTTCAAAATTTGTCCAATGTATTTACTCTACACGCCTATAGTTTGTCTAAGCTAAGAACTCCTCCCGCCACAAAGTCTGAGGCAATCTGTTGCTATGGATACAAGAATGGCGCATTTTAGGGAGGGTAGTTTCACTCTAGGACTAACACGATAGACCGAAGAAAGAGATTCCCTTTCTTTCGTCGACCCGAAACAACTCCAAAACAGTGACCAAACACCCCTACTTGGAACAGTCATACCTCGTTACCATAGTCACCGCCACAGGTCCAGACGAATGTCTGGGGGAGTTCTTATTTTAGACAAACTATACCTGAAATAGTTCAATCCCGTAACCATAGTCACTGACAGTGCCCTGAGTTATTGGAGAGGGAGTTTTTTAGATTGACAGATAATACTTAATGTGAAATGTTTACCATGTCTTTTAGAAGTTTTGGTAAATAAGACTGAAAATGGTTACCAAACATTATTTATGTTTCAGGAATAATTTAAATTACACGAGAAATATTTTCACAAATTTAGAAATGTCATAATACATTTCTAAAATTTTTGCTTGAATTTTAAGCAAAATACTAGAAAAAAAAACCCAGATACAATGAAATTTTAAGTAGTATCTGATGACTTATTATATTCATTGTTTCTACCTAAAACATATTTATCATTAAAAATGCATTAATAAAACTATAAAATGACTAAAAACAACTTTATTTTATCACAAAATTACTTACAGCAACATATATTACAATTTATTACAGCAACATATATTATAATTTATTACAGCTATGTATCAAAGGGAATTACAGTATATTTAGAATGTCTTTACATAATGTGGTGGATTTTTATTAAAATACTGATTAATTTCCTGAATTAATAGTTCTCTGAAGGTTTTTTAAAACAAAAATTGAATTTTAATAAGAATCATTTAAACTTAAATTTCCTGCATTTGAGAAGCAGTATTCAAAGTGACATTAAAATGGTTTAAAATTTTATTTGAGTGTACCATCTCCCACAAGAACAGCGTTTTTATCAAATGGCCTAAGAAAAAACACTTATGCAAAAAGTAATAATAGTTTAAAAGGTATTGTTCAGCTATCATGAGAACTTCCCCTAAGTGAAAGTCAAAAGCTGTCTGATGTTATGGAAAAAGTAAAGTAAATACCTCTAATTTAATAATGTTATAAAAAACGTGTATTTCCCACCAATGTAAAATGATTAGCCCCATACCTCTATGCCAAGTGACTTATCTTTAACCACAGTAAATGCTAGCACGTGAGTTAGGTCTCTGGAAGAGTTTTTGTGACAGCAAGACAATACAAAGGGTGTTTAAGTCATTCTTTGACTGGTTTCATGAAATAAAGGTAAAATAAATTTTAAACAAAATATCTCTACCATTTAAAGTAATATATTAATTATAGTATACCATTAGACATTAATTTTATAACTACTGAAAACTGTCAAGAATAATTATTCTGTTTTTTTGGTATTAATAGAAGCACCTTGTTAAAAGAAACGATGTCATCTTCTTTTTCACCTCTAAAGTTTTAAAGCCACTCATCATAAAGAAAAGCAATTTTACTCTTTTTGTATTTGTATACTTTCAATATCATTTTCATGTCTTTCCATCGCCATTTTGCCTAATCAGAAACACAGCTTGATGATCACACGTTGTTCCGATACGCCATGACATGCTTTCTCACATTGGCTTAGTTAAATTAATTTTAGTGCAATGTTCACTCAACTGTAATTATTTAAACACAAGGGGGCGTTAGAAGTCACGTTTCTCACTGCCTCTGAGTGAGTGTAAAATTCTATTAAAACCAGTAATTCGACTATGGGACAATGTACAGAACTTTTTAAATGTACCTTGTATTAATTTTCTATTCTAAATTAAGAATTAGGAAAAAATAACTGCATAGATGTTAAAAACGTTTTAATCAAGTATGTAATAATATTAAAAAAAAAAAAAAAATCAAAATTCATAGGCATAATAATTTAATTTTTTTAATTAATTATTTTTAATATTCTATAATACATTATCTACAATGTTAATATAGGATGACTCACTCAACGTTGACTAATTTCAATTCTTAAACTTTATATAAAAAATACATAAATAATTATCTATATTGCACAACTAAATGAACATTCGAATGACATGTAAATACAGTAATTCAAAACTGTGATCCAAATGAATAAGATATTTGTGATTCTAAATTGTTAAAAAAGTTTATCTAATAGACATCGATTTTATAAATAGAAAATACTGAAGGTTGTAGTCACATGAATTCTCTAACCTGTAAGCTCACGATAAAAAACATATGTACAAAATAAGTTTCATTCAAATAGTATATATAGCCTAGATATGTTCATTCATGTATTTTTTCTCCATACACAGTCTTATGAAGTAGAAATACATAGCATCGTTATAAATTACAAATTGGCACCTCATATCACGAGCATTCAAAACTCGGTGATTTAAAATACTATACATAACTAACATTTTTACGAGAATTCATAATTTAATGACTGATATTTAATATTAGTTCGTTTCATGTATTTGCCATGATCATATAAGCTAATAGATGGCGCCACTATTTCATATTCACTCCCTCTCTGAACTTCAACAAATGAAGCATCAACTTTTATTGTTCGAACAACTATCTAATGTCGTGGCCCATACTTGTTCATATGGTAACATTTTGCCTTTTACTTTGGTAACTTGCACTTCAAAAAGATATGTCATTCCAGGATGTAACCCCTTTATTTTTTGCATAATGAGATTATTAAAACGTCGTTTGCTAAATCTGTGATAACGACGGCAGAGAACAGTTTTTCTAAAGGTGCTGCCCTCTAGCTGAGGTTCGCAGAAATTTTGTGGTTCTGCAAGTGTACGTTCCATGAGTTCATCATATGCAGCTTGTCTATAAATGCAGTATTTAACTCGCTCATCTGGGGATGTTTTCCAACCGATTGTGATTGAATTACACGTTGTTAAGGTTTCAAACACGCGGACACTTTTATCTTGAGGTAGAACAGGGAAAGGAAATGCATGCTTTTTGCCACTGATCCATAAACGAACTTTTCGGGAGTGCATCGTTGTCGATCGAATGGAGAGACTGATTGATGTGGATGAATTCATTAGTGCTGCCATCTGGCGTGGTATTTCTAAAGTTTTCACATCCATCACTGTGGTTGAAAGGATTTCTTGTTTTGGAGTTCCACTTTTTGAGATGTGTATATTCACAGGTCCGGGGCCCGTGCAAGACTGCACAAACAACAATACAGAACCTGTAGTATAAAGAAATACAGTTAAAATATATTGTTTAAATGTGCGAAATTATAATTTTATTTTAATTTTAATTATCACTAAATTTAGTTAAGAGAATTTCATCGGTTTTCCAGACCGAATTCAACTATCAAAGGAGTGGAGATGCATAAAAATTTTAAGCAAGTCTTTAATTTATATATATATATGTCAACTGATGTTGGTTATGTAGTATTCTTCGAAAGATGTAAAATACATGGCCGTCTCCCAATTAGAACCACTCGAGAAATTAATGGTTCCATTGACTTTTTTTTTTTTTTTTGACAATATTATACCTATACAATTCTGAAAGATAGTTTAATACAATTTTAAAAAGTAGCTTCATATTCAGCCTCTGCCTGCTTTTTTTAATTTAATTTTAGATAAATAATCTTATTTTATGGAACAAACATTAAGTGAATTTTTCAGCATTTTTACTTTCAACATTAAAATAAAGAACGCAAAGCACACATAGCCTACTGTAAGTAAGGGATATCATTAATTATCAAGGCGTGGGGATTGCAATGTGGCCAGCATTGCTGCCTTTACTTCAAAAGCGAATATTCGATTTTGACAAGAACAACGACAAATTAGTCTCGATTTTGACAAGAACAGTGACAAATTTGGCACAGATAAAGAAATATATTCAACTGCAGCAAACGCATTAAATAAACATATGTTAAAGTATTTATTTCAGATAACGACGTTTCTTGGCAACGATTTAAAAATAAGTTTAGTTCTAGAAACGTCTTTTTCGAATACTGAACAAATATTAAACCATTTTTAAAAATGACTCCAAAGCACTTTTAGTTCTATCAAACGTATTGCAAACTTGCATTGAAATATTTCTTTTTGATAATACTTAACCATAATAACACTTACCAGCATTTCTGCTCATCTGGTATTTCGTATTAACAGTATATCCATTTGATTCATCCAAAGTGAAGGTTTCTAAAGAATCATCCTTCATCTTTCTCATTTCTGGGCCAGAGCTTCTAATAGCGGCACTTACACCCACATAAGCAGACGAAGCGTTTGTCACTGTATCCAAAACGAAGACGTCAAAATAGTACGTTTTTCCCTTCTGCAATCCCTTGAAGAGATGCCATGTTTTACGTCCTATGCAAGACAAGTTGGCTCCATGTCGAATTAAATGGGTATCTGCATCATCATGATGAATCTGGTAAGGAGAGTATGCGGAGTTGATTGCATGCAATGAGTTAGTCCCGTAAAGATCAACTTCCGCAGAGCAAAGAGAGTTGTAGTTTTCTCTGTAAAAAAAGAAGGCAAATGAGATGTTTTTATAATTATTAATATATCTATTTCTGACTATAGTTTTGCAATAGACTCGAGTTCCCAATTCATGTATTATTTACAACCTTTTCAAATCTTCCATATGTTAATACATATAGTTTGTCTAAAGTATGAACTCCCCAAACCATTCGTCTGGAACCATGGTGGTGACTATGGTAACGAGGTATAACTACTTCAAGTAGGGGTGTGGGATCATTGTTTAGGACAGGTTTTGAATCGGGTCGACGAGAGGAAGGAAGTCTTTTTCTTCAGTCTACTATGTTAGCCCTAGCTAGAGTGAAGAGAAGCTACCCTCCCTGAAATGAACTATTCTTGTATAAGCAGACTTAGTGGTGAGGGGAGTTTTAACGGTAGACAAACTATCCATCATACACGACATATATCAGTGAGATAGTCTCGTTCCAGACAGACTCCATTCACTATGGTATTGACTTAAGTTCTTTTTACTCTAAAATCTGGAGGGATTTAAGGATAACCTTGTACTTGAGTATCGATTAAGATATCTTTGGTTCAAAGTTTATGTAGGAAAATCTAAATCATCGGAAAATTGGAGGGGATTTATTGGGTATATTTTTTAAGTTTACAAACTTATACAATTATTATTAAGAGAAAATATCAAAAATAAATTGGTACTATTAAAGATAGAATTAGTACAACGACATTTCGTTATTGCGTATTCAGCAAACGAGCGCAATAATACAAAGGTTATAAAATTAAATAGTTAAATAAAGGATTATTATAGACAAATATAATAATTTAATAAATAAAAATACAAAGGTTATAAATTAGGGAATACATTTGTTTCCGACTATTTATTGCAAAATAGAACTTCAGAACAAAATATGAACTTCAGAGTTAAACGGTTATTTTGTAAAACTACTTTGTAAGTTACCAATCGCATCGAAATTCTTTATTTGTAATCAGATCTAAATTCACATTGAAGTTATTTTCGAATCATAAATCACAATTTATATCCATACAATATACGAATCACCTACCGCTATTCGCATTTACGCGATTGATTTTCAAAACACTGCGATTGAAGAATTGCGATTGATATCCAAGTGACTTACGAATCACACATTGCAATTCGAATTGACGGATTCATAAATCGCAATTTGTTCTAAAGTGATTTATAAAGGCCGCTAAGTGATTTAAGAATCACAAAAGATTAGTATTATTGCCGATTATAAATCATTCTGATATAGGTTATTTTTTTTAATAATGTCGCAAACGATTCCTTCAGATTGCAAATCGAAAGAAGATAACGGAATAGTTTGGTTAAGTAGAATTATGATGTAGGCTAGTTAAGAAAAATCTCACACTTTCTTCTAAAACAGAAAAGCAGGTTAGATAAGCTATTAAATCGGATAGTCAAAAAGTTCTATAGCCTACTGCAGTTGTAACAATATTCCCCGCATGATTCTGACGCAGAATCCTTTAAACTAAAAAACATAATTTACATAAGTCTCATAGCAAGCAGTCAAATAGTTCTTTTGACTTATAACTTTTAACTTAAGACTGAATAAATATCAGTTAACTTGAAGAATTACGTTACCTGTTGTTTGACGCAACGCAATATTCCAATGGTCTATTCGACAAGCTGGCCTTCCAAGAAATCAGAACTCGATTTCGCTTGATTTTGACAATTTGAACACCAGGTTCTGGTGGAAGAGGTGGATGATGTGGCATGTGGCTGATTGCACGAGTTGTCACCAATATCTTCGCACTGGATTCGCTGTCTGATTTAAGATCCAAATTGTACAATCCGGGAGGTGCTCTTGGATTGGTGTAAGATCGGCGTTCGTTTCCAATGTAAGTAGCTGACGGAGATGCAGATGGTGGCCTGAGCACGTGATTTGACCAAGAAGCTGTAAAAAGAGAGCATATTTAAGATTCTAAGAGTGAACAATCTCTTTAAAAGTTTGAAAAGTACAAATGTTTTCCAACACAATTCAATATGTATTCGAGAAAATTTCCTTAAAAGCAAAAGTTGGAACACGTACAAATTAGAAAAAATACAGCATATTTCACAATGACGTGATTATGGATTGAACAAGTTATCTTTACTACTTTCTTTAAACAGCGCTTTTTACATTTTCGGAATCGATAACTCTTTTAAATTTCTTCCGGCCTATTTTAAAAATTAATGTTTTGGATGCTTCTAATGTCATTAATGTTGCTTTAAGAAATTTTTGGTTGACTATAACTAATTTTACACGTGTATATGTATCGGGGTCACAAAGTCCTCCAAGTTCCCATAACAAATCAATACCTTTGGGGTTATAAAAAATAGAAATAAAATATGTATGGTACAAGTCTTCTCTCACACCAGTTGGTACTTTCTTGAAAAAACGTTTTTCATGCTCTTGGATTCGATAACTTCTTTAATTCCCATCTGGTTTGCTTTAAAATTTAATAGCATTGCAGTTAAGGCTGCATATAGGATGCTTTGATTGATTTTGATTTCATATAACACCTAGATGGTGTATTAATGTTTACAAATATGAGGAAGGATGTTATTTTAAGAGAAAAACACAGACCTAAACACGAGAAAAAAAAGAAAAAAAAAGCTGCATACTATCCTTTTACGTCGAATGCTAGACCCTGAGACCACTAATAATTTATTTTGTGGTGATCCGAGTCTTAATTTTAGAGGTCCCGGACCAATGGACCACCATTATTTTCGAGCACTGACTACATATAAGTGAATTTTATGTAAATATTTATTAGAAGTTAATAATAACAATAAAACAATGAACTAGAACAAATACAATCAGTTAGGGAATTGACAATAAGAAAACAAGTTTGGGATCTTTGACGCTTCTTTTATAATGATACTGAACTGTAGCCCTACCTTAAATACCTCATATATAAGTCAAATCAATGAAGGAAAAAAAAAAAAAAAAAAAAAAAAAAAAGAAAAAGAAAAAAAAAAGAGAGAGAGAGAGAGAGAGAAACAGTTCAATAAGGTGCCATAAAAAATTCCTTTCTACAACTTCCTCATTATTCAGAATTTTTCCGAGTGGCATTGACCTTGCAATAATCAAATGCAAGAAAAAGAATTTAAACAGTTAAATACTAGACTTGAAATATGGCATCATAAATTCACCCCAATAAGACTTGGAGAAGTTTGTAACATAAAGTTAAAAAAAAAAAAAATGGGATTGTGAAATTTGATTACCTAAAAAAAAAACTGGTCCAATCGCATAAATATATGGAAGTGACAGATCAACCCGAACGAAATTGAAATAAATCTGACAATAAAACGAACGCTTTGGATTAAAAGGAGTGTCTTCTAAGAATAAAATACGATTGTACACTTAAGCTTTATATAGAAGCAGTGAATGAATAATTTTATCTAGATTAAAGGTTTCCAAGAAATTTTTGATCGCTGGTTTTATAACGAAGTAAATAAATTTTTTAACACTCCTTTAAAATAAAAACAATTTAAATTCCTTAGTGAAAAGATGTACTTTAAGAAAAATCATTTACAAAGTTGAACCTTAATATCGGTACTTCTAACCGTATTATTCAGTTAAATGGTCGAACCAGGGACTCCCGGGATTAGAGAATACTCAAATCATCATAGAAAAGTGTTTCAGCTGAAGGTGAACCATATTACGGTACTTCAAACCATATTGTAGCACAAATCAGCTGCGAACTTAATAAGTTATTAAAATGATCTGCTTTAGTTTAGTTTAAACCATAATATCGGCATCACTTTATGCAAACTGTCTGCAACTTTAAAAAAGCATAAACCTCAAGCTATTAAAAGGACGGGAGAACTCCATTACTAGTCAAAACTCTTAAAAATTAAAAGAAAGAAAAAGGGAGTTCAGGCAAAACTAGAGTAAGCCATGAAGTTCAATTGCTGAAATTTTTTTTCTTCAAAATATTAAAATGTAAACAAATTCTTGGAAGAGAAATTCTTCCAGTGCGTAATCCTAAGTTATCTTCTCATACTTTATTTTCATTTTAATATTTTAAAATTTTCTTTTCAGTATTTGAAATTTCATGGCTTACTCGAGATTTGTCTGAACTCACTTTTTCTATACTCCAAATTTTAAATTTAAAAATTAAAATTTAGAGTATACTTCTGGTATGCCTGAACTAGAGAATCATAAAGAAATATTAGTAAAAAAGAACTAATCAGCAGTAATACAGTTCATCGTCACTGAAGTATAGTTTAGTCTTCCGAAAGTTGCAGCAAATTTTCACGATAATATATCAGTTTTATGGTGTTACACTGCATCGTGAAATAAATTGCGGCCACCTTGCACGATAACATGGTCTGAAGTACTGATACAATTATTCAACTTGGCATGTACTGAATATCTTAGTACGGTTATAGACGATTTGAACGATAATCTGAATCAAGGAGCTGATAATATGACTATATCTTTAACCGATTTTCTGAAAATGTTTTATTAAGGAAAGTGATGTGTAATTTATTTTAAACAACCACATCTTTAAATAATTATATTATAGAAAAACTCTAAGTAATCATTATTAGAGTTAGTAATCATAATAAGAAGGTGCAAGAAAGATTTTAAAGAATATAAGAACATTTGAAAAGGATGCAGAATTCTATATTTAACACTAAAAGGAAGTAATAGCAAAGGTTGTTTTTTTTATGCTGGAATAAAAAGTTTTAAGTTGATAATTATGCTATAAAATATTTGAATCCGAGCCGCAGCAAGTAGGTCTATTCAAATTTCTCCTCAACAGTAGGGGAGAATGGGGTCAATTGTAACAGGGTACGATTGTAACAGAACAAAAATTTCGAGAGTCGGGTTCTAGATTTGGTTCCTAGGTGGTGCACAAGGTGTATTTAATAAGTCTACATGTACACCCCCGCTGGCAACCATTTTTATGTACTTTTGAAAGAATTACATCACAAAACATATTTTCACGCTATGTAAGTACTTTTTTTGGTATTAGAATATTATATTGTAACAAAGTAATTTTGTTTAAACAAATAAAAATTATTAACCGAATATGTAAGTGGACATCTTAATTAACATTTCAAAAAAAAAAAGATTAGTTTTGTTAATTAACTAGCATTGTTTTTAACAAATGAAGCTGAAATGGCGTCTTGGGGACGATTGTAACAATAAGTAAAGGGACGAATGTAACAGCTGAAAATAAATAATCTTATGTTTACAAACCATTACTTAACTCTTTAAGAACCACCAATAGTTTCCTATATCATTTATATTATGTTGCATGTGCATTATTTTATTTGTCACCTTTCACAGCATAAATTAAAATTTTTAACTCCTTAAAGTTAAAAGTTTAACCCTTTAGGTCTCTGCTCATTATTATTTTTACTCCTAAAATAGCACTACTATTTTGATCAATAAAAAAATATATCACAACTATGATAATATGTATAATTAACTATGTTTTAGTTGAATTTATGAACTGTTACAATTGACCCCGTAAGTGGGGACAATTGTAACAAATGCACGACTGTCAAAAATTGTTAATAACTAATAATAATAACATTTAAAATAAGTTTTTTTTTTCTAGTAGAGGATAGTCTATTTTACTCGTCTGTCAATATAATATATTGGTTTTTTTGTTAGTTAAAAATAGTTAGGTAAAAAATGTTACAATTGACCCCACTCTCCCCTAGCTAACAACGTATGAGATTCATAAAAGTGCAAAATTCATAAATGCGCAACTCAATTTTCTAGCCAGCATGATCATTTAAATTTAAAAATAAAAAAATAAAAAAAAACAATAGCGGGAAAACTATCCTGTTTAACTTTTGTCATGGGTGATAAACATCCGATTAAAATAATTATTGTATAAATATAAATAAAAAATACGATACTTCACGGAAAAATTTAAGGAATAAGAAAATTGATAATTTAAAAAAAATCAAAAAATAATTTGAAGGTTAAAAATATTTGCGATGTAAAAAAGAACGACTTAAAGAGCCTCCTTATACGAAAGCAATTTATGTTTCAAATTCATCACTTTTCGGTTTTTCTTTGTGATTTTAAGAAAGAATCCCCATAAATCTTTTGAAGGGACATTTACAGAAAGGGATTAGCAGACGCCTCCCTCAGAGTTATGGTATTTATAGATATTTTTCTTCCTAAAAATTCCCTTTCCCCCTCTTCACTTGGGGCACCAATAAGGGTCAAGCACTTACACATGCGGATTGTTCTCTATGTTATTAACAACGAATATATTTTTATTTTGAAAATTAATAAAAATGACTCGATGAGAGTCTATTTTCTCGAAAATTTATTTAGAAGGTAAAGATTTAAATTGCTATAAAAATATTAATGATTTTCAGTTTTTTTTAAATATTTTTTTTTTAAGTTTAAAGCAAATAAATGCAAAGAAAAACCACGTATTGACGATTAAATTCCATAAGAAGAAGAAAAAAGCCCGTTTCTAAAGCTTTTATGAGAAAACATTTTCTTTTCGAAAAACTTTAAAAATTGGAAAAAAAAAAAAAAAAAACTGAGCTGCTTTGCACAAACTAAGACCTTGCACCATAAAACTATACATTTCAAGAAAGTAAGTTAATCTTTTGGGATTTATTACTATAAAAGTACATCAAATTGTTAGTCTAAAAGGGATTCCTTAGATACATTTATAACTGAAACAGTTCTGAAGCTTGGATCTAAAAAGACCACCTGTAAAAAGTCACAGTAATTTTACACTTTATAAATTTCAAACACTATTTTATTTCCATAATCTTTATTTCAACTAAACTTTTTCCGATGACTGAAAAAGTATGTTGGTTAGAAGTCGAAGCAAAATTCTTTAAACATAAAAACTTAGACAATTCCTAAAACTTCAATCTAACACAATAAGCTGAGAGAAGTAAAGAGTAATTCCCTAACTTCCTAAGCTTCAAACATAATTTCATTTCCATAACCTATATTTCAATTAACTAATTAAACTAAAACTTTTCTGATGACTAAAAAAGTACATTTCAAAGAAGTCGAATTAAAATTCTTTAAACATAAAACTTAGACAATTCTTATAACTTCGATCTAAAAAGACCAGCTGAGAGAATTTAAATCAGTTTTTCACTTCCAAAGTTCTAAACTAAATGAAATTTTCATAATCTACATTTCAAAGAACAAACTAAAAATTTTCATTTAACTAGAAAAAAATTCACTTTTTCATTTATTCAGTTGATATTTTTTTTTTTTTTTCTGCCTAAATCAGAAATGAGTTGTAGAACTTTCCAAACTAATGAATCAAGCTCAAAGTAATCGCTTTCGTTGACTGAGAAACATTAATTAGCATTCCATTCTGACTCACGCTGTCTTTACACTAGGACATCAAGACACTTCAAAATCGTCAAAGCAGAGGGATTTGCCCCCGATTTCAAGGTTCCAAAAGTGCCGCGTGCCACCTGGGGTATTAGGCAAACTCAAGAAACCCCAGCAATACAGACAGAGAATCTAAAATTAGCCTTATAATCATTTGTCCCGGCTCCTATTCTCTGCTAGCATAAGGTGTAAAACGAGATGTTTTATAAAGAAACTCAGGCGAAGTCAATAGTACCAGAGACTAAGCGTGCCATCTCGAAAAAAACGTGGATTTGAACTGGAAAAAAACAAAAAGGGGAAGGAGTCAAACTTTTTTTTATTACTTTCACCAACTTTAAGCCTCACATTTTACGGTTGGCAGAAAAGCGACAACGATTTTTATTGCTTTTCTATTCTGTTTTTTCACTTCGTGTCATTCGGTTTTTTTAAAAATTATTCTGTCTGGAGTTGTGTTTAAGTCAAAATGGATGGACCATATTTTTAAACGTTTAGTGCTTGCTGCGCGTTTTTAATTCTAAGTCCTTCCAACAAAGTTCAGTCACCCTGTTTTGGCAACACCTAGTTCGTTTTCACCAACGTGTGTCAGGGAATATATTTTGTAAAGAAAAAGGTTATTAATTCCAGTGAAATAGAGATACATTTTAAAGTTCTAGCATTAAATAACTAAGATTAGTGATTATTTTATTTCTTTTGGAAAACAAATTTTAACTATTATGGTTGGCTTTTTCCACAACATTTTATTTTATTATTAAAATACAGCAGAAAGTACTGCAATTATCTGTCCTACAAATATTTTTTGATTTTCACTCAAAATTAAAAAAATATATATAAATATAAATTGGAGATAGAAAAATATCTAATTAAGGAAAAAAAAAAATGTTAGATGAATCATTTAGTATAGAATTCGGGATTAAAAAACAAAACATTAAATGCAGTTTTATTGTCCAATGAATCTTGAGGGTAATTCTATAGTCCTTTTTGCTTCCGGCAATAAAACAGGTTTTATAGTTTTTAATATTGCCATCCTTATGAATGGTTCGTCAGGTATTGATTAAGTCTTTATTTCTTCCTTGCTTAGATATTAATGTGCGACGTCTAATGAGCATATTCTTTTAATTAGATATTTGACAAAGACTTTAAAAATAAATATTTAGGACGCATAAAAATAAATATTTAGGCGTCTTAAACAAAAACCAAACTAAAAATTCTTGAACGAATAAAAAAATGAACTTTTGAAACACATATTTCTAAAGTATAAAGAACGCACAGAATTTAAGAAGGGTAGGAAAATTATTCCATTAATAACAATTGACTAGAAAACATATGAACTCATCATAATATACTATCAAATTAAAAACAGAAAAAAATTACCTGAATGGTATGGGTCAACAATAGAATTTTGATGCATGTTGTGTGATATTCTCCACTCCAAAGTTGCATGAGAAGAACAGGGTGTAACTGTGACAGATATAGGCCGATACGTTCCTTCCAAAAGGAAATATAATCTGAAATTATGAAGAAAAAATATCCAATTAAAGAAATCGTATTGGCTCGCAGGGAGCTATTACGTTGCTGGAACTGCCACTGATCAGATAGCCGTTCATAGAGTGGGCAACATTCGCACATCAAAGAGGCACTCATGCTCCGAGAGGAATTCGAATCCGCAACCATTGCCTTTACAGTCAGGCACTCAAATCGCTCGGCCACCTGGCCGGCCCAATTTAATTATTATATCATACTAAAACCTTCTCAAAGAACTTTAATTTATTGAAATTTTGAGGGGGGAAAAAAAGCAGGTGAATGCTAAGGAAGTCTGTATTCTTACTAGGAAGTCTGTATTCGGATCTAAGGAAGTCTGTATTCTTTACTAAGTTTAATTCTGTAATCAGTGGATTATTAGAAAAAGTCGTGAAATCCAAGTTTCTTAAAGATTTTCCAGTTTATTGTAAAAATTCTGGATCAAATAACGGTATAAAGTACCGGTACTTAGGATGTATCATCAGTAAAATCCATTTTTACCGTATAATATTATACTTATATTATATTATTACCGTAAAAGTAGAGTGATTCAGTGATTTTTCGGTGATTATTACTGTAAAAATTACGGTTTATCAGGTTTTTTGTTGGAAAAGATTTTATAGTATAAAGTACTAGAACTCTGAGTGTTGGTACTTTTTACCGCAATTTGATTCACAATTTTTTGCTGTAAAAACTACAATCTTTTTTACACGTTGTACTCAGATATTTTTAAAAGCGGCAGCAATAAAAATAGTTTTTATCATTCATAGGTGAAACAACTTAAAACTAAGAAAATTTTTTTTATATAAAATTTGAAATTCAAAGTAGGTCTTCCTTGTCGCACCATGCTTTTTAATGTAATGGATTTTACATGATACATTACGTTTTCTTTAAAATAAAAGTTTAGTAAAATAAATAAATTATTTTACATGAATACATTTCTGTGCACAATATGTTTTTTTTTTTTATTTCACATAATATATTTAATATTTAAAAATATACTAATTTATGTTTAGTAAAAAAATAAAACATAATTTTTAAAAAAATGATCTAGTTATTAAAATAATTAAGATTCACGTTTTATTTAAAATTTACTTTACAAATTTATAATTATAAAAATGGCTTATTAATATTTTACGAAATTATTTATTATTAATTATTTATTATTATATAATAATATTTTACGAAATTATTTATTATTATTTATTAATATTTCACGAAAATATAACAATTACTAAATATTTTCTTTTTTAAAGACATAATTTAAATTTATTTTTAAACAAATTATAGACATTATTATTAGAAAAAACATACTAAAGTATTTTTTCCTTTTAACTAATAAAACTAAATTATTCCTGTATATAATAAAAATATTTAATAATTTATCCAAAAAAAAAAACAGAAAATATTTGTTAATAAAATTTTGAAAAAAATTACGATTTCTTCTAACATTTATAACAATTTCAGTAGATTACTAATACAAAGGAAAAAGAACTCCTGTGCTCAGAGATAAATCATTTTTTCTAATTTACTCAAATTATTTTTTTATACACCAAGTGCATAGTAATACATTAATTTTAAGTATAACTGTATAATTCTATAAGTATAACTGTATAATCTTTATTTTATTTAATTTTTCTGAAGTTGGATACAATTTTATTATGAGTTTTAGACGTGATAAATAAATAAATAAAATAAAAAAAAAAAAAACGCGCTTAAAAAAAAAAGTATTTATTTTTAGATTATCAATTTCTTAGAAATCACACTAAACGTGGGCTGATAAGCTCGGTGCTTCGTTTACAAACAAACGAATGTTTTAATCAAATTGCGATCTAAAAAAAATACTTAAAAAAGAATTATTTTTTTTATCATGTTCATGTAAAAGAATAATGTATTATTTAGCGCAAGGTATTTAAGATTCTGTTTGCATTTTTTTTCTCACATAA
Organism: Parasteatoda lunata; assembly: GCA_949128135.1. Taxonomy (NCBI): domain Eukaryota; kingdom Metazoa; phylum Arthropoda; class Arachnida; order Araneae; family Theridiidae; genus Parasteatoda; species Parasteatoda lunata. The sequence goes on along the minus strand of OX421976.1, from coordinate 73,230,721 downwards.
TTAAAAGAATTAGGCATAATTAAGAAAAAGACATTTTCAGATTTAAAAAAAAAAAAAAATTTACAAATTGATATTTTTTTGTTGGTATCATTTAAGAAAAAGAAAAGGGAGAAAGTTATAAAATTTAGCACTCTAAAAAGTGATACTTGGTCTTTTAACTCTACAAATATATTACGAACGAAAACTCTAACAACTGATAGTTAAACTGAAGCAATGCAAATTTCGGCAAAATACATACAAGAAAATAGTACTTTAAAAGTAAAGCAACATGTTAATATAGATTTAGAAAGCACAAAATTAAAGAGAGTAAACAGCGAATTTAAGAACGAGTTATGATTGTATAGATCATTGTATAAACAACAATAAGCATTTTAATAAGGAGATTATCAAGGAATAAAACAATTTTGATAACAATTCCATAATTTTTAATTTCATTTAATGCTTAACTAGGATTCTAAAAATATATTTATAGGGCCGTGACATTTTATCATAAATTGGAAGTTTTATTATGAAAGTTTTTATCTACACGGATAAAAAAAGTTCTGGTAAAACGACCTTACTGTATGGTAATGACATTTCTGGCAAAAAATTCATAATTCTGGTTAATAAAACCAAAATAAACGTTGTTTAAACCATTCATTTATTACTTTTTTCATTCCATTCCAAAGTATAAGTTTACCGGAAATCGTGGTTTTCAAAATTATGATTCTTATTACCACACATTTAGTAACAAATACAGATACTGAGAAGTAAATTTTACCAAATAAATTGTTTCTACGCCATGTACTAAGCCTTAGTACCCTACCGTGATACCTTAAGGTATCACGATAAAATTGCCAAATTTTGCCAACTATATATCAAAACTATATCTTATCGTTATGTTTACCAAACTCAATACCAAAGAGTTTCGGTAAAAAATACCGAGCTTTGGTAGTTTTGACCATACTTCTTTTCTTAGTAAAGAGTTAATGAATGTGTATACAATATTAATTATATCAACATACTTAATAATAATATATTATATTATTATGCTTATAATATTAATAAATATTGCAATAACTTATAGCGAAAGAATAACTTATAGCGAAGTGCGATCTTTAACAAAAAACAAGCTGAGTTCTAAGCAACATGTAACAAGAAATCCACTTTTTGGGGGTCAAGGTAAAGGTGAAGTTTTTATGGGGGTGGTAAATTCGCAAATCAGTAAATAACGAGACGCCACTATACCAAAAACCGTTTTAACTGGCAAAGGACTGAATTAATTAGGTTCTAAGCAAATGACCTCGCTTTTAGGAACGCAAAAGGAGATCCGAAAATTCTTAAGTCATGCAGAGGAGGTCCCTAAAAGTATGGAATTTGAGATGATGAGGGATAAAGGGAAATTGTAGAAATTCTACAATTAGTCTTTATTCGTTTTGCGGAATTTGGTGCCGGGCAGATTATTATCTGTGTTTATCTGTAAGTATAGAAATGAGATTAAATCACATGGTTCGTTTTTTAGTGGATGTAAATATTTTTTGAACTTTATAATTGTTTGCAAAATAATTTATTTATCAATAGAATAAATGTATCAAATGTACGCAGTCTGTATCAAGTGTTCAGTTAATAATGTATTTTTTATTATTATTATTTTTAAGTAGGTCTAGAAGGCAGCTTTTCGTAAAATCCGGAAAAATGATTTGAGTTTGCTTAAATATTAATTAAGCTGTATTTTGAAAATAATTGAGTACATTGCAAACATACTTTTTAATTGGAATTTCTGAAAAAAACTTTTTTATTTTGAAAATCGTTTGAAAAATGAAATTTTTATAAATTTTTTTTTCGACGAGCAAAACAAAAAAGTTTTTAAACAAGCATATATTGCCGTGCAATAGAAAAATCAACAGATAGTGACAAAAAATTTCAAAATTGAGATTAATTTGCGTTTTTTATAATAAACTACATATTGCAAAAATTTATCTACGTTAAATATTGCTATTTAGCGTAGAGCACTTATATTGTTTTTCAATTGCAAGTCATTATATACGATAAGGAATTTTCAATTCGATTTTTGAAAAGTTTAAGGTATGCATAGGCTTCAAACGTAAAAAGTATGCAAAATAAATATATATTATCTTTTTGAATTTTTTCATCTTATTTTTGAACATAAAAAGATAAGTTTCGAAGAAACACTGAAAACATAGTAGTTATAGACATTTTATAAAAAAAAAATTCATGCGGCAAAATTTCTTGGAATACAGAACTTGTCTGATTAAAGATATGTGTGGGGAAAAAATAAGTAACTACGATAACCACCCAACTAACATAGTTCTATTAATAATCTTAAAATAAAAAAGCAAACAATAGTGTAAAGTGATGATAAATGCTTAACAGAAATGACATTTTAATTTGGATAAAGTCAAAAGTATAAACCTCTTTCACCAAAAGCATTTAAAAGACAGAGGTGCAAAAATGAAGAATAGCTTTTGGCTTGAAACTATGCCAGTATAACATCGCCAAAACAGCAATAAGTTCTATTTTTGGGTGACCCTGGCGCAGTGAAAGTAGTGCATGAGACACAAGAAACAAAACAACTAACAGTTTCTTGGGATTGTTTGTTTAATTTTTTGAAACGTTACAATTACTCTTTCTGTTCACTTTTATCAAGTAGTCTTTCCTGTATATAACTACCTGAGATAACATCGAATCTGGGATCTTAAAATTCCGCTAATGCTTTGAAGAAATCGTTTAAACATCATTCGTAAATTTACTTAATGGAAGCCATTAGGAAGCTTCTTTTTGTTCTCTCGGTATATTTTTTTAAAATCGTTTTCGTTCGTAAAGATTTTGAGTTTAGTTGACAGACTGAAAAGTCTGTCATTGTGTTTCTTGATTTGTACGAAGAATTTAATATCATTGCTTTTATGACTGCGGTTATACATGTTTTAGTATTGGCTAATTCTAAAAGCTTTCAAGGTTTACACAACTTACAAAATATTGCGATAGAACAGTTAAAATTATTGCTTAAAAAAGGTAGTAGCCTCATTTTTAGTTTTATGGCATTGTCTGTGCAATTATTTTTTTAATATAGCAGTCTATTTTTTTAATATAACTATTTCCTCTTTTTTTTTTATAAAAGAGTGAAAAAAATAATAATTTTCTATAACAAATAAATTAAAAAAAATAAACATTAAAAATGAAAAATTTCGAGTTCATATTTTTATTTTATTCAATAAACAAAATTCTTAATGTATTATTTGTGTAGTGGACTTAGTAATGTGAAACAAATTTTTATTTTAGCAGACACAAATATTTCATTATTGTACGTTGAAAAATTTTAGAATATTATCTCATAGAACATTTAGAGTTAAGAGGTAATACGAGTTACATTGCGTTGTACAAACAATTCCAAATATTTTTGAAAAAACTTTCTTAATATTCTGCAGGATGCAAAAATTTAACAACACACTGCTTCATGATTAAATTTAACAATAAACATGAAGAAGGCTCGTAAACATACATTCAAATCCTAACTAATCCTGGCAATGTTCGATAGCATGGGAAATGTAAATCAGTTATTTATAGATGGTTGACTGAATGTAAACCATAACAAGCTTTCTAAAACCGAAAGAAATTTAAAAAACTTCCGGTATATTCCTCCGCTTATGTTATGCTTACGAGGCGATGAGTGAACATGCTTAATATTCTAGGAAGTTTTATTATTGTGATTAGTCTGTAAATTTATGCGTAATTTTACCATTCATAAGAGTTTTCCGCAACTCATTAATTCTAACAGGTGGTGAGCCTAAAATAAATTTAACAAAATTAATATCACAGCATAAATAAAGTGTAAGGTTAGCCACGTGTTGAATTTTATTCCTTATTTGGCCATATTTGTGTAAAATAGCACCATTTGTTATTTTTTGGGTAGCATCATAGCAAGCTTGCGGAGTCTTCTGAAATCATTTGTTGGTTGTTTCGTTGAAAGTTACATTGAAAGAAAGTGTTACATTGAAAACACTACAAGTATAATAATATTGGATGGTGCATTTTTTCAGCGATCCAAGTAAATCTGATTTAAATCATATGATTAGGCATAATCACTTCACTTCTTTCTCAAGTTGCAAGCACCCAATTGTTAAGACTAAAATCGTCTGCATTAGAAATGAAAATCAGGAAGAAAAAAAAAATTTATAATCGTAAGTGGCGTCCTTAATGTTATAAGAATTTGTTTTAATTCAACATGAAAAGTTCATTCTCTTTCGTATGTTGAAAAATGAGATTTTTACATATATTGCAGTTAGTATTTAAACTTAAAGATAACTTTCTAATCTCGAAAGTATTTCATTTTAAACGACTTTATATATTGATTAAAATTTAGAAAATGAATACATCGTTTTCATATTTAATAACCTCATTTCAAGGAAAGCTTCTCCTTTTGTCATTTTGTTTTCTTTCAGATTTTGTTAAATCGAACAAACATGTTACAAAATAACTGGACAATATGACGTTTTTTTTTTTCTTCACTTTTTCAAAAAGTAATGTTATTAGAAATTGTCTGTAATACTAGCTGCAATCCTATACTTAATATAAAAAAGCAGACGATTTTAAAATTTCATCATTAACTTAGCTCTACAATAAATACTTTAAATCAGAGTTGATAAAAAATTGTCTTCGTTTGCGTTAAGATTAAATAATACAAAATCCTCCTGAATATCAATTACATGAAAGCTTTGCTTTTTATAATCTATGATGAAATTTAAAACAGCGAAATGGTAAATTTAAATTTTCAACGTTAAAAACGGATGGTTATTAATAGGTAAAAGAATAAAAGATGCACACATATATAGAATTTATTTTTAACGACCAAGACCAATGCTTGTTAAATCGGTTGAAAGCTAAAACAAAAATTAATTTGCGTATCCGATTTTTGAATGAAGAGATATCTGAAATTAATTTTTTTCAAAGTCAATAACCAATAATTATTTATAGGTTGAAAGCTAAAGCAAGGGCTCGATTTTGTACGTGATTTCTGTGTGTAAAATTTTGTTTTCATTTAATTTTTCAACGTTAAAAACTAGTATACTGAAAACAAAGTAGGGTAGAAATTACCAGAGTAGGTAAAATTTACCGTGTTTCTGACTTTATGGAAACACTAAAAAGCTCAGTAATTTTTTTTTTTTTTTCAAAGCACTGTGGTAAAGAGTTTTTATAAAATCTATATATATAAAAGTGAATGTGTGTCTGTCTGTCCTTTATAGACTCCTAAACCATCTGACAGAAAGCTATGAAACTTGGCATACAGATAGATCAAAGCACGAGGAAGGTTTCAGTCGACATTAGAACATTCTGCGACAAACCGTTCCAGCGGTATCAGAGCAAATCGAAATGGAATTTTCTGATTGGTTAAAAGTTAGCCATTGTTTTAAATTTTGCTATAAACGATTCAGTTTTTAAATATCGTGAAGATAACAACAGTGATATAGCTCTATAGCTCTTATAGCTCTATTCATTTAGAAAAGTAAATTACGTATATTTTAATATTTAATTATAATTCGCGCAAGTTTCTTTATGTCAGGTGAGCACAAGCACGTAAAATCAACGAGAATAGATTTCGTAATTATTAGTCGTATCACGGATTTAGTATTGTGAAAACTGTTTAATAAAAATAAAGGCAACTTTCATTATAATTGCACGTTTTCAAAACTTATGTGGCGTAACTACCACTACGAAAAATTAAACATCGATTCCCTGGTATATAAGCCATGCTAACTTGAATCAATCATGAGGTACCTTTTGATAGATGACGGTTGGCATGGTCGATAGCTCCGCCCCCACACTTATTTATATTTAATATGCAATTTTAGGTTAGCACAATTAAATATATTTTTTGAAGGTTTCATTGCTGACAGTCATTTGAAAACTATTAGATCGTTTGTTATTAAAAAGTTTTCGAATTCACATTCATTTTATTTATTTCATTTAAAAAATAAATTTTTGTTTTAAATTTTATAATTTTTATATTTCTTATTTAATTTATTTCATTTTTATTGCTTTTTTATTATTTAAAACAAATATGTGAATTTTCGATTTAGCAAATTTGCGACCACTGTCAACTTTTACATTTCTTTTTGTTTGAGAGAGAATATTTGCAGAAATATGCCGCCTAAACGAATCGCTCTTAGTTGATCAACATCTCAAGCACGCAAAAAGAGAACTACCCGTGTTTCAGGAACATCGGAGCAACGGGGAAAAAGACTTGAAACTAATCGAGAACACAAATGCTTTAGCCCGTTCCTTAGAAACGTCTGATCAACAGGAAAAAAGACTATTAACAAATCAACTACGCACTACTCAAGCCCGTTCGTTGGAAATATCAGAACAACGGGAAAGAAGACTGTTAACGAATCAACTACGAACTACTCAAGCCCGTTCGTTGGAAACATCAGAGCAACGGGAAAGAAGACTGTTAACAAATCAACTACGCACTACTCAAGCCTCTTCGTCGGAAACATCAGAGCAACGGAAAGCAAGAATAAAATCCGATCGAGAACGTACTACACAAGTCCGTTCGTCGGAAACATCAGAGCAACGGGATGCAAGAATGAAATTCAATCAAGAACGCACTTCGCCATTCAGACGCAGCCAATACTCTGATTTGAATCTCAGTGCATTTCACTCTGATCCGACCACCAACTATAGTCTTCGCCCAAGCGTCATCATCGGAAAAATGGATCAATTACGTATGTTTTGTAGTGCTCTCAAATTTAAGAATGAAACAGCTGGAATTTGCTGTTCCGGAGGCAAAGTGAAATTACCAGAATTTACGTCGCCACCCGAGCCATTATGAACGTTGTTATCGGGTCAAGCAAATCAATAGAAACTTTTCTTGGCGAATATATGTCGGTACATTCGTGTTTTCAAATGACTTCATTCGGTGCTACAAGTGTCGGTGAGCATATGGGTAGCCAGAGTTATTTATTACATTCACATGCAATTCTGCTCGAGCTAAAATTAAAGAGCTCGGATCTTCATGATGCATTACCGCACGTGAGTTAAGACAAATATTAAGCTCTATACTTGGTTTTATTGCGAAAAGTCATGTTTTTGGAGAGACACGGTGCTTGATGTATTCCATTGAATGGCAAAAAAAGAGAATTACCACATAATTTGGCTTATTGAGAAAATTATACCATGCCAAATTGGTCAGCTCATATCAGCAGAAATACCTGATGTCGCCATTGATCCAGACTTTTTTCAGATCATCATCCAAAATATGTCTCATGTTCAGTGCATCACCATACATGTCTGTTTGAAAATGCACTAACGATATCCTAGAGAATTAACTGTTGAGACTATCACTGGTTTTTTCACCATTAAATAAAATTCTCATTTAAAATCATAATCGCAAATCTCATTTACACACTTAAATACAAAATTCAAATTCAAACTGAAAGCGTTGCAACGCAGGCAGGGTACAGCTAGTTAAGAATAAAATATAGTTTTATAAACGATAAAATTGTTAATTGTGGTAGATTTTAGTAATTTTATTATGCTACCTCAAAGCATGGCATAAAAATCAATCATTCGATTTAATTTACTTTACAGTTTTGTAATTTAAACCAAGTGTGTGGTAATAAGAACAATAATTTTAAATACCAGAATTTACGGTAAACCGTTACAAAATGAACAGAAAAATTACCAAATGAATGGTGCAAATACCGTATATTTCGGTTTTCATCACCAGAATTACGATTCTTTTTTACCAGAAATGTCTTCACAGTAGTATGGTAATTTTACCAGCGTTTTTTTCTCCGTGCAGGTAAAACGATAAAAGAGGCATTCACTATCGTACACGATTTCTGTGAGGAAAGATGTGTTTTAACTTTAAAAACTGGTTAAAAAGTAAAATTAGACATTTAACTTTGCGCGTGATTTCTGCATGCTAAAATTGATTAAATTTAAATTTTCCAAGATAAAAAAATAATAACTTTTAGAGGTGTAAAACTTAAACTTATTTTTACGTGTGAACATTTGTTTGAAAGGATATTTCCAATTTGATTTTCCAATGTTAAAAACCACTTGTTATTAATTAGACAAATGGATAAAGGAGGCACTCACTTTCGTTCGCGATTTCTGTGAGGAAAATTTATTTAAATTTAATATTTCAACATTGAAAGACAATGGTTTTTAACATTTAAAAAGCTTAAGCATATTTTCTTTCCAGTTAAATGGAATTTTATCGTTTAAGAAATGTTTGTTTATAGGTGAAAAGATGAAACAGGCACTTACTTTTGCACGTGATTTCTGTGTAGCAAGATGGTTATTTCAGTGTCTTCTGGAATGAGTTTAGTATCATAATATATTTCATGCTTGTATTTCGGATAGAAAGGTTTAGTATGCTTCGTCGTTGATGTATAATGATGATTGTTGAAGGAGTAACACAATGATGGAAATACTAGTGAAAAAAGTAGCCAATATCTGCAGAAATGCTTCATTTTGAATTCTAAAAGAATTAAGAAAGAAATAATCAGTAACTATTAATATTTTTCCAACTATATACAAAATACTCTATTTTTAAAAACAAGGTTGTGATTTGCATATTTTTGCTGAATGAGGGAAGGAGAGATATAATCAATGCTTACGCACGACCCTAAAATTCACTTATTTTCAATTTTTTTAAAATGCAAAGCTATATAGCAACTACATAAGGAAGAACTCATAATCAAAAAATAAATAAATTAATTAATTAATAAATAAATAAAAAAAATAGAAAAAAAGAATAATTGTGAAACAAAAGTTGAATTTCTGTAGAAAAAAAGTTGGAAAAAGTTTCTACTAGGATTTTAAAAGGTAGACAGATAAATCAAAGAAGAAAAAAATCACAAAATACTTCTAAGTATAAATATTTTAAAATTTTAATCAAGGGATCGAAAAGTTTAATTTTTTTTTTTTTGTAGTTACATTTTATTCATATGTTTGAATTAAATCCTAAAATTAGATTACTACAGAATAAGTCAACGCAAAAAACAAGGGGTGTTGCGATTTTCTTATGTAATGATGGTAGAGGATTTGTAATGGCTTGTTTTTGGTGACAGGGATGGAGGGCAGAATTACAAAATCCTGCTTACGTATTTAAAACAATAATTCCAAGAAACTGAAGTGGAAAGAGATATTCAAAAATATGCAAATCGGAAATAGCAGTCGACAAGGTTAAAGGGATCAAAAACATGCACCCCTTTTCCAAACTTGCCAGACGTGAATGAGAAGAAACAGAAGTGATTTGAAATATAAAACGTGAAGTTGCTAACGAAAAATAGAAAACAATTATTAATAATTACAATTAACAATTTGAAACATAAAAAATACGTTCATGTTTCAAATCACTTTGTTTCTTCTTATTATTCACGTCTGCCAAGCTTTGGAAGATGAGCGCCTATTTTAGAGAGCTAGAAACATATCGACTGTTATTTCCAATAAGTATATTTTTGAAGTGGCAAATGAAGTTTTTAATCAAGTAATGATTTCGTTATATTTTGAGTTCTCCCAAATGAGTGCAACAGAAATATGAAATAGGTTGATATTATTTTTCTTTAATTTAAAGTTGTAGTAAATTTTTTCGGCAGAGAAATGTTTATGACCCATTTGCTTAATGAATCTGAAAAATTGTTTTGTAATGCTTTTAATTTGTTATCTCTGTCTAGCCAGCTAACATTACCGTTTAAAACAGCTGCGAATTACTTTAACAGTTAAGATAAAAATAATAAAATAAATACTTGAAATTGTCTTTCCTGACGCTTTTAAGTTTGAAATTTGTCGTTCAAGATAACTTTATTAAATTAAAAAAAGAAAAGAAGAAAAAAAGCATGATCCAGTTGTGAAGTTAAAAGCTCTAATAAAACGCAATCTCTACATCTTTATCTATACATTTTTTTTCTTTTCTTTTTTTCTCCCTCGTGTCTGTCACCATCAACAGCCAACTCCACTGAGAAAATGGAATCGTAAAAGTAAGTTAAATTCATTATATAAAATTAAAGGCACTGAACTTTCGCCAAGTCAAAAGCTTTTCATAAACTTCTCTAAAAATTAAACCAAAAAAAAAGTACAAAAAAAAAATTATTTTGATGGGAAAACTACACTGGTTAATTTCAAGTAAATATAATATGCTGTGACTTAAGCGTTAAGTGGACAAACAATCAATCACCACTTGTTTACAATCAGATTTTGTGTGCTTTACACATTCATACAAAAGAATGTTTATACGTTATGATAATAATATAATGTTTATAATAATGCTATATTTACAATATTTCACTTACTATCGTATATTTATAATTTTGTGTTTATATTCTTATATTAATAATGTAAAGATTTATCTATGTTTATAACATTAAGAATTATAATTTTATTGTTCAAATTTTATAATTAAAATGTCGTGTTTATAATGTAATGTTTATAATATTGTGCTTATATACTAGCTTTACAATATAAATATTTAAAATGCTATGTTTATAATGCAATAAGTTTTTCCTTTAATATGCAAATGAAAATGAAAAAAATTCTTTTGTATTATAAATGTTACATCAACTTCTCAACAGAAAAAAAAAGATAACTAGTATTTTGATGGAGAAACTACGCAGTTTAATTTCAAGTAAAATTCAGTATTATTCTGTGCTTTATATGTTCAAGTGGATAAAAAATTATTAATATTTTCCATCTTTCACCGCCTGTTTACAGACAGATTTTATTTCTATTATATATTCATACAAAAGAACATAAATGTTTATACGTTATGATGATGGAATAAAATTTATAATGATAATGTCACATTTATAATTAACTTATAATGTTTTTCCGTAATTTTGTGTATTTATCCATATTAAATATCTTATTATCCATGTTGGATACCATGTTGAATTTTATACGCAATATACAATGTAAAATTTCAAGTTAAAATTTGCATTTTATACATGCAAAGCATTAAATGTATAATACTATAAATGATTCGAATTATAGTTTAATACAAGTAAAAGTAAAAATAACTAACCAAAATGATCATTGAAGTAAAACAATTCTTGCAGCTTTGAATGTCCTATTTACGGTTCTGCTAGTTTTTTTTATGAAAAATATAAAACAAAAAATAGTAAAATAGATTCCTGTCTTCGATTAAATTATCTAAGACAAAATATAATCTATACAATGTATTTAAATTTATCATTTATTTTTAAAATATACAATACATCAAAATTTTTATGTGACTATGATGACTTCTTTTATTTTAAATGTTTGTCATAGAAAAATTAGAACAGAAAAAATATTATAAAAATAATTTATTTTTGTTCTCCTATTTTATTAAGATAATAAGGCTTAAATAAGACAACAGCGTTTTATGTAAGTTTAACTCGGATTTTGAAATCATAATATATTCTTTCTCAAATAAATGTTTAAGAAAAAATTGCTATTATAGTATTAAAATTAATATTCTTCCACGCATTTTCACACTTTATTTTCTGATTATAATTCTTTTATTTTTATTTTTATTATTTTATTTTTATTAAGATATGTGGCGATGAATTTTTAAAATAACGTTTTCATTAGAACTGATATAATATAATAATAGCAATAATAATAAGCAATAGTTTTTATAATTTTGGATTTTCTTGCTGAAAGAACCATAGCATTATTATTAGCTCTGATATAATATAAAAATAGTAATAGTTTGAGTAATTTTAAATTTTCGTGCTGAAAGAACCATAACGTTGTTATTAGCTCTGATATATTAAAAAACAAGCGATAGTTTTTTATACTTTTAGATTTTATTTCTGAAAGAACCATGATAAGTAGAAAAATTAAAAACTTAACTTACCCAATTAAAAAATAGAAGAAACCCATCAATGAAATGAAATGTATTCCTTATTTTCTGGTTTCTATGTTGTTAACATTTATTTTTTATATTAAAGAAAATAGTCATTTTGTAAAGAGACAGAAGAAAAATACTTAAAAAAAATTGCTTTGGTGATATAAAGTTATAAATAAGTATTCTAAAAATTTTAATATTTCTTTTATACTTGTTATTAAAGGAAAATGGGGGAATTTTCTTTTTATTATGGTTTAAGTTACTTTCCAATATTGGTTATAAATTCGTTAAAATTAATTTCTGCAAGCTTGAAAAAAAAAATTTAAAGTCAATGTATTCAAACGTCGTGATATAAAAAACAAAAATGTATTGTTCTTTATCACAGAATAAGGCCACTATGAATTAATTATACTATAACCTATTCGGTAATTCTAAAGATAAATTACTTTGAAACACATGTAATATAAAAATGGTTCGCAATGGTTTCGGAAACACAGAAAGATCTTATAGAATGTATAACTCCCAGCTTTGTTCTTAAAAGAATACAAATTAAATCAGGGTTAAAGTCGTGGATGATAGTATTTATTCTACTCTGCGGTCACGGATAAAAATGAAGGATTGCATTTATTGCTGATGCCATCCTAACTTTTTTTTTTTTTGTTTCTCAAATCTCATCAAAATAAAAACTCGGTCAGACCGGTAAGTTTGACCCGATTTTTGGAATGAACAATATTATCGTCTGAATTCTATTTCCCCCCATCCAGATTTGATTAATAGTCCCAAATAATGTAATTAGCTAGTGTAAGGCAACAATAATAGTTGGTTCGGACATGAAAATGTCGGCTGTCTGAAATTCAAATTACAATCAGTTTATTGTGATAACCCATAAAAAAAGTTCCACGGGATTGACACGCCCTTGGACAATGAGAAAATTTTTGATTATATTGTCACAACTGCAAGATTAAATGGCTATTTGTTCAATCACTCTCTATTTATGATAAACGATTAATAAAGTGGATCAGTTTCTATTTAACCCTTTAGAAATAGATACCAATTTAGAGTTTTATAAATGGTCTACACCTGCAGCTGAGGGCGAATACTAGAAGGACTGATTCATGCAGGAACAAAATGCTGTAAGCTTAAGCACCACTTTTACCAGATTGCGTTGTTTTGTTGGTAATTTATCACCAGTGACATGACTTAAATTGTGTGAATTGATGGAGTTCATGACCTAATCCTATGAGAGTGATTCATTGCTGTTTCTGATTGAAATCTAACGGGAATGGTCTAGAAGAAAATTGTCCAAATCATCGATATGACATGAAATTGACAATCTAGAGGCAAAATCAGTAGAAGTGACGAAATCCAATAAAATCATCGTTAATAATGTGCTGGTTAACAAGTTTTTCTCCTTAAATGTGTCACCTTTCCGTTAGATGTCTAATTTTTTTTTGCCTACATGTGTATAACTGAAAATCAAATTTTATTCAATCCTAATGTTAATCTTATCAATCTCATTGCTTTTATTTTTCTATAATTCAGATCTTCACTGTCAGGGTCGGGATAGCCTGGATGTTAGTGCGTTAGGGCCCATGTGCAAAAAAGATCTTGAGTTTGATCCCCGCCGGCCGAAGACTCCCTGTGTAGTAAATGGTGACTAGTGCACGTTAAATCTGTCGCGTCACAAAGACTTCCAAGTTCCCATAACAAATCAATACCGCTGGGGACACTGAATTTTAGATTGATCGTTCTATGGTTTAGACCAAAATTACGATATGAGGCTGAATGAATGGGTCCACTCTTTAAGACGGACTGTGACGTGTGTGACTGAAGACAGACGAATTCTTGGCCATAGATGGCGCAATTACAAAACAACAAACGTGCCATCTAAATTCGCTAGATTTCACCAAACAGACTTGTTGGTTAATTGGCAAGTGGCACTAATAAACAACAACATCAACACTTGCGTCCAATACTAGTTTATTTTTAAGAAAAAACAAATTAAGAATATTTTTCTGCAGAAAGAATAAATCATTTTGTTTAATTACTATTAATAATTATTTCTATTAATACTAATCATTATTATTAGTCTTAATTGTTATTATTGACAATAATTGTACTTTTTAATTGTCTTTATTGATAATTAATATTTTTAATTATCTTTAATTATAATTGTGCATTATTATTATTTTTGTTCTAATTTATAGTGCCAGTTCCTTAGTATTGTTCCCAGATACAAAGCTTGCAAACTTCCGTTATAATCACACGATAACAACAAAATACTCAAAAATATTTTAGCACCTACTTTAAAATCGTGATAATTTTGATTATAATTAAGAATTTTTTTTTTTTTTATAATTTTACATATTTAGAGTATTTTATATGGAGAAAAAATAATCAGTTGTTATTGAAATTAATAATTACCGTTGTTAATAAGACTACTTATTAATTATTTAATTGTCTTTTATATTAATGACTGCTAATAATTATTATTTATTATAGTTCTAATTAATAGTGGTAGATCCTTAGTATTTTTTTCAGATACATAAAATGCAAATTTTTGTTATTATGACACAATGACAACAAAACACGCAATTGCCTTACTTAAAATCAAGATGTTTATTTTTTTTTTCTATTTTTTTTTCTCGCTTTTACTTACAGATCTAAATTTTGTTGGGAAAAGAGAAAAGATATCTAGTTTAACCAAAAATACTTTTCTTAAGATTACCAAATTATCTACGAAGGAAATTATTCACTCCGTCCTATTCATTTTTTATCTTTAATATAAATCGTGAATATTTAAGTAGATTAAAAAATAAAATAAGATAAAATAAAAAATAAAAGACAATAATACTATTTATCATTAAGGAGGTTATCTGTCATGTTACTAATAGCTATCACTAATTTCAAAAATAAATATTCAAGCAATAATAATAATTAGTTATGTACTTTTAAAATGGAGAGAATTTCAGATTGGAGTTAAGGTGTTTTTGACGGATGTTTTTAACAAAATTTTATTTCCAACAAATCCATCATGATTTACATATTGGCTGTCATGCCTTAAAATATTTTCATAATCTATTGCTCAGGTTAAAATATTTCATATTCATTTTGTTGTTTTAAAGGAATATGAGTGAAAATGAATAATTACAATCTGAAGTTTTCTTACGCTTGTTTCTTAAATAACAAAAACATCAACATTCCTAATTTGTCCGAACATATGTTTTCGAAAGCGAAAATCGGCGAATTATATATTTTTTTATCAAAAAAACTCCCTAATTAATAATTATTAACGTCGATTTTTTTATGAAAAAAAAATCTTACAGAAATTATGATAAATTAATAGCATTTGATGGATTATTTGAACTAAATGAGCAAAAAAAAAAGTTATTAATATATTTTCAATAGCCTAGTCTCTGCTTTTATGTCTTAAAAACTAGGTTAAAAATTTTCCAACAATTTTAAACTAACATAGTGTACCTTTCAATATTTAAGATACAAAATATTTTCCCCAAGCGCGTGTCTTATGCTCATTACCTAAAATTATTCGATAAAATAATACGCATGTATTAGACATTTATAATTGCACATTTATCTATATATATATTTCTCTTACACGGCACCAAAAAAAGCCTCATTACAACTTTCCGAATGGCAACGTTAGAAAATCGACCAATGATTGCATCTAAAAATGTCACATGCCAAATCTAGCTGAGGTGGCTCAACATATAGCGCTTTTAAAAACGGAAACAATAACCAGAGTGAGCATTATCAGGTTGTTCAATTCAGCTGCGGCAAAAATAAAAATAAACAACTTAAAAAATAAAAATGCTGTTGCCAGCCATAGAATTTTTTGAAAGTTAACTTAGCAACATAAATCAAAATTATGATACCTGAGCGCTTGACGTAACAAATCCTTCAATTCTATAAGTGTTGTATCGCCAAATGCCCAAATTAACAATTGCAATTTCAAATTAATATTGAAATGTACAGGTTTAGAATTTTCTACACTGAAAAGTTTTCGGAACTTCAGTATTCAAAAAAGTATACAAAAGCTAGACGTTAAGAACGTATCCAATGAGCGAGCAAAGCGAGCATTGGATTGCGGAGCAATCCGAAATGAACTGTGAAAGCAGTTCCGGGGGTTGGTGAGCGCAAGCGAGCAGGGGGCGAAGCCTCCTAGTACATTTATATTATTCATCGTATATTCTTAACTAGAAGTAAGAGTAAAATTACTTTTCATTTATTTCTTCGCATAACGTCAAATCCATATGCCGTATTATTTATTCAACTAGAAATTTTTTTGAGTACAGTTGATTAATTTTCAAACACAGATTTAATATTTCATTTCGTAATGATTAATGAATTGATAAAATGTTCTTACATAAAATTATAATAATTATGTATTGTATTTACAAAATGATTTTTTTTTTAAAATATCGCTAAAAAAATAAAACATTGATAAATGAGGTGCAATCACGAGGTCTTATCAGCAGAGCCATAAGTATTATGTATTTATATTGATATATAATACTAGTATATACTATTCAGTAGTACTTATCATATATATATAAAACTAGTATATATTGCATATGTTATAGTAATAGTATATGTTATATATACATTATAGAATATATAGCTCACACTTAAATGTCAGCATCTACTTTCATTTGATGTGCACATTCGTTTCAAAAATGATAAAAGAGAAAAAAGTCGACATATTTTGAGGTGCTCATTTTCAAGACTCGTCAAGGAGCACAAAAAAGAGGAAAACAAAACAAGATTTGAAACAGAACGCGTATCGGAAAATAGGAAAATAAAGGTTACAATAAGTAGGTAACATATTTCGAGCGCTCAGTATTAGGTGCTCATTTTCAAGACCCGCCAAGAAAGAGAGAGACAAATCTCGGCAGGATACATTTCCACGCGTAATGGAGAGGTGGTAAAGATGTCATGTCGTTAACTAGGGATTCGACATTTTTATGACTGTAACAATATTCCAGAGCATCACGATGAGCTGATGTGACAGGATTGAAAAGAAATGTGGCATTAATTTAAATTAAAATTTTGAACAAAGTTCCCACAATATGCGGAAATCGATGATTTATCGAATTCTTGATGATTGATTAATCGATTTTTTAACCTACAAATTACATTTTGGAGCTACAAGTAATTCTGTTTGCCCCCCTTTCGGCAAGTAAATATTTATTTTATTATAGGTAGAGACTAGTGTATTACCCAAAAAACTTTTAAGTGGTCATAAAAAATTTTTTCCGGCAGGAATATTATTTTCGAAATATTCAACAAAATGCCACCTGTCAACTCAGAAATAAATCTTCCAGCACAAATCGCCATTGAAAAATGAAATTTGTACCCCATAAACTTACTTAACATTTCTGACATTTACTCACGATGTGTATTTTTAACGAAATAAATCTTCAGAAAAATTAAACGAACAAAAAAAAAAAAGGGGGGGATGTTACTTTTAATCCCCCAAAACTTCAGAATGAATTACAGGATGCGGCAAGATGCAGTTTAAAAATAGAACCTTTTCACATCTCCTGCCCTCCTACCTTTATTTCATACTTAGTTTTAGCTCGTTTTTATTTAAGTCAGGAATAGTAAAACTTGTCGAAAGACGGGGCTCTTTCTGGCTTAAGGGTCTGCCTTTCGTTCTGGTGGAGATGACACGTTCATTCACGATTTTAGAATAGAAGTTTTCTTTTTACAACTGCCTGACAGAAAGGATTACATCAGCTGCCAGGTTAAAAGTGGTAACGATTGTACAGGAGTGAAATATGACTATTAGATAAGGCATTCCTCGTATAGATTAAAAAAGTTCTAGGCACATTCTGGTTAGATAGTAGGTGATGAATACTTAACAACTTCTCTGAGTATGCAATCTTTCTAAAAATATGCAGTAAAACTGCTGCTACAAATAGACCTTTCGAATATATCTTTTCCCTGCCGTTAAAAGTATAATTTATAGACTGGTGAGGAAATAATAAATAGTATTATGATGGAGGATAACTTACCTATGAGGAGTGAGGAAAAAATACCTTTCAACACAATAAAAACGTTCAAAAATGAAATTATGTCTCGTCGTGCAAATGGTAAAGTAAATATGAAGGCTATAAAACTTACCATAACCATTAATCATTTGCATATTTTAATCAGTGCGCTAAAACATTCGTTGGTCTACCTCTTTAACTAGGATTCGTTCAAGGAGAAAAATTACCGTATTATATATTCTGGTAAAATTACCGTATTATATATTCTGGTAAAATTACCGTACTATATAGTTATGTCATTTCTTGTAATTTAAAAAATCATTATTCCGGTTTTACAAAACCTAAATTACGGTATTTATGGCAATTTTTCCGTTTCTATAGTAACGGCTTACCTGAAATTCTGGATTTTAAAATTACAGTTTTTAATACCAAACATTTAAAAAAGAAAGAAAAAAAAAAAGAGAAAAAAAACAAAACGGAAAAGTAAATAAATTCACTATCTAACTACCCCCGTGTAGTAAATGGTGACTGATGCACGTTAAATCTGTCGAGTCTCAAAGTCCTCCATGTTCCCATAACAAATCAATACCTCTGGGTGTACCGATTCAGCAGTTTCCTTGTCTTCTGGATTGGTTCAAAATTACAAGGCTACGGCGTTGAACATTGGTGGTCGTAAACCCAAAAATTGGGTCGGCTGTTCAACGACGGTCATAAAATAAAATAAAATATACCAAAACTTAAGTATCTAAACTTAAGTATCTTAAGTATCTAAGTAATTAAAATCGTCATGCATTGATACTAACTATTGCTCTTAAATATCTAATTTTGGTCAAAACTTGATATTTAATCAATCAAATACAGATCTAATCATCAAAACTAAGATATCTAATATAAATCAAGCTAATCAAAATAACCCTGCATAGACACTCAATATTATTCTTAAATATCTGATTGAAATCAACACTCTCTCTCAGGTAGTTTGAGATGCACAAAACTTTACACAAATACAACATATACATCTCATATTATTGCATGCTATCTAATTATCTTATAACATTTTTCTTAAAAAAACGCACCATGTTATTATTTTCAACCACTGTTGCTGTTAATATTTTTCTTTTTCTTTTCCCGAGAGAATTTTGATGGGAAAATAAAAACAAAGAGATTTTCACTTTTGACCCAAATGCAGATATGCTTTAAAAGTTTCTTATGAAGTGAATTTCAGAGAAAAATTATTAACGATTCCACTGAATTCAACAATAAGTTGATATAATCGTTATTAAAACTCATGAAAGTTATTTTTCATCAGATAAACGATGTTTTTGTTAAAAGTAGGTTAAGCTCCATTTTAATATACTTTTCCATTATTCACGTTTTGGTAAAAATGAAAACGTAATATTAAATGTTATTGTAAACAGAAAATAAGGAAAAAAATTTTTTAATGCTTATTGAAAACCCAAAAATTAAAGAAATATTAAAACCAAACAATGATGCCTAAATTTTACTATTACGTTTTAATCGATTTTTCTTAAATATCATATTTTATTTCTTTTTTAAATCCAAAATAAAAATTTATAATGACCAATCGTAACGATGATAACCAATCATAGAAAAACGTTACATGCCGTAACGTTTCTCTGATGCAAAACTTTAATTTTGAACTAAATATACTATTTTATTGTAAACAACAGATTGCAATTTAAGGCGAAATTTTTTTTTGGTATTAAAAAAAAAGCTATTTATTTAAAAAAAATATCGCTAATTTGGCAAGATTTCCTCACTTACATGAAATTTGTTAAAAATCATTGGATAATTCTCAATTTTCTGACATATTTATGAGCTCAAACAACGGAATTACTTCTCAAGTAGTAAAAATTTCAAGTTACAAATACTTTTCATTATTAAAAATCTGTGGATTTTGTTAAGTACAAAACTTACTGAGTCTGCATCGAGATGCTTAATTTTTAATTGCTGAAGTTTTATTTATTTATTTTTTGTTTGCTTGCTTGTTCACTAACAAGATATGTTTCCATGCACATTAGAATGAATTTATGGCTTCATTGTAAAAACATTTCGCTTAAAAACTTTGTCTTGCTTAAACAATTGTTATTTTGTCAGTTATATATAATTATTTTGCACAATAACTACTGCTCCGTGGTTAGAAATGTATTTCGTTTACCTCAACACTAAAATTAGTGGCAACTACATAACAAAAATTTTTTACAGTGTATGAAAAGAAAGCCTTCTCAAAACAATCTGAAAAATAAATATTATTATTATTTTGATTTAAAGAAGTTTTATGTTCTATTACATAAATCATTTTAGTTTTTACTCTTTATAATTGTTACTACTTTTTATTTACTTTCTTTAATCTAACAATTAATTATTTTAAGCAGATCGATGTGAATTCTGCTCCTGGCTCGCACCGACCCCAGTTTTGACGTAAATTATCCTGATTTGTAGACAGTTCATAAGTTAGAAGCCTCTAGCCGTTGGGCTAACAGTGAAGTCTTTCTCTCCATGCAACATGAATGCTGGTTAGTTCCATTAAAAAGGTCTTCCGTGAAAACTAGTTCCTTCCTATACTTGATCCAACTCCGTAACCTTGTAACTTTGAGTCAAATACAGAAGACAAAGGAACTCTACGAAACAAAGGAAACCACGAAAACCTCCAACAGTTAGCTTAACGGCAAGGGATTTCTAACCAATAATCCTCTACAACTGAGGATATTTTACGCTAGGCTCAAGGGATAGATCTTTACCTCCCAATATGATGAACCAGTTTCGGAACCCAGAAGACGTTAGTTGATACGAATTCTACTCCCGACTCGCACTGATCACAGTGTTGGCGTAAAAATATCCTCAGTGGTAGACGGTTAGAATCCCCTTGCCACCGGGCTAACCTTGGAAGTTTTTTGTGGATTTCCTCTCTTAATACAAATGCCGATTACTGCCATCAATTCAATAAGTCCCAAACGAGTCAGTCTTCCTTGAGTTAGTTCCATTCTTCCAGTTTGTCACAATGCTTGATCCAGGAGTTCCCTTGTCTTCTGGGTTGGATTCAAAATTTCAACGTTGCGAGAGTTGAACACTGATAGTAGTAAATTTAAATTCGAGTGGGGTCGTGTTCATTACCGGTTATAAAATAAAACAAAATACTTGAGTCCGGCATTTCTTTGTCTTCTGGGTTGGGTTCAGACATACGAGGCGATGGAGTTGAACATTGATAATCGTCATAAACTAAATAGAAGGTCGGTTGTCCACAGCCGGTTATAAAATAAAATAATTTTAAATATCATGCATCTCAATAATTTAGGGCATACGATTGCTGTCCTTAAAGCAACCTGATGCCAGACGGTTTTGGTTTATGCACGTGCATTTACTAACAAAAAAAAAAATAAATAAATAAATAAAAAATGCTAGAAGACTATGATTTAGCATTTAGTGGGCGAACGTAACGAACACAGATCAGGAAGCGATCCGAAAGGAGCTGCGATTGTCACGAAGGTCGGTCTAATCCAGTGTTTCCCAAACTTATGACTTTTGTGTACCCTTTCTAAATTTTTCTTAACGCTGTGTACCACTAATGAAAAAAATTAACTTATTTTTTACTATAAAAAATTGCACTATAAAAAGTTAAAAATTGCATCTGGTTGTTGACACCACTAATTATTAACTGATAACTTTGCAAAAATTAGCCAATAGAAAAATACTTAATCGCAAATTTTCATTGCTAGCTCTTTTTTTAAATAAAATTTTTTTAAACTTTCGTTTGCTGCAAAATATTTTGCATAAGAACGCGTACCCCCGCTAAACTGTTCCCGTACCCCTGGGGGTACGCGTACCACACTTTGGGAAACACTGGTCTAGTCCAAAATAAAATAGTTGATGAAAGGAGAAATATTGCCTGTTATTAACATTACGTAAAAAAGCTTGTCGATTAAACTTATCTTAATCAAACTTGCGTAAATTCTATCATTATACAAACTTAAAAACTATTCCTTTCAAATTATAAAATGTTTCAAATTATAAAGTTTTTGTTGAGGATTAAAACGGGTTTCCATCATGAGTAGTTTCTAGCACAAATTGTTACTGCTGGTTTATCTCATTCTTTTTTTAGACGGTTAAAATAATTTTAATTTTCAAAAAGAAAACCGTGAAAATTCTACGCTAATTGAGTTTTAATCCCACCCAAGTTGAACTAAAGAATACAATGGAGATTTTTTCTTCTTTTGTTTTCGGATAAAGATTTTGATGCCAAAAGTTGAAATAGTAGGACAACAGCTTCTTGAACAAGACCTGAAACTGTCAACTTTTCATGTTACAATTTGATAGAAAATAAATATAAAAAAGAAAATAAATGTAAAAAGTTCATTTAAGATTGCTTATTTTGTGAGTGAACGACATAGGAAAAATAACGATTTTGTTGATTTTTGTTAACGATTTTTTTTAATAAGAAATACATTAAAAAAAATAGTTTTTTCAATTTTTTTTTAAAAATTTAAACAATTTTTTTAAAAGTTGCTTTTAACAAATAAATAAATAATATAAGACAGAAATTGTAAGATTGTGACTGCAAAATTTCTTTCCTTTTCTTCTTATAAAACTAAAATTACTTTACTGAATTTGAACGTGGAAACTTTTAATCCATGATTTGTAACACGCCTACTCCAAATGACATACGAAGGCATTCTTTATAGAATTTGCATTACGTTCCTATTGCTATTCCGTAAAGAACTTCGTTAAAAAGAAGTATCGATCATTACTAATCGATGAAATCTTTAATTGCTTTTAACTTCAGTTTTATCGCCGATTATCTCGAATAATTGGTGAAATTTTATAACCAATACGTATGTCTTCGTTGTTCTTTTTTCTTATAAATCTATCGATACAATTTTAAAAAAGTTTGCTCAGAAAAATAATTTTCTGTTATTAAAAAGAATTTATTTTTTTTGCTCATTGTAACTAAATATCTACAATTACTTTATTATAATTTAATATTTATAATTGGATTATTGATTTGTTATTAAAATGAAATTAGTTGTCAAATAATTCAAAAAATAAATTATTTTTAGATTGCAAATTCAAATTAATATTATTTTATAATTCTTGGCAATGCAAAACATTTTTTAGCGTTAATTTTATTTTATTTTGAAGAGAGGATGGGTTAAAGTGGATTCACACGTTCAAAATTTTCTGCACTAAAAATCAATCCATCTCCAAATGTGGGAAGCGCAGGCGTGAATTTTTATATTATCAAAATTTCTCATGCTATCCTTAGGACAAAGAAAAAAAAAGAAATTTAAATTTTTAAATTTTATAAATGTAAATGTCTTTCATTCTTTTTATGTGGAGAATTTGTAGTTTTTAATGAATACTTAATTTCATTGACAATTTACGATTTTATTAAACAGGTATTCTACTAGCAAATAAGAAAAAACGAACGAATTCCGTATCGTCATTAAATGAAGTTAATAATATTGTTTTAACTAGACTACTCAGTTATATACAATTAGGTTATATCCATTAGTTTCTGGTTTAAAGTTAGATTAAAAATAAACGATTTTCAAATTAAATTCTAAAAACAAAAAAATGGAATATGCTCAGGTATGTGACCCACTAAAATTAATTTCTTACAGCAAAAATCTATTTATTATTTTTTTTATGCAATAAATAATGGCAATATTGCAAACAGTTTCTCCGAGTTATTATTGTGCTGTCAAGTTTCAATTACAATTACATAAACACGGCTCAGTGTCGCTTGACATGTCGGATATTCGAAACGTTGACAACAACTCTTCACAAAATCATCTGCGTTCTCATTCTATTTCTTAAGAAAATATTATTAAAAAAATATATATGATTTCTTTGGAGAAATATACTTCACCCCTTGCCTCCTCTGCGCTATATTTGCGTAATAGGACAGCACAGATGATAAATGGGTTTATTCATAATTGAATTTCTTTTTTCTTCTCTCAAAAAGTTTTTTCTTATAAAAGAACTTTGCTCGAACTTTTACGCTTGATTTATTTGATGATATCATTTGAGTCACCGAACATAAAGCCGCAGGCGATTTTTGATATCTGATTCTGTAGAGTAGGGTTGAGTTGTTGATAATATAGTTCGTTTTTGTTTCTTTATCGTCTGTTATTTTTGAATTAAGGTTTATTTATATCACACTCCTCTGAAGTCTGTATTTTTTTCTCAGAGGATGATACATTTTAATAGTATTTTCAAAAGAATGATTTTTTTTTTAAAGAGAAAGAATTTTTAATTTAAAAGAAGAATTTTTTTTAAAAATTGTAATCAGAATAAATAAAAAAATTAACATGCATTTTAAAAAAAAGTAATTGAAAATTAGATAACGTTTTTAAAACACATTAATTAAGTCTCAAGACGCGTTGATATAAATATTAAGAATAAAATTACACGAATACTCCTATAAAAAAGGGTTTAAGCCTTTGCTTACGGTGTATCATATAGTACCATCGCATGTGGTCCATATGCTGTACCAGCCGTAAGCAAAATGTTAAAATAATTATTTATTCTCACACTTTGAGTGATATAATTAGCAAATTCAAGTAATAATGCAATATAAATAATGCAAGTAAGTAAAAAATTATAGTATTTATTATTTTTACACCTCATGAATTTAATTCAACTAATTCCAATTTTTTAAGCTCACACGCAATGGACGAGCATCATCATTTTATATTGCTTTTAGTAAAGAATCAATCAGTAACATACATTTTTTAAAAAAAATTTACGATTTGATTAGGCTTTATTTCCCTTTTTAAAGTGAAGTTTCTTTTAAGTTTTTATTTATTTAAATGCTTTAAAAAAAAAACTTTTAAAGCTTTTATTTTACTTTTTAAGAGCATTCGTTAAAATCTTACTTTTAGATACCGAATTATTTTTCTAGATAGCCCTGTAAAGGGATACCCATTACCCATAGTAAATTCAAGTAGTAGTGTATACGAAAATATCAAAATACACCGTATTTTTCTAGTTTGAATTTCACATATTAAATCTTTTAAGGAACGTAGAACTTTGAGGGACAATTTTATTCTCGTGTTTTGTCCTGAAAAGTTAAGTATTCGCGATATCAAATCATTTTCATAACTTTTTATCAGGCATTGTATTTTCCTTGCATATTAAACCTACGTCAGGTAATGTCACTGATATTTTTTTCTTATGTTATTTAAAAAAAATTTTTTCGTGGGTAATATCTACGCGTTGCCCGATTTGACGGTCAAATTTTGACCACATGAGGTTATGTCTACACGCTATATTTTCTTTATGTTTTATCCGCATAAGATTCAATATTTTTTCCCACGTATTTTATTTTACATTATTTTTAACCATTTTTAATGTTTCCTTTATGTCTTATTATATACATAAGATTATGTCTATTCAGTTTTTTTCCCCACGTATTTTGTTTTACATAATTCTGAATTTTTTTCCGCTAGAGTTAAGTCTACGCGTTGCCAGATTTACAACATGAGGTTATGCCTACACGCTATATTTTCTTAATATTTTATCCCTATATGGTTATTTCCATTCAGTATTTTTTTCACGCCTATTTTATAAAACGACAGTTATGTCTGCTGACATTTTGACCACTTATCTGAGACATTTTTGCTTAGAATATGTATAAAGCTTGAAAATAAATTCTTTCTTTTCATATTTAAAATGAAGAATGGACATCTAACTATACAATAATAATAGATTATTAAGAAAAGATTTTGTCACTTTTTTCCTTTTGTCTTTTAATACTGCAACTTTAAAAAAATAAATGTCTGGTTATTAATTTCCGTGATTATTTTCAATAAACTATGAGATTATTCAGCACAGATTTATTGTTGGGATAAATATTTTTTAACCCTTAAATTCTTATCGTGTAAAATCTTTAAATCAATACCTACCGACGCACAATATCGGAATGTATTTTTCTTATTAAATCAATCAAGAAGGCAGAATATAATTGAAATTGATGCAATTACACATTTCTCTATTTCAATGGTAGTGTGCAAGAAAGAAAAAAAAAATACGCCTACGTACATTCAACCTAATAAAGAGATAAACGTCGTTTTGATTGACATTCCCTGCCCAAAAAAGAAATAGCGTTTTCATGTTATTTAGCAAAAACTGCATGACAGTTTATTAATTCTCGTGAGCAAGCAGATTAAGATTACATGCAGAAAAAAACTTTTTCACAAAACTCTGTATTAATTACAACGAAGAGATTTTCGAAATTTTGACGGAAGCGAGATATGTAAGCATTTAAGAAAATTCAAACTAGCAACGGAAACGACAGGCATTCACTAATTTGCCGCAAAACGGAAACAATGTATAAAAAATTCTTATAATTAGGGAATGTTAATTCGAATATAGTTCGTTAATTAGTTTTATTACATTACTTTTGCGAAATATCACAATCTTAAATAAATAATTGAAATTTACAACGTGCACGCATTAACGCACGAAATGTATATATTACCGTCGAATTATGAAATGCCAACATTCTATAGAATATTTAGCCATGCTATGAAATGACAGACTTTTCAATGTGTAAATATTATACATATAGCCTAGTGATTGTATGATACGCCAGGCATTTTATGGAAAAACTCATGCCTTTTTGGCAATCATGGAATTAATTATGATTTCGTCACTATTCATTCAATAGAATGTCTGAATAATGTGAGAGATATTAATTCATGCTTTTCCGGTTAATAGTTCGATAGAATGCCATGGCAATGTGAAATATTAATCCTTTTATACTTAGTCGGAGTATATAGAGTATAAGACTAGGCAATCTATAGAATACCGACATTTCATTCAAAGATGGGTAACATGCAAATTTTAACTTTAATTTAAAAAATAAAAATACTGTTGAATTTAAATGATAAGGTATAATTAAGTTGTATAAATATAAAACTGTTCAATAATAATCAATATAATTGATGTTTTGGGGCATATAAATGCTCGGGAGAAAAGTGTACCAAGCCGTTATTCTATGTAAAAATAGATATGGTTTAAAAGAGTAAGAAAAAGAAATAAATATATTGGGCTTAAAACAATCAAGTTCAAGGCCTTGCCTCTTTTGACAAGAGATCGCACACACATGTAATTAAAGAAAAGAGAGAGATAAGATAGAGAAAAAAAAAAAAGCTTTCTCTTAAATAAAGAATTTTATTTTTTCAATTTTTCATTTCATTAATGCTTTCTTCGAATAAATTTATTTCGGTTTCGCTTGAAAGATTACGTTAAAATGATTTATACGAAAGCATTTAAACATTCAAGATAAATAAATATAAAAAAAACCCTCTTGTTTAACTATAGGTTAGTATTATAGATGGTCAAATACATTAATTATGAAAAATAAAATAAATGTTCTGCATCTAGATTTTTTTGTATTATGAATGCTGAAGAAACATTTGAAATTTTATATAAAGATTATTCTTAGAATTTTGAATTGAACAATTAATTTATGGAGAATCATAAAAAAAAGCTTTTCTATAGTTTGTCCAAGGAAAGAACTTGCCTTGCCATTCATCTGGTCTGAAACAATGGAGGTGACTATGGTTACGAGGTTTAAAATTTTTTTTTTTTTAAGAAGAGGTGTTGGGTCAATATTTAAGACATGTTTTGTTTCGGGTCAGGGGTAAAAAAGAAATCAAGGATTGAGCATAGCTCTCTTCTTTTAAATACGATATTTCTTGTTTCTGATAATACTTGATCCAGGAATTCATTTGCCTTCTGGATTGGATTCTAAACCCAAACCGTTAACCTAAAATTGGGTTAGGCTATTCAAAAATGTCTATAAAATATATTTTAAGGTTAATTTAACCAAAATCATTACCAGCGCTTCGGTAAAAATCATGGAGTTTTTTATTGTTCCCCCATAAAGCCAGAAACACAACAAATTTAACCATATTCTGGTAGTTTTGACCATACTTTTTTTCTCAGTGAAGCTAGATCAGAATAAATGAATTCTACACTTTAGTGGTTATGTCACGCTAAAAATTATATGTCGCGTAAATCTTAGGTTTTACCGTTAAAACATAACCAAAGTGGATTGGTAAGATTTTGAAGTACTTTAATATGATTCTATTTTAGACTTTTACAAAACTTTTCCGGTAGAATCTGGGAGTTACTAAGCCACTTTGGTAAATCTTAGGTTTTACCGGTAAAATCAAAACTTTATCACACTTCTGGCTTTTACAGTAACAGTAACAAAGTCACTATATTCTTGGCATAATTTTCGTTAGCTTTTTTTTTTTTTTGAACACGACCCATTTGAAAGAGCATTCAAGATATCTAACCTTGAAATGATAGATTCGTAGCAAAGATGTCAAGAGTACGAAAGAAGACAAGCAGATTCCGATGTCTATTGTTAGCGTGCCTGTTTTGCCTGCTAAGTCAGTTTTAACGCACTGATATTTAGCCAAGTTACTAACAAGAATTAATCGATCCTGTTCTGGAGTTGAAGAGTGTATGCGTCAGATTTGTTCCCCCGTTCTACTGGCTGTCTCATTTCAGTCGGCGAAAGTTTATCTTTATTAATGGATTTTGAAATAAGCATGAGTTTAAAGAAGAAGAAGAAAAAATATTCAGGATTTTTTTTTTCCTTTCCTCTGTTTGGATTGATATTAATTCATTTATAATTTTAAAGGTTTCAGATGAATGGATCATAATAAGCTTTTTTTTTGGTGATAAACCACTATGTAAAAAGAAATTTGGCTTTAACAGGCAGAGCCTGCGTAAGGCAGGGGCAGCTGCCCCGGGCCCCCCAAATCGAGTAGAAATTTTATTTTACGTTTCCTTCTTTAATGAACTTTCTTTAAACAAAATATCAGTACAATGTAAAATCCGTCAGTTTTATCTTAACTTCTTCATTAATCTATCGTATAACACAAAAAATCTATATTTCGTAAATCCATGGCTTTCTACGGCGTAATTCAGCTAAATTTGGCCAATCAAAAGCTTTTATTTTTACATATAGCAAAATGCGATATGTTTACAAAAATACAGGCTATTGATTGGCTTAATTGAGCCATCGTAGTAATTGTGAAAATTTTGCTGAATTCCATCTTAATATCAGCAAGGATATGAATTTTTCGCAGCTACATGAATGACAATCAGAAAACTGCATTTGGTATGATGGACATGGAATTGTCAATCAATAAAATGGACGGAACAATATTACGTCTGACAATTGGAGGGGGGAGGGACTTTATAGCTATTTTAGGTTCTAGTGAATTTTCTTGTTATGTTATATATAATAAGGTGAAAATTTTAAATACCTTCATAAATCTCGGTTCTTCATTACTGAAAAAGTGAAGCCGCCCTAAAAGAAGTTTTTGACCCGGCCCCAATTAGTCTAAGTCGGGCCCAGGCAACAGGCACTTTTTTAAAACTGTAACAGACTATTAAACTTTTTCAATAAAATATACGGAAATAATAGTCTAAATTTATGTCAATAGAAAGCCAAGGACTATTTTTTTCTTCCCTAACATATTTTCACTCATTTCAAAAACGTTTTTACTGTATGACGGGGTGTTAGGTGTTACAGTGGTTAACGGGTTGGATTATTAAAAATATTAAACGGGTTTGATACCTGATTATGCAACAATGACCATTTGAGTTTTAACTCAATGGAGCGTTTATAGTGATAAATTATATTTAATATGGCAATACATATGACGATATTCGATATGAATGTATGATAATGTGGAAATGTAAAATATATTTAAAGCGTTGACGGAAATAAATTTGACTTCAATAGCACTAAGAAATAAACTAAGCTTTTATAATAATAAGCGTTATGTGATGCATGTTGATGTGGTGGTTTTTGTGATGTAATGTATGAAACATGTTTGTGTTGTTTTTGTTATACTGTCGAATTTTTATTATTCATATATCGATAAATTTATGAATTTGTACTTATATATTATGTTTTTTTATTTTTATTATTATTTATTTATACATTTTTATATTTATGTAATTATTTTTATGTATGCTCAATTTTCATCATATATGATGAAATTTTCTCGGGTAATGTGCCCATTTATTAATCCTTAATTTTATTTCTAGGCTACAAGAACCAGAGGGTTTTTCACCTCGACGATCAGAGGGTTTTTCACCACATGATGAAGGCGTAAAGTTACTTAACTAGACAGCAAATTACTTAGCTTATTGTCGATTACTTAACTAGACAACAAGTTACTTAGCTTATTGTCGATTACTTATCTAGACAACAAGTCACTTAGCTTATTGTCGATTACTTAACTAGACAACAAGTTACTTAGCTTATTGTCGATTACTTAACTAGGCAACAAGTTACTTAGCTTATTGTCGATTACTTAACTAGACAATAAGTTACTTAACTTGCTGTCGATTACTTAACTAGACAACAAGTTGCAATGGATCGAAACAAAAGGATAACATGCGAAAATGAAAATACATATTATTTTATAACTTCTTTTTACAGTTGTTTCTTTTTTTTCTTCTCACAAAATCGTTACAGAATTTGTTTTCCGTTTTCTTATCTATTTTTTTAATAAGGAGAACTACGTTATCACCTGGCAACTCTTTTTAACGAGCAAAATAATTTGCAATTTTAAATACAAAAAAAAAAAAAAAAAAAAAAAAAAGAGAGAGAGAGAGAGAGAGAAACAACACAATTTTATTTAACTGTTTATTTAAATTATAAAATAATCAGAATGAAAGAGTGATTACCTTGTGTTACTCATTTTAAATAAAATAATCAGAACATCAGTATTATATAAGACGATTAACTGGATAACAAGTTGCAATGGATCGAAACAATAGGATAACATTCGAAAATGAAAATACATATTTTATAATTTCCTTTTACAGTTCTTTTCAAAATCATTACAGAATGTTTTCCGTTTTCTTATATATATATATATATTTTTAACGTATTAAGATTATTTGGTAATATTTAGTTTCTTCTTTGTTAAACAGGGCAAAAATGTCATGGAGGCGAACAGTTCAGATCAAATTTTTGAAAGACCATTACAATCAGAGATATAAAACTGAAGTTTGTGTTTGGTAATTATTTATTATGAAGCCTATTATGAATAAGAGGTCGAAATGGAGTTATAAAGTAAAACAAAAATTTTAATTTAAAGCATTTATTTAATACAAAGTAAGGTTTGAAAAAACTCGTTTTTTTTCTTCTTTTTTTTTCACTAAATATTTTGAATTTTTTTTTTTTATGAGTTGACTAGTCATATATGAGTCTTATAATGACTAGATTTACTTAGAACATGAAAGTTAAATAATATTTCATAACTATTTATAACTAATTTTGTTGCAATGTAATCATTTTTTGGAAGATTTAAAATTTCCACGATATTATTTTTTTTATTAACGGCAAACAGATTATTACATAAAAAATTTAAATTACTTAACTGAAACATCTCACGGTTTCTTTATTGCATGGACACATGATTAGTTACAGAGTCTATAAGAATTAAATCTTATATCAAGTTAATCTAGTAAGACTTCGCTTTAATAACAATGATTTAAATATTTTTTTTTTTGAAGAAAAACGTTCTAGTATACTAATTTAAAAAAAAAAAAAAAAAAAAAAAAAAAAAAAAAGAACAGCACCTGCTTGGATGAAAATGGATAAGTTCAATAGGGCCGATCCAAAAATTTTCTTGCTGGAAATTCTTTTGCGAATCCTGGTTCAACAAAAAAATAAATAAATAAATAAAAAATCATAAAACTAAGACGAAACTGCACTTGCATTTTTTAAAGTTCTCCTTAAAGGAAGATGGGCTACACAATGGTAAGGAACAATGGTAAATTAGCTGCATCAGTGATAAACCGAACGATTCGAACATTTGATGAGACATAAGTTCCTAGAACAACACTTTCAATTTAACTTAATGTTTGTAATTCGTTTTGGTAGAACATTCCTCTTGGAATGTCGCCCAAGAAGGCAACGCCTTCAGCATCTCCGAATTTCGCCAGACATAGTGACTTTCGTATATCTTAATGACACTTCCCCAAGATCCGCAGTTTGGGTGACGAAATTTGAAGGCTTTGCCAAAATTCTAAACGAGAGCTAAGCTTTAGTGCTTTAAACTAATGGCGCAGTAAAGCTTCATTCAGAAACTCATTACACGTTTTATTTTTTTATTTTCACTATACGAACAATAGTACGTAATACGTTTTACAATTAGTAGCTAATTTAACTTAACTTATAAATTAGAAAATCATCAACCAGAAAGAAGGAAATAGCTAGAAAGACATTACGAAATTTTCTATACATACAGCATTACGTTTTATGACGATATGGATGAGAGATAAATCGACTTAGCAAATGTAATACGTACTACAATTGGTAACGAGTTCAACTTGATTTGTAAATTAGAAATTGAATTCATAGTGATAAGAAAATAGCTGGAAAATAGAAACTTATTAGCTTTATGAGAGATAAATCGACTTATCAGTGTAATACATATTACAATTGGTAACAAGTTCAACTTGATTTGTAAATTAGAAATTGAATTCATAGTGATAAGAAAATAGCTGGAAAATAGAAACTTATTAGCTTTATGAGAGATAAATCGACTTATGAAACGTAATACATATTACAATTGGTAACAAGTTCAACCTGATTTGTAAATCAGAAATTGAATTCATAGTGATAAGAAAATAGCTGGAAAATAGAAACTTATTAGCTTTATGAGAGATAAATCGACTTATCAAATGTAATACATATTACAATTGGTAACAGGTTCAACTTGAATTGTAAATTAGAAATTGAATTCATAGTGATTAGAAAATAACTGGAAAATAGAATCTGTTAATAGAAACGGTAAGTGATAGTTTAGAAACTGTAAATGATAGTTTAACTTAACTTATAAATTAGAAAATCGTCAACTGTAATAAAGGAAATAGTTAGAAACACATTACAAAAGTTCCTTATATCCAGCATTACGCTTTATGACGATATGGATGAGAGATAAATTAACTTATCAAATGTAATACATATTACAATTGGTAACAAGTTCAACTTGATTTGTAAATTAGAAATTGAATTCATAGTGATAAGAAAATAGCTGGAAAATTGAAACTTATTAATTATAACTAAACTCACAAAACATTATCTTTATCATATTTAGAATAGTATTCTTAACGTAGAGCTATAAATGAAGAAGTCAATCAAATGTACTGGATTTTAAAATTAGTTACAAGCTAAACGTGATACGCGGACGGGGACTCAACTTGTTATCGCTAGACAGTACTTGATTAGAATTGAAAAGCGAGGAAACTGATCCCAAAGGTACTAGTGTAAAATAAAACTTTGGAACATTAGGCATATCAAACTATAAGATAGGTGCAAAACATTTTTGATTTTTTTTATTGAATAATTAAAGGAGCTATTTTACGTATATTGACCCGTATGTTATTCACGTTAAAGAAGCGGTTTTTTTCAATGAGTAAAGAACGAACGTTTTTAAAATTAATTTTAACCAAAAACCTTTTCATTTTTATTCTAAGAATCAACTTCCATTTCGTAATTGTTCTGTACAAAAACGATAGTTTTTTTTATCGATATTTTTCTCTCTTCACTTTTTAGGCATTATTGAGACCGGGTATTGACCTACAGAGTACAAAAAAGGTTAAAAATAAAATAAAAAAAAAACCCACAAGAACTGATTGCTCTAGCGAACAACTTTGAACCAGAGACATTGAAAACTTAATGAAAGAAATAAAAAAAAAAAGAATATAAATAAAAAGTAAATTACGGAGGATGGTGGAAAAAAAAACGAGAGCTTTTGTGTCTGTCTTGTGCCTTGTTTTTGAAAGAATAATGATTGTAGATGAGAATTAATTCGTCTCTGATTTCAGGTGATTCGAAAGCAAACGATTTTAAGAATCATGCAGTAGTTTTGTCGAAGATGACAGGTTTATTTTTTCTGAAAAGATTATAGTTTTTTAGTTTTCACTTTTTTATTATTGTAGAAAAATAGAAATGATAAAAAGAACGACCCATTTTTAAATAACCTGTAATTTCGAAAAACCTGTATACTGTAATTATATTAGCCAAATTCTTAAAGCGTGGTAAGAAAGAAAAGATGATTTAGAATTGCGTTGAGCACCAGAACTAAAAAATTATTCTATTTTTATTATCTGACACTACAATTAACTTAAAAAACAGATCCAGGACTTTTAAAAATTGTTTTAAAAAGCAAATTTTGTTTACAAAAGTCTTTTAAAAATTATGTCTTTAAAGTAATATTTTTATGAGGATGTTTGCATTAAAATTATCTAGCTCGAAAAAGATATATATATATATATTTTTTTTTGAAGTTTTATTAAAAAATATCAATTCAGTTCATAAAAACGAGTTGATAAATTTCATAGTATTTGTCAGACTATGTATACAATTATTTGGAATGAAGTTGAAAATAATAATTTACAGTGTTTGATGAATTTTGATGACCAAATATACTAAATAACTTAAATAAATTTGTGAAAGTCCCGTAAAAAGTCTGATATATCGAGGTAATTTCTGAATGAGGTCTTTTCTGATATATTAAGGGGGACTTTTAGAGATTTCTAATTATTGAAGAGGTACACATATCCACCAATGACCCCCATGGGATCTACAATGACTAGAGACAAAAACTTTATGAAATGAGTTGTGATTTTACAGTTAAACATCTTTATATACTAGTTCCACGGTTGTAAATTATATAATACAGTGTTTTACGAATTTTAACTACTGTATGAAATAACTTTTATACAAATTTAGTCAGCAATAAGTTTGATTTTCGTGTTATAAAGTAGCAAATATGCATATGCTATTTAAAAAAAAATAAATTACCATTTTCATAGAAAATAAAGACGCTTACACTTTAATTTTAAATATATTGCTGCGTGAGAACTTTGAAAATAAAATAATAAATATCCTTATAACAACTGTCTTATCAAAATAAAATTATTTTTGCTTGAAAACAATTTCTCTTCGTTATCACTTAGCCATTGTTAATACCAAAAATAATACAAAATTATGATGGAAATTTAAAAAAAAAAAAAAAAAAAATTAGGATTCGTATGTTAATTTTGCATTATTACGTTGTTTTATGAAATCAATAATTGAAATTATGTGCTAATTATTCATTTCACAAAATACAAAGAAAGGTATTTTCTTAAATTTTCAAGTAAAATTGTTGGGATAAATATCTTGGCAATTAAAAGCTAGTGCTGCATAGCAATAAATTTTAATTAAAAAAAGTGCACCCAAGAAAAACAGGCTAGCATATTTACTGATGACAGACAGATTTCTGAAGTCTCCGCATAATTTTCATCTTTCTTTTTTTACAGAATGAAAGAAAAAATTATCTATAACAGCTCAACCGAGAAGATTGGCGCTACTTGTAGCGGACGCCAAGGCGTTGAAGCCAATACACTTTTCTTTCAGCCAAGAGACAGAATGACTTTCATAGATCAGGAAGAAAGTTTTTTTTTCTTTTTCTTTTATATTATCTCGAAGTTTTTTCTTTCTTTTTTTCTCTGCATTACAGAAGAAAGATTCAAAATTTATATCCTTCAAAAAGAAGCGAAGAAAATCTGTGGGAAAATTTCTTTTTGAAAAAAGAGAAATAATATAATTTTTTTTTTTTTTTTTTTTTTTTAAAGTTATTATATTCAAAAAATTTTTTATCAGGTTCTAAACATCCAAATAAATTTTTATAGCAATAAATAATTAAAATAAGTAATTATTATTGAGACCTTTCAATAAAATTTTTATAATTATTATTGTATTAAAAAAGGTTTCAAAATCTGCTTTCTTATTCTGTAAAGAAATTTGCTTATTCGAATATTTTTTACAAATATTTTTCATTAAGCAGAATTCCTTTTTGTGTGTTTTTTTAAAATTTATTATTTTTTTTATTTTTACTATACACATATTTATAACTTCTTAAACATGTTACGTAGCCAAATTTTTCAACAAAAAATAAGCACTTTTCAAGCACTCAAAAAATATTTTTAAGCACTTTAAAAAAATATCGTAATTAACAGGGTTAGAAATTTTTTGACAATTGACGGTTTTATATTGTCTTAACTGTCATGTCAAAAATCCTGAAATTTTGAAACATGTAAAACGAATGACGGTTTCATACGTTACGGACTGACAATACGCTGAAATAGATTTGGGTTGAATTAATTGTGAAAACATTGAATGTGAACTCTGTCTTTTTGAATAATTCAAAGTGAAAATCAACATAGTAAAGGAAAAATCTCATTTTGTCAAAGGGAAAATTAATCACTTTTTAAAAACACCCAATTAAAAAAGCACATTTAAGGGCTTTTAAACGAAAATAGAAAATAAGCACCTTTAAGCACTTTTTAAAGACTCTACGCACCCTGTTCTTTATACAAAGAAAAATGTATAAAAAATAGATATAAACATTACAATTTTTAACTTCTTCTGACAATGATTCCAGATCAGCGGTTCTCAAAAGATGTTCCCTGGAACCTTAGGATTCTTTAAAAGGGTTCCGAGTGTTAGAACTCTAACTAGAAATGATTTCTGACAATCTGTTATTATATTTACAGTCAATCAACAACCTATTATTTGTCTATTTTTGGTTATTACGATTGAATTATTTAAGACATATGTCATCGAAAAAAACAAAATTTGAATAAAAAATTTAATCACCATACATTGAATAAATTACGAAAGGGTATGCATTTGTAAAAATTTGCATCAGCAATTCCCATTGAATTTTTTAATTCAAATAAAATAAACAAATTCAAATATTTCTCTGATAACTATTTTTGTATTTTTTCTTCCTTTTAATTCAAACTTTGGTTTATTTTATACATTTTTTGTTTATGCAAAAAACCAAAAATAGTTCCAGGTCTGGACTAGTTGCTGTTCCAGACAAATTTATTCAATTGTCTGTCATTAAAACGAATTTTACGACAATTATCAACCAAAGGAAAAAAATTTCGATCAGTTTGGGTTCCAAAAGTCGAAAAAATTCGGAATTACAGGTTTAGATTATTCAAACGAGAAAATTTCATTCTTCTAGTATCTTACGTTTTCCTTTTTTTTCTATACTTTTTCTGCTCTCCTTTTTCTTTATTTTTCTTTCTTTCTTTCTTTATTTTTTTTAGTTAATTTACGTTGATTTCCAAATCATTAAAACGTAATATCAAGTTTAGAAAAATGAGCATTTTTGGACCGTAAAAGCTGCTCGTGACATTTGTGTTATATAGGCAGAGGGTGCCATAGCTGCAAGAACCGCTTGTGAATGCCAAGTTCAAATATGGAAATTTTTTATCTCAAAAACGCTTCTCAATCTGGTCTATATCTAAATTCGATGAAGAGCATAGAGTAGAATGAAGAGCGATAAAATCATTAATTTAATTTTATTACAAAATGGCTACGTCAGCAGAGGCGAATTTTTGTACCCTTATTGTTGAACCCTTACAGTTCAAATCAATGTCGATTTAGCTATATTTACATTCATCTTTAAATTCCAGCCTTACTTTTTGTTTTTGTTCTTACAATCACTTTTTTTTTAAACTTTACAAATCACATGACTAACATATTGTGCTGCGTAACCTAGTTGACAAAGGAACAATTTGAGAAAATAGAATAATGCCATATAAAAAATTTTAAAAAAATGACGGTAAATTATGACAATTATGCTCATCATTTAAAAATTATGCTTTTTCTGTACCAGATTAGAAATTAAAACTTGAAGTTTGGAATTTAAAATAAGAATTAAATTTTAAACATTATAATAATATTATAACTCAAAACTTCTATAAACGGCATTACAAAAATGCACTTATTTATTTTTTTTATTTTTGCTTCCATTGAGAAGGCGCCATCCATATTTTGTTGTTGAGTCATAATTGATAAACGCAAAATAGTAGAAATTGATATCGAAATTCTTTTCTCTTGAATTTCATTGATCAATAAGTATGTCAATATTATTCCGCTGATAAGAAATCAAAAGAATCCAGAGATCTCATAACATGTTTCAAGATGTTCGTTTCTTCTTCTCTTTTTTTTTTTAAAAAATCTACGTTTTTATTAACTTGCTTTGATGTATAAGGGAGTGGAATTTTTCAATAAAAAATTTGAGCATTCAAACCTGCACAAATATATGAATGAATAAGTGTAATATAATTTCGACCACTTTCTGCCTAGCTAACTAGACCTTTGTATCTAAATAAAGTGAAAACGTTTCCTGACCACCCGAAGCATAATTTACCGTCATATTATCACAATAGAGAATTTATCGTCAATCGAAATTCCAATCATGTAACAGCGATATTTTTTATTATAACGGTAACGATATCAACTCACGATAAAATCGTATATACGATAAATATTAACGCACGATAAATATCGACAAACAATTATTATCGATAAATACACACGATAGATATAAAAAAAAAGTTTACACACGTTATATGCCAAAAAATATTGTCACATAAATACAGAAATAAAACGACACGCGATAAACGAGGAGTTCATTACTTCTTTTAGTGAACATGAAAATAACGTATTGTTTCAAAAGAATTGTTCATTTAATGTATAAAAATGTGTGACCTCATTTATGTTAATAACACAAAAACGAATTTTTTTTTTATATCTCTTAATTTAAATATTGTTAAATTTATATAGTATCTTGGTAAATTATGATCATTGAAGATGCTTTAGAGAAAAGTACTGTTTTTATTTTTCATTTGAGCAAGAAAACTGCTAATTTCAAAAAATTTCGAAATAAGTTGAATTAAAAAAAACGCGATTTATCGTATAATATCGATATTTTTGGCAATATCTCGCGATATAGAAAATTTCTTTATCTCCCAGCACAATATACAACATAATATTTGCTTACTTTTTACCTGAAAGTTTATCAAGCATTCTTTGACAAGCTGAATAGCATTCATTTTAACAAGCATTCAAACAACTGTCCCAAAACGCAATAATTCTCAAATTTATAGAATATTTTAAGCAGTCAGTAGAATTATAAATAGGTTACGTAAACTGAGTTGTGATTTAATACGAACAGGATAGGATTGTAATAAATAAATCTCAATCTCTGCCGATGAAGAATATCAAATCCTGGTACTTATGTATTGTTTTATATTGTACTTTTCTCAACTAATCCCCGCTTAGACAATACTCGATTTTAATGATTTGTTAGAGTGGTATTGTTTCAACCTAAAAATGTCTAAATTTAACAGAACAATACACTTATCAAGATTCACGCAATTTTTAAAAAAAAATAATAATAATTAAAATCTAGACCGCACACATTGACAACATTGTTAGTTGCTTTTCAATAATGATGACGCATGGTTTAGTAAATCTAGATCAAATCAAATAATCCTAAAATGTGGTTACAAGGTTCGTGGGACATCAGTAATTCAGAAGATAGTTTTAGATTATTCAGTATGTTGTAAATTATTTAAAGAATAGTTTAACTTTAAAAATAAATGTTTTCAATTTTTTTGTGATAGAAATCAGAATTTTTTTTTTATCTTTTTGCTGGTCAGAAATTTATCTTCGCGATATTGAACAATAAATATCTGTGCAATATAATAAAAATATAAGATATTATAAAAAATATTGAAAACTAAATTAGGTTAATATAAGTTGGCATTTCTCAATAACATTATTATTAATTTTCGTAAAATAATTTCGATAAGTACTTTTAAAAATGTATCTTCTGTTAAAAAGTCCGCATATTTCTGAGTTTGCAATGACATGTGATTTGCATTACAAATTCTGAGATATGCGGACTTAAATTAAAATAATTAAAAACGAAAATTATGAGAAATTCTAAAAAAGAAAAAGTGCTATTTTTATTGAATTTAAAATATTTGCTACATGTACAATAGTTAATAAATGATTTAACCTTGAGAAAATTAAAGCAGCTGAATAATAGGAAGAAAAGTAAATTGCATCGCTTTTTCTTTTTGTCATATTTTATAATTATTTTTTAATGCTTTCAAAAATGAATCGAGAAACACTTAGAGAAGGTCGGGTTCTTCAGAAAGATTGAGAATTGCACCCAAGAGAGAGTGGACGCATCTGAACCAGGATGGGTAGCCAAATCTTTCAACAAAAAATAACTATCGGTTAAGTACTTTTTAAGCACTAAAAATATTTTTAAGCACTATACATTAACAAAATATAAAATAATTTACATAATAAAATAACTAGTTTTTGATAAAGAACTTTTTTTCTTGATTGTATTAAACACCATAAAAAGATCGAGAGAGTTTTCGGTTCGATTTCAAAGGGTGGAAAATGAAGACTGAAATTGAGAATATCTTGCAAAATGCAGCAGAGTTTGCACGTGAGAGTGCAAAAATCTCACCGAACGACCTAGCTCAGTATACGCACATGCGGACCCTTAAGTACATATTTCATCCAACATGAAAAATGATTGGCGCTTTCATACGCGACGGTCCGCCGAAATGCATTGTGTTTAAATGAATTGAGAAAACGTTGAATATGAAAGCCACGCTTTTGCATAATATGTGGCGAAAATCGACATAGCAAAGAAAAAATTCTCAATTTCAAAAAGGGAAGCACTTTAATTAAGCACTTTTCAAAAACACCCAATAAAAAAAGGTCCCTTTAAGGGCTTTTAAAAATCGAAAATAAGCAATTTTAAGCACTATTTAAAAGCGCTACGCACCGTGTAAACACGTACCATTTAATGGCGTACAAATGGAGTACATAATGAAGTTTAAATAGCGTAGGCTGCCTAATGTTGCACCAGATGCTCGAAGATTACAGTAATAGATGCTACGCGACACCGACAAAGCAGTGACTGTCATGGCAGGAGATCTTTAACAGATTTCATAGACTCGAAATACATGATAACTCTGAAGGTTACCCTTTGGATATATAGGGACCAGAGAATCGTTCTGATGCATTCGATCCGCCCCCAACACTCTTATGCAAAGCACCACCTACACTGTAAAAAATTCCAGATCAAATTATGCTATAAAGTGCCGGCACTTGGGGTGCCCGTATTTTATACATCTGTAAAATTCATTGGCATCCGGGCAGCACGATTCCATATGCCAACGGTCCTCAGCCTTAAGCCAGGGAATATTTGATTTTTCCCCTCTCTCTGGGAAAAAAGATTCTGTGCAATGACGTCAAAAACAAAATAGGTCTATGCGCATGTACCTCTTCTGGAAAAGCACAGCATGTTAATATGCAGCATCGAAATGTTCGAAGCTAAAATTATTATGCTATCTTCATTAATCAAAAGAAAAGATTATTATCAGCTAATTTCCTTGGTTGGAGTATTAACACATTAATTTAATAAAGAGTTCGTGTGCGATGCTAAGTAAGTCTAATTTTCTTAAGAGTACCCATAGTTTTTTTCACCCCCATCTATGAAGTTTTAATGCTTTTATTTTTGTTTGTTTTTCCTTTAAAACTCTTGCCCAGATAAGGTGTTTTCCTTTGAAACATGTTGTGCACATTG
The DNA here is from genome assembly GCA_949128135.1 of Parasteatoda lunata. Classification (NCBI taxonomy): domain Eukaryota; kingdom Metazoa; phylum Arthropoda; class Arachnida; order Araneae; family Theridiidae; genus Parasteatoda; species Parasteatoda lunata. The sequence continues at coordinate 73,189,340 of OX421976.1, read as the reverse complement.
CACTAAGTGAAATTACGTTCAATATGTAAATAAACAGTTGATAGTTGAATTATTAAACATTATAAAAAAATATTTTTTTTAAATGTTTCTTCATGTCATTGTACAGCCCTAATGCGGCGTAAATAAAGTATCTATTACCTATTAATCTCTTTATAACAAAATATCGTGCGTGACTTTAGTTTTCGTCATTGTTTTTTCTATTCAGTTAATAAATATATATATATCATCTATTAAATTAAATTTATTTAATATCTGAATTGAAAAAAATAAACAATATATTTCTAGTAACAAAATATATAACATCTTAGTTTTAAAACACCTTTTAATTTCATAATGTATAGAAATTGGGAATTTAATATTTGTTGTTACTATTTTTTTGTTTTGCTGCGCCAGTATATTTTTACATTTAAGATAGTATGAGTAACTAATTAGTTACATATATTTTAACGTTTAAAATATCAATCTTTATATTTTCAAACACTAAGTTTTTATACAAATCCATTTAATTAACATGCACAGGTGTGGGAAAACCAGGGACAATTTCTTCTGCCTGAAAAGTGGCATCACAATATTTTTACTGCAGAAGACTAAAATATATTTTTAAATTAGAAAGAAAAAAAAATTGAACAGATGCATGTTTATTAAAATTTAAATCTCATGAACTCATTTTAATGCTGATGCATGAAGAAATTAATGTACTTATGTATTTAAGGGGCAATAAATAAGTGTAACCAAATTATTTGTGGTGTTTAATTAAATGTGGATAATGGGGAGCATAATAGAAAAAGTGTTTTTCTGACTCCAAAGATTGATAATTAACAATATTATTCTTTTATTGAAAATTATTATTTCTAACAAATTATTCATTTTCCTTAATGTCCATAATATTTCAATTTTAATATCAAATTTTTTTATTAAAATTGTTTAAAAATCGTAATTTATCCGAAATTGTTTTCTTACTCTTACAGCAAGTACCTACCTATTGAAACATAAAATTTCTCCATTAAAACAATGTTGGTATTCTATTTATAGTAAATAATTCCAAGTTTGAGTATATTTATTCGTTAATCAAATACCCCTTTGATGGAATGCTTATGTCCTTGTTGTTTCTCTGATTCATTCTAGTTATTAAATAATAAAAAATTGTACTTAATGGTTTATATTTTTCTTTAATGCTAAGATTGACTTTCTTCCTTTTTTTTTTTTTAAATTTTCAGCTACATTTTTGCAGACAGCTCTCTATTTGATGGGTGTGATGATTTTTCTACTGTAAAGAGATTTTTTATTCAGAAACTAACTTTGATATCTAAATTGAGGACACTGGCTAAGATGAACTAAATATCACAGGGAAACATCTACAGTGAAATCACCAGTGCAATTAAGACAATGACAAACGCTAGTGATAGATCATCAAACAAGGTTTTTACTGATGTACCAAGTAACCTCCCTAGACCAGCGGCTGCTACTAATTATCACAGGTTTCATAATAGTTTACTATGCTCTACATTATTTATAGACATCTTAAGTCTTTTTTATTCTTTTCTTTTTGAAAAAAAGAGCTGTGGTAATAGACTGAAATTTATTGTACTTAAGGATTTTCAGCTGCAATTTTCGTTTTTTAATATTTTGAAATTTCTGTAACCTTTATATTTTTTAAGCAATTGATTAAAATATAATATAAAAAAAGAAATCTGTATTCATGAAAATGTCTTTGATAAATTACATTTTTTTGTAAAATAATTTCCATGCTTAAAATATGCATTAAAATTTTGTGAAATGTTATACTTAATCATATTTTATAAAAAAATTCATTGATGTCTTAAACAATTTTGTGTTAAAATAGTGGTCACATATAGTAGTAACTTAAACTACTTTCTTTGTCTGGGAAAATCATTGAACATACATAGCATTATATTAAAGTACTCTATTTCAACAATGCTCATTCGAAATTGCTGTAAAATTTATAAAAATCTTTAAAAATCAGACAAACAGTAAAGGCATATTGAATTCAGATTGAACACTTGTTGAATTTAGTTGCATACAACAACGAGCAAGTTCATTTCGGCCTTGAGTGAGATTGTTGCCTAGCACATTGCAGGTTCAAGTGAATTTGTTTTGAATGCCTGTGCTTGCTCAGTTTTATATTATTTTAAAAACAAATAATTATGGATTTTATTGGACACGCTATGCTGTTGATTTGAATTATTTTCTTTGATGCCTTGAAATTCACATAATTTGATATTAAATCTATGTAGCAAAATTTTTTCCTCATTGTTTTATCTGGTAGATGAATTTTTTATAAACAAATAGGATAGATTTGTTTTGTATGGTGTGTTCTGTTTTGACATGCTTTCATTGAAATTCACTCAATTTGATTTTAACTGTATATAGCAAATGTTTACCTCCTTTTCTTTTATCTTGTATAATTTTTTAAAAATATCCATTTAATTTTTCTACTATGCCTATCAGTCAGCTTACTAAAAGGCATATAATATATAAATTATTAGTCTAAAGGGAAAAATGCTTTAAGAATAATGAATGTTTTTTGTTTAATGAATGTTAAGAATAATGAATGAATTTGGCAGATCAAGTTAATTACTGCTAATTTCTTATTTCCCTAGGTGTAGATTATTTTTTCTGCCTGTATGCATTAATTAAGTTTTATATTTGATCTGAGTATGAGAGACCAGAAAAAAATACAAGTTATTTTCTTAACTGTACTATTTTTAATTATTGATTTCTATTTTCTTCATAACTTTGAGGTTTATTTCACCTGTGCATATTACAAAATGTTTAAGTCTATTATATTGTTTATAAAGTAGAGATCTTAAAAGTGCTTTGAAATTAGTGTCCATAAAAAATAATTGCAATTACTAAAATATATATTAATAATTTATTAAATTGTTATTCTTTACATGCAGTCGACAGTAGTATTATTTAAACCTCATTTACAAATCCAAGTTTATTCTGTTTCAAATATTAAAAATTTTTTATTTTCTGTTATTTATGATAAGATATTTTCTTCTGTAATTTTATTAAAATTGTATTTCCAAAATTCTGCTTTCATCTACTTTTCAACATTTATTTTAACTGCATTTAATGATATAGTTTATTCACATTGCTTAGCAATTAGCTTTTTTTATAGTTTTAGTATTACATGTTTTATAATAGTTTCATAATCCACAATGGGTATTGAAGAATTGTAGTTTTTTTCTTTCTATTTAATGAATAAACAAATGTAAACTTTACTGTCTAGGATCGGCACATACTTTTTAATAAATTTTAAACTTTGCAAGTTAGGAATTCTGCAACAATATTTTTTAAAAATAAAACTTCCAATTTTTTTTATATTTAACATATTTTATTTGTGCCAATGTCTTTTTTCCCATTACCCTATCCTTAAATTTTTTGGTCCCTGATGATCTACAAAATATTAAGAAGTGTTAATTTTTGATTTCTGGTGAAAAAATAGATAAAATGTAAGTAAGCTTATATGAACTAATTTTTTTATTCTGCCTTACTCAATAGAAACTCAGTTTTCCATAGTTTTTTTTTTCTTCTTAACACTCTACAAATCTAAAAAAACAACAATCATAGGCATTCCATAATTTTTATATTCTTTTTCTTTTAATGATTATGCAAACATGATAGCTACATAAAAATTTGACTAACTGTAGACTTCAAAAAATTTTTATGCAGCTTTCATGTTTGCATAATTATTAAAAAAAATTGATAAAAGAAAAAGAATGTAAAAATTTTGTAATGCCTATGATTGTTGTTTTAAAAAAAAAAAAGTATAAAACTTATGTAAACTGGATGCCATCAAACGTTTGTTAAAAGTAAATATTATAAATAAAAAAATTTTTCTATTGAGTTATAGATCTTGTATTTATCCCTTTTGAAACCTTTATTTTCCTGTACTGTACAATTTGCATCTTAAACAGTTGCCCTAAATTTCTTTTTGTAGTTCATGTGTCCTGTTGCAAAGGATGACTCAAGTTTTACAGAAAAATTGATTTAATTATTGTGTTGTATTTTTTTAAATTAAAAACTATAAGGATTATTACAATTCATATTATCTGTGGAGTGGAAAATATCTAAATAATAATGTAATGTAACACTTGTGAATTATTAATAAATAATTTGTTCTTTATTAATGTGTTTCTTTCATGCTGCATACCTAAAATTTTTAATTCTACACTATTTGCTTTATTTACAAAATTTTTTGGTAAATTTCCTTGTCTTATAATCAAAATTTAGATTATGTTTTTAGAGATAAATTGAAGTTCTTGATGTCTTTATTAAATAATATGTTATTATAAATAAAATTTTAAACTTCCGAAAATTGATAATTTTTTTCAAAACTAATTATTGATCTTTCAAATAGTTCTTAATGGGAAAATTACCTTTTTAAAATAATCTAAACTGATATTTTCTTTTTTAGTAATTAATTGAGCTCTTCAGGATGAAAATTTTCCCAGGATTAAAATATGTTCATAAAAGGAATAAATATCTTACAGGTTAAAAAAAATTCTTAGAAACAAGCGATAAGATATTCCCAGATTAAAAACTTCATTCTTATAAAAAATATACAAATAGAAAAAAAACAGTAGACATATTTCAAATGCTCAAAAATAGGCACCAATTTTCAAGAAATACTAGACTGGAAAGAGAAGTGATTTGAAATATAAAATGTGATGATTTGTATTTTAAATCGCTTGTTTCTTCGTATTCACGCCTGTCAAGTCTATAAAATGCAAGCTTTAAAAATGTCGATTGTTATTTCCAGCGTATCTTTTTCTGAAGAAGCAAATATTTTAATCAAAATATGTCTTCTAGGTTGTTTTGAATACTTGTTGCATATTTAAAATAAAGTAATTCACAAAAAAAAAGTATAGTATAATTATTAAAAATTAAGTAATAAAAAAATTTTAACTTTTTATTTAATTAAAATCTGAACATTTTTAAATTTAAAAAATCAGAATCAATCGAAAACTAAAATTTATTAATAACGCTTTTATGTGTGATTACTTAACTTGAGATATCGCCTGCCAAAATTAATTAGCATATTTAAGGTTATTTAATTTAATATTTAAGGCCCCTCAATATATTAATTAAATATATTATATTAAAAAAGTCGGTACGTGCCTTTGAGTTGCCTATTTGTATGCTGTGTAGATTTTGTGAATCATTACTTAAACTCCTATCTTAAAGTCTTTATACCTAGAAAATCTCATTTATAGCTTAATATTTATAGGCTTATACAATTAGTCCAAGTACATATATATACACACAATTTCTTCCTCACGAATACAAAATATATATATTCGAATTTTTTTATCTTTATCTTATTAAGAACACTTGTTCCGAATTGTAGCATTCTAACTTCTTGAGAATTAAAGATTCATGCACTTTCATTATCTATTTTTAGAATTTATTGTACAAAAATGGTTTAGTTGTTATTGCTTAAAACCAATTACAAAATTCTGTAATTTTCAATGAAATATTTCAACAGTTTTTAAATTTAACATTAAATAAAAAAGCTCCTCAGAAAAGAAAAAAAATACTCCAGTCACGAGATATATTTTTTCCTATCTCTGGTGACCATAGTTTTTTATGGTAAGAAAGTCGGTGAAAGTCCTTTGATTTCACCTATAAAATAAATTATAAACCGTATTTAAATTATATTACGTAAGGTGCTTCAACTCCAGCACTCACTTTGGTTTGGAAAAAAAAAAAAAAAAAAAACCACTAGAATAGCTCAGAACTAAAAAGTAGATGCAGAAGGGCTGGCAACCTGTAGTTCACGAGCTTTGACCCTTTTAATGTACAGTTGCAACTCCCCAGTTCCATACGAAAAAATTAATAGTTTATTATAAAAACTCAGAAAGCAGAAATTGGCATATGGACTGCTGATGATCTACAAGACAACATTTCTTTATTTATTTCAAATGGCAGAGGTGAATTGACATGTTAAAAAGCAAAAACACAGAAACAAAACAAGAAAGTACAGTCATTTCCTCAGGAGCGCACTTGCTTCCCAATAATAGAATAACTATAATTCTGTATCTAAAGCAGTTTATTTTAAATCAAATACATATATGAGCAAATACTATAATACTAAGTCAAAAAGTTTTATGTAGCTCTCTAAAAACTGAGAAATCTTATAAAGTACAACTTTTGGCTCTTCCGTTTCAATAGGTTGCCGACCCCTGACTTAGGGCCACTCGAGGTCCAGCATAACGGATTATCTAAGAATAGCATCCCTCATCCTAGGATAATTAGAGTTTCAGATACACTTCTGTGGAATAGAAAATAATTTTATATAAATACCACTGTCTTAGACTTACCCTGTGAAATTAAGTAATATATGCAATTATAATTCTTAGTTATAACTTTACTTCTATTACAATAAAAGAGTAGTTTAAATAAATTGTTATTATGCGTTGTTTTTTAGGTTATTTTTCCTTTTATTACTTTTGTATTTTTCCTGCTTAAATTTTAATTTAAAATACCTTAATGTTCTATGGCCATTTCCTTTTTGATGAGATAATTGAATACATATATTAAATTCAATGCTAACTGAATGGCTATAAAAATTGTAATAAATACTACAAATTCTTTTAATTACAACTAAATATGAATTTTTTAAAACTTATTCTTTTGGTTATTTTCTGCTGATATTTGGGTAGTTCTCTGCTATAAAGCTTAAATGTCAGACTATTAGTCCCCTCTCCCAGATATATGAATGAGTTATTTGCTCAAAATATATTTTGAAGATTGCACTTCAGTTTATTATAAGTTTGAAGTATTATTTGAAATAATTTTTTTATTAATAATTTAACATTATGTAATCTAATTCTTTCGCTTGTAACCCTTACCAGTTACAAATGCAAAAAATTTTAATGCTTTTGTTGTTCAACCTTTACTTTTTAAAATACCTGTAATGCTGTTATTATGAATGAAGTAGGTAAAGTTTCTTGTCTTTAAATAGGTTTCATATTGAGCAAAAAATTTGAAACTCATAATTTATATTCCCTCACTTGAAATGATTCAAAATATTTCAGGTTTAAGAAACTATTATTTGTATAAAAGCATTGCACATGTTTTGCAAAAGAAACTCAAAAACAAATATCATTAAATTGAGACAAGTTTTTTGGTGTGTAAAAATGAAACTGAATAAGTAAATTGGACAAATTGAAATATTGATTTCCTATAGTGAAATATTTGAATACATATTATTATTTAAATCTATTAATGAAAATAAACTTCAGAAGCAGTTAATGCTATTCAGGCAAATAATACAAAGTTACATAATTGTGATGGCTTATATTATACAGATAATTTATTTTTCTAAAAATGCACCAATAACTGTCTTTATTTCCTATTATGGTAATTTAAGAACATATTTTATTCACAATAAACTTCAAAACCAAATAATGTTTATTTCCACATTCTCTAACTGAATGACATTCTTAAAACGCCTTTAAAAACATAAGAATCAATTTTAAGTTAAAAAAAGATATTTTTATTTCACTATTTTTTTAAAGCAGTTGAGGAATGACATGGAGTTCAATACATTCAGAGACAATTTTATTTCAAACAATTACTAAATCTAATTAAACTACTGATTATTTACTAAAACAATAATTTTCACTTTAATAAAATACTTTAAAAAATTTTAATATTTAGCTCAACTAATCTGTTTTCTTGGCAAATGTCTTCTCCCATAACTTATTATATAAAATAAGAAATGTCTGACATAATTTTTTATCGATGTTGTCACTATTCGAAATTAGCCTATTTGTATTGAGATTTACTCATTCAACTTCCTATTTTTTGATACATTTATTTCAGTCACAAATCTTCAGTGTTAATAGTGTAGAATTTATTTATTTTGCACAATTGAAACTATCATTTTTAATTATATTATGTGCATAATTAGAAGGAAAAAGAATGCTTATATTAAATTATTACAAAAAGTTTTAACCAAATTACCCCAGACTAGGTTAAGCTGTAATATGCATATGCCTTTATTAATATATATGTAATGATATCATATAAACAAAAATTAAACCCCAACAATTTGTTTTCTTGTTCATGTACTTATTAAATGTGGGAGCATTAAAGTTCCCATTCCTGCGGCCCTTTTGTTGAAATATTTAAGAAATTACTTTATTTTATTTTTTTGTATTTCATTAATTATTATATGTTACTTGTTTTATTTTTTATATGTTTATTTGAATGTGTACTCAATTCATTAATTAAATATTTGAGAAATGACTCAAGATTCTATTTCAATTTTTGTATGTTTATTTGCAACTAACAATAATTTTATAAAATATAATATTTATTATCTTCCATTTTCACTACAAAATCTTTATCATTAGTTTATTTATATCATAATTTGTTAACAAAATTAAGACTACTGAAAAAATTTTTGTTTTACTTATACATTTTTATGCGAATATGTATAGTTTCTGATTTATATTTATTAGAGAAATAGTTAATTTTAAAGCACAGTTTAATTTCCTAATTCCAAAAACAAAAAAAATTAGAAATTTAATTTTAACTGATATAATTTGAACATTTCTCTTAGTAGGTTTAAGCTTTTTTTCCTTGATAAACTCCGGATAGTAATAAAATCAATAGATATTGAACTGTCCGAAGAATGTCGTATGGAAAAATTAGAGGTCTGAATACTGAAATATCAGATATCTGAAAATACTCATTGGTCGCCAAGACCATGCAACCAAGTTATAAGCTACAATATAACAACTAAGATATAAACTACAATAATACACCTAAATAAATATCTTAGTCATAATGATAACAATACATCTAGTATTATACTGAAATCATTATCAATAACACAATAAATCAAAAAAATAACATTGTGATTATAAACAATGACTTATGTACAATATTAGTAAGAGGTGAAAAATATTATTTGGTACCAAAGATATTGGCCAATGTTAAAATAACATAAATTATAGAAATATATTTTTAATTATTATATTATATATCATAAGACATTTGTACTTTAAAGAATTTATTAGGAGTTTTAATTTAAACTAAATGAAAACTATCTTAGTAAAAAAATATCTGAATGACAAATTCTTAGTAATAAATTCCTTTATTTTTTAACTTGAAAGCTCTGGGATTAGCAATAATTATTTTAATTATAAATGGAAAAAAACTTATAATTTAATTACCTTTTTTGACTAAAACCAACCATTGCTTCTCCTTGGGTGCATTTGAAAGATAAAAAAAAAAAATAATTTAATGTTTATTATTGAATACTAATTAATAATAATACTTTTTTAAATATATATTTTTTATTGTATAAAACATTCTATCCTGATATATCAATCATAAAACAGTCTTCTGTTTCTGAACCAAAACAACTGGTTTTATCAGTTGCTGCTGAACTAATATGTTTTTCTATAGGAAACTCCCATACATATCAGAATTAATGACGTGAATAAAATTTATAAATGCTATTTAAATTTTAATATATATAATTATTTGTTTAGTCTTCGCTAGTGCCATATCTACAGTAACTTCTCTTCCTGGTAATAGTTAAATCTCTTTTCTGAAGCGCATCAACTTTAACTAAACAATTTGCACATGGATGTTACAACAAAAGTTGTCAAAAAAAATTTAAATACTTCAATTTAAAACTTTACGTTTTCGGGACATAACAGAAAAACGTTACAGCACAGCATTATTCAAATCTTTTACTACTGTAATATTGCAAGACACGTGAAACATTTATAATAATCAATAAAAATCAATACTATTTAAATGTTTATATCATCATTGCACGATTGCATAATTATAATTTATCAAATTCTAAGATTGATTAAGGAACGATGAGGTAACCTCTATATATTCCGAAACTTTAATTAATGCAGGGATAAACAAATGGCACACACACTATAATGAGATATATGGGGTGTTAAATAAACAGTCAACGTAAAACAATTAATTGAAAACAGAAAATATATTAAAATTTGTCAGTTGTAAATACAGACAAAAGTTTAATGAATATGATAAATTACTTACTTCACTGCATTATTAATTCACAATTTTGCGCTATATAGTTTCAACTGAAAAAAAAGTAAACATGGTTGAAAAGCTTTACTGCTTCCCGCTACATCACAGCGCCTCAGAAGAGTACATGGGATGGTGCGCGCGCACAATTCAGTTCTGACGTCATTGCACAGAATCTTTTTTCCCCGAGAGAGGGGAAAAATCAAATATTCCCTGGCTTAAGGCTGAGGACCGTTGGCAGTTGGAATCGTGCATCCGGGCACACCCGTAAAATCCATTTTACCCTAAAATCCATTTTATACCGTAATATAATACCGTAATTTTGACAGTAATATTTATTTAATTAGAGTGATTCAGTGATTTAACGGAAATTATTACTGTTCAAATTACTTAATGAGTTAATAATTAATATGGAAAGAGTTTATACATATAACATACCACATTTGAAAATAAAAAATCTTATTACAAAGTTGCAAAATATGTCTTGGAATTTTTTTTCCCCATTAGTTCTGAGAAATTTTTTCATCTTAACTCTAAATTTGCAAATTTTAATGCGATTCTAATAATTTTATAAAATTTAAATCTTTCAATTTTATGAAATTTCAATCTTAATACTTTATAACAAAACATTTTTAACCCTGTTTTTCGAGGCGATTTCGCCAAGGAAAAGAAGGCTATAATTTTAAATTATAAGTATACCATTTCGTCGTAAAAATTATTTAAGTTTTAAAAAGGACAAAATATCTTAAAAAATATCAAACTTTTTAAAAATTGCCACTTAGACTGGCTTTTTTTACATTGACATTTTACATTGACATTTTACATTGATTTTTTACATTGACATTGACATTATTAGAATGAACACTGAGCAGTAAATAATTATGGTATAAAATACCACCACTTTCGCCGCATCATCTGTAAAATTTATGGTTAACAGAAAATCCATTTTACCCTAAAATCCATTTTTACTGTAATATTAAACCGTAATTTCTCCACCAATATTTATTTAATTAGAGTGATTCAGTGATTTAACGTCAATTATTACTGTTAAAATTAAAATATATCAGATTTTTTTGTTTCGTAACATGTTTCTTGAAAAATGAATTTTTCGGTAGCAAGTACCTCTAGATTTTTTAGAGTAAGATTGTTAGACGCAAAAGAAATTCAGTATTAGTATTTTTTGTCTCCTTTAAATATTTATTACTTCATTTTTAAGACAACTTGTTGTTACATATTATTAATAAAACAATATATATATATACATATATATATATATAGATTCTCGCAACATTTCACAGTAGGCCAAGGGTGTCATGGAAGTTGAAGATCCACAATTTCGTAATCAACGGAAGATGGTGGCAATACGGTCATACACAATGAGTGCTGCTTTCAATCTGGATCTATTCGATCTGAAGCTGTGTAAGTTTCAAACCAACACCGGGGATCGAACCCCAGTTTTTCACAATTACATCTCAGATCATTAACCTCTTCGAGACGGGCGAGTAATATATGCATTCTCAGGGTGTCGATAATCATGGTAAAGAAGATAAAACTGATTGTCAAATTAGCTATGCCCAAACTTACTCAATGTTTACATTACTCAATGTTACATTACTCAAAACTAACTCAATGTTTACATTAACTCACTTTTTCTATACTTCAAACTTTAAATTAGTTACGAAGGTAAAATAGAAATTGCGATGAAGATTTTCTCCCGTGGTATAGGTTCCTCTTAACCACTGAACCATCACACTGTTGTTAATGAACTATAATTTACTATAATTTACTATAACTATGTTTTTAACTATAATTTACATCAAAGTTAATTCACAACTTCGAGTGACAATACTAACAAAGAAATTTACGAATAAAAAGTTAAAAAATAAATTTAAAAAATTGTTAATTATAGTTTACAAAAGTTTAAATAAAAATATTAAAGTTAAAAAACTTGTGAGTAAAATACAAATTCAAAAAAAAAAAAAAAAAAAAAAAAATTAACAAAAAAAAAATTTAGAAGAAAAATTTTTATGATTTGCATTGAGGATATCGAATTTAATCCTTTTCATCAGTTTTAAAAATAAGATACATCAAACTTGATAAAGAATAATACAGTTTAGTTTAAATAAATGTTTATAGCTACGCTCTTTTTCAAGAGGGAAGATAAATTTTACATTTAATGTATACTGTATTATTTTAAAGAAAGTAAACAAAAAGGTGGGGAAAGTCAGCAGACAAAACAAACCTTGCTCCTCCCCAACACACTGTAAAAATAGCTTTTAAGTGATGAATAAATCACAGGCGCAGGATGAAGTGGCATTGTTACCAGAGAAGTCGGCGAAAATCACTAAATTTAGAGACATACTATAAAAAAATAAAAATAAAATTCATTTTCATGTACAAATATAACTGAAGTACTTGTTGACGTAAAAATTTAGCTTTTTAGAATAAACCTGAGAAATTGTCAAAAAATAACACTGTACTTTTCGTTAGTTTTAAACTTACTATTAATAAAAACATCGCAATTTTCTTATATTTCAAACCCGAGGTTTGAACTTTTATTTTTATGAAAAGCAATAGCACCTTTTGCAGATTTAGGGAAAAGTGGCACGTAATTTTCATAAGTGTTTGTCTACTATTAATAGACAATATCACAGAACTTTATATACTGAGCTCGAGTCTTCCGGCTGTCCAGACATTTTGTGAAAAGTCCGTTTTTGTAAAATTGTGAAAAAATTACTCGTAATTTGTGAATATAAAATAAACGTTAAGTGACATTCTTTCAACCAGGGTCCGCTTTTGTGAATTTGTGCAAATAGGGTCCGTTATTGCAAAAAAAAAAAACTTTTTCAAGGAGTTTTTAAATTGTAAAGACATACAAGATAATGCTAAACACTGTAAAATTATAATTAAAAAAATTAAATTTTAAAAAATTAACAGCAATTGCAGCTACTAAATTAACGATGTAACATACAAATATTTGGTACTTAGCCTATACTACTGAACGCAGAATGTTCATTTCGGACGAATAAAGGAAGAAGCGTCTGCCGAAGACAAAATTTAGTTCGTTTACGTCTGTCCTTCTCCCCCCCCCCTTCCTGGCAGGGGTTTATTCGATTAAAAAAACAATAATGAAGATAAACAAATTTGTGAAGGGTCCGATTAAAAGATAAATTATTTTGTGAAGGGTCCGTTTTTAAGTTAAAATATTTTGTGAAGGGTCCGTTTTTATGAAAAGATATTTTGTGAAGGGTCAGTTAACGGACCCAAATTTCTTCTAAACAGACCCCTGATTAGTATTATAAAATCGAGAAAATTATAATGCTGAATACTTTCACTAATTTTCGACAATTAATGATTTTATTTTATTTTATAACCGTCGTTGAACAGCCGACCCAATTTTATGGGTTTACGACTTCTAATGTTCAATTCCGTAGCCTTGTAATTTTGAACCAATCCAGAAGACAAGGAAACTCCTGGATCAGTAACCCCAGAGGCATTGATTTGTTTTGGGAATATGGGGGACTTTGAGACTCGACAGATTTAACGTGCATCAGTCACCATTTACAACACGGGGAGTCTTCGGCCGGCGAGGATCGAACCAACGACCTCTTGAACATGGGCCCAGCGTCCTACCGACCAGGCTATCCCGGCCTGACAATTAATGATTAACAAAAATTGCGTCGGCTGTTCAACGACGGTTATAAAATAAAATAAAATTAATGATTAAAAAAAATTAAAATTTTCATCCTTGAAACCCGGATTTATCAGCCTTTTTTTAGGCGAAATCCGTGGTAATTTTTGAAATTCAGATAAAAATGGCACTGCATTATTTGGCTACTATGAATGGATAGAGCCTTAATTTTAAATATATATTCTGAAGCCGACTCTTACTTCTTCGACTTTTTTGCTCGGTGTAATTCAGTTTAGCCAAAACTATAAGCAGGTGAATTTTATTTTATTTTTATTTCATAACCGGAACTGAACATTCAACTGAAACGAAACTGAACATCTAGGATTACCCGATTTTGAGTTTTCGGCTATCGCTGTTCAACCGTAGGTTAAACTCCGTAGTCTCGTAATTTTGAACTTAGAAGCTTCTTCTGGGTCAAGTACTGGGACAAACTAGCCTTCGAGGATGACTTTTTGATGGAACTAACCCGTATTTGCGTTACATGGAGAAGAACTATGAAAACTACTCACTGCTAGCCAGATGGCAAGGGGATTCTAACCCATGATTTATTCTTGCTTTGAACATAATTTACTGTTTATTATTGTGGTCGGTGCGAGCCGGGAGCAGAATTCATCTCCGATCAGACCAGCCAAAGCTGGGATTCGAACCTGGGTCATCTCATTGTGAGAGGAGTGCTCTCCGCGCCGCAGCTCGTAAGGAAATTATAAATATATTTTTTATTTTATATACCGGCGTTGAACAGCAGATCCAAGTCTGTGAATTTACGTCAACCAATGTTCAATTCAGTAGCCTTGCAATTTTGAAAACAGTCCATAAGACAAAGGAACTCCTGCATCAAGTATTGGAACAAAGCCTTTGTAGAGGACTTTTTTGCGACACTAACCCGCATTTGCGTTGAAACCTACAAGGTTAGCCCGGCGCCAAGGGGATTCTGACTTATGATCCCTCTACCACTGAGGAAATTTTATGTCAGCACTGTGGTCACTGCGAGCCGGGAACAGAATTCGGATCGACTAGCCAACGCTGGGATACGAACCAGGAACCTCATTATCACGACGAGTTCTCTATTCCCTGAGTCACCGCAACTCGTAAGGAAATTATAATCGTTCTCCGAATAAACTGAAGATCATTGAAAATTATGTCTTACTTAGTTAAGATTTTTAAGAAATTCGGTCGCTTCATTCGGTCGCTTTTTTTAAAAAAAAAAAAAAAAAAAGAAGAAAGAAACAAGTGTTGACGAGCGATAGTGAGCACGAGATGCAGTCTTAAATAAGAATAAAAGATAAAGAATAAAATAAGGAATAAAGTATATAATAAAGAATAAAAGATACTAATCTATAAAAAGTATTACAATATAAAGGCTGGTATATTAAACAAGATTAAGAGGAAAATAGTGAGCATACAGGCTCAGATTGGGAAGAAATCTAAATAAACTGCATAAGCAGTTCAGGGAGTTAACCACCTTAGCAGCAAAATGACTTGGGCCGTCATTGGGCCAATATTTAGGAATCGTGGCTCAGTAAGGGTTCAAAGGGCCATTATTTTTCCGATATTGGCCCTATGTAGAGTTTTCCGATTCACCCGATATTTTACATCAATATACAACCAATATTTTTCTTAAATATAATTGTCAGATTCACCCGATATTTTATATCCATTATTTACCCAGTGTACTATATTGGCCAATGTAGGCCCTATATAGACCATTCTAGGACCAATATAAAAAAATCTACACATTCCAATATTGGTCCCTGGGACCCATGACGAGCTAATTTCGAACCCAACTGGGGCGAAGGTGAAATTTGATAAAGGATCTCTTCTGGTGTTTAAAAGGTAAAATATAATTAATTAAATTTTTTGGAAATGTTCGATATACACAGATGTAACACAATCGGTTTTAAACTTAAAAACTAACATGACAGTCGAAAAATTTCTAGTTTTTTTTATTTTATTTTGAAAACACAACAAAAATAATGCATAATGGAGTGCTCTTATGTTAATTTCGTATAGAAAAATTTTAAAACTAAAATTGAATGCTCAGTGAACATTCCTGATAATAATGCTATACATTCCTTGGCAGATTTAAAGTGACACAAATATTTTTGAGAGACATGAAATATGATTGAAAAATATGTCAATGAACTGTGGCTCACCGCATTAAATAGTGGTATAGGCATTTTTGTTTTGAGGAAATTCTTACTTTTATGAGCAAAATAGGTAGCATTTTGTTTTATGGCATATTTGTGACATCAGTGAATATTTTTTATTTTTATCTTATTCAAAAAAGCACAAATTGCTATTAATCCTTATCATTCCAGTCTCTCAAGTAGTACTTGCTGCGTATTAGATCTCATTTAATTATGTCAAATATAATCTCATTTCTAACAATAGAAAAAACAAATTAGGAAAAAAAAGAAGGAAATATTGCCTATTTTCAAATATTGCAAAATGTAAACAATATTCTTTGATTCAATGATTTTTTATATTATCAAATACATGTACTATGAGTTCAAAGAATTGAATAGATATGTACTTCTATTTACAATAAAAACGATACATGGATGTGTATAATACATTAGATAAATTATAGATAGTTTATCACAATCAGATATTATTAATATTCTAAATATTACAATATTATTAATATTCTACAAATTTTATCCATTTCAAAATATCTGTCACATTTAGATGTATGCACGTAAATTTCTAATAATATGCATTCAGATATAGCAATATAGCTGTTACATATGTATGGCAGATATTCAAATCTGTGTACATGTATTTAAAAAAAAAAAAAAAAAGTAAAGTTGATCATCAGATGCTGTTTGTGCATTTTTTTAGGACAGGAAGCGTGGACTTTTTTTTTTTGGAAAAATTATACTTTTTCTTTCATATCAGGAGATTTTTCCTTTAAAATTATTATTTTTTATTTATCGCCTTTTAATTATTCTATTTAATTATTCGATTTATTTATTCTATTTAATTATTTTTAATTATTTATTTGAATTATTTAAATAAATTTATTAAAGCAATTTAGTTTAGAATGCAAATATAATGCGCAATATTTTTTTAAAAATCTTTTTTAATTAATATTTATTGTATAAATATAGATACAATGATTTGTAGGTTGACATTTTGTTTTTTAAACGTCTCATTAATACACTTATCTTGCAGATGTAGGTCGCTCTTACTTTTTATTTATTTTTCTTTCTAATATAAGCACCTGTAGAATACCATATTTTTTTTTTTTTTTTTTACGTTGTTCTCTATCGGAAAAAGTAACGAGTCGGTATTTTGCAATTAGTGTTGTGGAGATGTGAACTGTCGGGAGAAATCCAGAGCGATCATGTTTTCTGGAGTTTCTCCAAAGTAGAATAGCTGTTGAGTTTTCATTTCTTTTTGTGTTTTTCCACATTTCAAACGATAATAAAACTTGCAGGAGGTTGCTCCTCAACTCCCACAAGAGAATTATTATCGTTCCACTTTTGTAAAAATAGTTTTCTTGAAGTGGAACATATTGTACATGCCATGCTTGGGAAAACATATATCATCTCTGATGAATGACAGATTCAATGTTTATTCTAATTAATATGAAAACGATAGTAAATTGATAATATCTAATCCGAATCTGGCAACGAAATTTACAAAGAACTATCTGAAAAGTGAGCTGATAAATCTAACTTAATAAGGGAAAAACCATTTGATAAGTAAACCTATTTTAAAAGCAACGCATGCATGCTCAGTTTTCAATTCCACAAGTTTATATTATTATTTTAGTTTTTAATGATGAAAATCGATTATTATTAAAGTTATTTATGATGAAAGTAGAAAAAAATTAAGAGACGGATATTTATAGATACCGTACATTTCGAATGTTAACGATAACAAATATAGACGAATAATCATAACGAACATTAACGATAACATAATTAACTAGCCCTGCCCGGTGAGCAGATGGTCTGCCATTTTATATAAGTAGAATTTAAAGATTTCGATATTTAAAGAGTAGAGTTAAAATTCAAATGAGTAATGGGAAAACATTTTAATATCGTGACGTACTGTCAAAAATACATAGCATTATTTATCCATTTAACCTATTTCTACATTGAAATCAATATTTTCTTTTACTCAAATAAATTTTAGCAGCATTCACAATAATATCGTATCTAAGGTGGTGTTATATTCGATGCACCTATACGTATTATCGGTAATCGTTGACCTATGTAAATCAGAACATAGCGTTGTTCTAAATTTTGGCGAACTTGGCTTCGAAGTACCAATAACTGATAAGTACTGATTTTTAAAAAAAATTTTTTTTACTAAGTTTATCATATTTTCTTTACAAGGATAATAATATTAATTTTGAGAATTTAAATTTCATGACCAGAAAGATGTGAACAATTAATTATTATTGTTAATAGTTGGTATTAAAATGTTTTAGCATTAGAATTTAAATTTAAAAGCCTTGAAATTGAAATGTTTTTTTTTAATTTTTTATAAAGGATAAGAATGTAAATAAGTTGCGAATAAGAACGAACAAGTCGTGTTTAATATTACCACTGACTGTGAAATGCTTCGATAATTACTATAATTTGTGATAGCCTGCATATTTGTTTCTAGCATACTTTACTCCTGCACTTGCATTTTTGATACTGTACCCGCCATTGATACTTTGCCCATACCGGAAAGAGGCTGTTGTTTACCTAGACGTACATGAATTAGTACGTTATGTTGTCTACAAATCACTTCTTAAAAATTTTCTAATTAATGAGAAGAAAAAAAAAGAACGATACAAATCAGCGCTCTTATTCTGAACAAACAACCAGACAGAGACGTGGTGGCTCAGGGGTAAGAGCCCTCGCTTCCCAATGATGTGATCTGGGTTCAAATCCCAGCGATGGCTGTTTGATACAAATTCTACACCCGGCTCCTCTGATCAGACTGATCACAGAGCTCTCGTAAAATATTCTCAGTGTAGACGGATCATGGGTTAAAGTCCCCTTGCCCTCAGGCTAACCGTGGGAGGTTCTTGTGGTTTTCCTCCCCATGCAATACGATCCTCTCCAAATGCGATTTAGTTCCATCAAAAAGTCCTCCACGAAGTCAAATTCCTCCCAATAATTGATCCAGGAGTTCTCTTGTCTTCTGGATTGGGTTCAAAACTACAAGGCTTTGGAGTTGAACATTGGAAATCGTAAACTCATTATTGGGTCTGCTGAATATATATATATATATACATATATATATATATATAATATATATATATAATATATATATATATATAATATATATATATAATATATATATAATATATATATATATATATATATATATATATATATATATAATATATATATAATATATATATATATATATATATATATATATATATATATATATATATATATATATATATATATATATATATATATATATATATATATATATATATATATAATACGATCTGTTCTGAATCTGGCAACAAAACTCATTAAGATTTAACTGAAAACAAAGATGATTAATTTATGGTTAATAAAGAAAAATCCTTTTTATAAGTAAACATCATTTTTAAAATTCACCTGCATGCCAAGTTTCCAATCACGCTCATCATCTCGGGCATATATTGTTATTATTATTTTAGCCAATGATGATGGAAAATGATGATTATTATTAAAGTTCTTCCTGGTGAAAGTAGATAAAGTTAAAAGATGGATATTTAGAAATAATTATCAGAAAAAACTTAATGTTGATTTTAAAATACCTATTAGGCATTCTATAATTCCTCATATAGAAAATTCAATTTACTCGGCTTATTTTTCTAAATACAGTGCTTTAACCCGTAATTATGGTTGATTCAATGCATAGGGCAGTAATTTATTCTGTGAAATATTTAAATAATAGTTTTCGAAGGAAAATAATATTTCTAAATAATTTTCTAATGTTTCGATGCGAATTAAAAAGATTAGTTTTACTCTTATTAATTAGAATGCTATTTAAATCAATCTTCAACAAAGACCTTCAATTAAACAGCCATTATTTCAAACAAAAAGTTTAAACAAATACACTTATTATTGATTTATTACATTTCAGACTGCTAAAAAAATAGAGGACTTTCTTTTTTTTTCTTTTAAAAAATAAGAATTAATGCAGTTTATCGTAGGCTCTGTCGTCATATGAAATAAAGCGCTTTTGCCAAAAATATGCAATTTTAATAACCTTGTGAGTTAGCAATTGTTCTCATAGTTAGTAGAGTAAGAGTATTCATGGTTGTTGGGTCAAGTTTAGCCTATCTTAAGCCACTCTGTGAAGACTTCCAGATGAAATTACGGTAAATGGTCAAACTATGGTACGGAAAATATCAGCACTCAGGGTTCCGCTAATTGTTTTTTTTTTTTTATATTTTTATTTATTATTATTATTATTATTTTTTTTTTTTACCGGAACATGCTACGGAACAAAATATCTGATACACCGTAATATTTATAGTGTTAAGTACCGAAAAATCACTGAATAAATAAATATTGTTGTAAAAATTACAGTATAATATTTTATGGTAAAAATTAATTTTATAGCAAAATGGATTCTATAGTAACATGGATTTTACAGATGATGCATTTAAAGTGGGGCAGTTTTTACCGTAATTATAACGTAATCATTTACTCCGCTTATTCTAAAAATGGAGCAAAAAGTAAATATGAGTAAAAGTCAGCCACTTTTTGAGAAAGTTTAATAACTCTTAAAATATTTTGCTCTTTTCAAAACTTAAAATAATGTTTGTTGCATACTAAATGATATACTAAAAATTTTAAATTATAGCTCTTTTCCCCCTTGGTTAAAGAGCTATGAAAAGTAGGGTTAAAAATATTTCGATATAAAGTTCAGGTTGAAATTTTATAAAAAATATTAGAATCTCATTAAAATTTGCAAATATAGAGTTGGAATGAGAAAATTTCCTAGAACTAATGAAAAATAACTCCACAAAATATTTTGTGACTTAGTTATATGATTTTTTATTTGCAAATGAGGTATATGTTTAAAAAATGAGCTCTTTCCATATTAATTATTAACTCATTAAGGTCCAATGACAAAACTTGTGATTTTTATATTTTTTAGCACACACACACACAAAAAAAAAAAAAAAAAAAAAAAAACGCTATTAAAATATGATTAAAATTATTCAAATCAGATAACTTGGTTTAAATCGGATTTTATTCTTATTTTTTAAAGGTATTTAAAGAACTTTTCATCTTAATTTTATGAGCATAATTATGATTAAAATATTAGTAATATTTTTTCCTATGAAAACCGCCAAGTGAAAGGACAACTATTTTCAATCCATATCTATGTTTCTAATGTACATATTTTTAATTCATATATCTGAAGTAAGAATTTAAATGAATATGAAAAAAAAAAATTCTTTAGCAAAGAAGAAATATGCTAGTAATTTTCATTACATTAATAATGAAATTTACGGCTGGGGAAAATACTTTCGTTTTGAGGAAGGTGCTATATCTCAAACTTTTCTTACAGAATGGTGGAAGGCATATTTTGAAATTCTAATTTTTATGAAGCAATAGATGAAAAAGCAAGAGATATAAAGATTTCTTAAAACTCATACAATTGAAAAGAGTCAAGAAAAAATATTCATTATACATAGTTGCTCATATGATAGAAAGAAGACAATTTAAAGCATTCTTTGTTCTACTTTTAAAATGTTTCCATTCATTGAATGGTCTTTGATTTAAGCCAGAGGGAAATTTAAATGTATGAAAAGGGAATTTTTCCTGAGTAATTCAAAACAATTTAACTATTATATTGAGTTATGAAACATATAGATCTATACAATACTTAATCATGGCATAGACTTGTTAAAGATTAGTTCGATTTCATGCCTTTTTTACAATGTAAAAAAAAAAAATTCCTTTCAAATTTCAATTAAAAGTGCGAACAGTAAGAGCACCGGTACTTTTTTACCGTAAAATGCATTTTTACCAGAGCATGTTATGAAACAAAAAGTCTGATATGCTGTAATTTTTACCGTAATAATTACTGTAAAATTACTGAATCACTCTCATTAAATAAATATTACTGTAAAAATTACGGTGCAATATTTTACGGTGAAAAAATTGATTTTACGGGAAAACAAAATTAAAGAATGATGCACCATAAGTGCTGTTAATTTGATCCATAATTAATTACAATAATATCGTAATCTGATCCGGATTTTTTTTTACAGTGCAGTTATTTAATTACGAAATATAAAGTTCTTATTACACTTATAAGGGTTTTAAATTTTAGATATCACCAGGGAATGCTGTTTTTTTCCATAATGTAATTTATATTCGATAAATAATCAGGGCTGGAGAGTTGAACTCAACAAACATATTGCAGGATTAGGCATCGGCAAAAT
The DNA here is from genome assembly GCA_949128135.1 of Parasteatoda lunata. Classification (NCBI taxonomy): domain Eukaryota; kingdom Metazoa; phylum Arthropoda; class Arachnida; order Araneae; family Theridiidae; genus Parasteatoda; species Parasteatoda lunata. The sequence continues at coordinate 73,167,183 of OX421976.1, read as the reverse complement.
TTACGCAACTTCAACTCCACTAAATAGATTAAAAGTTTAGTCCCATAGGCCAGAAGGATAAACGAAGCTTTTAATCTTATGAAAATTATTTAAACTATGTACAGTTAGAAAAATATTACTGAAATGATTATTGCGACGATCATTTAAATTATAACTTATCCCGTTTGAATGTTTTTCAGCCTAGGTTTGACTAAACTATTGAAAAAATAAATTAATTTTAAAGCAGATTTTTTTTAGCTAATTTTAAAAGTTAATGAAAAAGATATGCAAATGAATTATTCGTTACCTTTACAATAGTTTCCCAGTTCTAGAATATTCTCTTCTAAAGAATCCTCCTGTCATGTTTATAAATTTGCGAGTTAGTTTGTATACTCTTGATAGCTAGCTCTTTTTCTTACAATGATTTCTTACAATTTCAATATTTTGCCCAAATATATTTTGTAAAATTTATTTCTGCAACTGTCAGGGACATGTTATTTTAAATAAATACTTTAACTCTTATGCATATTTAAATAGAAAATTATATTTACGTGGTAAGGATATTTTCCGATGGTTTGGAGAAAATTTTAATCGAGTATACGTCGAACGTTTTAATTGTTAATTCCAGAGCTCAGTAAATAACTTCGTAAAAAAAATTACCCAAACAAAGTAATTTAAAAATAAAATAAAATTCATTCAACATTTTTTGTTAATATAAAGTCCTTTTTTTGTTGTTTTTTTGAAACATTGAGTCACTGCGTACTTTTTCCAATGGTGTTATAAAAAATAAAAAAAGTTACACTCGTTACATAAAAACGGATTAACTGTCGGAAAAATTTGATATTACACTATCATTTTTATTAACATTAGTATCTCTTTTTACCTTTATTTTTTTTATGCCAGGTTTTTATATTAAGTATTTTTTTTGTCTTTTGAAAAAATATAATGAGAGTTTAAAAAATATAATTTGAGTTTACTTCATTTATTAAAACGAATATTTGTTTTGGTTTTGCAATTTCTTTTAAACAATACAATAAACATTTCGTATGTCTTAATCAGCGTGCACAAGCGGTGATCTTTAACATTGTATGTATAATTCATTTAGCTATTCAAAAAATTAACTTACAAAATTTTGAATATTTCTTCACAGTCTATACATATTCAAGCCACCTGTTCAATGCCGTTCATAAACCCCGAGGATTTCTTTGTAATAACTGTTATTTGATTGGCATAAAATTACTTTTTAAGTTGAAAATAGAATTCCGTTTGCTTACGCTTGTGACCCCATTTCCAACGTCCATACATTTTTCTTAGGATTAATTATTTAATAATTAATAATTTTTCCATTAGTAAACATAAATAATTTTGCTTCGTAATCATATTTTTTAAATATCATATAAAATGAAGGGTATATTGCTGTATTAAATTTTGTGAGTTTACGACAGTAATTTAATATTTTTGCTTACCGCAAACGGGCTGATATATTAAATAAAATTTGTGCATGCATCACATTGCGCATTAAGCTGATCGTTAAGTTCTTAATTATTTAACAAGTCTCTTTAAATGTATTTTATAGAAGCACCTTAAAGTTTGCACCAATTTAATTAGCATATATTAAAAATGCAGCGTAATAAGGTGATATAATTAAATTACGTTACATAAAAAGTACAACTCTTTCAGTTTTAAACTCTCCTTTTAGAAAACAGTCAAAATCAAAAACGTATTAATAGTTGAGTAGAATAAGAAAATAAATAATCCAGTAAATAACTTTAAATTATGGACACAGAACTATTTACAAGAAAACAATACCTTTAAGACTTTAATTGATTTGATGGCATTTAAATAATAATAATAATAAATACAGAGACGAATGCGGGAAATGTGCTTTTCCGACTAATAAAAATGCTCCGACAACAATGATAAATAGTGTTAAACCATTTTTTAAAAAATATTATACAGAGAAATTATTAAATTACAAACATTATGCATGCAAATTCAGACATAAAACAGTACTCACCAAAAAAATGAAAAAGATTTTTTTTCCAAAACTGAGTAAGTTATCCTATAAAAGTGGGGATCATACTGCAGACGACAAGGGTTCTAAAGAGGTCGGGGGTGATTCCGAACTCCGATTGGGGAAGGGATGTACTGCCATGCTTTAATTAGAAAATAGTCTCCAATGTCAAGAACTGCTAGCCCCTTTCTCTATGCGACATCTGTTTGGGTTGTGGAACGAAAGAGCCGGGAGAATATTTTCTTTGAATTTCCGCTCTTCTGAAAGGTTGCTTTAGGAAATGGTGCCAGCGAAGATTAATCGCCAACAATTTCATTCTCGTTTTCGCCAAAAAGGATTTGATCAGACAGGAATTCTGTTTATAAACAGAGAGAGAATCGTGGGATTTACGGTAATGTGCTAACCTTATCTCAACTAAAGCTGCATATTTTCGTAGAAAGAAAGATGAATTGGTTGTTTTGTTCTTTAAAATTTATTTCTAAATGGGATAAGCTGATAAGAGGCAAAGGAAACAAAACTTTTGATTAATAATTCTTTCTCCGTATAGTTTTTTTTCTTCTTTTTTTTTTAATTTACTGATCGATAAAAAAGAAATTGCTATTTTGTACTTCAATTACTATTTTGTTTTTCCATTTTCTACATATATTTTTAACTGATGAGTTATCTCTTGAGATTTTTTTAAAACTAAATTCGCGATGTAAAACAATGTAATTACTTGCAAATATTTTATCGTTTACATATATATATATATATATATATATATATATATATATATATATATAGAGAGAGAGAGAGAGAGAGAGAGTTTTCCTCAAGCACCGCGCTTAATATACATTTTTTTAAATAAATAAAATTAAAATAGTACAGATACTGGGGTGACGCAAATAAATATTTAACAAACAAGCTATTAAAATATGTCGTAACAAGACTGTAGAACAGTGGTTCCCTAAATGATTGTGGCCTTCTTTTGACCGAATCCCAAGACTTAATGAATAAATTTCATTAGCAATTGTAAATATATTAATTAACGAAATACACTTGTAACGATTTAAATTCTTTTAATCATTTTAAAAATATTAAGCGAATAAAAAAAATTTTTTATCATATCGTTTTATTATTATTCATTTTAAAATGCATTTTATCTCAAACAATTGAAGTCTAAAGTGGCTTCTATAGTCTAGTTCTAAATTAAAATTTAGTACATGCATAAACTGAAAAATGAATAGGATGAAATATGGTTACCATTAAAAAAAAAAAAAAAAAAAAAAAAAAAACTGAAAAGGAAGAAAATGCATATTTAGAAGGAATTTCTTTCAGATAAACATACTTCTTCTTTATTGTTGAAATTAGTTGTTTTTATTCCAGGCGAAATACTAAATAAATTTTTCACAAATGCATAGATCTTTTTTCATTATTCCATCATTATATTGTTAATAGAAAAAAAAAATAGTTTTTTTTTTTTCTATTTCTATTATTATTTCTTTCCTATTTCTATTAAAAACATTTCTTTCTGCAGAAGTATTTCAATTAAATCATTTCATAAAAATAACGGAAATATTAAATAAATATAGTATTATTATTTAAATTTAATTGCGAGCTTCGAAAATAATAACTGGTTCAAAAAAAGTTCTCTACTCTCGGAACCCTTGTAAACTGTGAGCATTTAGGAACCGCTGATGTAGAAGGTAAATTGGAAAAATATCAAATATATTGATAAATTGTTCGAATAAAACCGTATTTATACTCAAACGACGTTCGATTTTTTGTACCATAAAATACTTAAGATAACAGATTTTCGTTAAACCATGCAAAATCACCTTTACTCGAACTCTGTATTTTATATAAACTTGTGTATAAAATAATTAGAGGGTGTATTTACATAGGGGGTCGTGAATCGTCATTCATTCTTGGGAACTCGAAATAAAATGGGAGTTTAAAAAAAGCGTTTTATTGACTCTTTTCACTCATTGTCATTGGAAGTTGTTTTAAAGATGCTCTCGAAGTAATTTTCTTCAAAATAGAAAAAAAAATTAGTTTTAGTTGCATTATCGGAAATGATCAGTTTAGATAGGATATTATAATAGGTATTAAAATTGCATTGAATTATTAAAAATAGAAAACAGTATTTTATGTATCCGTCGTTCAAATGGAAGAGCCACTGTAAAGGGGCTTCACTTTGGTCGTTCTAATAGGAAATTGTAATAAAGAGAGTACACTAAATTGGATATATACATGAATTATTGTACTGGTCAACACAGTTACTTTAAAGAAACTAAATCAAAAAGCGAACTGAATTGTATAAGAAACTAATATCCTGCAGTGCTGCCAGACTATTCTAGTAAAAAAGTAATGAGTTAATCTTGCTAATTTTCGGCCTTCAAAAAGATTGTCTCGCCAACAAATTACCAAGAAAAAACAACAACAGCAAAAAAACAACAACATTAAAATCTGTTTTTGAGGAATTTTTCATTGCTCAAAATATGTATATATTTTTATGACTAAGAGTTAATTTAATGTCTACGATTCATTCCAACTATACAATTACTACTTCATGTTGAACATCAAACGGTTATTTTAAAAACTTCATAACTAATAAAGAAATGCGCATTTTTCAAAAGAACATTTCTTTAAACCATAACTAACACCTGACACTGCAATTTAGAATAATTATCCCCATTCAATTCGGAAGATTACGACATAAATAATACTTGCAAACCATAAATTTGAAAAGAAAGTATACAAGTAAAGACATATAACTAAAACTAACATTTTAAAGATTAGAATGGAAGTTATATATTAAATTTTACTAACACAATGGCGACTTGAGAGTCCTTACAAAGGACAAGTTTTAAATAAGCTAATTGACGACCTTCAAAACATTTCTCTTTAAATCAGTTCCGCTTGAATTATAATAGACAAAGTGCCTCAGTGATAACTGCATCTTTATAAGACAAGATATGGAAGCCAGCTTGTATATGCAAATATATTTATTTTTAATTTTGAAAGAAGAGGCATAAAATTAAAGAACACTTAATTTCCGTGGTTTTAAGTCTTTAGAAAGCAACTCAATTTATTTTCGGAAATTTTACTTGCGAGGAAAAAAAAAAAAACATTTCTTATCAAAGGACTTGGGCAAATATTTGGCGGTTTTGTTAAAGGAAAACATAAACTAAGATCATTGATTATTTTACACGTTAATTGAAAACAAAGAAAAAGTTAGATAAACTATATATATATATATTTTATAATGTACTTGACTTCTTTTATAGTTCTAAAGACGGATTTTTCTTATCTCTTTTAAATTGATAATAAAATAAATTTTTGCCTGCCTAATTTTTAAACACGTTTTGTATTAACTCGTGGATATGCGAGGGTGTGGGTCAAATTTTGCAATCAAAATTCGGAAAACTTGCCGAAATGTTTTAGAGCTCAAATTTCAATTAGAGCCCTATGCTTAATAAGAAGACAAGTTTCAACCGTTTTCTAACTACTGCAAACAGAATTAATAGCCATTTTATCGCTAAAGAAAATATATCATCAAACTTCAAACCACTTTCTGACTAACTAGAGTTTTCGCTTCTTTTCTGAAGCTTTGAGCCAGGTGGCAATAATAGTTTGAATCATTTGCTGATTTCTACCAGTGAAATTTATTGACATATTATCCCCATTGGAAATTTTATTTTATTTTATAACCGTCGTTGAACAGCCGACCCAAATTCATGGGTTTACGACTACTAATGTTCAACTCCGTAGCCTTGTAATTTTGAACCAATCCAGAAGACAAGGAAACTCCTGGATCAGTACCCCCAGAGGTATTGATTTGTTATGGGATTAGTTCAAAATTACAAGGCTACGGAGTTGAACATTAGTAGTCGTAAACCCATGAAATTGGGTCGGCTGTTCAACGACGGTTATAAAATAAAATAAAATGAAATTCTAAGAAAGGCCGGGATAGCCTGGTCGGTAGGGCACTGGGCCCATGTCCAAGAGATCGTGGGTTCGATCCTCGCCGACCGAAGACTCCCCGTGTAGTAAATGGTGACCGATGCACGTTAAATCTCTCGAGTCTCAAAGTCCTCCATGTTCCCATAACAAATCAATACCTCTGGGGGTACTGATCCAGGAGTTTCCTTGTCTTCTGGATTGGTTCAGAATTACAAGGCTACGGAGTTGAACATTAGTAGTTCTAAACCCATGAAATTCGGTCGGCTGTTCAACGACGGTTATAAAATAAAAAATAAAAAAATAAATAAAAAATAAAAAAAAGAAATTTTAACAACATTCCGACAGGTTGCAGTGTTCAAATTTTAATTGAAGTTCTCCACTGAATTAAATAACAAGTTAAAATTTTCTTGCCGCTAAACGCCGAACTCATCTCCATATTATTATATAAAAGGAAAGAAAAGAAAAAAAAATTATTGACAATAAAACCATTTTCTGACAAATGCAAACTAACAGATATAAAGTTAAAAAGCAAAAATAATAAAAAAATTAAAAATAAATGGAAATGTATGGCTTTAAAATGGCTCTATACATTTACAAACATTTTACAGGAAACTCAAAAATAAAAAAATTAAAAAAATCTTCTTTGGCAGTTGAAAAAGTATAAATATTTTAGTATATGTTGGAAAAACTGAGGTCTATGATTGCCGTTAGATTTTATCCTTAAAGACATCTCAACTTTCTACTTAATAATAATAATAATAATAATAATAATAAAGTAACCTATTAATATTTGATGATCGTAATGGACTCCTACGATGTTTTTGCTCTCAATTTGATAACAAAAAACTGTATGTACTATACAGAGTACCATAAAGACCGTTCTTAAAATAAATGTATCCTTATTGAAAACAAATGCGAATGAAAAAAATTTATATTTAGGTGAGTAAAAAATAGAAATATGGACAATTTACAATAGAGGAAAGCTGGTGTAATTAATATCAAAACAAGTTTGATTGCAGTTATGGAAATAAATAGAGTTTCTAGTAATCGTTTTTAGCTCTCTTTTGTTTTTTCATGCAATCAATCCTGCCGTATTGTTTATTAAATCTGCTATTACGTACTGCACAGAGAAAAAAAAAATATTGGTAAAATTACCGTACTTGCATAACATTTAAAAAACATTCAATAAACGTTTAATAAATAATTAGTTAAACATTTAATAAACATAACATTTCTTTAAAGAAAAACTATTTTAGTAATAAAACCAAAACGTATGGTATTTAAGCCATTCATTTGATAATTTTCTAGTATTTTTTCGTACGGTAAAGATTTATAGAAAATTCCGGTTTTAATTCTTATTACCATACTTTTTGTGAATATACAAACCTGAAAAGTAACATCAACAGAATAAATGGTTTTAATGCCCTGAAGTAACATGATTAAATTACCAAATTTTACCACACTTACTACCAAACAGCATGATAATAAAGCCATATTTTATTATTAATTTTACCAAAAGTTACTACCAAAGCCCTTTGGTAGGTAAAAATTACCATGGATTTCGATAATTCTATAGGGACAGAAAAACGGCAAATTTTATTACATTCTGGTAGTTTTGACCATACTTTCCTCAGTATGTGGTTTATCAGATTTTGAGAGTATTTTTGTTCTTATTTTTCTTTTGTTAGATATTAATTTGCAACCTCCAGTGTGTGTAATTTTTTGCTTTTATTTTTGAAAAGGATCCTAAAAAATCTCGCAATTCTTGTACTATGTACATCTTTTTTCAAGAAAATAATACATAACTAAGGCCCGGATTTTGATGACATTTGCATTTTTTTGCATTTTTGGACATTTTTTGTCCTTCAGAGCATTTTTTTAGATTTATAGGGCATTTTTCTTTAAATTTTGGGACATATTTTGCATTTTCAGCATTTTTAAAATTTTTTGTTAAATTTTTCCAATTTTTATTATTTTTTATCATTTTCCATTATTACACTGGCTTCCAAACAATGAAGAAAACCTAGGGTATTAACAGGTGAAGCAACATCTTTTCAAATTGAAGAAGAATTGTCAGTAAGTGAGACCGTCTTTTTCAAGTACGCACCAATAACATCAGTAGACGTTGAAAGAAGCTTCTTCAGGTATAAAAATTAACTTTCAGACAAGAAACGCTCGTTTACATTTCAAAATATTAAAAAAAAAAATTAATAATTCAATGTAATTCTGATATTTAGTAATATTATGAGATGGAAGTTGTTATATTCATTAAAGTTTCTATACAAAATGAAAATATTTTGGAGTCAATATATTTTCCTTTTTTTTTTGTTGTTATTTTTGGATATAAAACATATTTTTCAAACTGTAATGAACGTAGAACAAGTATTGCATTGCTTTATATTTTTTGAAATGACTCATAAAAATTCTAAAGAGTAAAAAATTGTTTTAGTTCAATATTTTTACTTTATTTAAGTCATGTCATAAGGCGTTTTTAGCGCAATTTTCGCATTTCAAGGGCATTTTTTGCATTTTTTAAGGGCATTTTTCGCATTTTTTAAGGGCTTTTTTGCACTTTTAAAAGGCATTTTTTGCATTTTTAAGGGCTTTTTTGCACTTTTAAAGGGCATTTTTTGCATTTTTTAAGGGCCTTTTTGCACTTTTAAAGGGCATTTTTTGCACTTTTTAAGGGCATTAATTGAGATTTTTTAGGTCATCAAAATCCGGGCTCTATACATAACTAATAAGCTGCATAAATTCATTTATTTTTATCCAATTGCCAAGTGATAGAAAAAGGGTTTATTTAATAATCCTAATATAAATTTTATTTTAAAACTAATTCTAATTTAAACTATTTCTAATTCAAACTTGATTCTGCTACAAACATAAATGCAATAATTTTTTTAATGTATAAACTTTGATAAAGAAAATTAATAAGTATGAAATACTTTTGTTTCCTTTACTTTGTTTTTTATTTTAGTATTTAAAGTTGTCATTTTAAAAACATTTTAGAAATATATTTTTGCTTGACAAATTATTTAATCACATTTTCCAATATATTTCTTTTAGGTAATTATAGACTAACTTTAATAAATTTTGGCAAAAAGCTTAAGCAAAACAACTCGAGTCTTTAAACAAATTCGAGATGTTTTGATGACTAATAAATATAAAATAATCAAGTTTAACTAAGCTTGTATTGATTTAATCTTATAAGAATTTTTATTTAAGATATATTTCTTTTTACCTTTAAATATAAATTTATTTACAATCTTATAAATCTCAAAAACATGAAATATTTCTCGAAATTTTATAAAAATATTAAAATTATATGTTCGAATTCAGGTAGCGGCTTTTAAAAAAATTCATAAACTACTGTTTACAAATTTTTATTATAAATTTAATTTAAGGAAGAAAAATTATGTATATTTGAAAAAAATACTTTTCCTAAGAAACTTGACGGGGTTTAAAATACTTTTGAAATAGTTTCAAGGCAACTCTTATTTGATTTTTAACTAAAACTTTTTATTATCTGCTTTTCAGACAAAGATTGATGTTGTATACATACAATCTGAAATTAATCATTATTGGTAAACTTTTATTTTTTATTATTTCTCTAGTCTTAAGAAAAAAAAAAAAAAAAGAAAAAAAAAACAATGCATCTCCCCAACAGAAGGGAAAATAAACAATAAAAGTAATTATTGAACTTTTAAAACTTTACAAAAAATATTCATCATCTTAAGGAAAAAATATTAATTAAAATTGTTATTAGTGGCTTTTCATTGCTTTGAACTTTCTGATTTTATTTGTTTTAAACTTTCTGTTTTTATTCACAAGAAAACTTCTAAATAGGAAAAATTTTAAAGTTATATTAATACGTGTTAGACTGCGAAAAAATGAATATGAATTAATTACAACTATTAAAAAAAATTTATATTATTCTTCAGACAATGAATTTTAAATTTACAAGGGGAAATTGCATTGAAATCAAAGTTCATATTTGAATGCTTAATGTAGTGTCGAAAACGTAAACATTTTTTTTTTTTTTTTTAAATTCCTTTAAATATAATTTCTGGATATATGTGTCAGGAAATTATAAAAATAATTTTAAAATTTATTTATTTATATTTACAATGCAATACTTACTATACAAATCAGAGGTCACCTTATCAATTTTTTTTTTAACCCTCAACACTTTAACCTGTAAATTATAATTACAAAGTATTCAAATATATCAAAATGTCTGGCGTCGGTTTTGGTATATTACATTCTTCATTAAATTGCACCCTTACTCTTTGATTTTGTTTTTGCTATTGTAGCTTTTGAAACTTTGCATTTGACATGATTAGTATACTATTACTGCTTGACTTTACATTTTCCGTGACTGACAAATTACTGTTTTGAAACTTTACATATGACATGGCTTACTAACTACTGCCCCATCCTTATCATTTTACAGGACAAACAAGCAACTTCTCCTTCATGGTTTTATTTTTTACCTAAATAATATTGGTTATTGATTTCACATGGTTTTTACAAACTATGCTCAAGAATTTTACATTTTGCAGGACTAACAATTTATTGTTTTGTGACTTTATTTTGAGAGGACTATTCCTTCATGATTTTACTTTCGTGATTTACTTTGTGCTGGACAGAGAAACTATTGCTGTGAGAATTAACATTTCACATGACTAAAAAATAATTAATAACAGATTTATTTTTTACATGATGAACAAACCATAGATCAATGATTTTGTAAATTACATGAAAAATTAACAATTGCTTTGTGATTTAATAATTTACATGTTAGCTATTTCTTGTTGTTTTTACTTTCCAATGGAGTAACAAACAATTGTTTTGTGACTATTTTTTTACAAGACTGTCAAACTATTGCTTTGCGATTTTACTTTTTACTGGACTAGGAAACTAAAATGCCGTCAGAAATAACATTTTATATGATCAACGAATTATTGATTGCGGTTTTGTTTTTCATAAGACGAGCAAATTAATGATCAGTAATTTTAAATATTATTATAATATTAAATATTATTACTTTTAACATTTTACATGTCTAGCAAAATATTTATTATAATTTTACTTTCTAAATGAATAAGAAACTATTGCTTTTGGAATTTTACATTTTTCACGCGTTACATTTAAGATGAGCATTCTAGCTAGTTAATGTGCTTATTTTTATAAAAAAGTACTATTTCAAAGTAAAATGAAATAAATGCAGTGTTTTTTTTAAAATTTTTTTTCTATTCTTCATTATTTTAAGCCAGTGGTTCCTGATTTTTTTTGTCTCGTAGACCCCTTGCCATGTTATTCGGTTTGGGGTAGACCCCTGCTTACCTGATATTGATTTTTTGTAAATTCATCAACTTTAAATGTATTTTTAACAGCTGGTATAGTGCTACTCACTGTGAAAGATTCAAATTTCTAACTGCAGTGAAGTGTAGTGTGAAAAACTTAAGAAAAAAAAACATGTTAATTTTATACATTTATTAATTAAATTCAAACTAATTTGATTTAATTAAGATGTAAATGGAATAAAATAGTGCACTATAAATCCCGTACCCCGCTACTAATATTATAATTGCGGAAATAAGTTTGTATACAAAACCGTAGTAGTGTATTGTCGGTCTGTTTATTACGTTTTCACGTAAAAACTAAGCAACAAATCTCCGTGATCTTGTGCACAGATAAAATTGGTGGTCTAGCTAGCTCAAGAGTTAACACAGACTAGGCTACAATTTACAACGGAAAAAAACTTTTTTGTGACAAAATGAAACCTTACATGCAGAGAAAATAAAAACGTACGAGGGCGGAGCTGCAGGCAACTGCTAGTTTATAATAATTCAGTTTCATATATCAAAAAATGATCCTAATAACTTAAATTTTAATAAAAGTTTTACTTCATAGCTAATTTTATAAATTATGTAGATAGATATTATTAGGTCTTTATATTATAAGGTAGTATAATGTAAGTAAATAGGTACTATCAGTGTATGTTGATTATTCCATTCATGAAATGCCAAAATTAAAAGTCACGACCTACTTATATGAGATCCACTATCGTTGACTCCCATTTTCATTTCATGGACCCCCAATTTTTTTTCACTTGACATAGACCCCTTGCAGGTTGTCGTTGACCCCTGGAGGTCAATATAGACCACTTTGGGAATCACTGCTTTAAACCTATGGAATGAATTATATTGGCAAATTTCAACACCTATATAAAACAACAAACCATATTTATAAGATTTTATGTACAATAACCTAGCCACATTCTGTCGTTCATATATTTGGTCAAAATATATGAAAATATGTTATTATTTTATAAATGTGAGATCTATCTTGGATACGTTTCACATTTTTAAAATAATATATGAATAATAAAAAATGAAAGAATAAATGAATAAGAAAAAAAAAATCGCCAAACTGACGATAAACACGTAAACATTGGCGATTAAAAGCGATTACTATCGTTGCGTTCTGCAGAGTAGCTCTGTCAACAAGACTCGTTGTCCATCTTCAGTGACGGGCAAAAATGGGGAGGGGGGATCAGAAGGGGAGAGCAGTTAAGTCAGCATTCTGGCGGCGGGGGTGGCTCACGGTTCTACGATCGGTTGCCGACCACGTGCGCTTTCCCTTTCCTCTTTTTATTCTAGAATGATGAGCAAGGAGCTAGTCCCACCCATCAAATGTAACAAGAGATCATCACGCTATTGATGCTGGGTAGCAATTAGAAGAATTTGTGCGGGTTGGTCCAAAGATGAACCATTCTTTTCAGAACAATAGATATGAGTCTTTTGTGATGACGTTCGGGATGAAAAGAACGATAGGAAAAAAAAAAAAAGTTCTTTTATTAGTCGTTTTCCACAATGTAGAATGTCATTCTTCTGTTTGGAGGATTAGTTATTTTTTCGAAAAGGAGGAGGGAAAAAAAGTAGAAATTGAACCTGGTGGAGGGGTGTCGTCAAGGTTAACGATGATTAGAATGTTTCTCAGAAGTATGCTAAATGCGTAGTTCGTCATTTACTAATTTTGAAAAAATTGAATTGGGATCATGGTCTATATTTTGATCATGATGCAAACCAAGAATGCGGTGTCAAATATTTTGAAACAAGGGAAAAGTTAGTCACGTTTTCGATTAGAAGTTAATGATGTTTTCAGTAAAGTAGTTTATGTAAAAAGCCACTAAAGAAATGTTTGTTTTACATTAATTTTACAAATTTTATATTTAATGACTTTATAAAGCTATTTTTTATTTCACTACATAAACTTAGTAAATTATGTATAAGAGGCTTGGTGCAATGTAGTAATAAGCCACGCTTTTTTTTTTTTGTGGGAAAATTTTACAACGAAATGTAGGCGTTTTTCAAGTTTCCGGAATTTCTAATTACAGCACAATACAACGAAACATCTTATAGCCTGCGGTAAAAAATTGGAAATTTTCACCAAAAAAAGCTATTAAACACTCACCCTAACAATTAAAAACTGTGACTTATCATTGACCTAAGATCTCCATGATGTTGTATAGCGTCAGGCTATCAAAACATTGGCAGGCAAGAGTTTGGCCTTTCCTGTTTTAGTTAGTGCTGATTTAAATACTTACTATTTCTCATTTAGCAACGCGTATATTTGTTTATTTAGCTGTGCGCGTAAATTGATCACTTTGTCTAATACATCTTAAAATAATTTTTAAAAACTTCTACGTCAATTGGAATTTACTCCATTTTGCTCGACATAGAATATGCCAGTTAGTTCCATCAAAAAGTCCTCCACGAAGCTAGTCTGTCATAATGCTAGAAGTACCCTTATCTTCTGGGCTGGGTTCAATCAATATAACATAGCTAGTCGTAAACTCAGAAATAGGTTGACAATTCAGAGTCAGTTATAAAACAAGATAAAATTTGCCAGCGACAAATATTTCAATAACGTCATTATCAGAAAAGCTATTGAAAAAAATTTCTACTTTAGAGTGTGTACCCCTACAATTGCCTTTCTTTGAAACATTTCTTTGTCTGTCTGATTTAACATATACTATTAAATATGTTCTATTTATTTTGTCTAATTTAACATATTCTACTTATTTTTTTAAAAATCTAATTTAAGATATACTCTTTACATACACATTTGACAGTTAACAAATAGTTCCCTTTATTGTGCCTATTTAAGGTTATTAGAAAGATGTTGTTTTGAAATATAATTTAAGAGATTCTTAAGTGCAGACGTGAAGATTTGTCAGCTATAATACTTTTCCCAACCTGAAGACTTAAAAACGAATAAAAATATGTCAGGATGTCCCAAGAACATATGAGGCGATTAACTATTTGGATATCTTTGGAACGTCGCCATTTTGGAACTCAGAATCTGGCTGACAGATGAGAAATTGGAGAATCTGAATGTCAACTAAATAAACACATGGCTCTAGAAATTGTCGACTTGTAATACTCCTCGGTCAACACCAAGATAGTTTGTTGAAATTGCTTTTTCGTTTTTATTTATTTATTTATTTAAGAACCCTGATTTACGAGGTTAAAAATTACGATAGTCACTCCTCAATTAGAGCCCTAACCCTTTCCTCGTGTCCTGTCTTCGTCACACGTCAAAACGTGTGACGTGTGTTTTAATAGAAAGCCTTAAAGTATTTAAATATTATAATTATTTCACATAAAAAATGTTACTTTAATGTATTTTTATGCGAAATATTAACTTTTGAAAAGTAATTAGTGAAGAACAAAAACCACTCCTTAATTGGTTTGTGCAAAAACGTAATCTTTTGCATGTGTCATGGGTGTACCTCAAATATTACTTTTAAAAGTAACTCGTATAGTATAAAAGTACGTAAAACTAAAGTAACATTTATTAATAGAAAATTTAATATTTGAAAAGTAATCAATGAAAGGCCAAATTTCACTCCTCAATTTGGTTTGTACAAAAACGTAACCCTTCGTAAGCGTCATGGGAATTACATCAAAATGTTATTTTTAAAAACAACTCCGAACTTAAAATTAAAGTAGCGATTTTTTAATAGAAAATTTAGCTTTTAATCTTTTACAACTGTCATGGGTATACCTCTGTTTACTTTTGAAAGTAACTCGTAAAAGTACTTAAAATTAAAGTAACATTTATTAATAGAAAATTTAATATTTGAAAAGTAATCAATGAAAGGCCAAATTTCACTCCTCAATTTGGTTTGTACAAAAACGTAACCCTTCGTAAGCGTCATGGGAATTACATCAAAATGTTATTTTTAAAAACAACTCCGAACTTAAAATTAAAGTAGCGATTTTTTAATAGAAAATTTAGCTTTTAATCTTTTACAACTGTCATGGGTATACCTCTGTTTACTTTTGAAAGTAACTCGTAAAAGTACTTAAAATTAAAGTAACATTTATTAATAGAAAATTTAATATTTGAAAAGTAATCAATGAAAGGCCAAATTTCACTCCTCAATTTGGTTTGTACAAAAACGTAACCCTTCGTAAGCGTCATGGGAATTACATCAAAATGTTATTTTTAAAAACAACTCCGAACTTAAAATTAAAGTAGCGATTTTTTAATAGAAAATTTAGCTTTTAATCTTTTACAACTGTCATGGGTATACCTCTGTTTACTTTTGAAAGTAACTCGTAAAAGTACTTAAAATTAAAGTAACATTTATTAATAGAAAATTTAATATTTGAAAAGTAATCAATGAAAGGCCAAATTTCACTCCTCAATTTGGTTTGTACAAAAACGTAACCCTTCGTAAGCGTCATGGGAATTACATCAAAATGTTATTTTTAAAAACAACTCCGAACTTAAAATTAAAGTAGCGATTTTTTAATAGAAAATTTAGCTTTTAATCTTTTACAACTGTCATGGGTATACCTCTGTTTACTTTTGAAAGTAACTCGTAAAAGTACTTAAAATTAAAGTAACATTTATTAATAGAAAATTTAATATTTGAAAAGTAATCAATGAAAGGCCAAATTTCACTCCTCAATTTGGTTTGTACAAAAACGTAACCCTTCGTAAGCGTCATGGGAATTACATCAAAATGTTATTTTTAAAAACAACTCCGAACTTAAAATTAAAGTAGCGATTTTTTAATAGAAAATTTAGCTTTTAATCTTTTACAACTGTCATGGGTATACCTCTGTTTACTTTTGAAAGTAACTCGTAAAAGTACTTAAAATTAAAGTAACATTTATTAATAGAAAATTTAATATTTGAAAAGTAATCAATGAAAGGCCAAATTTCACTCCTCAATTTGGTTTGTACAAAAACGTAACCCTTCGTAAGCGTCATGGGAATTACATCAAAATGTTATTTTTAAAAACAACTCCGAACTTAAAATTAAAGTAGCGATTTTTTAATAGAAAATTTAGCTTTTAATCTTTTACAACTGTCATGGGTATACCTCTGTTTACTTTTGAAAGTAACTCGTAAAAGTACTTAAAATTAAAGTAACATTTATTAATAGAAAATTTAATATTTGAAAAGTAATCAATGAAAGGCCAAATTTCACTCCTCAATTTGGTTTGTACAAAAACGTAACCCTTCGTAAGCGTCATGGGAATTACATCAAAATGTTATTTTTAAAAACAACTCCGAACTTAAAATTAAAGTAGCGATTTTTTAATAGAAAATTTAGCTTTTAATCTTTTACAACTGTCATGGGTATACCTCTGTTTACTTTTGAAAGTAACTCGTAAAAGTACTTAAAATTAAAGTAACATTTATTAATAGAAAATTTAATATTTGAA
This sequence comes from Parasteatoda lunata, assembly GCA_949128135.1. Taxonomy (NCBI): domain Eukaryota; kingdom Metazoa; phylum Arthropoda; class Arachnida; order Araneae; family Theridiidae; genus Parasteatoda; species Parasteatoda lunata. Next base: position 73,150,494 of record OX421976.1, on the reverse strand, counting down.
AAGTAATCAATGAAAGGCCAAATTTCACTCCTCAATTTGGTTTGTACAAAAACGTAACCCTTCGTAAGCGTCATGGGAATTACATCAAAATGTTATTTTTAAAAACAACTCCGAACTTAAAATTAAAGTAGCGATTTTTTAATAGAAAATTTAGCTTTTAATCTTTTACAACTGTCATGGGTATACCTCTGTTTACTTTTGAAAGTAACTCGTAAAAGTACTTAAAATTAAAGTAACATTTATTAATAGAAAATTTAATATTTGAAAAGTAATCAATGAAAGGCCAAATTTCACTCCTCAATTTGGTTTGTACAAAAACGTAACCCTTCGTAAGCGTCATGGGAATTACATCAAAATGTTATTTTTAAAAACAACTCCGAACTTAAAATTAAAGTAGCGATTTTTTAATAGAAAATTTAGCTTTTAATCTTTTACAACTGTCATGGGTATACCTCTGTTTACTTTTGAAAGTAACTCGTAAAAGTACTTAAAATTAAAGTAACATTTATTAATAGAAAATTTAATATTTGAAAAGTAATCAATGAAAGGCCAAATTTCACTCCTCAATTTGGTTTGTACAAAAACGTAACCCTTCGTAAGCGTCATGGGAATTACATCAAAATGTTATTTTTAAAAACAACTCCGAACTTAAAATTAAAGTAGCGATTTTTTAATAGAAAATTTAGCTTTTAATCTTTTACAACTGTCATGGGTATACCTCTGTTTACTTTTGAAAGTAACTCGTAAAAGTACTTAAAATTAAAGTAACATTTATTAATAGAAAATTTAATATTTGAAAAGTAATCAATGAAAGGCCAAATTTCACTCCTCAATTTGGTTTGTACAAAAACGTAACCCTTCGTAAGCGTCATGGGAATTACATCAAAATGTTATTTTTAAAAACAACTCCGAACTTAAAATTAAAGTAGCGATTTTTTAATAGAAAATTTAGCTTTTAATCTTTTACAACTGTCATGGGTATACCTCTGTTTACTTTTGAAAGTAACTCGTAAAAGTACTTAAAATTAAAGTAACATTTATTAATAGAAAATTTAATATTTGAAAAGTAATCAATGAAAGGCCAAATTTCACTCCTCAATTTGGTTTGTACAAAAACGTAACCCTTCGTAAGCGTCATGGGAATTACATCAAAATGTTATTTTTAAAAACAACTCCGAACTTAAAATTAAAGTAGCGATTTTTTAATAGAAAATTTAGCTTTTAATCTTTTACAACTGTCATGGGTATACCTCTGTTTACTTTTGAAAGTAACTCGTAAAAGTACTTAAAATTAAAGTAACATTTATTAATAGAAAATTTAATATTTGAAAAGTAATCAATGAAAGGCCAAATTTCACTCCTCAATTTGGTTTGTACAAAAACGTAACCCTTCGTAAGCGTCATGGGAATTACATCAAAATGTTATTTTTAAAAACAACTCCGAACTTAAAATTAAAGTAGCGATTTTTTAATAGAAAATTTAGCTTTTAATCTTTTACAACTGTCATGGGTATACCTCTGTTTACTTTTGAAAGTAACTCGTAAAAGTACTTAAAATTAAAGTAACATTTATTAATAGAAAATTTAATATTTGAAAAGTAATCAATGAAAGGCCAAATTTCACTCCTCAATTTGGTTTGTACAAAAACGTAACCCTTCGTAAGCGTCATGGGAATTACATCAAAATGTTATTTTTAAAAACAACTCCGAACTTAAAATTAAAGTAGCGATTTTTTAATAGAAAATTTAGCTTTTAATCTTTTACAACTGTCATGGGTATACCTCTGTTTACTTTTGAAAGTAACTCGTAAAAGTACTTAAAATTAAAGTAACATTTATTAATAGAAAATTTAATATTTGAAAAGTAATCAATGAAAGGCCAAATTTCACTCCTCAATTTGGTTTGTACAAAAACGTAACCCTTCGTAAGCGTCATGGGAATTACATCAAAATGTTATTTTTAAAAACAACTCCGAACTTAAAATTAAAGTAGCGATTTTTTAATAGAAAATTTAGCTTTTAATCTTTTACAACTGTCATGGGTATACCTCTGTTTACTTTTGAAAGTAACTCGTAAAAGTACTTAAAATTAAAGTAACATTTATTAATAGAAAATTTAATATTTGAAAAGTAATCAATGAAAGGCCTCTTAAAAGTACATAAAATTAAACTAACCTTTCTTAAGAGAAAATTCAGCTCTTGAAAAGTATTTAATGGAGGTCAAAAATCACCATTGGTTAAAGCAAGAAACGAAACTATTTGCCAGCATTATGGACATGAGTTAAAATAATGTTTTTAAATTAATGTTTTTAAAATTAAAATAAGGTTTTTTAAAGAAAATGTAGCTATTGAAAAATAATTAGTGATAGTTCAAAAATCATTCCTTAATTGTTTTTTTTTATTTTTTTATAACCGTCGTTGAACAGCCGACTCAACTTAATGGGTTTACGGCTACTAATGTTCAACTCCGTAGCCTTGTAATTTTGAACCCAATCCAGAAGACAAGGGAACTCCTGGATCGAGTATTGGGAGGAATTTGCCTTCGTGGAGGACTTTTTGATGGAGCTAACCCGCATTTGCGTTACATGGAGAGGAAGACCACGAGAACCTCCCTCGGTTAGCCTGACGGCAAGGGGACTCTAACCCATGATCCGTCTACCACTGAGGATATTTCACGTCAGCACTGTGGTCAGTGCAAGCCGGATGCAGAATTCGTATCGACTGGGATTCGAACCCGGTTCGCCTCATTGGAATGCGAACGCTCTATCCCCTGAGCCATCGCGGCTCTCCTTAATTGGTTTGTACATAAAAGTACTCCTTAATATAATTTTTAATGAAACTAAAAGGCTCATCTCCCTTAAAAAGCCCTTTAAGAGGAGCCGCTCGCCTATATTTCACACAAACGTGGCTCTACAGATTGCGTGGCTCAATAAAATTTTATTATTATTTTATCTGTCGTTAAACAGCCGGCACAATTTTGGGTTTACGACTACTAATGTTCAACTCCGTAGCCTTGTAATTTTGAACCAATCCAGAAGACAAGGATACTCCTGGATTAATTCCCCCCCAGAGGTATTGATTTGTTTTGAGAACATGGAGGATTTAACGTGCATCAGTCACCATTTACTACACGGGGAGTCTTCGGGATCGAACCCACGAACTCTTGGACATGGACCCAGTGTCCTACCAACCAGGCTATCCCGTCTTTGGCTCATTAAGATGAAATTAATGAGAAGGAATAAATGAGAAACAATTTTACTCGCTGACGAGGCTTATAACAATTCAAATCGGGAACGGTTTTGAATCACTCTTTATTATTTTATTATTATTATATTTTTAAAAATTTCAGTATAAATATTAATATTTATTTCTGGCAACATACCATCTCTCTCTCTCTCTCTCTTGTTTTGATACTTTTAAATCTCGAGCGCATGCTTATAAAATAAAGAAATAAACGTTTCGCGGGGAAAAAACAAATTTTCTACATCAATAAATATTAAGACAATAAAGCGAAAAACTGCAAAAATTTACGAAAAAGTACTCTAATTTACCATAACTTTCGAACAAATTGGAATTTTGAAATAAAAATGGCCCTTTCAGCATGTCAAAATTTAACCCCCTTGTTGGATTTCAGTTGGGTTACTGGTTACTGATAGTTTTTGTTTACCTACAAGTTTAAAATTGAATTATTCTCGAAATAATCTTTGAATGTTAAATATTTTTATTCCGTAGTATTTACGAGGAATCAAGTTATCAAGATTTTAAATCTTATTTTTTCTGTTCAGCAAAGCAAAATATAATGTAAATAAAAAGAAAGGGAGGAAAAATTCCAGAAAAAAGTAATTAAAATTGCAATAACTTTCGAACAAACTGAAAATGAATTCTGAATTGAAACTCTGAGTTAAGTTTCAGCAGGCCAAATTTTAATTCTGTGGTTGCATTCTTGTGGGCCGCAGATCACCCCGTATGGTATTTTTTAATAAGTTTTAACAATTAACAACTCTGAATAATCATAAAATTTAAATCTTTTTATCCAATCGTAATCCCTGTACATTTTTCTACACCTCTTCGCCAATCAACTATCGGTACCTATGTTAGGTATCTGTAATAAAAGTTTCGCATTACCACAGTTTCAGTAGTATTTAATACCAAATTTAATTAAGCTTTGTCGTTAATAATAGTTGGGTGATTTTTTAGTCTTCGAAATAAATACCAATATTGGTTTGTTCACAAATATTGATTAAAATTTTCTTTAGTGCCGTTGCAAATTATTTCCGAGAATTTTAATTAATTTAGGTTATAGGCACAAATTGAAATTGGCGATCGAAACGGGCTACAGGTGGCGTAGGGCAGAACTCTCTATCAATGTCAACAATTCGCATGCTTTCACCATTAGCGCGTGGAGAATCATTTAAGAAGGAAGTACGTTAGTTTCTGTCTTGATTTTCAAATAGATATGAATCTTTTAAGTAAGGAAACTATATGGAACAGAAAATTACGTTAAACATGGTTCTAAAAGAAAACGTCACGGAAATTTAAAAAAATATTTTTAACAATTAAATACAAAAAATTATAAGAAAAGTATAAGTATTTTTCAATTTTATTTTTAAAATTTGTAATTAGCACTCTATTAGCAATAAACTTAAATTTTCAGAAAGTTCAAATAAAGAAATTTTTTGGAAAGTTCAGATTGGCTGCCTCCATTGATTAAATATAATTTGCATTAAGCAAGCGTTGTTAGACTGACAAGCTATTACTATCACAATGTGAAACTATAATATTATCAGCTTTAAAAATTATTATTCAAGCCTCAATTTTTGAATGAAATGTTCTTCACAAAAATGATAAACCTCATAAATCTTTGGAAGAAGGAGAAAATTTATTAAAAATGAACAATTAAGGTCAAGAATTTTTTTTTTTTTTTTAGCCACCAAGCACTGGTTTTGAATATCTTTATACACTGTGATAAAACCTGGCACATATAATTGAAACATCTCGTCAAACCTTGGAACAAAAATAGATGCAAATCTCCTTCTCAATGTTATTTTGCGACAAAAATTCAGGAGGGAACAAGCCAAAAGTGTTAAAAAGCATATGATGAATCACATAGTAATTATTTCATCATTACTTCTCTCCTCTAATTTTTTTTAAATAATAACTTTTGATATGTTGGAATAAGATTGTGATGAATAAGGCTAAAAAATAATCGTTTTTATTGAATGGATCATTACTTACTGAGTAATATCTGAATTCTCCAAGAGAAATACCCGATTGTGGTTCTGTAGTTAACTTTAAGGTAGCAAATTACAACAGTGAAAACAGTTGAACGCCATATTTTTTAATGTTAATTTGACTGTTTTGGTTGAATTTTGGAAAAATAATAATTAAATAAATTGTTATTTACTCTGAAAAATTTCTAACAGTGTACAGGGGAAACGTTATAAGTTATATCAACTCTTAATTTTTTTAGTTTTTAAACATATGTTTTGCTGTTGAGCACCAAAATGATTCAGAATGAGTCACTTACCATCAGTCCTGTAAAATCAAGCGAAAATTTTTATTAGAAAAAGTATTTTTTGTTTTTGTTGTTGAAAGATCTTTGGAATTGTATTTAAATAGCTCTGTTTAATGCAATAAACTAAATTTATTTAACAATTTCAGTTCAGATTAGTTATTTTTTTATCAGTAAATAAAGATTTGATATTTTCTTAGTCACAATTATTACCTGTAGACGATTATTGCTGTATAGTATTTAATAACTCATTCGAGTCAAAGCTCCCTCATAGTCGGTCAAATCACCCTCTATACGGAGGTTCGACCGAGTTTGTTAATTTGGAAAGATTAATTATAAAAATTATAATTCATAATTAAAGTAGAAAAAAATATAATGTAAAAGAAATGACCAGAATTATAAGCTATCAAATTAAGTAAACTTCTTTTTTTTTTTTTTTTTTTTAGGACAAAATGAGAAAAATATTTTTATAAAAAGCGAGCCAGCCTCCCACATTTCCCCATCACCATGGAAAAAAAAATTCTTCTAAAAAATTTTCAATTAAATTTTAATCCTTCATTTTCAAAATAAAATACAACAACTGATTTAAGAACCTGTGGCGTAACTACCACTATAAATATTGAATAAGAATTCACTAGTATATCACTCAAACCAAAAACCAATTTTTCAAAGCTCCTAAATATGTTTTGTCTAAAAACTGAAAAAACCCATGAGAATAAAATATTATGCATAAAATCAAAGTTTAAATGAATCTCTTACCTAATTTGATTTATTCAAATCAGTCTGATATATAATCATATTTTCCTTTTGAGGAAGTAAAACGTAAATTACATTAAATTATGCTTTAACTCAAAACGGACGTTTCCGACACAACGCAGTAAGGCCACTTAAATAAAAAATAAATAAATATAAAGACTAAATATCTGCTTTTAGAGAAACTGAAGTGCTTCGTTCCTAATGTCTTTTCTGAAGTTTGTGAAGGCAGGAAGAGATTTCTAAGTGTTGGGAGTATTATCTGTGTTTAGAGAACTTGAAACATTTAAATGTGTCTATTGTTTTTATTTTTCATAATTTCTGGGAAATTTTGTTGCTTTTTTTTCTGATGTCATACTTTATATCTCAAGCTAACCCACTTTTAGAACGGTTTAAAAAAAAAAATCTTTAAAAGCACTATTAATTTTCATTACTTTTAGAAAAATATCATATTTAAATATTTAATTCAAAGCCTGGAAGCACATGCGAAAAATTTAGTTTGTAATAAAGCTTTTGATATCTTTCAAGTAAAAATTAGAAGTAACTTGTTGAAAAAATCAGAAAAAATCAATTTGTTTAAACATTAATTAGTTACTTAATTTGTATTTTGTTAGTATTTCAGTAATTGAAGAGCTTAATAAGACAGCGTTCTAAGTTAAATGTATTTAAGTTAATTAGATTTGAAGTTTAAACGTTGCTCGTGTTCGTTACTTTACACAATTTCTGAGTTTATGGTCTATTCTTAAAAATATAGCTTGCAATTTTGGATCTATATATGTATTTGGCTTTAACATTATGTTATATAAGTTTTCACGTTTCATTATACTTATTTACTTTTTGCATAGTAGAAGCTGTTAAGGGGAGTTCACATTGAACACTGACATCAAAGTTTCTGTGTATTCATCCTCTGCGCAAACGCTGGCAACTTTGAATATTTACTTTCTGCGCTTGCGCAGAAAATTCAATTAACCGAGATATTAATGAGTCATTGTAAAGAAAAGCAAACAGCCTGATTTTTTTTCAATGCAATTATTGGATTTTCATGTTGCATATTACATGGAACGGGGCTCACATTTAATACACCTCAATATCTGCATTTAATATACCGAATTAGTGACGAATTCGAACCAAAAAAAAAAAAAAAAAAACAAAAAAAAAACTTTCTTTTTTTCATGTTAAAAGGAATTTCTTCTCCACAAATTTTGACTTTTATTCCATCTGTGAACGAAAAACATTTTAAGAATTCAATTTTTATTAGAAAAAGAAACATTTAAGAATCTACCAAAAGTGAGGTATTCCTTGGGATCGCCGTTTATTTTTTAACGAAGGCACATAAAACCCTCCTCCTTTACTTTCTTCAATAACGAGAATATTCATTTGTTTATTTATAGATAACTTTAAATTTTGGAAATGTTTTAATTATTTGCTTTACGCCTTAAAACTTATAAATTTTGGGCAATAATCAATGTCACATTTTGGTATGTAACTTATTCGAAGTTTTAATGTGTGTACTTTCTTGTGCTGTCAATAAACTTATAATAACCAAAAATTTTTAAATTTATGTTGCCAACTTCCTTGTTTTGCTGCAAACTTTTTGAAACATCGACTATCAGTGACAATGTATGTTACATTGTGATTTTTAAATTTTTTTTTTTTAACTCTGAACTAAGCTATTCGCAACGACATCTGCCAAAAAATTTTGAGCTAAAACCAAGGAAATTTTTTTTTATAACCATAACCGTTTAGTTGTTATACATTTTTGATAAGTTAATTTAGAACACCCTGCATATTTGTAACTTGAATATTGATACATAAAATTTAAAATATTGGCGATTTTCATAAATTTTGACACAAGTGCATTGCTGATTGTTATTGCTACCTACACGCAGAAAAAAAAATTCTGGCATGTTTACCGTATTGTATATAAATGACATTTCTGGTCAATAAAAAAAAAAAAAAATTGTATTTAAAATATTCATTAAATTTTCCGTTCGTATGGTTTTCCGGAAATTCTGCTTTTCGAAATTATAGTTCTTATTACCACTAGTATAAAATACAAAACTGAAAAGTGAATTTACGGAATAAAGGGTTTTTACGCCATACTCTAAAGTAGTATGATAAAAAAATTACTAAATTTTACGACATTTACCATTTACTCATTTTATAGAACCTTATTTCCTAATAATTTAAAAAAAATCATTACTATAGCGCTTCGGTATAAAATACTGAATTTTTTGTTGCTCCCGTATAGTCAGAAACACGGTAAATTGTACCATATTCTCTGAGTTTTGGCTATACCTTTTTTTTTCTCAATTTTAAATGAGTGGTTCTTTTCATATTATTTTACTCTTTATATTTAAAAATTTCATAATAAAAGATGATAAAGGAATTAAAAAAAAAGGCTTCGTGATTTTTTATTTTACTTAGAAAATAGGATTATTTAACTATTTATAGCAAAAACCACGAGAAGCAAGTTAAAAGCTAGTTAAGTCAAAAAACCTATCAAATAACAAAAACATTAAACTTTATTATTTTTACTTTCTTCCAGACATATATCAAATATATTTTTATCAAACAGTATGCTTTTTCGTCTAAAAAATCAGGTTGTGTTCGTAAAACTAAACTGACTCGTTTTTTTATTCTAATGTAACTATAAAAGTCTTTTTTTTTTTTAGAAAATGTAGGCGTATTTCACACCAGAATGTAGATTTCGGCCGCATCTCCACATGTGAGTGATTGCTTCGTATCCATCTATATAAACCATTTCCTTTTTTAGTTCTCTTTAAGTATCGGTTTTGAGGCAGGAAATCACCCCTCAGGATGTGCGAAAATGTAGGAAACTTGTAATCACGAAAAAACGAGGAGCTAAATTACTTTAGATGATTCTCTCGTAGAACTATTATTTTTTTTATATTTAGTTATTACTTTTTGATATGCGGAAGGTATTATTTTCATAAAATTGTGTTTTTGCATCAGCGAAAAAGATCTTTTATGACAGAGTCTTAGAAAGTTTGGTTATAAAATGTTTTTTCGGTTTAAATATGAATAGTCAATGAACTTGTTAGTTCATAGAACTGTAGCAGTGAGGTTTTATTTCGGTTTATAATCTCATTTTTTGTGGTGTTGACAATAGTATCTTTATCTTCAATGAAGATAATAATAGCTTAGTAGAAATATCTGAAAATGTTGCCAGATTCTATCTAACTAGTATAATCTGACTAGTTTAATCAGTTATTCAATTTCAGTTCTGCTTTCATTAAGATAAATTTTTATTTTGTCTCAGAGAATAATTTTTTTTTTGTTGTAAAAGTAGATAATTTTTTTGAAAACCCTGTGTCAAAATTATAGTATTAAAGCTGTTTTTCAAATTTATATAATTTTTTTATATGCAGAAGTTTTATCTTGATAAGATATAGTGATTTTGCATCAGTGAATTATATCTTTTGAAAAAAATTATAAAAAAATAAGATTATGAAAAAGTTTCTTTTTCATGAATAGTCAATGAACTTATTTGTTCACATAACTGTTGCATTAAGGTTTTAATTCCCTTCACAGTTTCGTTTTTTTGGAGGTTTAGGAAATAGTATGTATAGTTTGTCTAAAGTCAGAATTCCCCTCGCCATTCGTCTTGAGCCGTGGCAGTGACTATGGTTATGAGGTATAACTGTTTCAAGTAAGGGTGTGGGGTCATGTTTAGTGTTAGTCATGTTTGGCTCGGGTCAGAGAGAGAAATGGAATCTTTTTCTTCGCTCTATTGTGTTAGCCCTAGCGTGAAGAGAAACTATAGTTTGTCTAAGCTAAGAACTTCCCCCGCCACAAAGTTTGAGGCCGTCTGGTGCTATGGAAACAAGAATGGCGCATTTTAGGGAGGGTAGCTCTTTCTAGGACTAACACAATAGACCGAAGAAAGAGATCCCCTTTCTCTCGCCCACCCGAGCCGGAACCACTCCAAAACAATAACTCAGCACCCCTATTTGCGATAGTCATACCTCGTTACCATAGTCACTGCGCAGGTCCAGACGAATGTCTGGGGGAGTTCTTATTTCAGACAAACTATACCCTCCTTGAAATGCGCTATTCCTGTTTCCATAGCAGCAGGCGGCCTCGGACTTTGTGGCGGAGGGAGTTCATACCGTAGACGAACTATAATGTAAGTTCAGCTTTTTATCATAACTGATTTTTATTTTGTCCTAGAGAATAGAAACATTTTTTTAAGAGGAGGAGAAATTTTTTAAAAAATCTTATGACAAAAATACAGTGTTGAATTTGTTTTTCAAACTTATATTTTACATGCAGAAGATTTTATCTTGATCAAATATTATGTTTTCTCATAAGCAAATTATATCCTTAATGGCACATAATTGAAAAGTAAAGTAATAAAAAGCTTCTTTTTCATGAGTCAATGGATTTATTAGTTCCCAGAACTGTTAGTATAATCTGAAATTCAACTTCAGTTCTGTTTTTCATCATGATTGATTTTTATTTTGTCTAAAATAATGAAATTTTTTTGTTGTTGCAAAAGTTGATAATTTTTTAAAAAATCCTGTGACATCAATATAGTCATAAACCTTTTTTTCAAATTTATATCGTTTTTTATACGTAGAAGAACGCTATCTTGATAAAATATTGTGTTTTTGCATCAGCGTGGTATATCTTTTAATACAAAGTATTGAAAAATAAAGTTATAAAAAGCTTCTTTTTCATGAATAGGCAATTAGTTCACAGAACTGTTACATCGAGGTTTCATTTCGGTTCATAGTCTCGTTTTTTGAGATTTCGGAAATAGAATCTGCAATAAAGAATAATAATAGTTTAGTAGAAGTTTCTAAAAATATGATTATATTTCACCGAACTATCATACTATGCAACTCGTCCTCAGTTCCGTTTTCCATTATTATTGTTTGATTTTTATTTAGCCTTTCAGAAAAGCATTTTTTTCTTCAAAACATGCTTACTTTTTAAAGAATTTATACATATATGAAAAGCTTATACTTGATAAGGTTTTATTTTGATAAAAAACTGTGATTTAACATCAACGAATTGTATCTTACAGGATACAATGTGTAGCACTTTGTCATGCGTTATTATTTGGCTATATTGGATGACAGGGCGTGTAGGACAGTTTGCGTGCTTTTACAGTGTGTCCCACTGAAATAAAGCCACTTTGATTATAGCTGGACACCAAGAAAACCAATAGTAACTAAACATGTTTTTTAAAGAAGTTACTATACAGATTAATATTTTTAAGCAGTAAATATCTTCTTTGCTCCACCAGGAAGGAAGAAAGAAATCAAATAAGTAGAAAGGGGAAAAAAAAAAAATCCCACTTAAATAAAGTCATTTCTGATTATAGCCGAAATATCCACCTTATTCATGACTTGAAACTAGCGATATAGCAAAATCCCTGGAGGACATTAGCACCTGTATTATACCAGGTTTCAATGCTGGCAGTCTTCAATTCAACAAATGATGGCAGCTTTCATTTATTTATTTTTTATTTATTTATTTTTGTTCACAGACATTCTGAAGGTACCCTCTCCCCATTTTCATAGAAAAGAGCCGGCTATACCATGAAATGTAGGAAAACCCTACATGGGAAAATTTTGCAATGTGATTGAAAGTGTCACACTGATGGAAAATCCAACATGGCTTCATCAAATAACAGTAAATGAGTTCCCAGTATTTTTCTGGTAGCCGTTATGTGGCGTAGGGGAAAAGCCGCGTTGAGTTTACCATAGCTTAAGCATTTACTCCACCATTATTTAGTCTCAACCTTTGCCCACTGGAGAAAAGATCCTCATTTTTTCACCTACTATTTCGTTTTATGTATCGAAATAGGAATTTCCGTTTAATATATCGTATTAGGAATTTCCGTTTATTGTATAACGCTAGGAATATGCGTTTAATCGTATATCGTACTAAGAATTTCCGTTTAATATATCGTGCTAGAAATTTATGTTTAATATATCGTACCAGGAATAGAAAATTAAACGGTAGTTCACGTTGAAAGCTTGCGAAGCATCCACAAAAAAAGAAGATAAGAAAAAAGAATTCGGATGACCTCAACAGTTTCGTGTGCTATTGCAATCGCTTGAGAAAAGTATGGATTTCTTCGCCAACATACAGCAAGGTGTAGCTGTTTAACTCATTAAACGTGCAAAAAGCTTTCGGATATGGTGGTAAGTTTAACCTAGCCTTTCATTAAAAACGCATGGAAGTTACTGATAATCAATAAAATCTAGAAACCCTTTTATTGCCACTTGCATTGAGTCACGGTGGATTTTCTAGCAGGATAATGCCATTATTCACATTGCAAAATCTTCAAAGTGGTAGTTTAATTTAGATAATCCGGTGCATGTCAGGAATTATTTGTTCTTCCTTTAAAAATGATTACCGCCAAAATGTCTGTAATTGCCGCTAATAAAACACATTTCTAACAATACAGGACACAATTTTCATAGTACGATGATAACAGCCAGTTTTTTATTTTGAATTACTGTCGTGAATTACTGTACGTGAATTACCATGACTTCAATCACTAAGAAAATGCCGATGGCTATTTTAAGTAGATCTGTATATACAGTAATTGCGGTACAGCAATGTCGGTAATTGCCGCTAATAAAACACATTTCTAACAATACAGGACACAATTTTCATAGTACGATGATAACAGCCAGTTTTTTATTTTGAATTACTGTCGTGAATTACTGTACGTGAATTACCATGACTTCAATCCCTAAGAAAACGCCGATGGCTATTTTAAGTTGATCTGTATATACAGAAAATGGTGAATCGGTTTCAGTGTGTGAAAGAATTGAAGGCGACCATCATTGAAACCTGGGATAATATTGATGTTAACATTCCCCAGGATTCAGTAAATGGCAAGCACGCAACATCATATATTTCAAGTCATATTTAAATATAACGGATACATTAAGAATTAAAAGTAATAGCTTTATTTCGACTGGACACTTTTTCTTCTCCTTTTGTTACTTATTTGTTTTTTTTTTTTTTTTTTTTTCCTTTACAAGTGAGGCAGAAAGTACAGTACTCCTTGTAAATATGTGTTTGGATTTAGACTTTTCGATATTGATGTTTGGTTCTCGATAGGTTTTTTTTCCGCGTGCAATTGCCGCAAAAAATGAAGGGGATTTTATTTCATTGGGACGCACTGTACTTGTTCCTAGGTGGCGCTTTAAATTTATTGTAATTAATACTTCTTTAATGTTGCGTATGGCAACGTGAATGTAAATAGTTTCCATTATAATGTTTGTAGTTTGTGTAGATCGTAGTTCTATTAAAATAGTGTAATGTTATGTTAATTTTCTATTAACGGTTATCGCAGACATTTTGACGGCAATAGCTTCTAAAGAGTGTTACATAGATAAAGACAAGATTTAATTACAAAAAATTCTGTTGTGTTAGCTAAATTTTGCTACGAAATATTTCTTTTTGCTAAAAGTAAAGTCTATATACATGCGAGAATCTAGTACTTTAAATATTTCTTTGAAGAACTGAAAAAATTACCGATGCATTAAAATTAATTAGCAGTAGCTTTTAAATTAAATACACCGAATACATTTGAATACATACATTTAAATACTGATAATTACCACCTTATTTATTTGTAAGGAGGTAATTAGCAGTATTACCACCTTACGAAAAAGGTTTCATGCTGTTAATTACTGTTTAAAACATTTTTAAAACCCTACCAAGCTTTTATTTCGCACTGAGGGGAAAAAAAACCCATGCTATTTCTTTTCAAAGTCATCCTTCTAAATTTTCTGTTGAAACTACACCTAGAATTCTTTACACTCGTTGAACTCTTAAGTAAAGTTCATATTCTTCTATTTGGGATTTCTTAATGAAAAGGTATCGTACATTGTTCCTCCATTACAATAGAATGGAATGTTAGAAGAAATCAAGTATAGGAAGGGTTTGTTCAAAGTGATGGGGAAAGCAGGTCAAAATATTAACCTCTCTTAATGAGTTTTTTTTCTTATTAATTTTTTAATTATTTATTTGCTTTGTTTGTTTGCATTGAATGAAAATGAATTTTTCTTAACTATAGATGAATTGAATAAGAAGATTATTGTATGAAATAAAAAAAAGGAAAATGGAAAAAAAGAAAAAGAGAGAAAAAAAAAAGAAAGAATGTAACAATTTGAATTTTTAGAAGATGATGTGAAAAAAATGACTAATTTCGCTCTATCTTACGTCATTTTAAATACATGTGAAACCGCAGTTACAGTGAAAGCATTTCCCAAAAACAACGAAGCTATTAATTTGTTTCTTCATAAAAAAGTCCCAGCATTCTTCGGGTGATTTAGTTAGTGAAGGAATTAGGTGTAACTTATTTTATTCTACATATTTCGAAAATTGTAAGCAAAGATGAATTAAAATCTTTGCCATTTATCATTTAGTCATTTAAAAAAAAAAAAAAAATAATTAAAAAAAAAAAGTAGTGCGTGGAGTCCCTCCGCGTGGAAGAAGCGAAACTTCGTAATGTGGAAATGAAAATAGGAAGGGGTAGAAATCGATTTTTAGTGAAATCATATCGTTTCTTTAAGACAAACTTTATTAACATTGCTTAAAACCACCTATCTACCTAACTTTATTTTAAAATGTTGCGCAGAATTACATTACAATAATAAAAAAATCATAAAAAAACAATTATCTTAGTTTTAAACTCTTGAATTAAAAGCGTAATAATAGCGGTACAAGAAAATAACATTAAATTAGGGATGCAAAAATATTTATAGAAAAACAATACTTTTATGAATTTTATTAATTTTATGCTAGTGAGAACCAAAACAATATGGAAATTAATGAGGGAAAACTGGATCCTACCACGTGATTTTCCTGCCAATAAAAATGTAGCGTTAAACGTTTAACGCAACCTTGTTGGAACTCGCATTAGAAGTTTCACTTCAAAAAAAATTATAATAAGGAAACAGCTTGTTAAATGTTCTAAATTTCAGTAAGGTATTCTTGGCGAATTTAAAAAAAAAAATCTCTTTGTTTTCTTTAACGCCAGTATTACCTACTATGTTTTTCTCTTACCTCGTGCGCTCAACGAACGTAAAGAGAAATCTAGTTTCCATGACAACGATAGCATTAAACGTTTAACGCAACCTTGTTGGAAGTCGCATAAGAAGTTACATACTTCATATTTCAAAAAAGCTTCATCTAGATTCTTTTTGTTTGTTATTTAGTTTAGTATTTCTACACATTGAATACAATTCAAAAATTTTCCAAAACATAGTTTAGATTCCTAATTTACAAAAGTAAAACGATAAAAGTATGTCGTAATAAATATTTCCCAGAAACAGATTCTTTTTGTTTCTTATTTAGTGGTGTATTTCTACAAATTCAAAATTTTCCTTTATATAGTTTAGATTCCTAATTGATAAAAGCAAACGATTAAAATATGCCGTAATATACTTTTCACAAAAACGGTTTCTTTCTGTTTGTAATTTAGTGGTATGTAAACAAACCAGTGAAGGAACACTACCCAGTGAAGGAACATTTAATATATATTGATTAAAAATAAGAATTTAAAAGTTTTTCTTTAGATTGATTGGTAACATAGCTTACTGCCAAACAAAAAGAAGTCATCTAGCAATGTTTTGGATTACCTGGTCAAATAGAATTCTCTGGAAATTTTTTTTAATTTGTTATTATCTCTGCAACACCTTGTTTCTCTGAAAAAATTATAAGGTGAGTGTTTGTATTTATATGTTTGAAGTGGAATTAATTGCATGTAATAGTTTTATTTTTCTCACTGCGAAAAAGAGAATTCAAAATATAGTTATTGAAGTTATGTATTTTTTTTTAAGCATCATAGCATAATAAAGTACTGAGATAAGGGGGTGTTTATTCACTGGATCACCTAACGATGAAAAACCAGTGAAGGAACAAGTGCTCTTTTACAGTTTTTTTTTTCTAAGTTAATGAAAATAAAAGATAAATTTTAACTTTCTTGTACCTTTAGTGATGTTCCGCATCAGAAGTATGTTAAAAATACGAAAAACAACTTCTAGCCAGTGAGGGAACAGACATGTTCCTTTATTGGGCATAGATTTCCCAGTGAATGAACAGTATGTGTTAATATGTTGACACTTTAATTTTCAATTCATGATTACAAAAAAAAGTTAACATTTTCCAAGTATTTATATGTTATAATTTCAAGAATAGGCTTGTTTTTAAGTATGTGTATAACTTATAAATTCATAAAGAGCATTAAAAAATGACCAAAATTTAGTGTTCCTTTACTGGGTGTTCATTCACTGGTAAGAGCTGTTCCTTCACTTGGTCTTCTTACTACTTGCTATTTGAACCTCCAAAACTGTAAAACAATATTATATAAGTTCTCTACAATTATTTTGCATAATTTGCAATTAGTAACAAATGTGTTGACATTGTCATTTAACTAAAATTACGAATTTTGAAATAAATATGATTTTTTAAAAGGCAAGCGAAACTTAAGTGTTCCTTCACTGGTTAGTTTACCCTACCTTTTCAAAATCAAAAATTTCCGAAAGATGGTTTGGCTTCCATATTTATAAAAGCTAAAGATAAGAGTATGACGTAATAAATATTTTAAGAAACTTCTCTGTTTTAATTTTCTTTTCACAACGGACAGTTAAAAATTAAAAATATGTAGTTTGCATAAGGTAAAATTAACCTCGCCACCGTTCAATGAGCAAATAAATATAAAAAATAGCAAATAACAAGTTGTTTTCCAGTCGCCAAGCTATCGCCACTTTTTTTTTCCAACGAAAATGCACTCCATGGGAATTTTATTAATATTTTTTTAGTAAATATGGAATGAGCTGCAGTGCCTTAGGGGATAGACCGTACGCCTCCAAATGAGGCGGCTCCGGTTCTAATCCCAACGGTGGCTGGTTGATACGAATTCTGCTACCTTTTCGCACCGACCACAGTGCTGGCGTAAAATATTCTTAATGGTAGACAGATCAAGGGTTAGAATTCCCTTGTCACCAGGCTACCCGTGGAATGTTTTCGTGGTTTTCCTCTCCATGTAACGAAAATCTTGATTAGTTCCATCTAAAAGTCTTCAACGAAAACTAGTCCCACTGTTTGATCCAGGAGTTCCCTTGTATGTTTAGTTGGGTTCAAAATTACAAGGCTACAGAGTTGAACATTAATAGTCGTGAACTCAAAAATTGGGTCATATATATATATATATATATATATATATATATATATATATATATATATGTGTGTGTGTGTGTGTGTATATTTCAAAAGTTATGCCTCACAGTGTTAATATCTACAGTTTTCTTAATCGTTTAAAATATTCAATTTCTAAAAAAGAGACCACAAATTTTAAAAAGTGGCGTCTGTTAAAAATGCTACATTTGGTCACCCCGCAAACATTTATATATTTGCCCTACAGTAGCTTGTGTTGTGTTTATTTGTACTAGCAAATAAGCATTAAAAAGGATCTGTTTTCGTCCAAAATTTTGACAGAGACAGATGCTCTTTATTTGGTGTTATACCTACTGTAAATTTAAAATTTTTCTTTTATAAAGTTCATTTTCCTAATTATTAAAAACAAATGATACAAATAGAAAGCTATATTAGTTTCATTGGATGAAATTAATGTAGCTTTGGTTAATTCGTTTACGTGATTTTCACTTTATAAATGACTCTCTTAGTTTATTTGTTTATTAAAATTCCAAAATTATATATAGAATGGGTGACGTTAAACAAACATCAAATAGAGTTATATAGATGAAAAAACTTCTATCAAAATTTTAATGCAACGTTTCAACGTTTGCATGCATTTTTTTAATTCTTTAGTATAGGTAATAAAATGTAATAATGTAATAAAATGTACTATGTAATGTAAATGTACTATGTAGTAAAAATATATTAAGCCTTTGTCGCAGATAGGACACCGGTGTCACTTTATATAATTATTTTTTTCTCTTGATCTTGTTTCAAGTAAAAATATATTCCAGCATTTTTTAATTATTAAAATTGTCTAATAGTTACTAAAATGTCTGTTAGATAATAGGAGTAAAAAAAAAAAAAAAAAAAAAAAAAAAAAAAAAAAAAACGTGAATAAAGCACAAATGAAAGTATATAAATGCACTTAGTTTATTCTATACTTTAGTTTCAGTTCTTCAAACAAGAACTTTCCCCAGTGTCCTTGTTTATAGAACTGAAACTATAGTATGCCCACTTATGTACTTAATTCACGTTGCTTTTTGCTTTAGTCTACACAGCACAAAGTATGCCTTATCCTTTGTTGGACCAAAAAAAGTATTTTGAATTATTTTTTTCATTTATATTAAAAAAATTATTAGTGATTTTTTAAATGGAAGAATTTTCAATGATAAATAATTGTTTCTCTTAGAACTAAATCACAGTAAAAAAGTGAAAATTTGAAAAATTAATGTGAGCCGTGCTTGGGATGAACGCAGAAAATTAAAGCAGAATTGCTGAGAATTAATGCAAAAAAGTCCACCCGGCTTTCATGCTATATTTCATAACCATAAATTATTAAAATCCTAAATTATAATATTTTTCACTTATTTTGACCTAAATTAATACAACTTAATGAAAAAAGTATGAAAAATATGTTTAATAAAAATTCTGCGCGAAAAGGTTGATAGAAATATATATTGCATATATTTTTTCGTACTTTTTTTTTTCGAAATTTTTAGTAACATGTCTAACTTATTTTGTACATCGCAAAATTTGAAAATTTAAAAAAAAATATTTAAAAAATGGTAACATTTTCTCTCTCCTTAATTTTTTTTATATTTTATATTTGGAACTTATAATTACTAGAAACAAATATTTTTATTTAATGAAAAATGTGGAATAGAAAAACATTATACTATTTCTTAAAAATTGCTGTTTCATATTTATTTTGAGATATTTATTGAACAAATAGACTGCCCTTTTACCCTAAATTGCCCCCTTCTTTTGCAGATACCCCGCCTTTCATAAGTTTATCGCTTTGACTTGTGCCCTGATGAGTGATAGAAACATGAATCATTGTAGCAGCGGAGTAAAAACAAACGGATCTGGGGTGTGGATTTGACCCCACAAGTACTCAGTTGCTCAATTAATGATAAGGTGATGGCAACAGTGACATGTGTTTATATTAACGGCATCCTGCCGCTAAAGCCAATATATCGTGGGAACAGTGACGGATACAGTGAAAGATTTTTCTTATCTTATAAATATTGGAAAACTGACATGCATAGAAATAAAACAATGTGTTACATAACATAGAACGTTTATACTTCAAGCAGTGGAATATATATTACGGGAACACGTGGTCTATGTATTTTTTCTCCTTCTTTCTTTTTTTTTTTCGTTTCGAAATTTTTATTGCAGCGATTAATAATGCAGTAAGTAATATTTTCGAACAATAATTCTAGTTAGTTTAACGTAACATAATATAATAGGCCAGTAAATGTTAAATGTATTGTTGTTGTTGTTGTCGTGTCTATGCATACAGTGCTAGTACAAAGATTAGAGTCCTCCAAAAGTCTTGATAACAAGATATGCAATATCTGGAGCCCAATGGCCATGGAGAATTTTGATGGGGGGTGCTCCAAGTTGAAAAAGGGAGCCGATAATGGCCTGACAATCAAAAACATGGTCTGGAGTTCGTTGTAAATGAGGACAGTACTTGCAGATGGGATAGGATTTTATATTGCTGAGTGAGATCTTCATGCCTTTGAAATGTCTAGTACGTAGCCTAGCTATTGTAGAGGAGAGGTTTCTTGGGCAGTTTAGATCGCGGATTGTTGCCTTGCTAAAAAGCTGGTTGTATATCCTTCGCCTGGCGACAGCATTCGCATCTGCACAGGTGACAGCTCGATGTTGATCTTTGTCGCGTGCTTCCTTTGCAAGGGCATCTGCGCGTTTGAAATGTATTGTTTATATTTTATTTAATAACTGTCTTTGAACAGCCGACCACTTTTCGGGTTTACGACTACTAATGTTCAACTCCGTAGCCTTGTAAATTTGAACACAATCCAGAAGACAAGGGAACTCCTGGATCACGTATTGGGAGAAATTTGCCATGGAGAGGAAGACCACGAGAACCTCCCACGGTTAGCCTGACGTCAAGGGGAGTCTAACCCATGATCCGTCTACTACTGAGGACATTTCACGTCAGCACTGTGCTCGGTGCAAGCCGGATGCGGAATTCGTATCGACCAGCCATCGCCGGGATCGAACCCCGGTTCACTTCATTGGAAGGTTAACGCTCTATCCCCTGAGCCATCGCGGCTCATGTATTGCTTATAAGCGAGGTCTATAATTTGTTGTTCTTTGCTATTCAACAATTGCAAATAACAGTAGAAAAATTCTGAATTGCAACTGTTATTCGCCAACAGCGACAATAAATAAAAAAATGGAAATATTTTACTATCCTTATAAGATAAAAAAAAGCTAATTATTTTAAAAACTGTAAATTATTTTTGTTTCAACATTTTTTATAAATAATACAGAAATATTTTTGTCTTTTTAAGATTAAAAATAAATTACTAAACAGATACGCAAATATAGATAAAATATAATAAATAAAAAAATACAATGAATAAAATATTATAAAATGAAGCACTGTTGGCACTGTTGTCAGTCCAAGGTGGAAGTAGTGCATGAATCAACCAAATCATCGTCACATATAACTTTGGAGAGAGAAGTATCAGCTCAGGCGCTGTTTCCGTCATCAGACCGTGGTCAAAACCATGTGGCATTCAGGTTCAGATAGTGACCTAGGTGCTTGGCCATGGGTGAGTGGTGTATGGTGGGTTAAATATCACCTTTTTTACGTTTCTTGTCATCTCCTGGAAGATAAAAAAAGATGTAAACATATTCACCACAACCTCTTAATAAAGAAAGTCTCCAAATTCCATTTCATTTCACAGAAAGGTAGTAAGAATGTTAAAAGGTAAAAAACAAGTATCTATAGATGAAAGTGAAATCGGTCCATCTCTAAAATATCATAATTATTTTTTTCTGAATAAAAGAATTATGAAATATCCTTTTGACAAATCATCCTGTTGTACAAAGCTATTTGATATTTCATAATTCTTTGTAATGGAAGTATCTATTCAATATCTACCATAAATTAGTTGACATTATTATAGTTTTTCGAAAAATAAATGTCTAGAAAGTGGCATAGTTTGATATATTACATTATCTATCATTCGTAAAATAATGTCTGTACATTAAAGATTATTATTATTACATCTATGGTTCCAAATGCAATACACCGAAGAGCCATTACATTATGACCACCCTGCTAATAACATGTAGGACCACCTTTAGCCCTCAAAACTGCTAGCACCCGCCGTGGCAATGATTCCACAAGGTGCTGATAGTTAGTCTGAGATATTTGGTACCAAGTGCTCACCAACTGGTCCTGCAATTCCCTCACATTGCGAGGAGGTAGCGTGGCAGCACGAATTTGGTTTTCCAAGTAGGACCACAAATGCTTTATTGGATTAAGGTCAGGTGAATTTCGGGGCCAAGACATGACTTGAAAGTCATTGGAATGTTCCTCGAACCAATCCATGACGATTCGACCCTTATGACATGGTGCATTATCCTGTTGGTAAACACCATCCCCCGCAGGAAAAACTGTTGCCATTAATGGGTGAACCTGGTCTGCAACTATGTTCAAGTAGCTTACAGACGTCAGAGATTGTTCTATGAGGATTATGGGTCCTAATGTGCCCCATGACCATCTGCTCCTGGGCGAGCCCATTGTTATAGATGGAGGGTGGTCATAATGTAATGGCTCTTCGGTGTTGATTAGTTTAGATTTTTATTCCATCGTAAAATTACACCTAGAGTTTAGATTATTATTGCTACATAAATGTCTATATATTACTTGAGGTTATCATTTGCTGCATATGTAATTCCAAATGCAACATATTTGTTTAGATTTTTATTTCGTCGTAAAATTACATCTATATATTAGTTTAGATTAATATTCCTTCGTAATATAATAACTATATTAAATAAATAATCCCAGGTAACTGAAGCAGTAAGATTCATTGGCTTCACAAATAAGCAAATACGAAATGACAGTCGATATGTTTCAAGCAATTTTGTTATCAACTCTACATTTTTTAAATATTTATTATTATTTTTTTATGTTTTTTTTTAATATTTCAAATCATTTTTGTTTTTATTTTCACGTCTGACAAGTCGTGAAAATGGGAGCCTATTTTTGAAGCGCTTGAAACGCGTCGATTGTTATTTCATATTAGTTTATTTTTGAAGCTAATAAAGTTTCAAATCAGGTAATAATGTCAATATATATTAGTTAAGGTTATTACTGCTATAGATATAATATCAATATATTTGTTTAGATTATTATTTTATTATTCCACCGTAAAAATTACATCTATATATTAGTTTAGATTATTATTTCTTTGTAAAAAAATGTCTAGTAAGTAGTAGTTTGATAGATGAAAATAAAATCGGTCCCTTTTGAAACTATAAAAACTAAACATAGGTGATGATTTTTTTTTTTTTCAAATGGAAGAATTACAAAATATCCTGTTGGCAAATTCTCCTCCTCCACAAATTTCTTAATCACTATTTCTCCTGCCGTGTGACATAGACGCCTGCAACCTTCAAGTCATTCATGCTGTTTGAAAAATCCCGAAATCGGAGCTGACGACACCACGCTGTCTGTAAAGGGTGGTCGATGGGTTCGCACCAGCAAAATGTCGGAAAGTTCGTGGCCCATAGCCAGATTCCGATATAAGTCTAGACTATTTTCTGATTGGGTGTTAATTTAAGGTTCGCTTTTGGCAGAGCTGCAACACGCACCTGAAGTTAAGTTCTCGTGTATGAATATCTTCAATGCCACTCTAGGTTTTTCATGATCTATTATTTACCTTTTCAGAATTGACTCAAAGGTTTGGATCGGGAAATAAGCTAAAAGATCTTAGGTAGGTTGTGAGAATGTAAACATTTATTCTGAAATGATACATTTTTGTAAGCGTAAGACTGTTAAAAATTCCTTGAGGCGAATAACGGATAAAAAGGTATCTTGAAGTATTACAAAAAGTACCACCGAGTTTAACTACCTACCTATTCAGCGTGGTAAAGATGTTGAGGCCGAATTTAACGTAATTAAATATTTGTCCGTATGTAATGAGACAATTTATTAAAAATGTATGGGAAAAAACTTTTTATTTCTCAATATTTTTGCATATTATTTTAATTTTTAATCTTCTATAATATCATTATATAATGCTACCAATTAACACTAGATTCTCAAGGGATTGATCTTGTGAAAAGTTAAAAATATTAAAAACCTTGATAAACCTTGACCCCACCCTGAATATTTCAAAAATTCGAAAAAAATTTTATTCCATTTTTCGAATCTTTGTACCCTTCCTAATGTCTGTCGACAACGATTTCTCGGTACCTAACTTCGTTTGTAAGTCATTCCGGAAAATAGAGAGTCGTCGCTAAGCAGGTAGAAAGGTCCGCTCGGCCGGATTAGGAGGGGCAACTTTCTTTTTGTGTCTCATCCACTCTGTTGACTGTATATAGAAACTTACTGTAGGCATTTCATTTATCGACTATTATATATATGAAATTAAACGTTTTCCCCTACCATAAGCCAAAACTTTAAACGCGTTTTTCTCAGAACGCTGTTTTTTGACCTGGCCTAACGTTTTTCTCATGGAAAACGTTAGGCCAGGGTAAGTAATCCTGGCAACAGCCAACGAAATAAGCTGTTCTTTATTTTAAATTACTTAAAAATATATTTTTTAGAAAGTAGGATAGGATTTTTTTCATATTTTTATATTAGTATTTTAATGAATATTTTTTTAATGAAAAGCATAACTTTTTTTTTTAAGTTGCCGCCATTTTGGTAATTTTGAGAATATCAAAAATCCGCTATGCTACTTTTTAGATAATGTCTTTATGTTTCAGAAAATCTAAACAAAATAGTTTTCTTATGTTTCATTACTTCTAAATCCATGAGGCCAGTGAGTTGCTACTTTTTGTTGACCAGCCACACACGGAGCTGCCACCAGCTTATTTTTTATTATTTTGTAAAAGAAATTTTTTTAAAATAGACTTAAATTGTAGCTAAATAACATAAAAAAACAAGGAGTCTCTGCATTGTCTCTATTACTTAAAATAAATTCAAGAAAAACGTTAATATTTTACCATCTCAGGATCCCCCCTTAAATGTTTCATTCTATTGTACTAAAATTTTTTTTGCTAAAAATAATTAAAATTTCTAAAAAAAGCAACAAAAAAAAATCACTCACTGAAAAGTAACACTTGTATACTATTATTATGTCACAATACAATGAGTGTAACTATTCGAATTCAGAAAAATTCAAAGAGCAGCTTAAGAGACCGAATTATTTAGTAAAAATACGAAATATGAAGCCCTCCGTAAACTTTAAATTAACTATTAATTATTATAAAATAAATTTGCTGACAAATAACCCTCTGGAGAGAATACCGTTTGAGTGAATGGAATAAAATTTTGTACATAGGTATTATGATCTAAGAGCTGAAGAATGGTGTTAAAAATGCTTTTGCAGCCTTTGCGGTTACAGTTACAGTGCCACAATTTCGCAATTTTCGTATAGCAACACCCACTTTCTTAGATCACTTAATCCTTACAGTAAAAAACCGAAATTGTAGTTGGAACAATATTTTTAGCAGAAGAAATTGCGCCGCTGGGCATTTAACGAGCGTCCCTATTTTTTGCGAATAGTAACGAAAAGTGAAGTGTGATACAAACTTTTAAAAACAGATAAGAAACTATGGCTATGTCGGACGTGTGAGGACGAACGTGGCAGACATTTTTTAAGACATTCAATGCTTTTTGTTGTAATTTTTTATTAGTTTTTATAACACTCTCTTCTCGTTAGTGGTCGCGAAAGTTGGCGAAAGCCTAGCGTCGCAATTTCTTCTGCTAAAAATATCGTTCCAACTCCAATTAAGGTTTTTTTTACTGTAAGTATTACGTTTTGGTGTAAAAGAAAGTGAGGGCTGTATTTTGAAAATTTCGAAATTTCGTCGCCGCAACTGCAACATTGAGAGTTCATTTTTAACACCATTGTACACCCATGTACTATTTATTTATGATCACCCTGTACTTAAATAAATTGTCCAGATAAACGGTTCGAATCAAATTGATTCCTATAATTGTTAAAGAGGTGCTTTTTTTCCTGTGCTTTTTTTGGAACTATTTTTTTCGGTGCTCTCTTTTTTCTATCTCCCGTTGAATAACTTTAAGGCCACAGCATATTTGTAAAGAATCATAGTCCACGCTCACAATTGAATCATAATTTCAATGCCTTAAATCATAATATCGTATAAACGGATCGCGACTTAATGGTCCATTTTAAAAATTTCAAAAGGTTACTTTCCTATTTGAGTGCAACTGTTGAACGACATCAAGTATCGCGTTGTAGTTGAATAAAGAACACTAAAACTTTTAAATTCTTTAATTAAAAACTGCTAATTTTGAGTCAATTTTTTTCAAAGTTAATTTCATTTTTAACCTATAGCCTATAACTTTTACCTTCACTTGTGAAAATTTTATTTAGTAAAAATTTGAACAAACTTAGGTTAAAATTGATGCTAATAAACGGTGTGGTTTTGAAAGGTAATATCTGCAAAAATATTCAACTGTTCACAATCTGCAAAAATATTCACTGTGTGACTAAAGATCAACTTAAAAATATAATAATTATTTCAGGTCTTAATTTTTAAATTATTTAATTATAAGCTATCAGGTCAAGTTATAAGCCATAGGGTGATATCAACCCTCTAGCTTATAACTTAAATATTCACTTGTAAAAATTTTATTTAGTTAAAATTTAAACAAACTTAGGTTAAAATTGATGCTAATAAACTGTGTGTTTTTAAAAGGTAATATCTGCAAAAATATTCAACTCTTCACAACTTTGACTAAAGATCAACTTAAAAATATAATAATTATTTCAGGTCTTAATTTTTAAATTATTTAATAATAAGCTATCAGGTCAAGTTATAAGCCATAGGGTAATTTCAACCCTCTAGCTTATAACTTAAATATTCACTTGTAAAAATTTTATTTAGTTAAAATTTAAACAAACTTAGGTTAAAATTGATGCTAATAAACTGTGTGTTTTTAAAAGGTAATATCTGCAAAAATATTCAACTCTTCACAACTTTGACTAAAGATCAACTTAAAAATATAATAATTATTTCAGGTCTTAATTTTTATATTATTTAATTATAAGCTGATAGGGTGATATCAACCCTCTAGCTTATGACTTAAATATTCACTTGTAAAAATTTTATTTAGTTAAATTTTATACAAACTTGGGTTAAAATTTATAGTAATTAACAGTCAGTTTTTGAAAAGTATCAATCATTCATAATCATAATATCATAACAATTCATAATCACTCATATTTTCAATCGTTCATAACTTCGATTAAAGATCAAATTAAAACACAAGCTAATTCCAGGTTTTAATTTTCATCTTATTTAGCCATAAAATTATACAAAAAATTTTTATTTTTATAATACTTGATATTTCAGAGAGCTTCTTCACGAATTATGAGCAAGATATATTTCTGTTATAAAAAAAAAGTAAAGACATTGCTTTTAAGGAAAAAATAGGGGATAGAAGTATTTTAAAGATAAATTTAACGCCAAAACAATTACTGTATTGTTAGTTAGAACTACCAAATTTTTGTTAAACGTCCATTCTATTAAGACAAACATCAGTAAATGACTTTTTTTGTTGTTGAAAAATACTTGTCTTTACAGAAATGTGATATTCCTTTAATAACTGCAATCTATATTTTCAGTTTCATAATGAGGACTAAAAATTAGTTGGCCTTCAACCTGAAGCCTTAATAGAAAAAGCTGGATATGTTTGCCTTCTGCGCTTTTTTAGTTTTTCTAATTATCTCCTGTTCTTAGTTTTAAATTTGTTTGACCTTCAGATAAGGTTTTCGAGGTCATCTCATTTTTTAAATCAGTCACTGCTTTAAACGGCTATTTTGCATTTTAATACAGTGAACTTTACTGTGTAAGGATTTGAGAATTTTTTTAAGTTCATTTTTGAGGTTATTAAAAGAAAAAAAAAAAAAAAAAAAAAAACGAAAAGGCTTGTAGCTTTTTCTTATTTAATATAATTTGAAATGCTAAATAATTTTCGCAGTTAAATTCTTTTTCGAAAATTATTACTTTGGAACTTTAAAATTAAAGGCTATTGCAAGAATACTGATACATGTATGAAACAAAATTACTTGAAAGGTAAAAAAAATCGTAGGAAAAAAAAATATTAATAAAAAAAGATACTGACTAAAAAAAAAAAAAATTAATAATAACACGTGATAAATTTGCATTGCAATTTTTATGTAGTTAATGGTAATTTTTTTATTATGTAAAAGTATTTTCTTTAAAATTATGTGAAATTTCTGAGCGATTTATAATTCCAAACTTTTTCGACTATTACTGAATAAATTGATAAAAAATAATAAATAGTTATTAAAAATTATTTTTAGCACGAAATTGCCTTTGAGTAAACGAATTTTAAAAATTTCGAAATTTTCAAAGTACTTAAATGGTTCTAGAGATATGTCACAATTAGTAAAATATGCATAAGTACAATATGTACTATATACGCAAGAAGTAATTGGTCCAAATTTTCAACCGCTCTCCTGACAAAACTTGTGGGACCTAGTTGGAAATTGACGAAACTAGTTGGAATTTTTAACCCAATCCCGAAGACAAGTGAACTCCTGGAACAAATATTGGGAGAAATTAGTCTTCGTAGACGACTCTGATTTAACTAATCTGCATTTGAGTTACAGAGAGAAGAAAACCATGAAAACCACCCACGGTTGACCTGAGAACTCTAACCCATGATCCGTCAACCACTGAAGATATTACGTCACCACTGTGGTCGGTCGGTACGATCCGGGTGCAAAATTCGAACCGACCAGCCATCGCTGGGATTCGAGCCCGGTTCATCGTATTGGGAGGCGAGCGCTCTATCCCCAGAGCCAACACGGCTTTTACAGTACTTTTTGGTTCTTATTTCGTAATTTGAAATATCTATGGCCCTCAGCACTAAATTGGCACATTTGAGGTCAACCCCTAAAACTATAAAGATTTAGTCTTAGTGAGTGAAATTTCGATCTTTAAGTCAAAAGTTATTTAGAATGTTCCATTTTTTATTTCGCGCACAGTGCAAAGTACCACAAATCTGTTTGATTACCGTTTAAGGGCAAGCTATAGCAGATGGAGAATTTTTTCATGGCAATATCTGTTTTATCTCCACGAATAATTTATATTTAAAGTTTATAGAGAAGCATTTTCAGGTAAATCTAGAGTAAATCATGAAGTTTCAAATGTTGGAAAATATTTTCCAAATGTCATAATACATACAAACTATTGCAGAATTATTTCCCCTCTGTGTAATTCAAAAACAATCCTGTTATAATTTGAATTTTGTTATTTTGAAAATGTTTTTTAAAACCTTATGGTTTGCTCTAGATTTACCTGGACTCACCTACAGTGTAAAAAGTTCCGGATCAAGTTACGGTTACGGCACTCTGGGTGCATCATTCATAAAATTTGTTTAATCGTAAAATCAATTTTTACCGTGAAATTCAATACGTATATTTTGCAGTGATAATTATTTAACTACAGTTATTCAGAGATTCTATACAATAAATATTTATGTAATAATTACGGTATATCAGATGTTTTCCTTCGTAAAATTTTACCGTAAAAAGTACCATTGATCCGACATTTTTTACAACAAATTTGATATAAATGTGAAATAAATTTGATCCGGAATTTCTTACATTATATTCTATTCGTTAAATTTTAAATTGCTTACGTTAATATAGCATCCTTGCAAACAGCGAAAGAAGAAACTTATTTAAGTTTCCGACTGCAATGAAACGGGCTTTGCTTTTTGTAATTTTAAAGAATTGTCAGATTTCGATTACACTTTTGTTTTCGTTGGTTCAATATATATTTGCAACCCTTAATGTTTTTTTTTTTGTCTAATTCAATTATAAATTTTGACTAGGTTTTAATCAAAATGTTTATGTTTATTTATTTATTTATTTATTTATTTATTTATTTTTTTTTGCTTACTTTCCTCGCGAATGTTTTTCGACAAATATTAATTTTTTTCAACTCTACTTAATCATGAAACTAGTTGACCTTTTTGAGAGATATTTCTCATTTAATGTTTCTGAAATGGTATTGTGACTGCTTTTCAAGATAACCCTCTTTTATGATAATACTGTGGATATAACATTGGCTTTTAATTAACTATAAAGAGACCAAGAAAAATCATTCTTAATCCGAACTTTTGAATGTTTGTTAATGAACAGAATTCGTTGTTCAGACAGAATTCGAAAAGAATGTTTGGGAAACTTTTCCTTTCCCACTTTTGAAGATTTGATTTTGAATTCATTATATTATTTAGTAATAAATTAGCATGTTAGAAAATGTTTTTTTTTTAAAATTATTTTTTAATTTTATATTTTACTACCCGAAGGAAATTAATAAAAGAATAAAATAGATCAAAAAAATAAAATAAAATAAAATAGTACATGAATGAAATTAAGTTTTTTTAATAAAAAAAATGTTTATTGCATCGATTGCAGTCTCTTCTTAACAATCTTTTAATTTTCAAAGCATTTAAAAAAAGCCATCTTCCATAGTGGATGAGATAGTACATCTTAAAACATCAATAGCAGTAGTTGCAGGGAAGAGGGCAGGGAAGATAAAACTATTTAATTTTCCAAGTCACTTTCATCTTCATCATTTTAAATTTAATCTATACTTTTTAAATCAGTTGTTAAAATGCGCTTAAGTTATATTTGAACTACCTAACAATAGGATTTCTCTTAAATGCTTTCACCATTAAAAATCGACGAAATTAGATTGGAGTGTATTGAACCATAATATAATTCAAATTTATTATAATCTAAATATAGAACTAACGTGAACAATAATATCGAACTTTTTTTATTTTATTATACAATACAATGGCTCATAATGAAATTAAGCATGGTTCAATTTGACACTTTATTATGGTTATAGCAAACTTCCACCGAATTATGGTTCATGTTACCGATAATATGGTTCAACATTGAACCGTTTTTTGTAAGAGTTTATTCTATATAATGCAATTTTTTTAATTCTATAGAACGTCAAGATTCTATTCTATAGATTGTCGTGTAGTTATGTAAATTGAGCTCGTTGCCTGCATCTAACAATAAGTTTTGAAGACAAGAATTTTCTGTATTCATCAGAAAAGAAGAATCAAGACAGGTGAGGAGAAGAATACTTGATTTATCGAAAGGCAAGGATTCGTCATGGGATAAATGAATATTAGGGAGTAAAAATCTTTTGTTAAAATGTCAGCGTTCCTCTTTCAAAATTTAACCAATGAAATATCGACAAGTAGTTAATAGTTTTCTGTTTCTTTTGAACTATTTCCCATAGATCCAATCCTCATTAATCTCACTTTCCAGCTTCTTTGTGTAACTTGGGTGGGCAAAGAAAGATTAACTATTTCAAGGTGCTTAGAAGTTGACAGGCGAATAGCTTGATAGCAGATAGCTTTGACCAAGAGGGTGTGAGAAAACGATTATTGACAGGCTTATCTGCCGGATTTTTGTTTATTTATTTACCCTTTCGTTTTGTGGAAGTTGTGTATATTGTTAAATGTATCTCTGCAGCTCCTTATTTTATCATGCTTTTGAGCTTATTTTTTTATATCCTTATTCTAATGTAATTTCATGCTACCATCGATGTCAAGTTTTTGAATTCAGTAGTTTGGCATGGACGACGTCATAATATTCACGTATTTATTTGATTTTGAGCAGGAATGGTCGATATTGATTTTAATGTAAGATGATTAAAGGTTTATCCAATTCAGGGCGTTGATTAGGAGACAAAGAATACTTATGTTTATCTGTAGCAATTTTTTTCACTTATTTATTGCAAGTCAATAATCAAGAAAGTTTGTCCCACCTCCCCATTTTAGAAAAGAAAACAAAAGAAGGAAAACTAAAAGAGATTTCTAACACGTTTGTGAACTGTTAGAAAAGTATTATAGCAATGTCTAGGGATGCACCTCCAAGAAGATTGAAACAGAATTAGAGTTAACTTTTATAAATAATTCGTCCAATCCTCATAATTGCTTCTCAGTCATCATTCCCCCCCTCTTCATATGTCGATATTTTTTACAAAAACACAAAAATTTGTTTTTTTTTTCTAAATATACAATTATTGTTGCTTTATATAAGAACTTTTTATCAACTTGCTAATCATAACCAATAGTCAGGACGATAACCTAACATAGACGATGTCATAGACGATAGACCATGGACGATCACCTGGATTTAAAAAAATAATCACCCGAACTTGAATTAAATAATTGTTTTTGTTTTAACATTTGCTTTTACTTTAAATTCTTCAATGATGTTCAAATTAGTACTAAAAGCATAAGAATAATTAATATGTAATAAAATATTTACGTTCTGCTTGCAACTGTTGTTAATTATACGGCTATAAAATGCTAAGCCTACAAATCCAAATAATAAAAACATATTACTGCATCTACTCATTAGCTGCTAGCAAATTTAGCATGAGACTAATGTACATTTGGCGAATTTTTTCTTCTGTTAATCATTCGAATTTTATTCTTATTATGATTTTTATTGACTTTAAACAATTCTTCAATCAATATCTTATTTTTAATTTTGTTTTTATTTCACCATTATATTAATTTATTTAAAATAGTACATCTCTAAACCGAAGATATTTCTCATTCCCTATGGTATTCGTTTTACCGAGGTCACCCTGAAATTTTGCACAAAACTAAAATATGTCGTGTTTAAACAGTTATTTTAGCTTTATTATTAAAGAAATTGGTGAAATACATGTTTTTTTTTTTTTTTACCAAAACTATAAATATGAATAGTTTTAAGGTTATTGTAATTCTGAATGTTAAGTCGAACATAAATGAGTGTTATCATTAAATATGGCCGAGTGCAGGTACTCGGGCACCGAGTCTTGAGACTCAAAACCGGTTCCAAGTACTTAGTAATACCCAGTAACTGTTTTGCTGGGTCCGGGTAATAGCAGGGTAATGAAAATCTGTCCAGGTATCCAGTATATCTGTAATTTGTGCTATCTTGGTAAAAAAATTAACTGTTTTTTTAAAATTAATTAATTTCAGAAACTAGGGTGTTATATAACCACTACTTGCCATCACTCGCCGCTCAGTTCATTTTTGGTTGCTTTACAATTTGGGATGGATTAGAGCGGCTTACTACAAAAACGCTTTTCAACTGTAAAAAAAAAAAAAAAAAAAAAAAAAGGCGCTATATATATTGCGCTTTATAAGGCGCTATATATTTTCTATATATTGTCATTTTATGCATTTTCATTTTAAGCATTTTCATTATAAGCATTTGTAGCCTTGGTGAGGAAGGTACAAAACTGAACAGAACAGTTATGAAAACGGTTACGAACAAGTTATGAAAATAGAATATTATCCATTAAAAAAATGTTATTTCAATTTGCTCAAAAGCCTTCGACGACCAATCATAAACATGCTAATTAAATCGGCTTGGAGATCTTTCTTTTTTATGCCTGAACCAGCCAATTAACCCATTCTAT
This sequence comes from Parasteatoda lunata, assembly GCA_949128135.1. NCBI lineage: Eukaryota > Metazoa > Arthropoda > Arachnida > Araneae > Theridiidae > Parasteatoda > Parasteatoda lunata. Next base: position 73,117,520 of record OX421976.1, on the reverse strand, counting down.
TCATTCTCCTTTTAACATCACAAGCGTAACTATTTCCTGCATTCCTCAGGAGCGTCTTATTATATAAATATCATCATTTCGAGCGTCTCCAGTTGCTTCTTTGACTTTTTCGTTTGGTTGAGGTGAGAATTTCAGCACCACACGATTCTCTATTCAAAATGGAAGACTCACAGCCAAAGGCTTTGTTTCTTCTTTTTGCAAGAAAGAGATCCTTGCCAAGAAGACAGAGAAGAAGAGAGCAGGCAGAATGGCACAAAGACCTGCTGTTGTTGTTTTTGCCAGGGACGTGGTGACAAGCAGACCAAGAGGAATAGACTCTGTGCCCTTTTGTTTGCCAGACTACTTTTTTTCTCTATCGCCAAATTAACACGCAAAAGACACCTTGGCTTCGCTATGAAATGCGTCTCTGAAGAATCAAATAAAATGCTTCTATTTAAAAGTTTCGGCTATTCATTATGATTTTCGAACTGCACGCTTTTATTACGTTCTTCTTTTTCGGAAAACCATAACAACAGAATCGAGAAACGAAATTGTAGGTTTAAGTGGAGGAACATGTAAAATAATATTTTAGCGAATTTCTTAGTAATTGATTTCGAATGTTTATTAAGATATGTAAGCTGATTTGAAGGCATCTTTTTCCATTAAAATTCCTCATTGTTAGCGGTTATTTCAAAACACGGAACAATGAGCTTTTACAATATTCAATACATCGCAGTTTAAGTGCCTTATATATAAAGCAAAACCATTTTTTCAAAACTATACACGTGCATTTTAACGTAAAGAATTGATTGTGCTTTAGAACGGAAAAAGTAACACAAATATTTTTAAGGTTATTAAACTTTTTTTAATCACCAGTTTGGCGAGATTTTTCCGCCTAGATAAAAATCATTGAAATCAATGAATAATTTGGAACTGGATTTCTGCAACTTTTTACTAGCCCAAATAGATCACAACCGCGTAGAACTTTACTGCGTACTTTTGGAATTAACATAGAGAGCACTTACTAAAGATAGGCTTAACTTGACTGTTAGGTCAAGCATTTATATGACTGTTAGCTTGGTTAGCTGTAAAGCTTGACTCTTAGGTCAAGCTTTGTATAGGCTTAACTTGACCTAACAGTCAAGTTAAGTCTATACAAAGTTTTGGTGAATTTCATACAAATAATCTGGTATAATTCGGGTGTGGTAATTTCAAATCTGAAATTAGTTTTGCTCCTAAAGCTACAGATTTGTTTTGAAAAATGACATTTTTAGTCTATTCCTTGTCGTAATGTACAAGTTTAAATACATTATAAATAACAGGGGCTGCGTAAATGTTGTGACAAACTTCTAGGAGAGTTAGTGTATGTCATCAGAATTAAAATTGCATAGAAACCCATGCCCAGAAACTTCACCGTACGTCTCTAGGAGCTCTTCGCTGCAATGAACTGTTTCATCGTGTGCCTCTAAACTGGTCATAATAGGGAAGTGCCCTTAGCCGCGCATGATGACACATCCGGGCATGGGTTCTTATGCAATTTCAATTCTGATGATGTGCCCTAACTTTCCTAGCAGTTTTCTGCAACATTTATGCCACCCTCTGTTAGATAAATTTATTTATTTTTTTTAGTTTTTATTTTTTAAAAATTAGTACATTTCGACCAAAAATAGACTGAAAAAGTAAGAAATTTTTTTTTAGCTTGGTGAGAGAGAACGATTGTAGATTTGAAATTCGAGATATAGAGGTATCTGACATCTGCTAAAAAGTCTCATGCAAATAAAAAAAATGTTTTTTAGTGCAATTGTTGTAAACTCAAAACATTTAAGAAAAAAGTACATTCGCTTAAAAAGAGTTATTTCGTGTGATGACAAAGCTTCCAAAAAACAGCAATAATATAAAGGGTGTGGGACAATATAATGATAAGCCATATTTTCATATTGTTCAGAAGAGTGTTTTTGTTAAAAATCACCTATATTTTCAGGTAAGCAATGAATGGCGTTAAAAAATGATTATTATTTATATGCACGGCCGGTTACAAAATTTATTTTATACAGCCGATACATATTGAATTTACAGTAGCATCAATTTTATTTCAAAAACAAAAATTTTGATAAAGGTCACTTTAAATAAAATCGACATCATTTATAAATAAGTAATTTTACCCGTAAATAGTTTTACGTATCAATGTATTACGTATCAATTTTTATGTATTAATGTAGATTAATCTATCAATGGTTATGAATTTAAACTATCAATGGTTATGAATTAAAAAAAAAAAAAAAAAAAACATTACAATTTAGTAGATTTGACCTATGTTAAAAATAAAGAACTTACAACTAAATGTCCCCCACAAACTTATTTTTAACGAAAAATGAAAGAATTATTTTTGAAATTGTATAGAATTTCATAATTTTACAGCTTATTAAATTGTTTGTAAAAATTCATTGTTATTTAGTGAGTTTTTATGAATAAATAATTAGCTAATCACTTTATAATTTTTTTTGTATTACACACATTTTATCGTTTATTAATAAGTAAATTAAAATTTAAATATTTTCAATTAAAATACCGTTATAATTTTTTAGTTAGTGTAGGTGCTGAAAAATGCTCTAAAGTAAAAAAAATTAAAAGAATATAATTTTTTTATTTTTACCTTTTTTACAGTTGTTTAGTTCCCAAGCTTAATTCTTCTTTAGTAGTTCTGGCAATTTTTATTTCCCTCGTATTTGTGGTTTCATTTTTCAATAAATCCGATTGTGTAATTTCAGTTTTTATTTTCGGAATTTTTTTTAAGTTTGGTGTCTCCATCTATATTAATAAAAAAACAAATAAGTTTTTTTTCTTTTTTTTTTCACTTTCCTTTTCCTCTTTTCTTTCCTCCTTTACCTTTCATTTAAAAATAGAGTTGCATTTATCTATTCATAAATATCTATGCTAGGATTCCTAAAATATGTTTACTTATTTTTTAATATATTTTTGAATTGAATATCTTACCAATCAGAGTTAATTTCTAATTTAAAGGTTCTGGTTAATTTCTATTTTATTTATTTGTTTATATTTTATTTTTATCCTAAGATCCAAGAATATTTGTATCGTTTTTGATATTTATTTAATTTTATTACTGTCGTGGCTTTAATTCCAATAAATCCGGTCTCGTGACTTCAGCATAAAACTTCTCTTAAGTTTAGTGCTGCTATCTATAGTAGTAAAAGGAAAACAAAACAAGATTTTCTTTCTTTTTTTTTTTAAATAGTAGCGCTGCCATCTATTGCTAAATATATATTCTAGAACTATTATTCCTAAAGTCTGTTTATTAATTTTTTTAAATATATTATCGGCTTGGATGTCTCATCAATAGTAATTAAATTCTAGTTTAAAAGTTTTCCATTTTGGTACCTGTGCCGAAATAATTAGAAAAAGAAGAATACAGAAAAAAGTAAATTTCTGAATAAAAATGGTCTGCTAGTATATTATAAATCGACCAATGAACCGTTTTTGACTTTTTCCTTTAACAAATCTGATCATGTTTGTGCAAAGATCATATATTTTTACTTGGTGCTGCCAAAAAGAATATCGGCATTTAGATTTTCGTTAAAATCTGCAGTGCTGCTATCTAGTGATAAATGTTTGTCTATTTTTTAAAATAATGTATTTTTAAGTACATTATTTAGTTATTTAAATATTATAATTTCATGATACAATTGCTTTATGATGCATCTTTGGTACAAAAATTACTGGTATTTTTCTTATTTTACTACATACACAACGTGATCTATGTTGGCAACATGCAAAACTTGATCTAAATTGGTTTCATGCAAAACTTGAGTCATTTCCAAGCAATGAATGTTTGTGAAGCTTGTCAGAAAGTATTTTCCAATGAGTTACTAGAGCATTTTGATTGACTCTGCAATATTTTTTCTGAATTTGTGTTAATCCCCTGGATCATAAAAAAGACGTATTTCGTATAATTTAGGAGCACACTATTTTACTTTGTTTTATTGTTTTTTAAGTTTAAAATGAATAAAAGCAGACGAATTTTAGAAAACTGACGGCCCAGTTGAATTGAATATAGTATCCTATGGCAGAAATATTTTTATAAAGCCAAAATTTTTTATTGAATTCCCATCAAAATTCACATTTGTTGTCTATCGTTCACTTTGTTTACTTTCAAACATAGTTAGAAACGTTGAAAAATATACAAAATACTTATTTTTTTAATAATTTCGATTCTGAAACTGTATGCATAATTTTTTAAAAATTAAAGTGATGTGTAAATGTGTAAAATAATATGTTAATTTTTGACCGAATTTCAGCTCATGTGTGGAATGTGTTTCTGTTTATGCTCTAGTAATTATGTCTTCTTTTTTAAAAAGTATTTTTTTGTTAAAGTAACAAAGAAACTTGAAATGAAATCAACTAAGTATTTAAAAATAAAACCTAGTTAGAAATAAAAAATTTTCAAAAAATTAACATTAGTCATAAAAACATTGCTACGTATTATCAGGAGGAATAAGAATATCGATAACTTACGTAGAGAAACATATAAGCAATTAGTTTTAAAACTCATATGAAATATGTTTCCTAAAATTTTAGAAATTGATTGAGAACTGTTCTAGATCATTAATAAGTCGTAAATATATAATCTGTTTTTCACCATATATTAGTACTCTCATTCATCTCATCAGATTTAACTTACTGTTATAACCATATAAATAAGCACAATTAAAGGTTTTAATCGAATAAAAACTAAACAGTAATTTTTAAATCTTAATAAAGACAAAATTAAAATGCCAAATCTTGCTGTTGATCCAAATCCCCGCCCCTAGCTAAAAAACAGGAAATATCGAATAAAAACAAGAAAATAAAATTAAAAAAGGGACAAGGAATCATAAGAAAATCAAAGAAAGAATGAGCAAAAACGAACAAAAGTGAGGAAGAAAAAAAAAGTAAACACGAAAGAAGAAAAGATGATATGAACAGCTAACAAAAAGAAAATATAAATGAGAACGCGTAGACACATAAATGGAAAGAATAGAAAGATCAATGGAAAAAAGGAAGGAAATAGAAAAATGTAAAAGTAAATTTAAAAGAAAGCAGAAAAGAACGAACAAATAGAGGAAAAGGAGAGAAAGCACAAGTTAGAAAGCCGAAGGAAAGAAAAGAATAGAGATAATAAGCAAACCAGAGAAAAGAAAAATTTAGGAAATTTACATTAGAGTCAATTAAAAGTTTTAATTGTAGTTTTAATTGCAGTTTTATTAGATTAGTAAAACTACTTTAGCAAAGTCCAGTAATGACTAGTTAGGGAACAAACAACATGAAGACAATAACTTTCCACATGAAACTAAAATTTTAAGTATAATAGAAATTCATCACAAAAATTCGAAATGTATTAAACTTTATTATTAGTATTTTAGTATTTCACTTCGCCTAGAAATCATAATGAAAGTTTATGGAAATCGAAGATAAACGTTCTTTCGAAGCGTGTATTGAAACTTATTGCGCTAAATTAAAGTTTCTTGTACTAACCCTTTTAAGTTTTTTCGAAACTAAGTTTAATTACTGTTCTTATACAGCTTAGAAACATTTGAATTGGAATAAAAGCAAAATAAAATTATTTTGATAAAAATAAGGAAAATGAAAGGAAAAACAAACAACTCCAGGAAACGAAAAAGAGACGAGACAATTACGAGAAAATGTAAGGATTTAAAAAAAAAAAAAAAAAAAAAAAAAAAACGAAAGGAAAAGAGAAGAAACGAAAAAGAAAGAACAAGCAAACAAAAAGAAAGAGAAGAAAAAAGGAAGAAAATAAGAAAAAAAGAAAGAAAAAAAAGAAGAAAAAAAGAACAAGCGAAAAGGGAAAAAAAAGAGCGATCGCAAGAAAGTTAAGTTAGAAGTGAAAAGAATAAATAAATCCAAAAGCAGAGGAAGAGGTTAAAAGAAAAGTAAATAAGAAAATATAAGAAATAATAAGAAAATACGAGAAACAGAAAAAAAGAAGCAAAAGCATAGAACATACTTGAGTAAATGAAAGAAAAGAACAGAGAGAAGAAGCAATTGAAGGAAATGGGTTTAAAATTACGTTTACCTATATTAAATTATTAAATACCTTTAATTAGTTTAGTAATTTAACTATTTAGCAAACGTTAGTAATACTAAAAATGTATATTCAAATTTGAGGGGCAGCCTGCATGGTAAGATAGCTGAAATTCTATAATTAACTTTATTACGAGCGTATTTTGAAAAGTATTTTGTTAAATTGAAGCATCTCGCAGTTATGAGAAATTTATTACCTACCTCACTAGAAAATATAGGAAACTCTTTTAACTATGTTTATTGAAAATGAGTGTTTAATTTCAGATTTAATGGTATCGAAAAGTGAGAATTATAAATTCGGTAAAATGTAATGAGCTTGATAAAAAGTAGGAATATGAAAGTAAAAGCGAGCAACATGAGAAAAAGTAAGAGCAAGCCTGGAAGAATTAAGTAGAAAAATGGAAAGAAAAAACAAACCAACGAAAGAAAAAGAAGTAAAAGAAAATAATAATAATAAAAAAATCTAAGAAAAAAAAAAACCCCAAGTGAACTGAAGGAAAAAGCATGCAAATATTAAAAAAAGAAGTAAATGCGAGAAAAGGAAGAATTTTTTTTTGTTGCAAAAACGAGAAAATATAAGAAAAAAAAAACAAAAACATGCACTAGGAAAGGAAAGAACGAAAAAGCAATCACAAGAAAAAAAGAGAACAGAAAGAGCGAGTGCTTGAGAAAAAAATTAAAGGCAACAAAAGACAAGTAAATATGAGATAATAGGAGGTAAGAGAAAAAGGAAAGGTAAGAAAAGAAAGAGCAAATAAATCCAAAAAAAGGAAATGAATAAAAAAAAAAAAAAAATAAAAAATAGAAAATGTAAAACGCGAGCAACTAATTGAAAAATAGTATAAACACGAGAAATGAAAAGCCAATAAAAAAAGAACAAATAAATATGGAAGAATGAAAGAAAGGAAAAAAAAAAGCAAATAAACCTGAAAAAAGGAAAAAAATGAAGAAAAAAAAAAAAAAAAAAAACGAATGGCGAGAAAGAATTAAAAAATTAACAAATATATAAACACGAGAAAGGCAACACGACGAAAGGAAACACGAAAAAAAGAAAGAAAGGAAAGAAAAGAAAAAAAAAAAAAGAAAAAAAGAAATGAAACATGAATATGATAGGTAAAACGAGCAAATACAAGAAATGTAAAGAAAATAAATTCAAATTATACCAACTCCTATTAAAGGCTTTTACCACCATTTCATTCCTTTAATAAACTTAACTACTTTATCAAACTCTAGAAATACTAGAAACATTATAATTCGAGAGGCAGCCAGCAAGTTAAGACAATAACATTCTATATAAAACTAAAACTACGACGGTATCATATCAAAGTATAATAAACCTCTATATTAATACGTTAACTTCGTTTATAAATGAAATAATATAAAGCGCAGAATCTATGGAATTCCATAATTAACTTTCTTACACAGCGCATATTGAAAGGTATTTTGTTAAATTGAAGCATCTTGTAGTAATGAGAAATTTACTATCGCACCACAACAGATAGGAAACTCTTTTAACTAGTTTTATCGAGACCGAGTTTAATTACAGATTTAACGGTCCTGAAATGTGTGAAATGGAAATTCGGGGAAATGGACTGAGCTTGATAAATTATTTTGCAATATTCCGATCTTATTATAAACTTAAAGCCTCGAAGCTTGAAAATATTTATTTCCGTGTGAAGTTATTTAATTGTTAAATGTATTTTGAGAAAAATAGTGATAGAAAAATGTGTGTTTATGAGTACATAATTGTTAAATGTTTCAACTAATTGGAATTTTCTCTTTGTATTTTAACTACGAGGTGTGGAAGTCATACCTGTAGGTAGACAAAACAATAATTTATCTTTAAATAAAAGTTAAATATTTTGTAGATTTTAATTTCAAAATATTACAAAAGAATCATACAGGATTAGCACAAATTAATGAATCGGGTTTTAAATATAGATATTTTCTGAACTATAACACACATTAAAGAAAAATATTAAAAAAAAATATACAAAAAAAATATTCCAATTAAATAAAAATATTCCACGAAAATATACTAATTAAAAAATTTTACGCGAAAATATAGCAATGAATGAAAAATATTCCTCGAAAATATACCAATTAAAAAAATATTCCACGGAAATATACCAATTAAAGAAGATATATCAGTTTTTTTTTTCCGATTCAACTGTTCGATGCATTTTATTTGTTACATGACAAACATTTAATTTGTAACAAAGAAAATTATCCACATTTTGTTGTTTCACGGTATCAAGGATTTTTAATGTTTCAAAAATGTTTTTTTTAAGCTCTTTCATTGTTCTAGACATTATCTTAAGCGTGAAGGGGACATTGATTTCCCTAAATTACATGGCCATCAAGATCTCCAGACATTACACCGTGGGTTACGTCAAATACACTGTTTGTAAACTTATAAAGCCAAAATTTTTCCAAGAACTGAAAAACGCTTTCGTGCATCTTAAGGAACAATGTAATGTAAGACTTTGAAGGTAAAAATATAAAATGTGTGAAACGAACATTATTGCAATAGCTCATTATTAAATTACTCAACTTAATTACTAAATTGTCATGCAACTATTGAGTCACAAATTTTTAACAAAAATTTTTTTCTCATTAATTTCTTGTATCAGGTTTCGTAGTACGCGCAATAGTTTCGAAAATATAATTTTAAATTCAATCATACATTTGTACTAAGCCTGCATTATCAATGAATTTTTTTAATAAAATAATTAAATATATAAATAAATAAAATTAACTCAAAAAAGGAAATGTTTCAAACTTCTTTGTCTATTTAAGCCATTAAAGATCACTTCAAATTTTTTTTTTTTGTATTAACATTAAAAGTCGTAAAATTTCTAAAATAAAATCCGCATGAAAAAAAAAAAAAATTTAAATTTTGTAAATTTGTAAAATTTTTTTAAAATCTTTTATGCAATAAATTTTTGTAAATAATTCAATTTTTTTAAATTAAAGTATTTAAAAAAATTAATTTAGACGATTAAAGCAATTTAATTTTATTTTAATTTAAAGCATAGTAAAATAAAACTAATAAATATTGAACTTCATGATTGCAAAGAGAAACAAGTCCTTTAAATACATAATTTAATTGAAGAAAAACGCATTTAAAGTTTAAAGCAACAGAAAACAATCGTTTTCATTCCGGTTGAAACAATATTCTTTAAATTGTTTTGATATTACAAACTAGATTTAAAATTGTATGCTAATTACGTCGTTGAGTCAAATAATAAAAAAAATATCTATTCAATTATTTCTTCTAACAACACTAAGAATAAATTGATAATCTCAGCTTAACTTTTATTATTAACAGAACTATTTGGGTTAGAAGCAAACGGAAAAGAACATTTGTATCATCATACTCAAATCTTGTTAATATACCGAGTAAAAACTAATTATTTTTTATAGAATTCAATTATGCATATTTAATCATATTGTACGGGAAAAAGTATAACACTGTAATGGAGATTATAGTCATTATTCTTGAGAAATTACTTCTACGGTCTTCCTTGGACAGCTTAATTGCAAAGAAAGAGTTTTATAAAATTTGTTCTTGTCAAAAAACTTAATTATCACTCCTTTTTATATTATTATCTTTAGAAAACGTTTTTAATCTTCTGGATGAAAAGAAGATTAATTTAGAAGAAACAAAACTTGCAACTTGCAACTTTTCTTTTTCATTAATGTCAGTATTCATAAATTTTCACTAATAAGCAGAAAAAATAATGATCAAAATAAAAAATTTGCAATATATGCAACAAATAATAATTTTCTGAAAGCCACCGCTAGTTTTTGGTGGCAAAAATTTTATTAAACGATTTATGCTTTAATTGCGAATGGTTTAATATTAATTTTAAGAATTTAATAATAAAATGCTCTGTTTATCTAAAAGAAACTATAAAAGATTATATATAATTCGTCATTTTTAGATTAAAACATAAAATGCATCAATTTAGTAGAAATCATATCGTATCTCTTATGTACGTGTGTGGTCACAAAACCGATGGAATTACTTTACTTCCGTTGGCAAAAGAGAATTAAAAAAGTGGTTTATTAAGTGGTTAAAACTTATTTTAGCTTCAATGATGCTTGAAAATTTATTCATCATGCTTAGTTTTTTAATTTTAATTTTTCTTCCCCTTTCTTTTTTTTTTATGTATTTTACATATTCAGATAATTTAAAACTGATGTGCCTTTAAACATATAATTTAAAATTGTGAATTTAACTTTTGATATCGTTGTTGCTGTCGTAGGCCATTAAGGCAAGCGGTTCGATTATTCTTGTTTTCCAGTGGCGCCATCTATGGTCAAGAATTGAATTCCTGCCACACTCATACATCACACTCGCTTAAAGCGATGTCCCATTCATGCAGCCATTCATTCAACCACAAATTTTGACCTGAACCAGAGAACGATCAACCTCCAATTAGAATTTGCTATTAGAATATGGAGGACTTTGTGACCCGACAGATTCACTGTATACCAGTTACCATTTACTACAAGGGGGGTGTTCAACCGACTGGATTCGACTTCACGTTCTTACGAACGTGAAGTCGAATCCAGCTTCCAGTGTACTGCACTTTCCGTTTTGTCTATTAGCTAAAGAAAAGCCTTGCTCTAATGTCCAGTTAAAATTCCTTTCTTTTTAGGTTCTGAACTAGGTGTAAATGATAAAAAACAAAACCCGTATAGTTTTGTATTCATGGTTTTATAACTGTATTAATTGTTAACGGAAGGTAAAAAAATGTTCTTTACCATAAATTTTACGGTTAACTGGATGAACAGGCTGCCTGCCGGATATTTTACAATAATTTTAGAATAAAAATTCTATCTGTGTAATTACAAAGTTGCTAAAAATATTGCATTATAAATGTTAGTGCTAAAACATCAACAATTGATATAAAAAATACTGATAACTTATTTCCTCGAAATTATTAATGATTTAAATTTATTAATACCTTACTTAATTTGTTGAGACAATAAAAAACTTTCTTACCTCACGATATAATCTCAATTGAAGGGTGTATTGGAAGAATATTTTAATTGTTAAATATAATTAAGTTATGTTGAGTTCACTGACTGCGACATGGTCTTTATCTAACGGAGTCTAGGATTATCAGGAAGTGTATAAGACTTAGCGTTACTTAAAAGGATTCATTAAGTATATCCTTAATCAATAATTGATCTTCTGCTTATTTAAACTAACATCCGTTTAGATTTCGTTGTTTGAGAGCAAACAGTGACACAAGTCATTAATAAGGTTCAGCTTTTAATTAGTATATTCTTGTTGAGGTTACTAAAACTAGTAAATTTAACTATGTTTGCTAATGGTAAAGAGTTAGAAATTTAGACAAAGGAATAAAGAGTTCAGACAAAAGGGTTGATTAAAAAGAAACTAGTGGCAAAGATATAGCCTTTTGAGATTTCATATAGTTTGAGAATACCTAATAATAGAATCTTGTGTAATAATAGTTCAAGTACATTGAGAAAAAAGTATGGCCAAAATTACCAGAATATGGTAAACTTTACCGTGTTTCTGGCTCTGTGGGAACACCGAAATGCTTGGTATTTTTTACCGAAGCTCTTTGGCAATGATTTTTGTAAAATTAACCATAAAATATGGTTTTATTAAGGGTGATAAAATTTAGCAAATGTGGTAAGATTAGGTATTTTTTTTTAGATATCTTAGAGCATGGTATAAAAACCATTCATTCGGTTATATTGTATTTTTTACCTAATATGGGGTAATAAGAATTATAATTTTGAAAAACTATAATTTTGGGTAAATCGTTATCATATGAATTGAAAAACTACGCAGTGAATGGTTTAAATACAGTGTATTTTTTTTTTACGAGAAATGTTACGAAAAACCACACAGCACGGAGATTTTACCAAAATTTTCTCCGTGTAGATCCTTTATTTTTTCTAAGAATTTCTGATGAAAGTTTTGATATAAATCTACAAATTTTACTAAGCTCAAATGAAACACTTTCAAAAAGGATCAGTACAAACTATAAATGTAAGCTAAAATTTATGAAGTATTTCTCATTATTTCTTATAATCTATTGAAACATGAATAAAGTTTTGATAATGGAAAGGTAAAAATAAATGAATAAATAAATAAATAAATAAATAAATAAATAAATAAATAAATAAATAAATAAATAAATAAATAAATAAATAAATAAATAAATAAACGCACATCAAGCAGAAGTGAAACTGCTTTGCAAACTTTTAAACAGTGTAATTTTTAATAAAGAATGCAAACTTTTAGTGAAATCCTTTCAACAAAATTTTGAGATTGGATATTTTATTTTTAAAATTCAGGACTATATTTGAAGAACGTTCTATAACTAAGATACTCAGTAATACATTTTTCGATAGATTACGGTCAGTGAGCGCTAGTTACTGACCATAATCTAGCGAAACATTTTTTAACAGTGTATCTATTTTTCATAATGTAATTCTTTACAGTAATTTTTTTTTTACTGCTTATGTATTTTTTAGTGACCGTCAAAAAATGTTCCACTCACTGACCGTAAAAATAAAACTATCTTCATAAAGCTATCATGACCATAAAAATACAAGTCTGCCAATAAATTCTTCCTCGGAAACCGTAATTTAACAGACCGTAAATTAGCATTATGATCTTAAAAGTTATATTTCATCAGATCAGGCCTAGACATTGTTTGAGACTCAAGGCGTTCCGTGGAATGAGGTTAAGAAGTGTAGTGCTGCCATCTGCCAAACAGTGAGAGAGTTGTATGTTCTTTGTCTGAGTTCATTAACGTAAAGGAAGCGCTATAGAGACGTTCTTTGGCACCAGCTGTGATCGAACTCGCGACCTTTGCTCTGTAGGCAGACTATGAAAAATGATGCGTGTTCCAAAAACAGTGAAATAGGAAACTTTATTTTGCAGGGTTTTGTTCTAAAAAAAGGAAATACCCGTTTAAAATAATAATCATTTTTCTAGTTTTGCTGAATTTCGTTACAATTGTGAGCACTGGGCTTATTTCTCAAAGATATAGCTGGCAGTATAAATAAACGGACAACTCTGCATTAGTTTTGCTAAAGTTCGACACACTTACGGACATATGCCTTTTTTTTCTCAAAGAAGAGAGCAGGCAGTACAAATTAACGGTCAATCCTCCGAATTTTATGGGAATTTTTTAGAGAGTAACGAACGAGATCGAATTTACCTTTAATTAATTATGTGGTCTTGTATATATTTAAAATCTGAATTAAAATTTCCCGCTTTAATTCGAATAAACATTCACGACAAATGCGAAATTCGCAAATGAGTTGACATTGACAGAAATCTCATTTCAGTTTCTACCGTATGAAATTTAATTACAAATTTAACACCCGGAAAGCTATATAAGCATGAATTTCAACTCCAAAATAGTACCGACTCGAAAATTCTAATCAATCCTGATCTTCTCAAAGGATCTTCAGAATTGATTATACTTAATTGAACGTTTATGAATCGATTTAATTCCGTATAAATCCCAGATGAAATGTAAAATTGTTGCAAAGTGTATTTAATTCAATTTTAGGAAACATTCCGAAGAATGGTCTTAATCTTTGCATAATCCCCATTACAATTTTGAAATTCGCATGCCTCTAGCGAATTTTTTCAATTATTCGGGTATATTTTTGTCAAAATTTTAAATTGAAAATCGTCTATATTTTTCAAAAATTTCATAAACTAACGTTTGTAAGCGTTTAATTTAATTATGTAGCATTTTGAAATATCATGGATTTAAGAACAATTGAACCGAATGTTGTAAATATTTTAATTTTCAGAGTTTTTAATAGCGTCATCAGTAAAGACAAATCTTAACTTATAATTGTTGATATTAATATTAGTGCCATTTTTTATATATTTGTTCTATTTAAATAAAAAGAACGTTTTAAATTATTTTACATTAACACTCACAAGAAACAAATTCTACTGCTAAATGACAATCATTTTTATAAATAAACATTAACACAAGCATCTTATTTTTTGGAGTATTTATCAAAGTAAGGTGAGGACACATCAGATTCGTAGGAGATTTTCTAATCGTTAATAACCGTTTTATAACCATTTTATCTTTTTTTTTTTAATATTAAGTTGATTAATTAAAGAGAAAATTTAAATTAATAGGTTTAAATTTACAAGAAACAGATTCAACTGTCATATGACAATATCCTGAATAAATAAATATTTATATAAGTATTTTATTTTTTGGAGTATTTATTTGGGTCAATTGTAAAGACGTATAAGATTTTTATGTGCATTTATAAATACAGATAATGATAGTTTCCAAAACGTGCATTTTTATTAAGCCTACTAAAAAATTTTTATATTATAACGTTAACATTTACAGAACACAGATTCCTGTGTCATATAACAATATTTCTAATCATTAAACATTTGTAAAAAACATCTCATTTTTTGGAGTATAGAGACAATTGTAAAGGCATCCGATTCTTAGACTCATTTATCAAAGATGATAATGGTAATATATTACTTTTTCTTTTCTTTTTTCAATCTAATTTAAAAGAAAGTTAAAATACTGCGCAACATTTACTAAAAAAAAACAATTAAAAAAAAAAAAAAAAACAGAGCCAAGAGATTTATAAGAATAATTTTTATCAATAAATATTTGCATAAAACAGCTTTTTTTTTTTTTTTTGGAAAATTCATTGGAGATCATTGTAAAAATATCATATTTTTAGACTCATTTATAACTGTAAATTATTAGTTACAGTTTGCGTTCCGAAGGAATTGTTTTTATTTTTTTATGAAGTAAGTAATAAATTAAAAACTTAAATGGACTTTTTTTGTGTTCAAAAAAATTATTCAAAAATAAATACTGAAATGAAAATATCCCAACTGCAAAAACTACATGAGTTATCCATGTAATATAAAAATTTCAAGAAATTTGTATGAAAATTAACATAGAGCAGGCTTCAAAGTATCTCAGAGTACAATTAGGTTACATTGGTAGATTTTCTGAAAATTTTTTATATTATAAAGAAATTTGTATGGGTGATTAATTACAGTGACATTGAGGCCTTTTTTATATTTAAAACACGAAATGTTTGTGACTAATATAAAGCAAAATGAAATAGAAAACACAAAGAAAGTAAGAAACGAAACAAAAAAGGGAAAATATAAGGTTTTTTAAAAAAGAGGAAAAATATTTTTAAAAGTTTAAAAACTGTGAAAAATTAAAACAAATTTGTAAAAATCTGAAAAACCATAAACAGAAAAAGATAATCTCTCCATCAGCTTAAACGATTATAACATAAATATAACACTTAGTTGTTGACTCAGACGCAAAAATATCACTTACTTATTGAGAAGATTAAGAGTGTTTAGCCCTTACATCATTTTTTGTTCAATATGTATGGATTACTCAGTATTAACGACTCATATAAGAGTTCTTTATGACTTTTCACTAGCATTTATTAAAGTTAGTAGAAAAGGATTAAAGAGAATTAATTCCACTAATATTAATTCCCAACTCTTTCACTATAATACGAGAAAGAATATCGTAGGGTTACATAATGATATTGGTAGATTTTTTAAAAATTTATATGCTATAGAAAATATATTAGTGATTAATTACAGTATCATTGATATATTTTTGTAATTAAAACACAAAATGTTTATGAGAAATATAATACACACAAGCACAAAAAAGGAAGAAAAAGAAACGAAAAAAAAAGGAATTAAAAAAAAGAAGAGATTTTTTTTTGAAATTTAAAAACTATCAAATATTAAAAAAATAATTAAAAACTACAAAAATTATCAATTAAAAGATATAATTTTGCTATCAGCTCAGACGATTATAGCAGTCAAAATAATGATATCTAATATTTTACTAATAGATTCAAAGCAAAATGTATAAATACAATTAGTGTGAGGAAAAATGAAAGTAAAAATATATCAAAATCACATATAATGTATGAAGTAAACATATCATAAAAATTCAAGAAAAAATTCAAAATAAAACACAAGTTGAAACACATAAAGCGAGAATGGAGAAAGATGTCACGTACTAACAAATAACTTGTAAAAATGATTAAAAAATATTTTTGTAACTTAGTTGCTAGGCTACAAAACGATGAAATTAAAACGTAAATAGAGAGTAGTTCGATGTATTTTTAAGGTGCGCTCATACTTTAGTTTAGAACCGCATTTGATTTATCCGTTTCCTTGGATTGCCCCGAAAACTAGATTCGTACAAGTAACAATACATGGCATTAGATAATTCAAAATTTATAATTAATCGATGATAGAGTTTTAAATACAACTTTTCGATACGATGTCTATATACGATACGATATAGAAATTATTAACATTTATGAAATAATATTAATTATTTAATAATATTACGTATTTAATAATATTAATTATTTAATAATATTAATTATTTAATTGAACATTGAAGAAGGTTATTGTTTAGTGTTACATTCTCTAACTCTCTTTATTTGCAATAAAGTAGGGATCTAATATTAATATTTGGTTGCCACGGATTTGCCCGAATTGGATTTGCACTTGGCAAACCTCTTATCATCCTAAAATTTTGATAGCGGTTGCAAGGGATGAATTTCCTGATCTTAAAACATTTTCAAAATTTTTTGTTAGATATTTCGGTAGAGCCTTATGAAAAATGTAATTAGTCAATAGGCTTAGAGCCTATTAATATATATATATATATATATACAAAAATTACAAAGAAAATAACAAAGATTTGTTAAGTTTTATTAATATAGCGTAAGCTGCGAGTTCATAAAATCCATATTAAAAGATGAAGATAATATCAGATAAAAACACAAGAAAAAAGGAGGGGGGAGTTTTTATTACAAAAGATAAAATTAAAATTATTAAAAATTATTAAAAACTAAAAACTGGTAAAATTAATAATGGAACAATCAAAGATCGAATCAACAATAGAAGATACTATCTCCTCATCAGCTCACAAGATAATATACCAAAAACAGTGCTTCATAATATTGTAGTTACTTTAATTTTCCTCAAGTACCTAATAACTTACTTAGCTAAATCTGGAAATATTTTTTCCAACTGCTTAATTTAAATTATTGAGTATATTATTTAAAAAAAGTTTTTCATTCTTTATCACCAATTCACAACGTATTTCAGATTTTATTAAACACAATAAAATTAAATCTACATCTTTAACCCTTTGATTTCCAGGATCTCCTTAATTGCATTCCACTTTCTAAACTAAAAGATGTTCTTATAAGTTATTATTATTTCTAGTGAATACCCGTTCTTCGTACGGGGTAGAAAAAAGTATGCAGTCAGTACAAAAGTATCAGTACTGAAATAAAAAGTATCAGTTTTAGTTTTTAATAATTTTTAATAATTTTAATTTTATCTTTTATAATAAAAACTCCCCCCTCCTTTTTTCTTGTGTTTTTATCTGATATTATCTTCATCTTTTAATATGGATTTTATGAACTCGCAGCTTACGCTATATTAATAAAACTTAACAAATCTTTGTTATTTTCTTTGTAATTTTTGTATATATATATATATATATATATATATATATATATACACATATATATAGCTCAAAATGTAGATAAAACAAGGGAAAAATTACAGAACAATGAAAAAAGGGGGAAAAAAAGAAAAATAATAATATAAATAAAAATAACAAAAAACCGGGGAAAAATCCGAAAAAAAGGACAAATTTTTTTCTAAAAAGCCCGGAAAATGAAAGATATAATTTTTTCATCAGCCCACACGATTATATCCGCAAAAAAGAGTGCTTTCTAATATTGTATCAATATATAGCCAAAGCAAAATATATCAATACAATAGTGTGAGGAGCACTCAAAAAATTTTACAAAAAAATTACAACAAATAAAATAGAACACAATAAGTAAAAATAACACGTAAAAGCAGATTCTATTTACTTGCAGCTTATGCGCAATAAATAAAACTTATTGTTTTTCTTAATTTTCTTCGTGTTTTTTTGTATTTATTTATTACGCTATATATATATATATATATATATATATATATATATATATCACAGTAATTTAATTAATTGCCAACTAATCTATCAAGCTCACCACATTGCTAACCAAATTTTAAATTCTGATAGAACAATATATATTGTCTTACTTGGATGCTGTTTTCGGTAATAATTATGCAAATTGACTAAAAATTGAGATAATTTAATAAGGCGAATAAAAGTCCTGTTTCTAATGCTCGCAAACAGCTAGTTCATTAAATGGAGGCGTCCTCTGAGACACTTCTAGCCATGGGCTACTATCGTTATAATGTGTCATCTTTACAATTTATTTATTGTCTCCAAGTTCATAATAGCAATACTCAATCTCCCTGTATAAAGACACAGTTCTGTATTGAATAATTTAAATCATAAAAGAGGTTTGCGTTTCTCTTAAACTCTGACACATCAAATATCACTTAAGCAAGGGATTATTTAATAAATACTTGCCTTGAAGGTTACTGACAGGAATCCCAATCAGGAAAATGCGAATAAATAAAATAAACTTAGAGTACAGAACAAATACCTAAGGGTGAAAAACATTCTTATTTGATTTCTATGATTACTTAAACAGGTATCGCTCATTTATGACGCTGTATTTGATGGCGATAGCTACTTTTAGTTTTATTTTATTGCTTGAAAGGAATTTGGACTTGTTTACTTGATGAGAAATGAGTTTTAAATGTTTATTTATATTTAAACCGTTGTTGAAGGTCTTTAAATTATTTAATATTATTTAATAATTTTTTAAATTGTTATAATTATATCACCAATTATATTATTTATTATATTATCAATTAAAATTATATAATTTTTTTATTAACTATTACAGTTATATTATTATTTTTTATAATTGTATTATTGTTTTTTGTAATTTTATTAATATATTATTAACTATTATAATTTTTTTTAAAATTTAGTATGGTCTTGATTTAAAGGTAGTAATTTTTAATGCAATTGCTGTACCAAAAGATGCATTTTGTGAATGATATTTTATTGAATTAAACCACCTGCAGTTTTAAGAAGAAAATTTAAACAGACTTATCATTATCATAATCATTTGTCTTAGAAATGAAATTTTTTAGATTTATTTGCTTAGAATTAAGAATAATTCAAGCTAAATTTCAAAATATTTTTTTATGGATGCATTGGAATATACAACTGAAAAAGCAATGGAGGATATAGACTTCTTTTACACAATAGAAATATAATTTTAGCTGCATTGTCAATCAGCCTATTCACATAGCTATAGTATGGTTGTTAAAATTTCCACTAAAGCTTTGAAATTTTGAACAAAGTAAATATTGTCTTACTACTGAATCAAACATTTGGATATATTCACTTTTATGTGATTGAAATTAACCCACTTTTGCTAAGTATGAAGAGGGAAGCTAGATTAACTTTTCATATCTAGCCACACACTTAATAAATTCACCTCTAGATTACGGTCATTGATTGATGAAAGGTGTTCCAATCTCTGACCGTAATAGTAAATTTATTCTCGTAAAGATATCCTGACCATAACATACTGGTTCATCCCTTAAATTGTTCTTGTAAAATAAAGGGCTATTAACCTTAAATTAACTTTGTGCTCGTAAAAGTTATTTTCAGTTCAGGCCATGACGTTGTTTGAGATTTAGATAATTCGTTTGCCCAAATCAAGGTAAGCCGTAAAAGGAGGCGAAATAGCGTATTGTTGCTGTCTGCGATCTTGTTACTAATGTAAAGGGAGTGCGAGAGATGCGTCCCTTAGCTCCTGTTAGGTTCTGACCCGGACCTTTAAGGACGAGGATTTTGAAATACACTACTTAAGCATACACTCTGTACTGTATTCTGCTGTGCACTCTGTTGTCATTATTTAATTATTTTTATTCTCTTCATAGTTTGATTTCAAGTCAAGTTTATTAATTCAAGAAAAAATAATTCTTCTCTTTATTTAAATACAAAAATATTTCACTAGAAATTAGTTAAAAATTGTGTTATGATTTTTCTGAGGTTAGGTTTAAATTAATTACCTTTTAATGCATTTTGAGAGATTTTTGAGATTCTTTCTCATTTAGGATATAAGGTTTTAGAATTGTGTTTTTAACCACAAACCTTAATGTAATCGCTTTAGAAAATAAACATTATGATGTTCCAAGCTTTGTTTAATTTCATGATTGAAAAATTAAATCCTCCAAAGTCAATTAAAATTAAGTTGGATTTACTAACTGAATTAAAACAATCATTTAAATTTTTTATCAATGCTTCAAACAGCCATTAGAATTTTATTTATTGATGCGTACATTCAATTTATATTATGCTTTAAAGCAATATAAATTAATTTTTCTTCATAAAATTAATTTTTTGCTTTTTCTATTTGAAAAGGTTGCCTTTTAAGCCTTATTAAGTGCTGAAATATAATTTTACCACTTTAATTGTACTAATTATGTACGCTAACTTGTTGATGCCCTAAGGGTCGCTTTTATTTTTGAACCTACGGACACTAAAACAAAAGTATGGAAACACTACTAGAATATGGTAAAATTTACCGTGTATCTGGCTATATGGTGCTTTGATAATGATTTTGACAAAATTAAGAATAAAATATTGTCTTACAATTTGTGTTTTAATTTGGAAAATGTGATCAAATTTCAAAATTTTGGCATGATACCTCAGAACGTTGCATTTATTCGGTTAAATTTACTTTTACTGAATGTGAGGTAATAAGAACTATAATATTAAAAACCAGAATTTACGATAAACCATTACCATATGAACGGAAGCCGTAACCATATGAATGGTTTAAATATCATACTTTTTTCTAAAAACCGAATTAAGGAATTTGAAAGAGAAATGCTTATACCATTGAGTATGGAAATTTTATCAGAATTATTTTCTCCGTCAAGAATTAAAAACATGAGTTTTAATATTTATGAAATGTTGTACTGTTCCATTGGCAAATGTATTAGCAATTAAATTAAGTTAATGTTTTGTTAAGCATTTTACTTTTTGTATCAAAGAAACTAATTATAATAAGCTTTATTGAGTAATTGAATAAGTTCTATTGATGTTATTGTTTTAAATATTAAAATCATCCATTCATTTTATGTTATTTCAGAATGTGATCTCTGGCGAACAACTTTTCCTTTTCCCCCTTCACAGATTAATTTAAATTTTAGAAATGTATCACACTATTACTAAACATAATTACTATATATAATTACTAAATATAATAATGAAATGAAATTAATAATTTTAATTTATAGCTAAATATAAAAACTAAATATAATGACTAAATATAATCAATCATTTTAGTCAATCAATAAATATCGTTAATAAATTTAATTGATCACTAAATATAATTAATAAGTTTAATTAATTAATAAATAGAATTAACAAGTTTTATTAATCACTGAATATAATAATTTTTTATGAGACTGAAAAGTTTATAATTAGTTTATACTATATATATTCAAATTTTGTAATGAAAATATACAAAAGGAGAAAATAGCGAATTTTTTTCCTCTTTTTTTTTTTTTTTGAGCACAATCCTTAAAAATAATTGTCTCCGTAATTACGAGAAAGTTCTTGTTAATTCCCGTTAAAAGTTGACTAAAAAATTAATTATAAGTAGTTGTTAATGACCTCTTAACTCGTTCCTTCAGATATGGGAGCTTCGGAGAGAAGTTCAGGGAACAAGCAATAAAAATAAAACTATTTTTTTTAGCACAATTTTTTTATATTTTGCTTTAGACGTTCAGTATTGAATGCAATTATTCTAAAAATGTTAAAAAAAATATTGATATTTAACGTAGCAGCGAACAAAATTTTTTTAGATTTTTAAAACTAAATTAAAATAATAATTAATTTAATTTTCTAAACAGCGATTTACACTGACAGCTATAGATAAGTTACATATTATAATCTGAATTTTTTTTTAAAGAACTGTATCTAGTGTTTTCATGCATGTTCAATGTAATAATTGGAACAGCATGAGCCGTGGTGGCCCAGGGGATAATGCATTCGCCTTCCAATGACTTGAACCGGTCCCGAATCCCAGTGATGGCTGATCAATAAAAACTGCGCCAACACTGTACAGTTTTTATATAGATACTGAGCAGAGAAATTTTTTACGAACCCTCGGAAAGGATAAGTTGAGAAAATTGCTTGATCGTGGAAAATTTTCCTATCATGAGTTGGTTTCGAGCAACATGCCAAATGAAACTGCGTGAGCCGAGGACGCTCACCTCCCAATGAGTAGTACCGGGTTCCCAGTGGTGCCTGGTCGATATGAATTTCGCACACAGCTCGCACCAACCACAGTGCTGACATAAAGTGCATGCGGGTTAGTTTCAGCTAAAAGTCCTCCGCGAAGAGCAATTTCTCCCAATGCTTAATCCAGGAGTCCCCTTGTCTTCTTGATTGAGTTCAAAATTGCAAGGCTATAGAGTTGAATACAGTAGTCGCAAATCCAGGATTGGATCAGCTGTTTAAGAAAAATTATAAAACCAAATCGGAACAACACTATTATTTTAACAGAGAAAATGTTAAGTAAGCATTTTGACTTTATTTGTCCTTACTTAAAATGCTTTTTTGAACATTTTTAAGTCTCTTCTGTTTTTAGGAAATATTTTTGCAACAAAATGCTATTTTCATACACTTAAAATTGTAAGTAGTGCTCCATTTACCTGACAATTTTACAATAATGGAACACGGATTTTGAGTTTGAATTGAATGAACAATTAAAATCCGAAATTTTTTTTTTTTTGTAGATGGCATATATGACGTATAGACAATAAATTAAATTCTAAATCTTCGTTTTTTGTTCTCCTTTGATTTCTTTGTGTCTATTTAGAATTAAAAATATATTCAATTTTAATGGCATGTTTTGTGAAATGTTATAATAAAAAAAAAAGATAAATATATTTTTCTAGGTAAAATAAAGAAGCACTATCTGCATAAAATAATGAGTCCCGCAGTGGACTGATCGTTAAGACACGGTTCCCAGCAGATCACCGAAGTCAAGCATCACTGGCTGCGGTCAGTATGCGGGTGGGTGACCATTTGCATCAATCTGCGTAGGGACCGAGGGTGTGCGGTATTGGTCCTCGTTAAACTGTTCTACCGTAAAGTGCTCGACTTCACGCGCAGGTCGTTGGGCTACCGAAGCGGGGGTATCATCCCCTCTTCAGATGATCAAAATTGTGATGGCATGTCTTCGGATCATCCTCAGGGATGTTTCCCAGACCGTCGCCAATAGCCCATTGTGCAGCTCTAGTGCGACGTAAATGAAATACAACAACAATACAACAGCATAAAATAATGAAATGTTAAATGCAATATCATATTTCAAATAAATGTATTTTTTTTTAATGTAAAATAACGAAGTATTTTTTACATAAAAGAGTTCTGTTAAATGCTTTACTATAGCTTCGATAAGTATACTTTTCTGGATAAAATAACGAAATGTACTCTTTAAAACCAAAATAAAACATTCTTTAACATTTATATCATATTTTAAAGAAATATACGTATTTCTCTAGGTAAAATAACGAAGACATTACATTAAATAATGAAATGCTTAATGCCATACACTGTTAGAATTTTCTTCGTAGGTTGTTGTAAAATAACCGGCAGTAACCTGTCCATTAAATTAACAATAAAGTTTAAGGTAAAGAGCATTTTTTACCTTTATGGTTTTGAAAATTTGTTTACAACTAATATGTTTAAAAATCCATGAATACAAAAGTATATATATTTTTTTTTTATCATTTACAACTAGCTTGGTTTCAAAACGGTAAAAAAGAAATTTAACAGGACATTAGTGATAGGCTTTTCGTTAGATAATGGGGATTTAAGTTATGCAGCTAAGTGTGAAGGAGAGAATCGCACTCTAATAGTCTAGGGTCACAAATTAGGTATGCAGGACACTAGAAACTCTTCATATATTGAAGGGAATGGAGGAAATATTTTGGTGTCGACGCTGGGACTCACTCCCCCATTCTGTCGGTCATAAGATTGCCAGACTAGCCCTCTCGGCTATAATATGTACACAGCTGCAAGGATCTAAGTGGCTTCATTGGGTTGGAGTTGTTGGTGCGAAAAAATTTTGGTTGTTAAACTATATATTAAGTGAAAGCAGTTAATAAACGGTTTTTTTTACAGTTAACAGTTCGAATACCGTCTTATTTATAGTTAATTGACTGTTTTGTTTGAATATGGTAAAATAAAAGTTAAACAAATTGCTATTTAACCATTTTTTAGATAAATTTCTAACAGTGTATCATAATTTAAATAAATGTGTATTGTTTGGTAAAATAAAAAAAGTAGCATCTATATTGAAGAGTTTTGTTAGATTTTTACTGCAGTTCAGATAAGTATACTTTTCTAGGTAATATAGTAATATATTCTTTAAATCAAAATGAAGCATTTTTATAACAGTTATACTATATTTTGATTATAGTATCTCTAAGTAAAATAAAGAAGTAGTTTCTTAATAAAAGAATGCAATGTTCTGTTAAATGCTATACAATATTTTTGATAAATGTATATCTAAGGGAAAAATAATGAAATAATTGCTATGTAAAAGAATGAAATAGATCTGTGAAATGCTGTACTATATTTTTTATAAATATATAAGTTTGGAAAAGATAATCGCTATATAAAAGAATGAAACGTTTTGCTTAATGTTGTACTATATTTCTGACAAATATCAATAGGAAAAATAAAGATGTAATTGCTATATAAAGGAATGGAATGATCAGTAAAATGCTATACTATATTTTTGATAAATATACATATATGGGTGAAATAAGGAGGTAATCTTTCTCAACATAAAAGAAAAAAATGATTTATTAAGCTCTTCACTCCATATTTTAGACTAATATATTTCTCAAGGTAAAATAAAGAAGAAATTTGGACTTAAGAAATTACTCTTAATATTTTATACCATAATATAGATAAATGTAATTTGTTTCTAAAGCTAAAAAACGTATTTCAATCCCATTTTCGCAGATTTTAAGACTTTTCCCAAAGGGTATTCCCTTTTTCAAACTGTGAAACAAAGTTCATTTTCTGCAAACTTTGATGATTTTCCGACAAAATAGCGCTGGAAAAGAAAACTTTCACAATTTACCGGTCAGCATATTTTTAAATGAGGTAATTTTATGGTACCTTTAAAAGTAAGAATCGAATCATCATCTATTTTCATTCAACGGTCTTTTATGACCCATTCAGCGGGCGTTAACTTTGATCTGAAAAATGTCTCGCTGAAATTTAGTACGGTATAAAATGGCTATTTTAGTAACTTTTACGCTTAAATGTGGAGCGAAAAATTAGGGAAAATTTTGATTGGCAAAAATAAGGACGGTCATTTGTAATATTGCATCGTGGGTTAAAGTAATCTTAAAAATAGAGTAAATATAAATGTGTACCATTAAAGAATAAAATTTTTTTTATTTATTAATTTTTAGTATGAAAACTATTCGTTTAAAAAATCATATTTATTCGTAAAGTTACATTAATTCAAGTTCGTATTCATTAGTAAATTAATATTAACTAAAAACAAGCCTGGTTATGTTATACTAGCTGAATGTCCATTTTTCGAGAGCTAAAACAAAGAGTAAATAATTTGATATTGACCAACGCAATAATACACAAAATATTAAAATCAAAAAACATACACAACACAATAATACACAAAACACAAACTAACACTGCACATTTTTGATGTAGTTTTAACAGGTACCAAATATATTAATTTTGTTAGTATATATACTACCACCAAATTTATCAAGTTCATGACGATCTTAGAAATTATCTGACATATCGAATAAAAATAATTAAATATTAAGGACGTGCAAAAAATTCCTTTTTTTAAATAATGAGAATTTTAAGTTCTACAAAATCACTGATGCTATTATTTAAATTAAAAAACAAACAAACACCATCATCATAACTATGTTATGTTATATTATATTATATTATATTATATTATATTATATTATATTATATTATATTATATTATATTATATTATATTATATTATATTATATTATATTATATTATATTATATTATATTATATTATATTATATTATATTATATTATATTATATTATATTAAATAATATTATATATTACTAGCTGAATTACCGTCTTTTGTACGGGATGATAAAAAAATAAACTAATCAGTTCTGAACAACATTATGAAATCAAGCGCATAACTGAAAGGCATATTCCTAAGCAATTGAAGTGCTCAGTGGAAGAACCAGGTAAGTGACATTTTAGGGGTATTTATGATTCAGTGAAAATAACATAAAGTGGTTGCATCAATATGAGTATGTTTAATGTAACAGAATCGTCGGTTTTGCTTTCACTTTAACATATCTTATCCAGATTAGTTTTTAGTATGCTAACATGATTTTTATTTTAAATTAGGAAGTAGTAAATATAATAAGGGCAAAGAATTATTAGCCTCGTTTTCTAATAAATCAGTAATAAAATAGTTTGGAGATTACTTTTTTTTTACCCTGGTTATAACTATCTGAAAGAGTCACTTTCCTGATTTTTTTCACTAAATGTTCAGCCGTAGTTGAATAATCGAACAATCACTTATGAGGAGAGAACTTTTCTTAGTTGTTATTTGTTAATTTGTTACGCATGCGCTCTGAAACTCTTGCTAACTCGAATATTTTTGCCTGCTCACCAGTCAGTTGAATTAGCGATTTCACGACAGCATGTTTTTACTCTGACTTTAAAAGTTTCAGAGCGCAGAGCCTTTTTCCCAAATACTTTGCAAGTTTGAAGTATGTTCTTATTAAGTTTTTATTTTAGAGTTTTTAATAAATAGTTTATTTTTGCAATTTAGTTTTATTTCGTTATTCGATGGCTCATATTAGTTTTAATTCATGTTAGTATTCCCCCACATCTGGTCCGTCGAGCCGGAGTCATCGAAATTAAAATTTTTAGTTAGGGCTTTGAATTACTTTTCATGAGCTTTCAATATGCCAAAATTATTAGAAGAGCTACTTAAGCTGAAAAGAGTAGTTAAAAGTAAAGTTACTAGGGTAACTAATTCTATCTCTGACTTGTTGCAAGATACTGAACTTAACCTTGAACATTCAGATATTTGTTTACGTCAAATAAGTGAACTCAATTTTGAAGTTTCGAATCTTTTCAAAGACATCTTAGTTGCTTGCGATGAAGAAAATTATTCAGATTACGAAACTGAGCTTTTCGACTTACTGAATAAATTAGATAGTTTTGAATTGTCTTTAAAGAAACGAAATAGTAATTTGACCGAAAATAGTAATTTGACGAACGCACAATCTCAAACTTCGGTTGTAGCTGAAACTCCAAAGGCTTACATCAACCTTCCAAAGCTGGACTTACCTACTTTCTCAGGTGATTTATTTTCTTGGATATCATTTCGTGATTTATTTTCCGCTACTGTACGCAATAATGAGTTATTATCGAATTCTCAAAAATTGCAATATCTAAAATTATCAGTTAAAGGCGAAGCACTATCGTTAATCAACTCTATTCAAGTTTCAGACGCAAACTTTGAAAAAGCGTGGAAAGCACTTACTAATAGGTATCACAATGAAGTCGACTTAGTTTATTGCCATTTGGATAAGTTATTCACGCAACCTAGTTTGCAAATTGAATCCGCTAAAGGTTTAAGGAAACTTTTGGATTTATCAACTGAATGCTTAGACAATTTACGAATTTTAAACCAACCGGTTGATAACTGGGATTCAATCTTGGTTTATTCATTAAGACGGAAAATTGATAACGTTTCATTAAAAGAATGGGAATTATCACAGACGAAAGGAAAGATGCCGACTTTTGAGGAATTTCGGTCTTTCTTAGAAATGAGGGCACGCGCTCTTGAATCGACAAACATGTTATTTCAAAAACCGAAGTTGAGAGTTGAAAAGGCGAAGATTTTCAAAACTCAAATTTCGCCAAGCAAATTGGAATGTTGCGTATTATGCGATGAATCGCATAGTATCTACAGATGTGAAAAGTTTCTTGCTAAATCAGTTAAAGAAAGAAAGACTTTCGTTTTTAAAAGAAAACTTTGTTTTAATTGTTTGAAATTCGGACATATTGTAGCGAATTGCAAAAGCAAACACTGCAACTTTTGCTTAAAAAAGCATCATAGTTTGTTGCATGAAGAAGTTGAGGATTCGAACTTAGCGTCTGTTGAAAATTCTGAAATAAAATCTTCTGCTCATTATTCAACAGGCGAGAATTTTGATTGTAGCATCCTTCCAACTGCCATAGTTAGAACTTTTGATTCTTCTGGATTTGGTGTTGATTGCCGAGCACTTATAGACTCTGGATCTGAATCGAGTTTTATCAGTCAAGACTTGGTTCAACGTTTGCGTTTAAAAAGGATGAACGCAAACATATCTTTGTCAGGTTTATCAGCGAAACCCATGACCAAAGTTAAAAACTTTGTAAATGTTACAATTGGTTCAAGACTTGATCCGAACTTTTGTTTAAATATATCCACGTTAGTTCTTTCGAAGGTAACAAGTAGTTTACCTCAACACAAACTTAACTTTAACGAGTTTACCTACTTCAAAGGATTTCAACTTGCTGATCCAAATTTCTATCAGCCAAACAAGATAGACGTGCTATTAGGAGCAGATGCAATTCCTAGTGTTTTTCTAGGTGAAAAGCATAAACCAGCTAAGGTTAATATTGCTGCTTTCCGAACTGTATTCGGATGGGTGGTCACAGGAAAAATGAGTTTTGCCTCTACAAGGAAAGTCAGAAATTTGCACGTTGCTTGCTGTGATATCGACAAGAATTTGCAAACCTTTTGGGAGCTA
The DNA here is from genome assembly GCA_949128135.1 of Parasteatoda lunata. NCBI lineage: Eukaryota > Metazoa > Arthropoda > Arachnida > Araneae > Theridiidae > Parasteatoda > Parasteatoda lunata. Next base: position 73,088,567 of record OX421976.1, on the reverse strand, counting down.
GACCATATTCCATGTAACAAAATTCTTAGTGAATCTGAAAAGTATTGCGAAGAAATCTTCCAAGAAACTACGACTAGAAATGCAGAAGGAAGATTTGTTGTTCGATTACCATTTAAAAGATCAAGTCCTGAATTGGGAGCCTCTAGAGAGTTTGCCATTCAACGTTTGAAACGCATAGAGAGAAAATTGAAATACAACCCTGATCTAGACAGAGCTTACAAAACTTTCATGTGGGAGTATATATCCTTAGGACATATGGAATTGGTACCTCCAGAAGAACTATTAAAACCTGTTCATGAAACCTTTTATTTGCCGCATCATGCTGTTACGAAATGTGAAGCTAGCACTACAAAATTCCGGGTGGTTTTTGACGCATCGGCGAAGTCTTCAAACGGAATATCTTTAAACGATAAACTACTGGTCGGACCTGTAGTGCAGGATACTCTTACTGACATACTTCTTAGATTTCGCATCCACCAAGTAGCTATTGTGGCAGACATCGTAAAAATGTACAGACAATTCAATGTCGAAGATATGGATAGGGACTATCAAAGAATTGTTTGGAGGGATTCATCGTCAGATCCAATTCAAGACTGGAGGTTACGAACCGTAACATATGGTACAGCCTCAGCTTCATATCAAGCTACAAGATGTTTGAAGCAACTTGCCCTCGACGAAGCAAAGGACTTTCCATGTGCTGCTTCAATTGTTCAAAAAGATTTCTATGTCGATGATTTAATGAGTGGTGCGGATAGTGAAGCTGAAGCGTTTCAGCTTGCACAAGAAATTATATCTCTTTTGAAAAGGGGTTGCTTAGAACTGAAGAAGTGGTCATCAAATTCACCAAAGATAATTCAAGCAATAGACCCTCCAATCGAAGACATAAGCCCACCTCGTCGTATTGATATTGATGACTCAGTAAAAACGCTTGGTCTTCAATGGCAACCATCTTCTGATTGCTTTTCATTCAACGTGATTGAACATTTATCTGCATCAGTTACGAAACGACAACTCTTATCTGAACTATCTAAAATTTTTGATCCACTTGGTTGGTTGTCACCAGTAACAGTTAAAGGAAAAATCCTAATGCAAGAGCTATGGAGGAACAATCTAAACTGGGATGAAACTTTGCCGACCACGATTCAACGGGATTGGTTGACTCTGTCCTCGAAACTTAAAGATTTAAAGAATATCAGAATTCCAAGGTGCATAGTGCTGAAGAGCTCCATAAAAGTTGAAGTTCTTGGATTTTGTGACGCATCGGAGAAAGCCTATGCCAGTGTAGTATACTTACGAACTAGTGATAGCCTGGGAAATTCGTTGACAAGATTAGCGGTAGCTAAAACTAAAGTAGCACCGCTGAAGCTGATTTCCCTGCCTCGACTGGAGCTATGTGGATCATTACTTTTAGCTCGTACAATACAAAAAGTTCTGGAATCTCTTTCCTTAAAATCGCCAATCATTCACTGCTGGGCAGATTCCAAAATTATCTTAGCTTGGATAAATAGTGATCCTAGTCGATGGAAAACGTTTGTCGCCAATAGGGTAAGCAAGATCCAAGATATAATTCCTCAAGCACAATGGCATCACATCAAAGGCGAACACAATCCTGCAGATTGTGCTACTAGGGGAATCAATCCTATTGACTTGAACTATCATCATCTGTGGTGGACAGGTCCAGATTTATCCAATATCGACACAAGTTCTTCAGTTAATAATTTGACTGAAGAAACACTAAGTGAAGTAAAACCGGTGAAAATTCATCACACTATCCAACCAGAGAACACAAACATCTTTCCGTTTGCCAAATACTCAAGTTTGTCTAAGCTGAAGAGAGTATTAGCATACTGCAAACGTTTTGCTTCTAATGCTCACCCTGGTAGTTCAAAAAAATATGGCTTTTTAACAGCTCAGGAATTAGAATCAGCCTTGATTCACCTCATTCGTCAAGCGCAGAAAGATGAAATTCAAGATGAAATTGCAACCTTGATTAAACATAAAAATCTTAGTTGCAGATCAAAAATAGCCCCTCTAAATCCTTTCTTAGACGAGAAAGGAATTCTTCGAGTAGGAGGCAGACTACGTCACAGCAAGCTATTAGAGACTGAAAAGCATCCAATTTTACTTCCCAAACACCACAAGTTAACAGATTTGATACTGTCTGATATTCATCTCAGGTACTTGCATGCAGGTCCCCAACTGATGCTTTCAGTACTAATTCGAAAGTATTGGATAATTGCAGCTCGGGATGTTGCAAGACATCACGTTCGGAAATGTGTCATTTGTTGCCGACATAAAGCTCAAACCATGGAACAACTTATGGGAGATCTACCTAGAGATAGAACTTTACCATGTAAGGCCTTTCTAAAATGTGGCGTTGACTATGCTGGTCCATTTTCACTAAAAGCTTCGAAAGGAAGAGGTAGATCCACCTACAAAGGGTACATCGCACTCTTCGTGTGCTTTGTAACAAGAGCTATTCACCTGGAGCTAGTGGGTGATATGACTTCAGAGACATTCATTGCTGCTCTAAAGAGATTTATTGGTAGACGTGGGCAGTGTACTGATCTCTATAGTGACTGTGGTACTAATTTTGTAGGTGCATACAAAATACTGGAAGAGGATCGCAACTGGAGGTCTATAACGAACACAGATAAAGTATCCCATCATCTAGCAGACAATAACATAAGTTGGCATTTCAACACTCCGTCAGCGCCTCACATGGGTGGCATCTGGGAAGCAGGTGTCAAATCCGTGAAATACCATCTACGCCGCATTCTGGGACACACCATACTTTCTTATGAAGAGTTTTACACGCTTCTAGTGCAAATTGAAGCGTGCTTGAACTCAAGACCCATTACACCAATTTCAAGTGATCCCAACGATTTAGCTCCTTTGACTCCTGGTCATTTTCTAACAGGACAATCCTTAACATCAGTGCCCGAGAGGGATTATAAATCTCTTCCTGACAACAGGCTATCTAGATGGAATCTATTGCAAAAACTGATACAAACATTTTGGGATCGGTGGAAATCCGAATATCTATCTCGGCTGCAAAATCGTCCAAAATGGTATGCCAACCGACAAAACATAAAGGTAGGTGATTTAGTGATCATAAAAAAGGACAATTTACCACCACTACAATGGAGCTTAGGAAGAGTTATTGAGACATTTCCAGGTAGTGACGATAAGATACGAGTTGTATCTTTAAAAACTGTCAATGGTATAATTAAAAGACCAATTGTAAAATTATGTCTATTGCCTCTTGACTCTAAAATTTAAATACCACTGTTTCAAAAATTTTGAGTCAACAAATCAACTAATTTATTGAGAATAATTTAGAATTGAGTTTTATGTTTTTGTGATCTTCAAAATTTATACTCTAAGATATTTGAGTTTGTGATTCTTAATTTATGCTTGTTTAATTTTTCTATTAGATATGCTTATTTAATTTTTCTATTAAGATTGCTAAATTTAATACTTCTTGAAAATACTACTCAGAAGTGTTTTCAGTATTTTCAATGTTTTGAACAAGTTTAAAAAATTGTGATTTGTTTCATTTTCTTGTATAATTGTTTAATTTAATTTATTAATTGTTGAAGTTAGTTACTTCAAGGGCGGCGGTATGTTCAGCCGTAGTTGAATAATCGAACAATCACTTATGAGGAGAGAACTTTTCTTAGTTGTTATTTGTTAATTTGTTACGCATGCGCTCTGAAACTCTTGCTAACTCGAATATTTTTGCCTGCTCACCAGTCAGTTGAATTAGCGATTTCAAGACAGCATGTTTTTACTCTGACTTTAAGAGTTTCAGAGCGCAGAGCCTTTTTCCCAAATACTTTGGAAGTTTGAAGTTTGTTCTTATTAAGTTTTTATTTTAGAGTTTTTAATAAATAGTTTATTTTTGCAATTTAGTTTTATTTCGTTATTCGATGGCTCATATTAGTTTTAATTCATGTTAGTATTCCCCCACATTAAAGTTTTAATTAATAAAGCTAAAATGATTTAATTTTTTTATTCGCTATTATTTGTTATCTTTTTTGGTGTCTTTACTTTATTATATTAAGAAAAACACGTTTTTTTGAAGCTCAGCGTCACAGAATAGATATTAACTGCATTTAGCATAATTTGGCGTGATGATATTGCTTACGGCCAACTCATGATAGTCAAAATTTACCACTATCAAGTAATTTTTTCCTGTGCAAATTACTTTTAAGAGACGTAAGGCACTTATTTCTTCAGTATTGGTTTCAAAATTGTTATTATTGGTGCAGTTTTACTAATTACGAAATATATCAATACAAATACTTTATACCTATATTGGTATATTTGGTACTCGATAGTATGACCCTTGAACATTTGAGTTTATAGCAAAATACATTTATTAGTGGCAGCAAACAAAAGCCGAAATTTCAAACACAATTCTCATAAGATATTGATGATTATTTTTTACCACTACCACTTCTCTATCTGATATTTTAATTAACTGTTTAAAACATTCATAAGTAGTGGTGGGAAAAGTTCTTTTGACTCTAATTTATTAAAATATTAATATTGTATCTTTGCTACCACTTGAAAAATAAACAATGATAAAGAGCTCGTAAACTCCCATCAAAACTGCACCAATTACCATAGTAACAGTAGTACATATTACTTAAATTAATTGTCGTCTGCGTATGGCGATTTTTTACCGTTCCTCTAAACGAATTTCCAATTAACATTTTTATCATAAACATTGCTTTTTAGAACATAGCTTTTTAGCACATAGCTTATTCTCGTCTTTCAATTCAAACAGATTACCTATAATAATTAAGCAATGGTATCAATAATATGGTGAATAATATCCCCAAAACGAAAAAGTATCTTTTTTCCATTAACTTTGCTTTCTAGTAGAAAGGTTATTATTTTTTTAATTTCAAATTAGCAACATTAATTAAGTATCATTGTCGTCAATAATGAAATGGTAATTTCTTTAAGGTTCCTGTAAACGAATAAGTACCTTTAATCCATTAACTTTGGCTTTCAGTATATAGCTTATTTCAATATGCCTATATTACCTAAATTAATTAAGAATGATTGGCGTTAGTAATAGTATGGAGATTTAAGCGAATCAGTACCAATTTTCCATTAACTTTGCCTTTAAATACACAACTAATTTTTTTCCTTTTACTGACTGCTGATTTTAATTATTTACTTTTATAAAAACAGAAACGAGTTACTGTAAACAAAATAAACACATGGTATCAGATAACTTTTGAAATATTAATTTGGTAACGTAATCCACGAATGTTCCAACGTTAAGATTGTCAGTTGAATTTATCTGACATAGCGATTAAAGAATAATTAAATAATAAATAGTACGCAATGAACTTTTATTTGATTAAATAGCTAGCAAATATCACTGATGTTATCTTTAAAATATTTGAAAAATTGAATCGCCTACAGTTAAATTTTGCTTTAATTGAGCTTTGAAATGTCAACAGAAACTTTCCTCGGACTTTGAATTCTCTATAGGCAAAAATTCATTGCTTTTGGTGATTTAGGAGTCTACAAAGTTTAAATTCTCAACCTTGAAGAATTTTTTTTGCGAATAGTTCACAAGAGAGCTTATTCACGTCCTTAATACCGGGTTAGTAATTACAATGCTGCATATTCTCAGAAAACGCGGTCCAATATAATGAAGTTTAATATGATGAGTTCAATATAGTATTCAATATGAGGTATATGATGGTGCGTTGTCAGTGGTATATGGTATGCTGTATATATCAAAATATAATATCAAACAAATTTACTCAAATCCCAATGGTAAGTCATATACAAACTTGAGCCATAATATCGAACGCATTTATTGCAACCTTAAAAATCCATATATCTGTACAAATTAACCCTAGCATGCGTAGAGTATTCAAAGTCAAGAGTGATTATTTTTCTCCATCGGGTGGTCCAAAATGGATACAGAAAATTTCAGTAATATTTGAATCAGCGTGGTTAAAATATCAACGTTAATAAAATGAAGAATAATAAAGAAACACTTACGTGAAATAGTTTTTTTGCATCGAACTTTTGAAAATATAGAGCTTTTGAAAACAACTTAATTTTATTCGGTAATTTCTTCCCGTTGAATTTGAAAGTTAGTTTCGAGAAAATCATATTTAAAATTTTTAAAATTCAACATCAAACTAATATACTCTTTTTCCTCGTAACCTATTCAGAAATAGTTTAATATTTTTTATTATATATTTAAAATTCTAGTTATTGAGTGGAAAAACATTCGATGGTTCCATCCAAAATTGAATAAAAAGAATTTAAAATTGGAGGCTCATATTCCGAAAAGAATTTCATACGTGAAACAATTATTGTACTTTTTTTGTTTTCTTTCATCAGCAGTTTTATAAATTAAGATATGCGTACAAAACATACTTATTTTATTATATTAAATTTTATTATTCCTTTAAATTAATGGCCTAAAGCTGGAAAAACAGGAAAATAAATATTTCTTGCTTTCTCCAATTGCAGGCTTTATGAAAAGAAATAAAAAGTTCCGAAATATTTAATCGAATTGCATCTAGTTTACAAGATTTACATTGAAATTATGGACGCAAATATTAATATTTATTGCTTTATGGATAATTATGTTCATTTTCTTTCCTCTAATCATATTTTAAGTGAATCTACTTCAAATTCGGTCATTGATATAAAAATAATTAACCGGTCATTATTTCTCTGAAGTCGTTTAAAATAAAAGAGAAGAAATAATAACTATTATCTAAGATATTTATAATAAAATAATGAGTTCGAGTGCGACTTTTAAAGATAAAATCAAACATTTTAATGTTTTTCAGAAAGAAAGAAAAAATTAAAATCAGTTTAAAGATAATATGATTGTAAGCTAGTAAACAAATTTAATATTTGCCATTATGTTTTATGGCCTCATAATTCTAAGCGAGTCTAGCTTTGAATTGAAATAAAATTTATTTTTCTCAAATATTTAATTATTATTTGATTGTTAATTTTATTGTCTCAAATTAAAATTGTACCCTATTTGACTTTATATTGGTTTATTTATGTATATTTCCGACAAAAATTCTCATTATTTTTATTGAAAGTATAACTTGCCAGAATCAATATTAACAAGCTTTATTCTTATTTATGTTCCTTTGTTAAGCTTATAAATTTTTGTTGATAATATTTATGATTTCCGATTAAATACAAACAATTTTAAAATAATTTATCTATAATAATAACACTTTCTTTTCTATTTGTCGTTAAAACGTTTAATGACGTTAGTTCACAAAATTAGACTACATTAATACCGAAACTATAAAACGGGAAAGTATTTCTTAAAGAAGGGTTATTTCTGCTTCTATTGTATTATGGTTGTTCTTGATAATATATATTTTTATAAGAAAAAGTTGTAGACATTTCGTTAGATATTGTTAATTTTTTAACGAAAACTTCGTTTGTCCAATTAATGATTTTCTTTATTTTAAAAAAGGGCTTTCGATTAACAAAATTGCAGAGAACATATCGGCGATTCAAAAGTTATCGATGAATTGAAACAAAAATGAATAAAAATATCTAGAGTGCTGCGTTCCTCTTTGGAAACAAATTTATTTTCACCAAGTTTCAAAATTAAATACGCATTTTATAGGTGGTATATCTATTTTGAAAAAAAATAAATAAAATAAAACAACATTTTCTTTAGCGTATTAGAACTAGAATATTAACACCGGCAGCTATTAATCTAATCTTTGGACTGCCCCACATTTTTGCTACCAATGACGGTCAATATTTAAACATCGCTTTATTGTTATCTCCTTAAGCAACGTCGTCATAAGACGATTATTGAAATTAATTTTAAGACTTAGTAGGTATAAATTATTTGTTTCCAGAGCGGAATGCCACAAGACGTACATTTTTACCTCCTTCTGCTTCTCTTTAAAGGTGTTTTTTTCAAAATTTTGTTAATTTTCGGGGTATCCTGAAGTATTAGTGTACAAACAAAGTAGTCTAAAAATTAAGCTAAATAGTGTATTCATTAAGTATCACCAATACTAAAATAAGCTCTAAGATATTATGCAAACTGTATAAATTAATAAGCATATTTAAATAAAAATATAACGCAGTTCGAATGCTTACATAAACAGTTTGTTTTTAAATTTTAGTTTTGCCTAAGCTCTTAAATTAATCAACATGTAACTGAAAAACCCTAATTTTCAGCGTTTAGAGATGTTTAAGTCTTTGATTCTCACAAGAGCTCCTAAAATGTGTAAGAACTAAAGAGAAGGATAATAGAAACTTGTGTAAATCAGTTAGCATAATTAAAACAAAAGACAGAAAAGATTTCTTTATCTTCTTGTGTTCGCCTAGCTTTTAGCTCAGTTTGTTTGAGCTTTTCGCAACCAATGAGACAAAAGAAATTTTAATGAATGGATAGAAATTTTAATAGATTAAAAAATATCCTCGTAAATGCAATGACATTTTCCATAATGTATACGCGTTTAATTAATTTAATTCTAACGCATGTAAGGAATTAAGTGAATTTAATTCTGAACACTGATGCATTTAATCTTTCAAAGGAAATTTTAAATATAAAAACTCTCATAATTCAAATTTATTCTAATTACTGTGATATACTTCTTAACTAGTACTAAGTCCATTAATTCATTCTTTCAAAAAAAATATTTGAAAAATCAAAGGAAATATTAAAAAGTATTCAACAATAAATGATAAATTCTTTAAATAGAACTTGTACAAACTGTTTTAAGAGCTATTAAATTTCTTAACAATTTCTAGATTTTTTTTGTAGTATCCAATTAACAATTTCTAGTTTTTCTAGTTTTTGTTAACAATTTCTAGTTTTTCCAGTTTTTATTAACAATTTATAGTTTTTTTGTAGTAAATTTCTTAACAATTTTCTAGATTTTTTTGTATTATCCAAAAAATAACGAATCCTATTGAAAGATTTAGAAACTTTATGATTAAATTAAACCACGACAGATAATTACTTGTAAAAATGTTTTTTTAAAGATATTTTTACAATAAAACACAAGAGCAAAAAACTTTTTAATAAACGTATTTAGTGTGTAGTTAATGTCAAGTTTTTATCATAATTAAGACTGAAATAATATGTAATCAGTTTAACCAATATATTTTAAAATGTATGCTATTAGTAAATTAAACATCACACAAATATGATTAATTTATACCTTTAGGAATTGTATGATTAATGTATTTACTAAAAGCATTTTTAGATCCTTTTTAGTTTGAATGAGAAAGTAATTATGATTTATTTTAGTAATATAGCATTAGTTTTATTGTGCTATTATACACAGAGAAACCTTTGTGGTAAAATATCCATACTGTATGGCAGAGACATTTCCGATAAACAAAACTATAATAATTTCTGTAATGAAACGAAAATATGCGGTATTTAAAATATTCATTTAGTAATTTCTTAGTTCATGTGATAATGGTTAAGATGAAATTCAGTTTTTCGAAGTTATAATTCTTATTACCACTCATTTAATAACAAATACGAAACGAAAAGTAAATTTAAGCAAATAAATGGTTCTTATGCCCTTCTCTAAAGTATTACGATAAAATTACCAAATTTAAACCATATTTTCCAAATCTTAAAGCATATTATAAAACAATATTTTACAGTTAATTTTACCAAAATCATTACTAAACTACTTCTGTAAAAATTATTGTGCTTTAGTGTTCCCATAGAGACAAAAACACAGAAAATTTGACCATTTTAAGGTATCTTTGATCATACTTTTTCTCAGTATGGTAAGGACTAGAATTATCACCTCTTACTTAATCGAACAGAAATTAACAATAAATCAGTTATCATCTTTCATTTTATCAAATCAGGTATTAAGTTAATCATCCAACATTATGCCATCAGGAATAATGCAGTTATATTGATTCACCTGGAGTTCAGTTTCAATAATTTGTGTGAATCCAAATTTAATCAGAACCACATTAAAAGGAAGACTGCTCACATAATTGATTTTCTTTTTTCTCCATATATATTTTGCAATATTCCAAATTATCGGACTGAGAAAAACAGACATCCAACATCTGCCAACCTGGCAGTTTTCAAATTCCAAGCCCAAGTCTATAAATGCGCAAAATAAATACATAAATAAATAAATAAAAATATAAGAATAGACCACTCTGTATAACTTTTGATCTAATTATCGGATCGTCGCGTTCTAGTGTTCTACGAAACCAGACTCAAAGGTATACTTTCTCAGAATAAACATGCATTTTTATGTAGTGAAATAGGTCGAATAGTTTCTGAGAAATCGAATTTTAAAAAAGTCGTATTTTAAAATTTGATTTCTCCGGAACTGTTTGACTGATTTCGTTCATATTTTGTATTTCGTTATGGGAAATTGCATTCTTTTAAATGATTTAAAAAAAAATATAGATTGCAATTCAAAGTGCTTTTGACTATTATTACAATAATAAAATACTATTATTAGAATAATTTTGACTATTATAAATAATAAAAAATAATAAATATTTGCTAAAAGTGTTTTTTTTTTTTCATGGCATTAATTTTGAAAAAACAAATTTTATAATAAGTGTAAAAATTTTTCAATTCGTTTAAAAAATATTTGAGATATGGCGAAATACGCAAAAAATAAAATTAGCATTATAAATATAAATAATAATATATATAAATTTCGGGGGATATAAATTTCGGATCCTCTCTGGACCAAACCCATATTTCTCAGTTTGTTTCTTTCCCCTTTATTTTCTGGTCAGAAATTCAAATCCATTATAAAAAAGTACGTTTATTCGGAGAAAGTACGTTTTTGTATCTGATTTCGTAATTTAAAATACTGTCTGCACTAATTAATTAGCTTCACTTCGAATCATTAAGAATGAGAATAAATATTCAGAGAAAGTACGTTTCTGTATCTGATTTCGTAATTTAAAATACTGTCTACACTAAATTAGCTTCACTTCAAATCATTAAGATTGAGTCCTAGAACGTGCAAGGATGATCATTAGATTAAAAGTTACTCTGGGTGGCTCGTTTATTTTTTTTGTGCACCGTATACATCCAAACCGATGCTTAGGAGCACAGGAGGAAATCCATTATTGGTGATTTGTCGAGAAATAATACAACCAAAACAAAGCCAACTTTGCGTAATTAACATTAAATTTAAACAATCTGACTAACAGATTAACCGTTAGAATTTAATATAATCCTGTAACTGAAACAATGTTTTTGGTTAAAATGAAACACGATTCAATTAAATAAAAAATGCAGTTATTGAGAAAGGAATAAATTAGAAATAATTGAATTTGTTCTTTATAAATAAAAATATTAATTAATTAATTAATTTTTTAAAATTTATAAATATGAACTCAGGATTTATTAATTATGAAAAAGGAATTTCATGAAAAAAAAAAAAGAAATTCAAAAGCTAGTAAATATGTTATCGCTCTAATTATAAAGCAAGTTTGATTATATCAGCCGTATATTTGTGTTTTTCAGATTTGAGTATGTTATATAAAATTTTATAGATTTTAATTATTGTTATTCAATTCTGATTTAAAAATAAGATACGGTATTCTGTTATTAACTATTCCTAACTTTGTAATCATTTGTCCCTAATTTTGTAAAGTTCCATTTGGATAGTTTATTTCAAATGCAATAAATAAAGATTAAGTCATGAAAAAGAAATATATTTTTGAACGTAAAAGAATTTGGATGTTCTATTCCAGCCTTTGTTAAACTTTGATGCACCAGAAAGTGAAATCAATCAGAAAATTAAGAGGATTTGTCCGTTTTGCTCTTAAATTTACGTTTTGCTCTTAAATTCAGATAAAAATTTAATGAATGATTTAAAAAAATGATAGACAAAAGAAAAATCCCTGTTATTATATAGTTTTCTATGTTAGAACGAGTACTACATAATACCATAAAAAAACCCCGATGCAGACGCAGTTAGCAACATTTCTGTTTCCTTCCTTTAATATTTAACCCTGAGCGGGCACGCTACTTCCCGATAATTGAAGTGAATAACATTAAATAAACCACTGAATTTTCATTTACTTACTTTAAAATTTTTTAAAACTTGTTTTAAATCAAACTTCACTGAAAATAAGTAAAATTAATTGAGGAAATCTGCAAAATTAATTGAGGATATATCAATTAGATTCTTATACATCCGATATTTTATTTCTTACTTTTTTGCATAGAAATTTGCAATTTAAAAAAAAAAAATGAAAAATTTTTTTTTGTAAAATTTTTTATTACCCCTACTAATAAGAAAATCAAACTAATTGCCATTTCTAATTACGATTCCAGAAGTTTAGAAACGTAGACATACATCCTCCTTCTTTCTATTACTCTATCTAAATTAGTAGTTAATGATCAAAGAAATAGAAAGCCTTAATTAAAATATGATACTTGAAAATATTCAAATTAATCATTATTTAATTAAAATTAAATGTATTTAAATTTTTAAAATCAGGAACATCTTAAGAACTCATTAAGCGTAGGAAGAGTATTTTATAGTTAAAAGTATTTTCAAGTTGCTTGTAACGCGTTTAAAAGGGAATATGTATTTAACATTTTAAAAAATCTATCTTGAGAGAAGTCATTAAAATCTCATTTCAATTAATTAAAGATTAAAATTAAAAGGGACTAGAGTTTGTCTAATTTCTATTAAATAAGCTCCCTGAAATTGCTGGTTAGAATAATTGATTGGGAAAACATTTGTAGGAAGTTTCTCATCAAATATATATTTTAGTTTTAACTGCGTGAGATATTTGCATGAGGTGAAGAGATGTTACTTGCATTTAATACTTTCAAAGATAACTAGTAATTACATAACTAGTAATTAGATAACTTGTAACAAAGATAACTAGTAACAAGTAATTTATTTATTTTTTAGGATTTGTTTTATTCAAACTTTTTAAAAAATGACAACCATCAAAATGAGCACAAAAATTCATAATATTTGGGCACAAAATTGGGAAAAAAGAATTATAATTTATGTGCCTTGACAAGATAAGGACACCATTATGATTAAAAAATATTATTTTTTCTCGAAAGAACGGACAAAGATTTCTATAAGCTCTTGTAATGAATTCTATAAGAAATAAGCAAGAGAAATAAATAAATGAGCAAATGATCGAGCAAGTAAACAAACAAACAAACAAGCAAGCTTAGTTTCAGAAATTAAACAAACAAACAAGCAAGCTTAGTTTCAGAAATTTTGCAGAAAATCCTCAATGGCCATGTCGTATGATTATGCGGCATGTAAAAGATCCCTGGAGTGCCTTATTGGCTCTTGGCATTTCCGACAAAATTAAATTCCTAGTGCACTTTAGTTTCCAGATAGAGTCTCGGTGCTGCCATCTATTGTGACAGAAACTAGACGTCCAAATTAACATGGCCAACGGTATCTCACCCATTGTGGTGGTCCTGAAAGAGTGAATACCACTTCTGGAGAACGCACTAGGTCTGCTCATCGGGAAGACTGATTGTGCAGACCATTAGAAAAAAAAATTTTTTTTCAGAATTTTTTTCCCCAGTGTTATTAAAGATAGTGTAAAATGATATTCTAAATAATTAGAATTAAAGAACTTTTTTGTTCTACTACTTATAAATATTTAAACAGTTTATTAAAGGGCAGATAGAGAATTTACCGATACGGAGAAGTTTTGACATTTATACTTAAGGGTATTCAAAAAAGATAACTACTTGCTAGAGATAAATTTAGAGTATTACGAGTTGGTCGTTGAGTAATAGCATAATGTCAAGGGGTACTGAATATAGTTAATTTTTATTCCGTTAGGATAAACTACAAAAAAAACGTGTTTCGCTTAATTTAATAAAGTAAAGCCACCGGAAAGCTACAAATAATGATAAATGAAGAAATAATTGGAATAGTTTTTGCTTTATTAATAGTGTCGGTATAAGTCTTCCAGTTCTGTGCATGATTTCGTAGTGTTGTTCAGAACTGTTTTATTGATTATTTTCTTTTTTTTTCTTCTATCATACGAAGAACGGGTATCCAGCTAAAAATAAGCATAAATAAATTGAATAGATTGAATAGATTGATAAGTTTGGCTAATAAAATATATGGATGTTTAGCACCAGTTTTGCCTATTCTAAACATCTTGAATGGTTAAGAATAATTTAAAAGCAAGAAAAATAATGCACGCCTATAATTTTGAGTTTCCACTGGTTAAAGATGCCTTGTCGATGGACATGATGTTGAATTCAGGAGGAAATTTTTGTTTCATTTCTTTTTAATACATTTAGGCTCTCAGCCAATCACAGATTGTTACCCGTATGTTATTCATTCTAAACGACGTTAAAACATTTCAAATTTAGTAATCATTAAACCTAAAAGAAGCCAATTAATGAAATTTTTACAGAAGACGGAAGAAATGAAAATTGCATTAAAAGTTATATTTGAAATCCTTTAAAATACAGTGAAAAAAATATATACTGTTTTGGATTTGCTGTTTTATACCGAACATTACTTTCGTCAAAAAATGTATTAATAAAAAATAAATTTTAGATCAAACATATTGAAACACAATTCCTAAAGCAATTTATAGACAAAAACCATTCCCATCAGAGTTTAACTTTCTTTTACGGTAAACATAAAACTTCCATTTTTAGAAAGCCATTTATCTTTTTAAATTTGTGATAAAATCCATTCCCTTTATAAGAATTTAATAATTTTCTGGTTGAGTAATGCTGAAAGAAAACTTTTATCATTTATCGGACAATAGATTTTTGAACAGTGTGATTTTATGGTACCTTTAAAAGTTAGAACCATATCATCATTAATTTTCTTCCCGCATTCTTTATAGCATTTATAACAGGCGTTAACTGGGATCTGAAAATATGTTGTTGAAGCTAAGTAGGATACGGAGGAATTATTTTCTAAATCTTGCAGTCAAGATGTGCATTAAAATGCGATGTTTAGTTTTATTACTTGGTTGAAGTAGCTTTTTCATGATGTTTTATGACTTATTTTAACGGAATATGAAATAAAATTTAATCTAAGTATTGATTGTAAGGTTGCTCCAACTTTACAAGAAGGTAATTTTTACCATGAGATAAGGTAAATTAAAGACCTTACCTTTGTTCGGATGAGTGTCTTCTTGCCGATATCGCGTGTTGGGCTATGCTTGTTCTTATAGGTTTTTTTTAAAGAGAAGAGAAAAAAGAGATTTTAATTAATAACATTTAAAGGTACAGCACATAGACGAACAAACTTAATAAATCAAACAAAGCAATTCAAAAATAACGTCTTTGCTTTCCCATCGTTGTTAAACCAACTTAGACCGTAAAAATTGCGATTAAAACTGTTCGTTATAAGTTACTATTTATTCTCGGTTTTCCGACAAAAGTAAAGAAGAAAAGTTTCATAGTTAGAGGTACACTTAATCTCTTCTTGTAGACTTTGAAAAGATTAATTTACATTTTTTTCTTTAATCCATACAAGAGTTGTGAAGTAGTTATATTATTTTTGTATTTACATTTTGTTTCACTGAAATTTTGAAAGCAACTTAAAAGACAAGCGAGTTTGAAGCATGAAAATTTTACTTAATAGTGAAGCTTTAAGAAATATTAACATACATTTAAAAGTTTAAAGGAGAATTTTTTTTATTATTGCGTTCAAAAACTCTCGATAATATTTTATAGCTTTTCCGCGGAACTGAAGTGAAGAATAAAAGAATATATTTAGAAACATTTAAAATAAAATAATGAGTTATTCAATTATACTTGTTGTTGTTTCTCGATATCGGGTCTAGAAAATGCATTGCAAAACCATGAGTGCTTTTTAACCCATTAATTCAATATCATTTAGTAGATATGAAAAATTATATATCGCTTATTATAAAGACACAGTTTAAGCTACCACACATCCAATTTATCTGTGTCTATATTCTTTTATCTTTGTATTTGTTTTTACACTTTGTTTTGTATTTTCCTAAGAAAGTTGATCCTGACAAAATATATACTTTGCGATCCTTATTTGATCTACTTCTCAATATATTTTTAAAAAAAATACAGATAATGTACTTATTTGCAATATTTTACAATGTTTTCATAATTGTGCCAAAAATATTCGATAAATCAAACTTTTGTAAAATCGTGTCTATTGCTTACAATTTGAGATACAACGGGAATCAATTTAAAAATTATTACAAGTTTCAATAATTTATTCCTCACTTTGCATAACTAGAGAGTTAACCATTTTATTTACTCAAACTATTAATAGTGTTTAGCAAACACTGATGGGGCCCTAAATCAGAGGTTCCTAATTGTTATGATTACCGAACCCTAAATGATCGACCTCCATTTAACGAACACCAGACTTGAGATTATCGATTATACTGACCTAAAAAAGTCAATTTTCACAAGCCATCATCGTGTATTTATAGTTCAACATGAATCATTGATCACGAAATTAGCCGTTTTACCATATAGAAACATCTTTTTTCACAGTTTCTTTGAGTAAGCTGTCAGCTGTTTCTGTATATGCATAAATCAATAAATCTTTTGGGATGTGGATGTAGTTAATTTACGTCTCACTAGAGCTGCACAATGGGCTATTGGCGACGGTCTGGGAAACATCCCTGAGGATGATCCGAAGACATGCCATCACAATTTTGATCCTCTGCAGAGGGGATGGCACCCCTGCTTCGGTAGCCCAACGACCTGCACGCGAAGTTGAGCACTTTACGGTAGAACAGTTTAACGAGGACCAATACCGCACACCCTCGGTCCCTACGCAAACTGATCCAAGTGGTCACCCACCCGCACACTGACCGCAACCAGTGATGCTTGACTTCGGTGATCTGCTGGGAACCGTGTCTTAACGATCAGTCCACTGCGGGACAAATCTTTTGGGAATCGTGTGTAGTTTATCAGCTTCACTAATCCTGCTATTCAACAGGAATGATGTACTTGCTGCATTTTAATATATGTGCTTTGAAAATCGAAAATAAGTCTTAGTTCTCCGAACCCCTGTTTTCCCTTCCACAGAACCCTGGGGTTCCCTGGAACAGCATTTAAAAACCCGCTACCTAAAAGGAATATTTTTTAAAAAATATATATAATAATAAAGTTATTTTTGAAAAAGTGTTAAGAAAAATCATTATATTTTCCTTTGATTTTACGCGTACTTCATAAAATATGTTAATATCAATTATTATTATTATTTTTTAAAAATTCCAATTTACTATGGTTAGCAGTAATTTTCTTATGATAGCCGTCAGCGAACGATATCGGCGAAATGAAAAAGCGTCTGTTGTTGATCTAACTACTGTTCCGTCTTTCCGATATCTGATTTGTTCAGTGTTGTGTTTGTTCAAGCATAACAGCAAACAGTGCGCATGCGTCGTCATTGCATGCGTTGCTATGGCGACCACTGCTGTTTGATAATTTTTTTTAGAATTCTTTTTTATCTTTAAGTTCATTATGCACTGATATTTTGGAGAGTTTACTCTTGAATCGTGGGACCTGACAGATCTTATAAATATCACCGAAATTGTCAATAAAGAGACTCTCATCCCTTGAACTGTGTTTTAATTGTTTAATTAAGTATCTGAAATCTAGTCTGCTGTTCAGCGTTGTCTAATAAGAAAAAATGTGTTCTTTGGTCAATAAATCGGTGAACGGCAATATATCTTTCGAATTATATGTATAATAAACTGGTGTAAGAAGTTAAGAGAATTTGCAGGCTTGGTAAATTATCTCTAAAATTACTGGACCGATTTTTAATGAAATTTCATTTGTACATACATAAATACAATACAAAACAATTAACCATTCACCAATTGTAATACACACGCATGATCGTGCGTAACACTCGTTGGAGTCAAAAGGTGCGAAACAGCGGTGGCAGAATAAACAAAAAAATTGGTTAATAGGGAGTATGGTCCCCTCTTACAGATATACAGGCCTTGCAGCGTGATTTAAGGCATACATTGACTATTGAGGATATTTTTATGCCTGCGTGGATGGAAAGATTATGAAAATTCAGTTACCCCGAATGGTACATATGATTCTTCTATGTCAGATATGAATTTTGATGTTTTGAGCTCTTCGATCTAAAAGAAAAAAATTGAAGCAAATATTAAAAATAAAAGTCAATATCAGGAAAAAATCTTTGCAGCGATTTTATTTGACCTGACAAAAATTTTTTCTGAAAGAGGCTCAGCTGTTAAAACTTTTTTCGACAGATGGCACTGCAGGCAGTAAACGTCTGAATCAAAGAAAAGTAACAGATAATAACATCGCAATTTTTTGAAATCTTTCAATGAATCAAAATCATAAGCCACTGTCTTATGTTCTGAGATAATTTTTAATTTGTTTTCTTCGATTTTTAAATCCATCCGCTGAGCCACCTGTCAAGGCACATTTGAACTAAAATCAAAGACTCTGGAGGAAAAAAACATTCTCTGGTACATGCAGTTTCTGACGGGATTCTTATTTTAACTTCAACCACTTTCGAGTCATAAAGTTTTGAAAAATGTTAGTTTATCTTAACAAAACTCCTGCATAATTTAGTTAATTAAGCAATAAACTCAGATTTTTGATGTATTTCTTTAAAAATCATAATTATCTGAATTTCTAAAAATAATTCCTGACTGATTGGATGGGTCTCTTATTGTATTTAAAAGATAAACCATTTAATAAAACTAATTTAAATGAAAAAGTTAAAAACAAAAACAGTTTTATTACAAAATAAGACTTGACATTTTAATTTACAAAATCAGTAGATTTTCATGCAGCAAAGAAAATACTATTTCACGATGTTTCTAACTATTCCAATAAAATAAAGAAACACAGAATTAATAATGTATATTTAGATTAGATTTACGAAAAATACTATCGAGTTCAATATGGAGAGCAGGAATATAAAATTAAAAATATTGCTGTAGCTTTTATAAGAAAAAAATTGCATTAAGTAGTTTGCTTTTTATATCTCTGAGAAATGCGTGGTACTGTAAATCAATGTGATAGAATTCTTATTTAAATTTTCATACCATTTATTTTCTAAAGCTCTTGAGCTTTAAAAGAATGAATGAAAAAGAAGAAAAAGAATACTTTGATAATTCAGTATTGTGCTTTTCTCAAAAACGCTTTAGAGAGAGAATCGGTAAATGTGAAAAATACTTAATACGTAAATATTTCTCTGAAGATATGTCGTGTTTTTTTGGATTAAAAGTGTAAAATCTTCCGAAATTTAAAGATAACACATTGTGTTGTTTTATTCAAAGATTCTTGTTAGATTAAGAAGCATGAAAAAGAAAAATTGGATTTTTCTCTTATTTTTGTTAGGATTTTTGCAAGAAAATGCCTGTATATTTATTTTATTCCTTATCTAAGCGAAAACTCCAAATTTTTTTGTACACTTGCTTACTATTATCACTATTTATAAACAGGTGACCATTCTGTTTATACATAGTTGTAC
Source organism: Parasteatoda lunata (assembly GCA_949128135.1). Classification (NCBI taxonomy): domain Eukaryota; kingdom Metazoa; phylum Arthropoda; class Arachnida; order Araneae; family Theridiidae; genus Parasteatoda; species Parasteatoda lunata. The sequence goes on along the minus strand of OX421976.1, from coordinate 73,069,086 downwards.
TAGTAAGCGAGTGCAATGATTAACTGAGTTAGATTTTTATTTATTATGTATTGTAAATAAATAAATCTTTTAAAATAAATGAATATTTCAAACAAAAATAAATTAAATACAGGAAGTAACCATGTGCATGGTTTTGTAACACAAAAAACCTTTTCAAAAATAAAATAACAGCTTTGCCAGAAATAAATTAAATACAAATCTTACCATGCGCTTGAAAATATGCATATTGTTTTGTATAAACTCTATGAATAATTCTGAATCAAATCACGGTATAAGTGCCGGCATTTTTAGGAGCATTATCCATAAAATATATTTTACCATAAAATATCATACTGTAATTTTTAGAGCATTGTTATACGGTATATTTTACTGCAATTTTATCCAGTATTTTTTACAGTGTAATGTAGAATAATAAATGGAAATCCCAAGAATAATTTTTGTTTTTATCACTGATCGTTCAATTCTAGATATATTAAAAAGTAATTTAAAATTTTACAAGAATTTCATTCATAGATAGTTTAGACAATGTCTGATATACATATTAGATATTCATTCTGACTCGTGTTTCTCTTTTAAAAATTTAACATGTTGCTTGTTCTCAAACATGATCGATTTATCTACCCGATCGTTTTCAATTTCTTTAAAATTAATTTTGTATCAATTTCTGTAGGGCTTTAGTTTTGAATGCTAAGATTCGTTACAAACTTTTTCGAAAGTATAATACTATCTAGATATCGTGAGAACTCCTCCAAACCATAAGTCTCAAGGTTTTTTGCTGCTGAGGAAAAAGGAGTAAAACCATTTCTGATAAAGAAGATTTGAAGAAATGACATGATTCTCTTAATCTGACTTCTTCAATCTGAACTAATGTGAACTAATGGTTAACCCCACACCCTTATTAGAAGTGACATTTATCGTTACTATCTGCATGATAGTTTGATCCTGAAACTTCTTTAATCTGAACTAATCTGAACCAATGGTTAACCCCACGCTACTATTTGAAGTGACGTTTATCTTTACTATCTGCATGATTGTTTGACTCCGACATTTTAATTGCATTTTTGTAATTTTTTCTCACTTAAGGGAATTTATTTATATTTTGAAGGCTTTTGTTCAGAATTTAGGTTTTTTTCTTTTATATTTTAAAACTGTTTCCTTATTACTCTTTTAATAAGATTTTTCTAATTATTAGCCTTTTATAGTGCAACTAGGAATGTATGATTCTACATACATGTAAGAATGTGTAGGCTTCAATACATTTTCCTTAATTTAATCTATAATATTAGAATGACAATTACATTTAATGACAATTACATTTAATTAAATTAATAAACATTTTTCTGAAGACGCAATTTTTTATGCATTTATATAATACAGGTAAATTTAAGAAAGATATATATTGCATCACATTTAGATTTTTGTTTTTGTAAAAACTTCTTTTATTTTATTTTTAAGACGTTTTTTCTGTTTTTAAAGCTGTTTTTTTATTACTTTGATTATCATAAAACTGATTATTATTTTAAATTACAAAAACAACAGGCCAGTTTGCTCCACATAGCCTTAAATAACAACGAAATAAAAAGTAAATGCTTGTATTATAAAATAATTCACGTCGCTTTATTTTCATGTACACTTTTGAAATACATAAGTGTGCCTACGTCCTAATAAGCATACGATTTAGAAATGCACTACAAACAAATCAATTTTGAAACAATAATATTGCTATTTATTTTGATTTTGTATTAAAGGAAAAGTTTCAAATCTATACCTTAAGAACAGATTTATTTTTTTTTCTTCTAAAAAAATGACAAATATAATATTGAAAAATAAATGATCTTCAAGGAATTGAAACATTTATTATTGTAGAATGATTGAAACGGAATGATTGAAAAATATATTGCCTTTCCAATAAAAATAACGATATAACTTGTCTCTAGACAATTCAATAAAGATAATATTCGAGATAGTTCCAGAGCTTTTCAAATATAGGATTGGTATTTTTGATTTGACAATTTCCAATTTCATTTTAATTATTTCGTTTTCAGTGTACATACCTGAGTTAATAATAAAAAAGAAATATAAATCGATGGTTTTTCATTTTTACTAAATTTCTATTCACTTTAATACGATGTTTTGAATTTAGTAGCAATGGGTTATATTTGCCAATTTAATTTTGAATGAACACTTATAAAATATATAAAAATAATTACAATTAATATTTCTTCCCAGAAAATAGAAATTATACTTTTAATTAATAGCAAAGAAGTGAATTTATGTTCAAACAAATAAAAACAAACAAATTTAAACAAACAATTAAAACTTATAAAAAATAAAAGCATAGAATTCTCTTTCCTAAACACCGAAAATTACAAATTAACTTATTAAATGGGAAACATATATGGCGTTTATATTTTTAGACTTTATTTTTCAACAAAAGCATTAAAGGAAAATTTAGAAAAACTACAATAAATGATTAGTATTTTTTCTCAGGAAATAAAAATTACATCTTTAATTAAGAATAGGGAAACAAGGAAATAAAAAATTAAATAAAATTGTTCTACTCCTTATTCTTAAAAAATAAAAAATGTGCATTTCAAGAAAGAAAAAAATTTAACTTTTAATTATTTGTTCACATATTAGTTTGAATTAAGCGCTTTTAACAATCGTTCGTTTAATTTTCTTAACAGATTGACTCAATCTGTGTGTTCAATTTAATCTTGAATTTGTCCTTCTATGTGTTTATTGCTGCCAACATAAAATAAACTCAACCAGGAAACAAATATTTTCCTAAAATTATTAAGTATGGTGTTCAGTAATTACAGCCAATAATATACATTTTTAGAATCCTTGTTAAAAATGAAGTAAAAAACATGCATAGAAGTCGAAATTAAACTTTATGTTAGGAAGGAAACATATACGGTATCGAAAATTAAATTACTGCTGAGCCAGGCGGAACCAAAAACATCAAATTCTGTTTGGTTTTCAGAGAAAGCAGAAGGGGCTGCATGTCTGTTATTAAAACAGATCCAAGTTTCAAAGAGCAATCAGGCTATGGTTCTCGTTTATCCCGTGATTTTCACAAGTCATTCGAGAGACTTCAACAGCTTCTTTATTTCTTCTTCTAAAATCTTTTGAAAGTATCTTATAATTATTATTTTCCAGCTTCAAGAAGCAAATAAATAGCATTTGGTGTTTTTATTTTGCTCTTCTCGCCAATGATTCATTATATTTCGACATCGCTATGACGTCTTTTTTCTTATGAAGTCTTTTGTAAGGACATTATTAGAAACAACTGTAAGTTTCAAGAAGCACTTTAACTGCTTTTGGTGTTTCTTCCTTTTTTCATTTCTCATTAGTAATTCATTATATTTCGACATCGTTATGACGTCTTTTTTCTTATGAAGTCTTTTGTAAGGACATTATTAGAAACTGTAACTTTCAAGAATCACTTTTACTGCTTTTGGTGTTTCTTTTATCTTTCATTTCTCATTAGTAATTCATTATAATTCGACATCGTTATGACGTCGTTTTCCTTATGAAGTCTTTTGTTAGGACATTATTGTAAACAACTGTAAGTTTCCAGAAGCTCTTTAACTACATTTGGTGATGCTTTTGATAGTATTTTTGTTTTTCCTTCACCTAAATATTAATTTATTTTAGTTAGATTTCTTAATAGTTCTAAAAATATATATTAAGAGTGGTGATTACAGAACACTTTGTTTATCTGAAGCTATAAAATAATAACAATTTATTATATATGGCAATGTCTGGTTGTAATATATCAATCTTTTTAAAATAAGATTTATGTGCATATTAAAATAAGATTAAGTACTTATCCTAAGACTACACTATTACGTGCTTACAAGATCTAAAATTTTTAAAACATTGAGAAAAGAAAAGTCTAGGCTTTAAGTATGCTTATGTTATAATAAAGTCAATAATTAGATATGATATCTTGAATATTTCTTATTATTGAAATACATTCTTGTTAAATATTTCTCGCAGGATGTATTTAGCTGGCATTTTATATGTTTATTTCAAATATACATTTTACTTAGTAATAGAGATTAAAGAAGTAGAGATTAAAGAAATAGAGGAAAGATCCTTTTAAAACTTTCTTTGAGATAAAATATAATACCCATGAGTCCTCAATTAGAAGATGCTAAGAAAAAACAATAAACTGCCTATTCAGTCATTAATGATAGATATTAGGAAGAACTAAAATATATTTTTACTTTTTTTGCTGCAGTTGTATCAGGTTATTGCAAAAGTTTCTGACCAATTTGAAACCAAATGAAGCAGAACACTTTTTACAAAAAAAGAAAAGGAAAGAAACCTTAATTTTCTACCATAGTTCAATGTACAGTATGGGTAAAAAAAAAAGAGAGATCATCTTGATAACTTTTGGTAAAGTGGTCAGAATTTAACGCACTGTATTCTTAAGGATTCGAGAGCACAAATATGTTACTTAAATAAAGATTACTATTTTTAAGTTTACAAAACCACACACAAATGCTTACCTTCTCTGCAAAAACACACACTTCTTTCTATGAATTTGAATTCTTGTATCTCAAAATAAGAAAAGTATTTTTTATCTGGTACAATACAATTTTACAATGTTTTTAACCAGCATGATAAAAACCTTGATATTTAAAAGCCATGTTTAAATGTTTAATTTTTGCAATGGCGTTCTTTCTTTCCCTAGTTGTATATTCCAAACTCACTGCATTTTCCAAGTGTAGTTTGTGTGTTTTTTTTTTAATTATTAATTTGTAATAAAAAAGTTCAAAACAAACATTAAGGAATTTAAATAAAAAAGCCTATGATTCGCTGGCAATGACCACATTTTTTAAAACATTTTTACTGATATTTATTTAATTGTTCAAACAAATTATTAAAAGGGAATCTCTGGAGTGTCATGATAAATTTAGCTCAACGAGTATTGTTTTTAGTAAAGAGTTTTTCTTTCTTTGTCACTTAAAATATTGGTGAAAATTCAATTTATTTATTTTTAATTTCAGCTGGAAGCAAAAATGGCTTAAATAAATGTATGAAAGTTTTTCTAGATAATTATCATTTTTGAAAAACAATCTTGTCATAATTTTCATTTGAAATAATAATCTAATATATTACACCCAAATGGTTTTTTTGTTACATTTGAAGTGAAAAAGCAATTACTTTTATCACCCATAGGACTTATAAATACACTCTATAACAAAAAAATCGACGCACCAAGAAGGAGTTGTCCGATTGAAACGAAAATTGGTGGATAGGAAGACAATGTACAGAATAGTAAATGATTAAAATGTCAGAACAATTGAATAATTTATTGCAGAGTTACAGTAACAAGTTCAATAAGGTGTTGACCCGCCTCTAGCCTGGATACATTTGCCACACGGCGTGGCATAGACCGATAAAGCTCCCGGATGGTCTCTTGCGGTATTTCCTGCCAAATTCGATCCAATTGTCAAACTAGGTCATCAACATTCCGTGCCAGATGCAATCGCCTTTCATCATATCCCAGACATGCTCGATGGGAGAGAGATCTGGTGATCTGACAGGCCAAGGAAGAGTTTGACAAGCTCTCAGACAGTTCATAGCATTACGTGCCGTATGTGGTCTGGCATTGTCCTGCTAAAAAAACAGCCCAGGGCGCTGCAAAAGGAACCGTAGCAAAACAGGTCTTAGGATGTCGTCGACGTACCGCTGTGCAGTTATTTTTTCCTCTAATGACGACCAAAGGGGTCCGGCTGTCAAAGAAAATGGGACCCCAGACCATAATGCCTTGTTGAGGGCCAGTGTGGCGTGCAATAGTGAAGGCAGGGTCCCCCCTCTGTCCTGTGCGTCTCCAAACACATCTTCGATGATCGTCAGGACACAGTTGGAAGCGGGATTCGTCGCTAAAGACTATACGTCCCCAGTCGGCATCATTTCTGCCTGATCGAGCCATGCATCACTGTAATCTGGCTCGGCAGTGCGCGTCGATTTTTTTGTTGTAGAGTGTATATAAAAAATAAGTTTCATGTTTAAATACTGTGTATGTGACTTTTAAATCATTCAAACAACCTAGATTCACATCATTCAGTGACTTACATCATTGAAAAGAACTATACAAATGATCTATCAACAGCTGGTATAAATTATATCAAGGAAAAAGCAGTAAAGGCGAAATGTGATTAATCAAGCAGTTGAGAGAGTTTTCAGAATAAACATCTCAGCGTAATGCATTTACAATTTTTTTTTATTTCGTCAAATGTTTCATTATTTTATTACACTAAGGTTAAATATTTTGTTAACTTTATAATTTATTGATATGATATATTTAATAATATATTTTAGTAATACATTGTTTTTATACTTAATTTCTGTCAGTATTAAATTTAATAAAGATCACACTACAATTATAATCTAATGATCTAGAGCAGCTGTTCCCAAGTGGAATTCCGCGGAACCACTGGGTTCCGTGGAGATGTTACAGGTGTTCCGATAGTTCGGATAAGAATAACAGATTTGAAACCTCGTAATAAAATTTATATGCAATAATTTTCGATAAATATTTTAATATTGATTTCATAACTATTCTTAACGTTTATTTCCATCCTTTTTTATTTTAATTCAAACGAAAATCGCATTTCAGCTTATTCATTTTCCGTTTTTGCCTACAATAAAATCTAATTATACGCTAGACTAGATGCCAATTTCGTCCTGTAAATTCAATTGTCTGAGATAAATCCCAATTTTAAGATTAGTATTGTTAAAACTACTACACAATGAAATAATTTCTTTCTTAATTAAATATTTTAAAAATGATTAATAAAAAAATTAATAAATTTTTAATTGATTAAATATTTTGAAAATAAGTAATGCTTTAGTGAAATATTTTTCCCAATTGCAAAAGTATTTTCTTATAATTCTATCTAAGTTCCACTAAAATAAGGTCGATCATTTAGGGTTCCGTAGCAGAAGAAATTGGGGATCACTGATCTAGAAGTACTATGAGTACAAATAACCTGAATATGTTTTTAAACTCCGAATTTTGTACTTTTGTCAAAGTGTCTAGGGATTCAAATTTTTGTTAGTACGGTGAAAGAATAGTGGGAATTTAACAAAAGTAATTAAATTTTTTTTTGAATAAATAGTACGTCGCTATGGAAACTGTTAATATAACGACCATTTTTTATGAAAGCGATTCTTGGCATTCTGTGTAAAAAGCGACGGATTAAAAAGGTGAATAAAAAATGAGTGAATGATTAAGAAGGAGAATGGAGTAAAGAAGCACGTTAATGTATCAGTAAATGGGAGAATCAGCTACGTAAACGATCAAACTCAGCGGATCAATCATTTGGAGTATTAGGAAAAAATGCATCAGTAAATCTGTAAGTAAGTGAATGAGTGACTCTGTGAATGGATTGAGAGAACAGTAATTTCACGAATCACTTAATCAACAAATAGTTTGTAAGTAATAAAAGAGAAGGAAAAAAGAAAAGCATAAATTAATAAATTGAATAAGAAAGCATATGACTGGCAACATATTTCATAATTATCTTTAAACTGTATAATAATTATATTCTATAGCTATTTTTACTATATTCTATATTCTATAATAATTATATTCTATAGTTATTCTTTATTATATTTTATATTCTATAATTATTTTTTATTATATTCCGTATATCATAGTAATAATATTCTATAATTATTTTTTTATGATATTTTATATTCTATAATTATTTTTTATTTTATTCCACATTCGATAGTAATTATATTCTATAATTATTTTTTTATTATATTCTATATTCTAAAATAATTATGTTCTTTAATTATCTTTGCAGGCATTTATTCAATAGTTAAAACAAATCGTTAAAAGGAAATCTCTTGTTTCTTTCTAGTTTTCTGATAAACTTAGCTCATTGAATACGGCTTCGAATAAAAAATAATTTTTTTTCTTTTTTTGCTAAAAATATTGTGAAAAACTCAATCCACAAATAGTTTTTCATTTATTTGAGATTCAAACCGGAAGCAAAAGTGCATTAAATAAATGCGTACACTTTTCTAAACATTAAAGATTGCTCCAAAAGCAATCCTGTCTTAATTTTCACCGGGAATAATAAGCTAATATATTCCATCGAAATGACTTTATTGTTGCCGTCGAAGTCACAAATGGAATTACTTTTATTGCCTTTAGGACTTATAAATATCTTAAAAACTTATTTTAGGTTGAAGCACTGTGCATGTGACTTTTTAATTTATTCAAATATGACTTTTCAAGACTTTTTCGATAACAGTTTCTTAGACATAATGTATGTTGCAAATTATGCTTATTTTACCAATTATTCCTTTTCCTTAAAACAATTTACATAATAGGCGGCAATTTTATTACAACAGCATAAAACTTTAATGCCAATGAGCTATTAAGCACAGTGCTATTGTTAAAAGGTTAGTATATCCCTAACATGCTTCTGGACTTATTCAGACTACCATGCGAAAGAAATGTAATGAATCAAAACTAAACATCTTTGCTAACCAATTATGATCTGTTAATGTGATGGTTAATTGCAATGTCGAATTTACAGTGACAGTGCAGATGATTATACTACTACTACTATTTTGTAAAATATTTATTTGCCCTCCAGTCTCCAGATTTCAATTTCATGGAGGATTTGAAAAAGCGTTAAGACTAAAGTTGAAAAAGTTTTACTAAGTTGAAAAGCGTTAAGACTTTCAAACAACCAGTTTTACAAAGCAGATTTACAAACAACCAGTTTTAAGCTTTTGAAAAAGGTTATTCAAATACCATAAATGACGTATGGCATTTGAATACCTAATCCGGTATAATCAATTTCCAGCTTAATGATGTAATAAAGGCAAAAAGTGACTAATAGACAAGTAGAGACATTTGTCAAAAATAAAGTTCATAGTGTATGTGTTTACAATTTTTTTTTATTTTGCCAAATGTTTATTATGTATATATACACGATTTATTTTTAAAGTAAGGGTCGTTTCGTTTGTAAACTAATAGGAGACGCGTGCGTCGCAACGAGTGCTTGGGTCATGTCCCGGCATTCCTTGAGAACAACTGTGCTATGTTGCATCTTGTGTAGGTAAATTGTACAGGTCAGTTCTGTGTCTGTAAAATTTTCAAATTTAACAAATCACCCTCCACGAAAGATATACGATCGGTGATGATGCTTTCAGTCGGCAAAAAACCTGTCTGCTGCATACATTCATTGGCAGATTTGTGTAGTAGCAAAATTTCCAGCAATGCTAACAGGGAATTTTGCTACTCTATGACTATGATTCTCTCCGCAGTTCAGACTCTTGGATTTCGTTTGGACTCCTTTAGTTGTGAAGTTCTGGACCATCCCTCCTTACAGCCCAGACCTTGATTTTCTGCTGAGTGATTTTCACCGTTTCCGATATTTCAAACATAATTTTGGTGGCAATTACTACAGCGATGACGAATACGTAAAAATGACCATGAACTCTTGGTTAACGTAGTAGGCGGCAAGTTCGTGAAGAAAAGGGTACTCTAAATCTAGTTGTAAGGCATGATTAGTGTTTCAACAAACTTGGCAACTATGTTGAAAAAAAGAGAAGCGTATGTAGAATCTGAAAATAAATTTGCTTCTTGAAGATTTTCTTCCGTTTGGTTTTTATTTTCAAACCGCCCTTACTTAAAAAACAACCCTCTTACATACATATACGAGGGTTGTAAATTAAATAGTGGCAACTTAACCTTGAAACTCACAAAAGGGCGGGCATGTGCAAATAGGATATGGAAGTGGTGAGGGGGCGCTTTTGTCGATGTGTAGAGTGAAAAAAACAGTCGATTTGCTTAAAAGGGTAGTTGATGTGTGACGTTAAAGTGAGGAGTTTCATTTCCATCGCTCTAAAGCATGTTATCAAAAGGTGATCAGCGGTCGTGGCTTAAAATCTAGTTTGCCCGTGGCAAAAATGCAACAGAATGCTATCGAGGATTAGTGGAAGCCTGTGGCGCAAATGCTTTACCGTATAGGACAGTAGCACGATGGGTTCAAGCATCTCGTCTTTTTTCGTCATTAAGCCTTTTGAAAACATGCTTTAGAGCGATGGAAACGAACTCCTCATTTTAACGCCACACAACAACTACCCTTCTGAGCAGACCGACTGTTTTTTGCACTCTACACATCGACAACAGTGCCACCTCACCGCTCCCATATCCTATTTGCGCATGCCCGCCCTTCTGTGAGTTTCAAGGTTAAATTGCCACTATTTCATTTACAACCCTCGTATAATTGCTAAAGTGTAGAGATAACAGGTTATCTAACTAAGGAATAAACTAAGAGGATTCGTGTTAATATAATAGGGCCAAATAATTTGTATCATTTCTTAAATTACCAAAGTAATCTACACATTGCCCAGTAAGAACTCGTTAAAGTGAAAATAAGGTCTTTGCAGGAACAACAGCAACGTTTCGGTTAACTTAAGTTAACATACTGTTATTTGTTTAAATTTCGATACTTAAAAACTGAATTTACTACAATCAGAGACTCACCAAATTAGTTGATAAAATCTCTTATCCAACACTTTAAAAACATAATGCAAAGGATCAGATGGTTTAAAATATTGCCATAATTAGGTAAATTAACATTAAATAATTTATTTAGTTTTCATTACCTAAAGAATCAAGTCATTTCAATCAAACAATCAATAAAAGTTGAGAGAGTGGTAGAAACAAACAACGGGAATTTATGTTTCGTTTTAGGATTCCTTTTATCGATGCAGAAACGGTTAATACGCACGCTATCTAGATAATTTTCTGAAAATACTTGATTCCGCACTTTAAGGTCTCGCCCTAGTTAATTTGAAAATTAGCTACAGAGTAAAAAATTCTGTATCAAATTGCGGTAAAAAATACTGGCACACAGGATGCCAATGCCTTTTACTTGATTAAATAAATATTACTGTAACGATTACGGTATAATATTTTACTGTAAAAATGGACTTTATGTAATATTTAATAATATATTTTAGTAATATAATATTTTTTGCTACATTTTGTCAATATTAAATTTAGTTAATATCATTTTATGGCAACATTTTAACTATTTATGCTTTTTAACACTGTATAGTTTAATTTGGTCGGCTTTTTATAGAAAAAAAGCAATTTAAAAAAAAAATTACTGTTCTAATAAAAGTACAACAAATCATATATATTAACTGCTTTTTTATAGCACTTTTACATCAAGTACAATTAATTTTAAATTAAAATATATGTAACTAAATGCAATCTTGTTAAGACATATTTTCATATGTTATTTTTTTTTTTCACTAATAATAATAACAGAAGTATATTCAACTAAAAAGATTTAATTAAATGCCTGCATATTTTGAATTTATTCTAAATAATTTAAAATTTGTTAGAATATTATTTGAAATAATGATTAACTTTTTGTCAATTGCGAATATTTTTTATATGAGTTTAGTAAACAAATTTCAAATGATTTAATATTTAAAAACTGTAAACTATTCAGAACTACGAATATTAAACATTTCAGTATCAGTTCCAATTAGACTACTTCAAAATAGAAACTTTGATTTCATTATAAAAGAAAAAAATAAAATTTATTCCATAAAGGTTGACAAAGATATAAATACTTCCATAGTTTTATTTTCATACATTATCGTATTTATTTTAGGTTTTTCTTTGGCATTTTTTTATTCGATTTCAAACTGGGCTAAAATTAAATATTTATTTCATGTAGAATACAACAAATGCATTGGGATATGTAATGGTATTTTTATATGGCAATTTTTTTCTCCATAAAATTATGGTGTGCTATAGCAATACCATTTAGAAGAGAGAAGGCCTCAGCACGGGTTACCATAAGTAATAAATTTGATCCTTTAGTGGTCCAAACGTAACTGAATCTTTTGCACTTTCACTGTACAGTTTATGTTCTATACTTCAGCCTACTAAATTGATCCGTGCTGAGGCCTTCTCTCTTCTAGGAGGTGTTGATACATCTTACTATTAAGATTGGCTTGTTGTTTTTGTCTTACTGTAGGCTGTGTTGGAACTTTTTTTAAAAAAAGAATTTAAAAATATATTATGATCTGTGCATATCTGTATATGCAGTTAGCGACAAAACAAAATTATTTTTTTAATAAATCTTTTATTAGTATTTTCAGTTGTTAATAAAATATTTATTTTTCCGTTTGATTTCCAGATAATAATCACTCATTGTCCTTCATATTCGGATTCTCAATCACCTAAAACCACAAGAAACTGAAGCCCCCACACCACACGCCATAATTCATCTTCGTTTGATGTTAGGAGTTGTATTTTCTTTCGTCAAGCATTTGTCTTCGTGTCTTCTGCTTGGTCCGTTTGAAATGTCACTAAATGAAACAAAGCGTTATGACATATAAGTAAAAGTAACAAATAACAGTAACAAAAGTCGACCTAAATTGACGGTTGCCAAAATTTCTCATAATAAATCACACTAAGAAAACTATTTTTTCTGCTATAAAGATACCAAATGAAAAATGATATTTTGTATGTGATTTTAAGTATTTCGTGTTATTACGCCAAAGAAGTTTAAGTACTTTACACTTGAGTCAAACTTATAATTTTAAGCCATATATATTTTGGTATAAAGAGTTGTTTTTGCTTTAGGGCGGATAAATGACTTAATTATTTTAAAAGTTATTAAGCTTTCTTTAAAATCACCGATTCGGCTAGACTTTTTCATTTATCTGAAAATTATTAAAATCAGTGAACAAGTCTCAAATTTTTGCAAATTTGTATGAGTTTAAATAATTCAGCGTGGGAGAAAATTTCTGAATTTTAAAAAAAGGGGTTCATTAACGCTTTGCATTTTTTTTATTGCACCTTCTCTTTATTACGAAGGTTTTGCAGCATTTTCAAATAAAGATAGGTTTTAAAAATAGGCTTAACTTCTTCTTTCAAAGCACTACAGCCTGTTGCAGACCAATTCCGTTCCAAGTAGTTTTTGCAATCTGCTCCTCTTCATTGCAAGCCTTTTCCAGTTTATTTTATTTACTATATGAAAGTACCAATAATCATGTCGGTTTTTTGCCAGGTAATTTGACTTGCATTGCAACAAAAATCTATTAAATGCTGAAAAAAAAACTGTCAGCTAATGTGGCAGAAAAAACGTTTATATCACAGAAAAATAGTGTTATTTAAAATTGGGTGCATGTTTTGAGCATGTAAGTACGGTCATTTTAACCAACAGACTCTGTTTTTTTAAAAATTTTTAAAATTTTTTTTAAACAAAAATCTATAAAATAACTATGTCAACAGAGCAGCATTAGTACTAGCAGTCAAAGCTGTGATTCGAGCCAGGTTACCTCATTGAGAGGCGAGTGCTCTGCCTCCTCCCCCTGAGCCAACGCAGTTCTAGTGTTTGTCAAGGAAATTTTTAAACTGTCTTTATTTTAGAATTCTTACTTATTCAAATCATATTTAAGTGTATAAATGTTTCAAACTATATTGTCCAACCCTTATAACAAAATCTGGCAATTTGACTTACCGAAAAATTATTTCTGAAGGCAGATAACAATAAGATAGAGTATAAATCCAACAATGAAGTCGAATCGCAATTTTATTTATACGGTGTTCACAACCATAAAAAAATGTCTGAAAAGTAAGAGCAAGTGCAAAAAATGCTCATAACATGATTTGAAAAAATATAAAGATATCTAAGGGTAAGCAAAACTGTACGGTAAAAGTAAGATTTTGAAATGATAGTTTTAATCCGTTTATGATTAGAGTGAAAAACAGAGAAAAATTGCTCAATCGTCAGCTTTGAATTGTAACAGCTTTATAGTCAAATATACAGAGAATATATATATATGTATATATATATATATATATATATATATATATATATATATATATATATATATATATATATATATATATATATATATATATATATATATATATATATATATATATATATATATATATAAACTGTGATCTTTTGAGCGCGCGAGTAACGATTAGAAACAGAATAAATCGATATTTTTCTCTAAACAATTTATTTCTTCTGTAGAATTTACAGTTATTTATTACTGTAACATAACAGCATGAATCAATATTATAAACTCACAATAGTTTCGAAAATATCATATTATTCATAAATTTGCAAGTGATGACAGTCTTCAAATAATATCCTTAAAGATTTAAAAAAAGGACTGAACTGCCTACATTGTTAAGTCAAATTATTAAAAGGGCAAAATTTTGTTAACATGTAGAAAAGTATTAAAGTTATGTGAAAAAAAGCGTTTGCCATCTAATTTTTTTACATTAGGAAGGTTACTTCTGTGCTGCATTGCTTAGACGCGTAAAAATGTGCAAAAATGCATATTTAATAATTGAGTTTAGTTATATTAAATATAAATTCAAAAATATTATTACAAATAAATTTTGTAATATTTAATTGCATTACAATGAAACGCAAATGTTTCATATCTGTAGAAGACCAAATAATGCAGTGGCAGAGCTGCATTATAGAAAGATCACACATCTATTACACAAAAAAACAGATCTTAACCTAAGGTGTTCAAATTAACTCCTTAGGTCACAACAGTTTTAAAAATTACACTGAAGGACATTTTTTTTTCTGTTTTCGGTTGTATGAGTTTTTTTAACGGATTTTGGAAGTTTTCCCACTTCTGATTTCAAGTATGCAATTGGTCTATCTTTCCAAGCAAAAATTTGTTAATAATATATTTAGTCTATTTTTTGTCGAACTATACAAGTTTAAAAAGGTCATATACAAATGAGAGTCGCGTAAATTTTGCGTTAACCTTTAGAGAATTTAAGGCACATCATCAGGATTAAATATGAATAGGAACCTATTCCCGTAAATGTCTATATATGACGCTAGGGGTGCTTTCCCAATTATGAATGGTTTCTTTGTGTGCTTCTGAATAGGTCTAATGGAGAAGCGCTTCTAGCCTCGTACGACGATATTTCTGGGAATGGGTTCCTATGATATTTTAATCCTGATGCTGTGTCCTAATTCCGCTATAAGTTTTTCGTAACGTTTACGCGACTTCTTGTTATATATTACGCTTTTAAACTTGCTTATTTTGACAAAAAATAAACAAAAACTCTGTAGAAGACCAAGGAAGGCAGTGGCAGAGCAGTTTGAAAGAATGATCACACATCTATTATATGGAAAAACATATCTTAAGCTAAAGTGTTCAAATTAACTCCTTAGGTCACAACAGTTTTAAAAATTACACTGAGAAACATTTTTTTATTACTGTTTTATGAGAGTTTTTAACGGATTTTAGAAGTTTTTCCACTGCTGATTTCACTGCTGATAAGGTACTAATTGCAAATTAGTACCTTATAAATAAAAATCTGTAACTTTAGGAGCAAGACTAAGTTTAGATTTGAAATCCTCATACCCGAATTAGTCAGGATCAAGTATTTGTATAAGTGCAATAAAAAAATTATTCCTCAGTGTTATAGGTTAAGTTTGAAAAATAACCATTCCCATTAATAACCATAACCTAACCATAAGCCATAACCATACTATATACAACTTATTTCCAGATTTGTAATTAATTTACTATATCTAAGATCTTTCCGACAATGAGTCCAAACATTTAAAATTACTTCATTAAGTTTAATTGAAATAGCAGTTCACGAAAGCTTACTTGATGCGCTTAAGGCTGTTTTGTAACTTTTATAAGCATTCTATTATCAAAGTTCAATTACTTTTTCGAATCTAGCGCAACAAAATAAACTCTAAAATGCTAATCGTTTCAATTTAGAGGGCTCAAATTAAGTTGAAGTTTTCGTAATCACGTTGGAAAAACTCATTTTAAACCCTAATCAGTGGGGAAAATATTTTGTTACATTTCATTTGTTTTGATTTCCTATTTTATTTTTGTTTTGTTCAGTTTTCCAACTTAAACTTAACTTCAACTTTTACCAACTATCTTTTAACTTTAAACAACAAGCTAAATATGTATAGAATATCCTAAAAACAAATCGTGATTAGAAAAAAAATAATTAGAGAAATATCAAAGGAATAGAAATGCATTTTTCCTATGTTTTGCTTAAAAAGTGAAAGAACATATTCTCGTACTACTGAATGAATTAACGTTAAGTCAGACAAATTCGAACGGAAAATATTTGCACAAAGCTCTTGCAAATGAGTTACATTAAAAATATATTTTAAAATGCCTTTTTATGTCAAAAATGCCATATTTTAACGAACATATTTTTCTTTTTCAAAATTTAATTTTTAAGCTTGTTGAGAATAAGTGAATGAAATCTTATCAAAACGCAACAAGCCGATTCTTTAAATAACTTTTCCAATAATCAGTGATATTTTTTGAACACCCGACCTCGTTTCATGTTTGTACTAGTGTAAAAAATTCTGAATTCCACTGTAAAAAATTCCGAATCGAATTGCGATGGTGATCAGGGTGCCAGTACTTTTATTGTAAAATCACATCTAACGAAATCTAATCAAAACGCAACAAGCAGTATGTTTCTATCGCTTTTTGTTGTTCTTTAATTAACTTTTCCAATAATCAGTGATATTGTTTGAACATCCGACATCATTTTATGCTTGTACTAGTGTAAAAAATTCCGAATTATGTTGGTGCTCAGGGTTCCAGTACTTACTGTAAATTCGATAACTTAATATAGCTGTATCATTATCTAAATACTAAAGAACAAAAAAAAAAAAGATGTTTCAATTATAAACCTTCTAAATAGATAATCAAATAGTTTTGCAAAAATTCCTGAGTAACATTCCATACAAAACATTCTTTTCTTCAAGTTAAGAATGCATTATTACTTAAAAAATGAAATAATATGCTGATGAAAGAATATAATATGAATCTAATAATGTACATGATGTTTCGATGTTATTCCTGGTAGATTTAGCATGTTAGAATGATATTTTTAAGAACTTATATTTGCATAGTTATGGAAAAAATAAACATATAGTTCCCCATGGAAATGTTGCAGTAACTATTTATTCGGAAAATAAATATCTCGATAAGATACTTCACGACTAGTAACCACAAATGAGGGCTGCACACAAAAAATGATCTTGTTTTACTAGTATGTGATCGACATAATAGCTTTTCTTGTTAACCGGGTGGAGCCGTATTCCTAATGAAAGAAATCGAATTATCCTCTAAGAAGTGATTACCTTTGATTATATCATATTGATTTTTGTT
Source organism: Parasteatoda lunata (assembly GCA_949128135.1). Classification (NCBI taxonomy): domain Eukaryota; kingdom Metazoa; phylum Arthropoda; class Arachnida; order Araneae; family Theridiidae; genus Parasteatoda; species Parasteatoda lunata. The sequence continues at coordinate 73,051,863 of OX421976.1, read as the reverse complement.
CCAATTTTTTAGTTTATTTTATCATTAATTATGCCTGAATATATGCATTATATTAATTAATTTTACTAAATTAATTTATATTGTATTATATTAATTTTATTATTGTATTATATTAATTATATTAATTTAACAAATACAGTAAATAATATCTATAGTTTGTTTTTGTTTTTGAATAATTGACTATACAAATGTTTATAATTTTACAGCTGAGTAATTTACAAGTATTTTACAGCTGACCCTATTTTGAGTTTACGACTATCATTGTTTAACCCCATAGCCTTGTAATTTTGAACCCAGCACTGAAGACAAAGGAACTCCTGGATAAAGCAAAGAATAAACTAGCCTTCGGGGAGGACTTTGTGATGAAAATAATATACATTTGCATTACATGAAGAGGAAAACCACGAAAATCTCCCGTGGTTAGACTGACGGTAAAGGGATTCTAACCCCTAATATTTCTACCAGTATTGGTATTTTAAGTCAGTACTGTGGTCGGTGTGAGTTGGAAGCAGATATAGTATCAAACAACCATTTCTGGGATTTAAATCTGGATCACCTGTTAGGGAGGCAAGCACTCTTTCTCTTGATCCACCATGACACTACCTTTAAGTATTTAATCAATTAAGTGTTGCAACCTCTTTTAGAAAATGAACTGAAAGGGTTTCGTGTCCTCGAGTAGAAAGTTATGTTTTTGAGTACCATCTATTCATCTTTCCTGACTATACCCGAGCCAAGAATGCTCATAACGCTTTCGGTCTCGTTTACGGGTAGAGAAATTTACTCTATCTAGATTGTGTGACCGAACCAGGCTCGTGCAAATGTCAAATGTCAAAATGTTGTAAACTATAAAAAAAAAAAATAAAAAAAAAAAATACATTGTCCCAAAAATGTGAAATAATAAATTTTAAAATGTTAGTTATAATATTAATCGTTCACTTTTTAACTTCAGATGGGGAGGACATGGATTCTAATTAAAATAATTTTAGCTACATATCGTCTACGACATTATATTATAGAATTGAAAAATGCTTAAATACAAGGTGTTACACACTGACAAGGTGTTACACTGAATAGGCATTTTTTAAATCTTTGTCAAGATTAAAAAAATAGCAATTAGGAAATCGTAAACTAAAAATGAAAATTAAAAAAAAAAACATAAACGTTATGAAAATGTAAATAATAAACCCTGGAATGAGAACTGCGGGACTGAAAGCTTCAAAACATCAGGGGAAACAGAAAGGAGTTGAAACGTGATTAATAGAAATACCTCTAAATTTTATCATGTATTCAAACAGCTTTTGATTTTTTTCTTTAAATTTTGAAAGCATTCTTGTTTATTCCACGTGTATATAATACTTTCCCCTAATATGCATATTTTTTGGCATAATTCTTTAAATTTTTTTTAAGGAAAGAGTAAAGTTAAATATTATGGAACACACCATCTAGATATCAAATTCATTAATTCTAATATGACAGCAGTAACTGCAATTTCTTACTTCCATTACCAATTATTATAAAACTAATCCTTTTCAATTTTAAACATTTCATTCATTATCCATTTTATACTGCATTTAAGCAAGAAAATGAATAAGAAAAATAATCGATTAAATAAAAAATCCATTTAAATAGAAAATTCAGTAAATCTAATGGTTAATGCTTAACAATATTTTCTTGCTTTTAATGATTTGAAAGTAAAAGTGTGTCGGCTTCAGAGCTTAAGTACTGTTTGTTTTATTTCACACACTAGGAAACACTATCTGATTAAAATATATCTCTTGAAACACTTTCGATATATTTTTAGTAGAGTCCACATTCTCACCGCTTCGTTGATTTTTGGTGCCTTTCCAATCTAAAAATCAGAGAAGAAATAGAGGATTTTTCTTGTCTGATATATAAATCTAGCTTCGTCTTTAAGATGAATGATACGGTCCAGACATAATCAATTAAGAAGTTTTCTTTTGCACAACATAGAATAAAGTGTTTCACTCATTTCTTATTTCCAATAGGGAATTTATTTTAAACAACTTTCATTATAATAGTTAACAAGACTGTTATACCCATTCATTTTTTTGTGCTGACATTACGATTAAAGCTTACAACTTTTATATAATGTAGTAAGTTCTATAAGATTTTTTTTCATCCAAAATACAGATATGAAGACAGAATTAACAGCCCGAGCAAATAGTGTCAATTTAAAGAGTCTGATATGTACCCGAATGTTAATTCAGAGTTTTTTTTCTATAGCTAAAAGCGCCTTCTTTTGGCACAATTTGTAACTAATTTGAAATTTGATAGAACAATTACCTGGTTTCCTCAAAAGTACTCAACAAGTCACATTGCTTCTTGCTGTATTTCTTAATTAACTTTATTCATTTCTTAAACTATTTTGATTAATGTTTCTTCAATTAACATATACATTTAATAATTTTAATACTAATTATTGCCAACAGATACATTAAGTTCTATACAAAATCATTCAGTTAATTGTGCATTAAAGTTAATAAAAAATATCTTTACATAAATACTTTAAGTTACCTAGATTGATATTCTTGCAATGTGCTAATACGATTCGGGAAAACGCGTGACTAAAAAATTATGACTAAACAACAACCTTCTCCAACATTCGATTAAATAATTAATATTATTCAGTAAATGTTTATTATTTCTATAAAAATCATTGAATAAGAAGCATTAAAAATTCGACTTTTTTTTAATTATAAACTTTGAAATATATAGTAAATATATTATTTTCCGGCTCAAATCCAGTTTTGGGGCCAATCCAAAGTAACAGACAAAAAAAATGCGGTTCTTTTTACTATAATAATGTATCTTACTATCCTCTAATACGCTTTGTTTTCATATTTTGCAATCTAGTAACTTAGTAACGAAAATATATTTAAATAATTTTTGCAAGAAATTCGTAAGTACATGACATCCGTTCTTCCTTTACGGTATATGAGCTTCTTTTTTTTTGTATTTTATTTGAACTTCTGAGATTTTTACTTGATAAATCTATATATATATATATATATATATATATATATATATATATATATATATATATATATACTTCCTTACGCGACAAGACAAAATTAAATAATACTAAAAAACTATTTTGTCAGAAAAGATCTAGAAAAAAATTCCATATTACTAATTTTGTTAAATAAAATGCTCAGAAAAATATTATGCAAATAATTTTCAAAAGACAAAAGTTATAGTTTGGGGCTCTCAAAGGAACAGAAAAAATATCTTTTCTTCGTTCTAAATTGTTTATTGAACTGTCTGATGCTTTTGAAGTTTAAATATGAAATTTAATACGAATCAATTTGAAACTCTTACTAAGAGTTTACATTTTTGTTTCATTTTAATTTCTTTTGAGCCTTCTTTTGTTAGAGAAGATTTGAGATTTCTTTTGTTAGAGAAATTTTAACTTAATTATATTTAGTCTTACGAAATTCAAATTCCTCTGTAGTATATTTTCGTTTGTTTGAATTTTTCTTTATATATTTGTCTTAAGTGTTTTCCGACTTTTATTGATCTAATCCTATTTACATGCGATTTTTTTTCTTTTGGGACAAGCATATTTTATGTTATTACCTAAATAAAATAACAGAATTTAAAATAAAAAAAACAAAAAAAAACAGGTAAATAGATAAATTGTGACATAGGTCTTTGCAAAGCCTATGTTACAATTTATCTACTTTCTTATATCAATATTCTTTTTCTCCCTCTCTCTCTTTGCTTTCTACGTTCTTTCTTGGTTAAGATTTGATTTTCTACCATATAAAATGTTATTAATGTCATGTTTTCATTACTATTAAATAAGATTTTTTAACTTCTATGACTTTTCTGAACTTTTAAAACAAAGTTAACGAAGAAAAATGTCAAAAAATTTCCCTCCCATGTCATGAATATATTAAAATTCAAAATCTTCATATTTTGATTGAAAACTGTTAAAGTAAACTCGCTTTTTTGCCCTATGTAGATACAACAGAAAAACAAAGTGACTTCTTAATGATGAAATTTTACAGGAACAGTCTAATTTGTTGTGTAATTGGCCTTTGGGTTTGTTTACAAAACCGTTAAACTTACGAAGTAAATCCGAAGCAACAACGGTTTCTAACAACGAAGCAACAACGAAGTAAATCTGAAGCATACAAGATTAGATTCATCAATTTTTTTCCTCTTAAGTTACTTGGAAATTTGTAGTCACAATGGTTTTTTTACTGTACAAGAAAAAAATTTTAATCGTTCAAATTACGAAGAAAATCTGCAGTCAGAATGGTTTTTCACCAAACCATTCTGACTACACATTCTAATAGAAAAGCACGTTTTTTTCTGTTAGTAATACGATGAAAATGCACAGTCACAACGGGTTTTCAACTCACAATATCAACTCTTCTCCATAATAGTTACAAAGTAAATCTGTTGTCACAACGGATTTTTACCCTACGGGAGCGCTTTCTTTGTGAAAGTTACACGCTTTCTTTCCAACTCGATTTCTTTGTGAATGTTACGAAATACATTTGTACTTGCACTAGATACGGATATTTTATTTCAGTTTTCTTGTCGATGCGAGACGAGAGCAGAACTGGTATCTGCCAGTTATCGCTGGGTTTTGAACTTGGATGACCTCATTGGAATGCGAGCACTTGAACAAAAGATTAAAAGATGATTTTTTACTATAGTTTAGAGTGCAATTATAAAAAAGACATTGAAGTTTCATTCTTTAATCTAAGTAAAATCGAATGTGAGAAATGAATTGTTGCAAATGAATGTTTTAAACTATACTTAAAAATTACGCCTGCGACTCTCGGCATTTCTTTGATAGATTTGTGATCTCAAAAACAGGATATTCAAAAGAATTGTGATTTTCAAATCGGAGGTAGTAACTATCGGAGTTTTTAAATTGTGCCCCACAAGGAAATATTACTTCGTGATCATTTTGATGCCTTCTCTACTGGACGATATAGAGGTTTTTTTAAAACTCTGCTTCAAAGTTACAGAGTTCACGTTAAACATATGCACTATGGCAAGAATATAATTTTTAAAGATAACAGGAAAAGAAGCATGAAATGTAACAGTGTAACAAGGTTGAGACACAAAGAAGAAGAAGCAATCACCAAAACAACAAACTAGGCTGTTGCTATTCACAATTTCCCTTACCAAAGAGGTATATATAAAGAAAAATGTAGAGTATCAATTTGGTAATAAAGTCTAATTACGATGTTCAAAACCATAAAATAATTATTTAAAGGTAAGAGAAAGTATTTTAAATTATCGAGAAATGACTTAAGAAAATGAAAAGTTACAGTAAGATAAGTAAAATTGTATGTAAAGAACTAGAATAAGTAATTTGAAAAGTCGTTCGTTAAAGCAACTTTAGCCTGTCAAATATAAGTAGAAAATCCTGAAAAAAAACGGGTATTTTTTACAAGTTAGGCTAGAAGAGGGTGTTGCATAGGGGTTGTCGTTTTGATTCTTTTGACATTTTTTATTGTACTGAATATAATAATTCAAATAACATTGTTTGTGAAAATATATAATTCGAATATATAAGTCTGATTGAGAGTGAAAAAATGCTATACAGTATGACAAGAAAAGAATGTTAACGTACGAAATATTGTTCAAAGATAAAACATGGTGTTAAATCTTAGCTCATCTGATGTTGTACTATGGACAATTCATGAAATGCTTTCCACAGCTCCTATTTTGAGTTTTCAGTTGAGTTGACTAAAGTTGGATATCCTGGCATCCTGGAAAAGCTAAATTAAATCAAAGGAATTCTAAATATACTATCAAATAATATTTTATTGAAAGATTTTAAACATTTATAGATTCAGTAACAATGCAAAACGTTTTACATTTTGTTTGAGTCAAAACTCTACATGAAATAAAAACCTAGAGGGACTTATAAAATTCTTATATTTTTTTTAACGAAAGAAAAATTGAAGAAAAAAAAGTGTAAATAAAGTTTAGAAGACTAACAGAGAAATTAGTGGCTAACGAAATATTCGTAAAGTTAATGAATTAGTAGCTAAATTACAATATAAATAAATATTTAAGATATTAAAAAAAACATTTTAGTTTTATTGAATAAAATATAATAATCATATTTGTTTACATACAGTAATGAAAAACAATATTACAAAATAACAGATAATTAAACACATACGTAACTATGGGTCCCTGAAAACAAGTAAGATGTTTCATTTATTTTCGAAAATGAAATCTATATTATTTTAATGTTTTTATCTTAAAAATAAGGAATGTCAAGAATATTTTTCTGCAGAAAAAAATGTTTGGAATGGAAGGGAATAATCGATAATACCATAAATTTTTGTAAATGCATTCAAACTCACGTATATTGGTTTTCTTTGTAAATTTTGATGCAGAAGAGAATATTTCAAACGAAAATATTTTCTTTGATATATTTGTTAGAAAGGCATAAATTCAATAGACTTTTTTCAAAAATTTAATTCGGTAAACTAGTTTTACAAGTTTTAGTAGCTATGTAAATAAATGGATAAAAAGTATTTATATGTTTCCAAAATTGTTTTTAAACTAATTTGGGTGATTCTTATAACCGATACTTGAGTATAACTTAAGTTAACTTTTAGCTTAAGTTAACTTGAGTTAACTTTCAAGTTAACTTAACTTAAGTTATCTTGAGTTAACTTTTGTACTGCGAGATTGTTCTGGGAAAATTTTTTTTTTGTTGCCTTTATACTTGATCTTGCCTAATTCAGAAGTAGGCATTTCTAATGCCTAAATTAGTTTTGTTCCAAAAGCTTCCGATTCTATTTTTAAAAAATCCGAGTGTACAAGGTCAATAACACAAAGTGCAGGTAACACAATATACGAGTTCAATAAAACAATGTCTAGATGTTTATGTTCAACAAGTACAATGAATTAACTTTCACACAGTAAAGTGGGTAAGTTAATTTGGAATAAATTATATCACTACAATTTTTTAATTAAATATCTTCCAAAATTCTTTTTATTTGTTTAGCTCCCTACACACCGATAAAAAAATGGTCACAACTATCAGAATATGGTTTAAAAAAAAACTACCCATGTTGCTGGCTCTATGGGAATAGAGTCAGTAACGACCGTAGGAAGTTCCCATGCTTTTACTATCCCCCTAACACAAATGCGGGTTAGTTATGTCAAATAATTTTCCACGAAGGCTAAATTTCTCCAAATACTTAATCCAAGAGTTCCCTTGTCTTCTGGATTGGATTCAATATTAAGATGCTACAAAGTTCCACATTGGTAGTCGTAAACTCAAAATTGGGTCAGTTGTTCAACTATGGTTACTATATAGTATAAAGTAAAATGATACTGCGTGAGCTATTATGACTCAATGATAGAGCGCTCGCCTCCAAATGAAGTGACCTGGGTTTGAATCCCATCGATGGCTGGTCTATATGAATTCCACCCCCTACTCGCACTGACCACAGTGATGACGTAAAAAATTTCATCAGTGGTTGACGGATCAAGGGTAAGAGTCCCTTTGCTGTCGGATTAACTGTAAGAGGATTTCGTGGTTTTCCTCTCCATGTAATTCGAATGTGAATTGGTTCCAACAAAAAATTTCTCCACGTAGACAAATTTCTTCCAATACTTCATCCAAGAGTTCCCTTGTTTTCTGGATTGGGTTCAAAATTACAAGGCTACGGCATAGAACTTTGGTAGTCGTAAACTCAAATTTGAGTCGGCTGTTCAATGACAGTTATAAAATAAAATATAAAATTATACTGCTTAAAGTTTATCTCTATTATGATGGAAAAAATTACTAAAAGTGTATTTTTTTTTACTTAGTATAATACTGTAAAGCCACTGGGAGGGGAAAAAATGTTAACATTAATAAAATGGAACTTTTTTCGTTTTGTTGATTGTGTTGGTTTATTTCTTACAATTTTATGTACTATTATTTCGTATAATTTTTCATCATTAAGTTTTTGATATTTTAGTTTTATCAATCCAGACGAAGAACTGGTATTCAGCTCATCAATATTTAAATTTAATCAACTAACAAGCTTAAAGAAAAAGATCTCAAAATGAGTGTTATCCAAGAAGTAACATCCAATAGGCCAAAGTACAACATTTGCATCGTTTAATTTATTTTAGCTCAGTCAGACAACTTAAAAAATAAATTTTAATTACGTGAGTATCTAAATTTAATCAACAAACTAGTTTAAAAGAAAAGAATTGAAAAAGATTGTTATCCGAGGTGTAACATCTAAAGGTCCATTATACAGTACTTGTTGATCCAAGGTATAACACTATTTTAGACCATCAGATCACTTTCTCTTACTTTAAAATATATTTTTTCCTAAAGTATTTGACAGAATTCGTTCACAAAAAACATTAATAGACAATAGTATAATGTATTTTCCAGAAAATTTCTTAGATATTTGAGTTATTGCATTTCTCATAAAAAAAAAGTCAAAATTGTTGCATGTTACACTCTATCCTATATTTAAATTATAAATGAAAACTGGAAAAGAGTACAAAATATGAATGAGATTATTTATTTATATACAAAATAAATATTTTTAATATAATTTTTAAAACTCAAATATTTTCATAGAAATGGAAATTTTTTGAATTCCCACGCACACAACTAAAATAAACGTTGAAATTTCTGCTTGAGTAGTCTCAAAAATAGATTTTGTTGATTTATTTACTGATAAATTTGCTTATTTATTTAACTGTCAGGCTAAAGAATAAATACGTAATTTTTGAAATGGAACTCCAAATAATATATTTTAAAGATAAAATATGAGTACTTTCTGGAAAACAAACACGCGCAAAATAAATAGTCAAATCCAATCAAATCAATCCATGCGTATAGTAATTTCTAGTCTATGTAATAAATGCAATATTTAAATTAGTTAAAACTAAGTAGAAATATTTTCATTATAATTAGTATGATAAAATTAAACATGATTAATTTCAAAAAAATTATAAACTGTTAATTGAAATTTGAATATGGTTTGGAATTTGAAAGAATCTTATTCACGATTAAAATGTTTACCTTATTATCGACATCTACAGAAAATTGATTAGTAATATAATTAAAAAAATAATTGTAAATCATAATATAATATAAATAATTAATGCTCAATTTTTTGGAAAATTTTCTCTGTTTTGACGAAATTGTTTGCATGTTATCCGAACATTTCGTCAAACTTAGAATCTTCTTCTCCTCTTGTTTGAGGGTATTAATTTTGTAAAAAGCATTATGCTTGGTAAAATAAATTGAGTTACTTAATTGATTATTATAACCAATATAAAATAAAACGCATATGAGTACTATTCTTCACTTGGAGTTGAGCGCACAAAACCCTGTTTGATATTTGAGTGCACTAGCAATCCTTACCATCTTGTATCATTGTGCAAACAGTTTCAAATTTTATGAAAAAAACTTTGGCATGGTCATGACGTAATAGTGAATGAAAAAGTTATCATGTTCTTCTGTCGACGTTAATCTTGACAACTTTCCAATCACTATTTGCTGCCGAAGTTGAAAAATATAGTAGAAACTATATAATGCATCTAATTGATTGAAAGTAAGATAAGCTTTCCGAATTTACGAGTAATGAGAAAACGTCAAACATATGAGAGTTTCTCAAAAAATCGAATGATTTCATAGCGAGTTTGGTTGTTACAAATAGAAAATTACTGTTCAAGGGTAGATGGATCGTCAATCTTTTTTATTTATTTCAATTTCTAGAGTATGGATTTTACCACAAAAATTATTTCATTGTGCAACGAACATCAATGAGTATTTGTATCAATAAGTAACTCTTAATATCAGTCAATACAATTGAATGCATGAACAAAATCGTCTTCAATTCTGCGAATTTGCCTTATGTTTACTTATATTATAATAATTAATGGAGCTAAGTTTGAAAGTTATAATTTAATGTAAAAGTAAAAAAAAAACCTTTATGTATATGCAAAAGAAAAATGAAAATCGTATGCAATTTTGAGAATCAGAATTTATTGAGAATTATTGAGAATTATCAGAATTATTGAGAATTTATTACTTATATGGAAGTAATAAATGGGGTTAGAATTTTGACTTAACTTCGTGTTGACTGATATTGAAATATGAAATGGGACAAAGTTTGATAATTATAAGTTTATATAAATGCAAATCATAGGACTCTGCGTATAAGCAGGGAAAAATTAAGATTGACATTAGTTTTAGGCCCCTAATACTTGAACTGATTTGTCTATAAATAAGCGGCTTGGATTCGGGTATGCTGATAATGAAATAGTAAATAGGGAAAAGTTTGAAAGTTGTAGGTTAAAGTAAAAGCAAAATATATGGCTCTATTTATATGCAGAGAAGAAAAAGAAAAAGGAAAGAAAAAAGATCGACATTATAATAAGGTCCCCTTGAGCAGCAACTAAATCGTCTTCAATTGTTCAAATCGGTCTTATGTTTATACGGGTCGCCCCATTTATACGGAAATAAATGGGGCGAAGTTTGAAAATTATAGTTTAATATAAAAACAAAATATAGGCCTTTATGTATAAGAGGAGAACAAAAATAAAATTGGAGCTACAAATATCTCTCTTCATGCCCGAACTTATTCGTCTAGAATGTTGTAAGATGGTCTCGTGTTTACACATATTGAATTAATAAATAGCGCAAAGTTTAAAATTTATAAGGTAATATAAAAGTTAGGCCTCAACTTATATGCAAAGAACAAGAAACAAAAAGATTTATACTAAAGTACGGTTTTTTTTGGGCACCAACTAATCTGTCGACAATTTTGCGAATTGGTGTGTCTGATGTGCTGTTTTTTTTTTGTTTTCTTTTACTGAGATTATACATGGGTCAAAGTTTGAAATGTATAGGTTAAAATAAAAACGAGATATAGATCTTCATGTACATGCAGAGAATACAAGATATTTTCGGACATTCTGTCTATCGTCCCGACGCTTTTTTATGAAGGGGAATAATTTGAAATATTTTATGAAAATTAGTAGTGAACTGTAAAATGAAAACAAAAAAAAATAATAATAATTTTACATTAAAAAGTAAAAAGAATATTAGCAAACACGACAGACCACCCAACACCTCCTAGAAGAAGGAAGGCCTGAGCACGGATAAATTTAGTAGTCCGATATGACGAAGTTAACTGCGCAGTTGATGAAAAATAAGAAAGATGTCATTACGTTCGGGGTACTAAGCTGCGCAGTGGATGAAAATACGAAATATGTCATTACGTTTGGACTACTAAAGGATATTTATGGTAATTCGTGCTGAGGCCTACTCTTTCTAGGAGGTGTTGGACCACCCCAGGTTCTGAATTCTTGGTATTAGTAATTTGGCGCTTCATTCAATATCATGGGATTTTGATGGTCTGGCAACTTAACGAGAATCAAGCTTTTATATCATTTTGGCCGTTTTGCAATAGACGCACAATGGAACCTTATTATATCTCATTGTACTGCCCATTATATTTCTATAATTCTGAAGCTTGGTGTTGAAGTTTAGTACTTTATAACAATATATCTATCTACATATGTCACTTAGGGTGGATTTCTAAGTTATGCATGAAATTCATTGCTTTGTAGGAAGAATGTAAAAAAATCGCATTATAAAAAATTATGAAGTTATAACACATAAACTTGTTATAAAGAAAACCAATGACACTTTGAAGAATTCTTTTCTTAAATACGGTTCCATAAACATTTTTCTTAGCTGTCAATCTTAGCTCATGTTTAGCCTATAAAATAACATAATTTCTTTTTAAAAGTTTAGAGTTTCGTTGCCAATTACAAGAGTTCGCTCTTAAAAATTAATCAAACATAAAGTAAAACACTTAACTAAATTTTAAAAAGATAATTGCTTACGTTTCAAGGACTTTGAATGACACTCCAAAATCCTGAGCATTCTTTTTGAAGAAATTTAATTACTTTGATCCTCTTTAAAATAAAGAACTTAAAAAATAATTTCGAAGTTTTAATAAAAATCTATTGCTACTAAGAATTTTACTACAATAAACCACTTTTCTTTTAAACGAATTTTTAAAATAAAATGTTTATCTACTTAAAAGCTATCAGCTTCTGTCTAATATTTTCCCATAAGTGAGATTTATTCAAAACAAAAACAAATTAAAGTTTTTTGACTTAATTGAGCCTTAAATGATTTCAGAACATTAATGAAATGTGAGTTATAGTGATGAAAATAATAATAATAATAATCATAGTTACAAATAATTAATCATGAAAAAATATGTTTTGTAAATAAATGAAAAATTATGAAATAATTGTGCATCGCAGCAAAATAAGTCTGAAAATGAAGTATCAAAGTTGCATTTGTGGAGGGTGTAATTATCACTTCCTATAAGAGAGACAATGCTTTCGCACGGATCAATTTATTAGTCCGACGTAACAACATAAACTGCGCATTGGGTGGAAACTGAGAAAGTTGTCGCCATGTTCGGACTACTAAAAGATATGATTTTTTGCAATGGTAACCTGTAATTTAAAACTTGAGTTTAAATTTACTTATTGGGATTTAAACTGTCCTCAAATGACTAAACAGTTTCTTATTTCATTCATGACACACCCTTTAATTCATTTGATTATTTGGTTTGCATTGACTATGCATTAAAAATTTGTGGTTTTATATTTTTAAAATCTTTTCGTTTTCATGTTATTATATATTATTTTTAGTGTAGAGTCCAGCCAATAGCAACATGACCTACAGCCTTTGCTGTTCACGAAGTTGCTATATATATATATATATATATATATATATATATATATATATATATATATATATATATATATATATATATATATGTATATATATATATATATATATATATATATATATATGTATATATATGTATATATATATATATATATATATATATATATATATATATATATATATATATATATATATATATATATATATACATATATATTGTGGTTTTATATTTTTAAAATCTTTTCGTTTTCATGTTATTATATATTATTTTTAGTGTAGAGTCCAGCCAATAGCAACATGACCTACAGCCTTTGCTGTTCACGAAGTATATATTTAAATTGTATAAATATTTATATTGAATAAATATTTATATTGAAAAAATATTGAATAAATATTTAAATTGGAATATTAAAAATAGCATTCAGGTTTTAAATACACTAAAAACTTTAAACAATGTTGATTCAATCCACTGTTTTGATTTCGAAAACCTATATACTTCACTTCCAACAAATAAAATTTATGATGACCTTCTTCAAATTCATAGCATGTTTAATCTCAGTGATATTATTAATGAAGATAACTGGAACTTTTTAGTGCATATTAACCTTAACAACAATTATATTCTTTTTAATGACAGCCTTTTTCAGCAAATTAATGGTATTCCCATGGGTAATAATTTTAGTACTAACATCTGCAATATTTTTCTTTTTCTACAAGAATATAGGTTTATTAAATCATATGTTAATCTTCCAACTAATTCCTTCTTTCTCAGATTCATTGATGATTTATTAGTTATAAATTTTCATGATTTCGATATTCTAGCCAAACATATTTATCCTAATGAATTAATTCTTAATAAAACAAATAGTAGTAACACTTCAGCAAATTTTTTAGATTTGACTCTTAATATTAATGAAGATAAAAATATTACATTTAAACTTTTTGACAAAAGAAATGATTTTAACTTTCCAATAAAAAAATGCATTGATTTTAACTCTAACTTAGCCAATAAGGTTTTTTCTAATATTATTACCAATCAAATTCATAGATTTTACAGGAATAATTCTAACTTTAAAGAGTTTTTAATAGATACTGATAAATATAAAAACGATTTAATCAATAGCCATTTTCCTAGTTCTTTTCTAAAATTCTATTTTAAAAATATCCTAAAAAACTTGGTACATTAAAAAAATATTTTTATTTTTTTATTTTTATTTTTCTACTTTTAGAATGAGCTCTGATTTTTTTAAGGTAGGAACTAACTATGATAAACTGTTCCTAAAGCCACTGGACGGTACAGTTTGGATGTATGACCTTTTATACTGGATTGGTTAAAAAATTTTTTTAGTTTCTTCTTAATAATTTGTAGCCTCTTAATATTAATTTAATTATTTTAACTATCCAGTATAATAAACAGTTTTATTCATTTATTTATTTATATATATATATATATATATATATATATATATATATTATTTTTTTTTTTTGTATAAATGGAATGGGCTCTGGATTATAAAAAAAAACCCCACCCCAAATGAATGCTGGTGATACGTGTAGTCTTTGAATTTATGTAAGGATGTATGAATGAAGGATAAAGTCTATAAACGGCTTCTATCCATTTGATGTGCAGGCTCTGACTTTTAAATAAGTCACCCTATGAATGATGGATATGTGTATTCTATTAAATTATGCAAGGATGTATGAATGAAGGATGAAGTCTATAAACGACTTTCTATCCATTTTATGTGCAGGCTCTGACTTTTAAATAAGTCACCCTATGTATGATGAAAATGTGTATACTATTAAGTTATGTAAGGATGTATGAATGGAGGATAAAGTTTATAAACGACTTTCTATCCGTATAAATGATAGGATGAAAATGATGATTTTTTTTTTTTTTTTTTTTTGAATTCGTTAATCATTATATATTTTCCCCATTTTTGGCTGCTAATAAATTTTTTTCCTAATTTTGTTAATTCTTCTCATAGATGGCAGCACTAATTTTTTACTTACTTAAAATATTTTTCTACTTCGATCAAATATATATTTTTATTCGATTCAAGCTATAAGCACAACTTCAAATATTTTACCTCTTCGCCAATTTTACTAACTGTTTTATTATCATACCTTTAAACCTAAACACGCCGTTAGTTTGCTACATGCCGGTAAGTTAGATTACTTTTTACTTTTTTCACTATTTTTCAACAATATGTTTTTTGCGATATCGACACATATAAAGAATAATTTTTATCTTAGGATAATTATTCTTTATTCAGAAATATCGCATTTATAGCAATAGATGTGTCTTGACAACGACTATTGCTTTTCCCATTCCTGTTTCTCTGCATTTTAGTTTTTATTTTATTCATGTTTTTCTTATTAATTTGTGTTTTATATATATATATATATATATATATATATATATATATATATATATATATATATATATATATATATATATATATATATACATACATATATACTAATGGATGTGTGCGTTGTGCCAGTCTCTGAAAGCTAAAAGTTTATCCCGTTTGTGAGATGCAAGACTAATCTTTTAGACCTCCTGCGTGCATGACAAAAAAAAAAACAGTAATAAGACGATTTCGAACGTAGAAAGAAAGACGTACTTGCTTCAAAGAGAAGTACTGACTAAGTACTAAGATGAACTCTTGAGAATTAATTATTTGCATTGTCCTCATCTATATTATGTGAATCGTTAAGTGCAAAGTTATTTATTAATATAATTTTGTTTACTTGGAATAATTCCTTATTTTCATATCCTTACACATTCCGGACCACTCCCGCCTCCTATATCCCCCCATATATATATATATATATATATATATATATATATATATATATATATATATATGCACGCAGGGTCTTTCATGAAAAATTATTTCTTTGAAAGTGAGCTTTGAATATAGGTTTCTTCTCTATTTCTTATAATAGTTACCTTTACTATAAGAATTGTAAATTCTTATAGTAGAAGTAACTTTTTGGATAGAAATATTATAACTTCGTGCTTAGCATTTCATTTCGTAAAAAAAGTATAGAATGCATATAGTTAGCTAAAGTTGATTTTTAAGAGCTTACTTCCGAATACGAATTACTGTATTACGCGTAAAACGCGTACTTTATTTATATACATTAAGAAAAACTGTACGTTGGCTTTTTCCGATGCTCTTTAGAAATAAATTTTATTCTTTGAAAAAAATTGTTTGTTACATAGCTACTTAACGCCAATATTAATACAAATAATTATAAAAATTGTTTTTATTATCTATAATTGGACATTTATGTTTGATTTTTAGTGTATTTCTAAGTATAATTCACATACATCAGTGAATAGGTTTTTCATGTTTTTGAAACAGCACAATACATCGGACTTTTCAATATTAAGCATGGGAAAGATTGGTTGATTCATATGTCTAATAATAGATTTTTTTTTGAACAACATTAAAAAAATTATCTTTCAATATATCAAGACTTACACACTAGTAAATAAAAAAAACAATTTTTTCCTGCCATTTTCGCCGTTTAATTTTCATTAATATACAAAACACTACATAAGCCTTGGAAACAATAATTTTTTTTTATAGAGTATCTGTTTAAAGAATAGGTTTATATAGGTTTGTGATAATTTCTGCTATTTTTCGATAAAAATAGTACGTGCGTTGAAGAAATACGCAGGAGAAAGTTTTGAAACGCTTATTTATGCTGCATTTATTTTGTGATATATTTGGAAAAAGTGTACTATAATCTATTCTTGAATAAGTATTTTTTCTAAATAATTTTTCTGACGTAACTTAATTTTCGTATGCTTGTAATTTTAACTTCTTACACTTGTCACTTCGTGCCTTGTGATTTTGTACCTCATCCAGAAGACAAGGGAAGTCCTGGATCGAGTATTGGGAGTAATTTGCCTTAGTGGAGGACTTTTTGATGGAGTTAACCCACATTGAGAGGAAGACCACAAGAACCTCCCACGGTTAGCCTGACGGCAAAGGGACTCTAACCCATGATCCGTCTGCCACTGAGGATATTTCACGTCAGCACTGTGGATGGTGCAAGCCGGATGCGGAATTCGTATTGACTGGGATTCGAACCCGTTTCGCCTCAGCGCTCTATCCCCTGAGCCATCGCGGCTCAAAACTACAGTATGTCAAATAAAATTTTTTAGCTTTATTTATATGTAGTACAAAGTTTACCGTATATTTATATGAGTAATTGAACTTTTTTCTAAGGCAAAACTATCTTGATAAACTTATTGCGGCATTTATCTTTTTTTTTCCCTTCAAACATATATTTTTGAAAGTATATATATATATTTTTTTTCTATTTCTTTTAGATTTCGGATGAAAAGAAGGTTCATAATAAAAGCAATCTGATTCGCATTGAAACTGGGAAAATGTTATTTGTAAGATAAGTTGTTTAGGGGAAGGTTGTGTCAGAAAAAGAATGGGCAAGATTTAGAACCTACAGTCTGTTTGGATAAGGGGTCCAATTTGTTGTGAGTATTTTTGTTCACCGACTACAAGTGACAGATTGGATACTCATTTATCGCACTCGTGTTCTTGAAAAAGAATACAGAAAATATAAGGCTAGTAACATGAAAGATGAAAACTCATGTTTTAAAATTTTAAAAAAAATCTAAGTTTTTTGCGTAATCTTAATCATAGTTTTATGCATTAAAATTAATTAATAAATTCATTAAAATTAATTAATAAATTAATAATAAAATAATTAATAAATAATTAATAAAATAATAATAAATTTTATAAAAATTTTAATTTTATGACGAAGAATAAAAAAATAATTGGTTATTAAATAATAAAAAGTTAAGTATTCCCAAAACAGCTCGTTCTGTGCTAGAACTGGCAATGCACTTTAAGGTTCAATAATTTCGTGGTCAATAGCATCTCTTGGACAATATGGTCAGCACTGTGAACTGTCCGGCTTTATTTCTCAGAGAAGCTGTTAACCATCTGCCTGAAGCAGCGTGGGCTTCAAGCCACCACCGAGGATCGAACTCCAGTCTTTTGTATTGATAGCTCAGTGACAAAAAATTCTTAAAGGTGAACTTAGTATGCGCATACAACGTGTTTAAAATACTAACTACTCATTATATACTAACTACTACTAATTCCCAGCATAAAATACGTCGTTACAAACGTATAAATCTATAAAAGATATATCATTACACAAACATATTTTTACAAACTTTGGTAAGGCAATGTTTCGTATATTTGTTCATTTTTTCATATATTTGTACATTGATTATAAATATGGAAGGGAACAAATTTTTGCAGCAGATAATTGTGAAACAGGGTACGGCTCATGAATGTTAAGGTTTCGTAATTTAGTGAATAATGGCACTGTTGTGGTAATGTAGTCAGAATTGAGCTTTAACTTAGTACCAGACAAGTTAGTACCCAATGATCCGAAGTTGGAATATACCAATAAATAAGTATAAAAATAATTTGATCCACAAAGATAGCAGAATACAGTAAACTTAGAAGCTTTCTTCGCTCAATATGCAAATTAATAGTTCAAATAAAAATTTATTGCTGGAGCTTATGCCAAAAAATTAATTAAAAATATACACAACACATTTTTCTCATAAAATCTCACTGTCTAAAGCACTTGTTTTTGTTCAAAACTCTTTTTTCTATTTTCATAAGCTCAGTGTTGAATTTTTTTTAAATCTCCTACTTTATCACATAATCTACATTTTCACTCCTTCCCCAACTTCGTCTAAAAGGCTATCAGCAAGTTTTTAATTTAGAATATTAAATTAAATATTAAATAATTCGTGCTACTCAATAATTTTTTTTAAAAAAAATAATGTTTCTAATTAATAATTTTAATGTATAAAATAATTTGTGACGTCCTTTATTTCCTGCGTTTAAAATGTTTCTTATTTGCTGTTTCTGATTAATTTTATTTATATTAATATAAAAAAGACAAAAACTATCGCTTTAAAAACTTAAACTATAACTTCATATATTCGTTTAATGAAAAAGAAAGAAAAGATTTCGACATTCAATAAAATGCTCGACAGAATAAAAATTATGAGTAGCATTTGGATAGCAGAGCAATTTAGACTTGAGATAACCTTAGAATAAAATCTAGAATATCATTTATCCATACAAGTTTGAGATCTAAATGTTAAATAGAAACATTTAAATAAGACAGGACGGCACAAAAACCGATAAAACCCATTTACTGAATGGTTTTCAATTTCGATAAACGAAAGAATCTTGCTAAGATTATCTGCAAACATACGAGATTTGATTTTTCTTCCTTTTTTGTAGTTCTCTTTATACAAGAGCAATTCCAATAAGGTCTTCTATTATTTTTAGAAATACAAAAACATACTTTTTTTTGTGTAAGAATTACACCATTTTTAAGGATGCACGTTTTTCTTTTTTTGTATGTACGTAACTTAAAGCTAGAGTAGATTAAAGCTAACCTCGTAACTTAAAGCTAGAGTTTCGAAAAAATATATAATTGGAAAAAGATTAGGGCTAAAAAAAAAGCGAAAATTCAGGTGGCGGCGTATAAATGTTTCATTTCACAATTGGTGTTTTAAGCTCAGAAAATTTTTCAACAGATGGCGTTGATGACATTAAATATGTCCAAAAAAATCATTTTTCAAAATCTTTTAAGGAACAGGAGCCATATTAAAATATTTTCGCAATTTTTCATTCATCAATCACGCATAATTATTGAAAAACAAAAACTAGCACATGCAACAAATCAAACAGTTGGCGAGACTTGCAGCACAATCTGACGAAAACCTTTTTTTTTAAACTAAAATTAGCAGGAGAATTATTGCTCTATAAGAAGTCTTTTCTTTATTTCTTTAACCTTTTTCTTTTTCTAGAAATTAAATTTTTTAGAAAAGTTTATTTTTAAGATTTATATTTAGGACCAATATTGTTTATTGATATTAGATGTGTGTTATTATTAATATAGCTATTCAAAATATGTGATATTATATACGAAAAACTTCGATTTTGTTTGTTGAAACCGCTGTTGACAACATATTTTTCAAGATATCTATAGACGCATAGAAAACTTTTCAGAAATACTAAAGTCTAAGGATTGTCGCGAAATGAAATCTATATTTTTCTTTGCAACATGAAATGCAAACATTAACGCCTTATCTCCAGGTCATGAATCGAAAGTTTTTTCTGCTTCATGCACAAAACTGTGTTTCATCTTGGTAGTTTCTTGAAACATTTCACAGTAAATATCAAAATATGAGTCAGTAAAAAAATTCATTCTTACAAAGAATGCATCCCTAATACCTCTCCCCAGTGAAGCTGAATATTTATCCAGTTCTGAAAGACTTTGAAGTAAGAATCGATATTTGAAATCTTTGTTGTCTATTGTTCAATTTTGAGAGAGTAAATTATTTATGTGAATCATTTTTGACGACCGAATTTCTGAGAAATTATCCAGCTGTAAAAATAATTAAAAATATGAAGCAAATGCATGCGTTTGCACCGCAAAAAGTAATCCTCTATTTCATCGGATTGATAAGTGTTCTTTATTTTTTTCGCAATTATTTTTCAGTAAATTTGGTATTAAAAATAATTGCTTATAGCACAAAAGTTATTTATAGTTAATTCGAAATTAAAACTTGTTTATTTAAAATAAGTAGACATTTTTAATATGATTATGAAAATGTATCTAAATAAACATTTTATCTTCTTCACTTTTAAAGTATTAGAATTTTTATTAACTTAACTTTTTATTAAATAAAATATTGCATACACTGGAAATTTTTGAGTTGAATTTTTTTTTTTTTATAAATTGTTTTATTGTGAAACATTTTGTAGCATATTTTGTATGGAAGCAGCATGAATCTAAAATATACTTCAGCTAAAGTAACAATTCCTGTCTTTTTTTTAGAAGAAAACTGCCATTTTATAGCTATTGCGAATATACGAATTAATTTGCATATTTTGTTTCGATCTATATTTTTTTTTCTTCAGTGACACTTCAGATACCTTATTTATAAGTTTAAGCGCTGTTAACAGCTATTTGATTTTTCCGAGATTTCAGTCATATATTGAGCATATTTCGTAGATATTTCCATTTTTGGAGGTTGGCAAACTATAAACATTAGTGCAATTATCGAGAATAACGAGATTAAGTTCAGGGGGAAAAAACATAAATATTAATTAAAAAATTATTTTAATTTTTGAATTTTAGACTTTGTTAAGTTTATCCGTGTTAGGGCACCAAACTTTTGTCCATTGGGGATAAAATCAGGTTCGTTATAGGAAAGTGCAATTTGATGATTAAAAAGTGTTTAATATGCTATGGTAATTACATAAAAATAATACTTGATATTGTTTTATAGTAATCTATGATATTTGAAGGGGCGAAGAAGATCGGAAGATGTGCAAGTTAGCGATTCACTCAATTATTTCGATATTCTGTCTTTCGACCTTGAGGATGGTTCTTGATACTTGGAACCAAAACTGTGAACTATCTGTTTTGTGGCATAATTTGTGCTTTATTTATTGCGATTTACTCGATATTCTGTGTTTTGACCTTAACGATAGTTTTTTATATTTGGCACAAAAACTGTAGCAAATCTGTTTTGTGGCATAATTTGTGCTTTATTTATTGCGATTTACTCGATATTCTGTGTTTTGAACTTAACGATGGTTTTTGATATTTGGCACACAAACTGTAGCAAATCTGTTTTGTGACATTATTTGTGCTTTATTCACTTTGATTCAATTGATATTTTGTGTTTCGACATTGAGAAAAGCTCTTGATCAGTGATTATAGAGTCAAAACTATTACTCATTGGGAAAATAGGTGTTGTTCTAGGTCTATCATGTTCGCACATTCGCTCACTAGATCAAATTTATCGACTACATTGAAATTCATCGAACAGATCAACTTCAACATCTTAATAAAAAATGAAGGGCAGCAAAAGTAAAAAAAAAAAAAAAGATCAGAATGACATAAGCATTAATAAAAGGACAGCATATCAAGATCAAATATCATAATTTTGGAACTTCTTGGAGTTGATCGTTCTCCTGACTGAGTTCTTAATCTTTATTCTCACCCGCGGTTATTTTAATGTTATTTTTTATAATATTAATTTAAAATATTTTTATGTTATTTTTAGAGTAACTTATTTGCATTGGCTGCGATTTTAACCTAAATATAAAAAAATAAGTAAAAAGGAAAAGAACTTTAAGAAGTCTTAAACGTACATTAGTTAGAATTAAATATCAATCCAGTCCATTGAACGACAAGAGAACAAAGATCAATTTTGCAACCCATGCACCTTTTTTAGCCTTCGTAAGTTGCAAAAACTGCATAGTTGCAAAACAGCAACGTTTTTGCAAATTGCAATTTTGTGGCTTTTCTAAAAGCCTTCCCAGAATTTTTTTTTGTCTAATGGGTAACCAAGATCGCAATAATGCGATCAAAATCTTCTCTCTCTTGTAATTAATCAACATTCAATTTGTTTTATCTTAATATTGAGTCCAAGGAGAGCATACTTAAACTTATTAATTGTTGTAATATGTCTGTTTTTGTGACAAAGTTTGTGCTTTATTTAATTCGATTTAATCGATTGTTTTTGTGTTTTGATATTCAGTAAGGCTCTTGATCATAGAACCATATTTAAAGTATATCTGCTTTTATAGCATTGTCTGTGCTTTTTTCGTGCTGTTTAGATGAAATCACATGCGATTATATAATTTTGAAATCAATGCTTCATATTGCATTCATTCAATTTTAAAGATTAAGAAACATTTAACCTTTGACTGACGAAAAACACTAAGGTTCCTCTGCTTTAGAGAATTTTAAAAATAAAGGGTGCTTGAGTCGTGGTGGCTCAGGGGATAGAGCGCTTGCCTCCTAATGAGGTGAGTGACCCGGGTTTGACTCCCAGCTATGGCAGGTTGATACGAATACACCCAGTTCGCATTGACTGTGGGGAGAGTAGATATCGACAATGTCAACTGTCATCTAGGTACCTCGACATAGAGTCGAGTTAACATGTCTTATATACTAGTGAATTGTAGTTGTAATTATGTAGTGGTAGATACGCTGCAGTACTCCCCCACTAGAATTATATCTGCGATAGGATTCGATGAATGGAAACCACTAGTTGATTCAGTGCTGTTTTTGTGAGAATCCGGGAGACCTGTATTAAGATCACAGTGCTGCCTTTAGCAGTCGAGTGTATGCAGGCCGACGTTGTGTTTTTAATCGAGACTGAGTAGCAACAGTGCGAGGAGGTGGATAATGTCGCAGTCACAAGTAGCAAGTCAACTGTTCAATGTGGACCATCCAACGAAGTAGGCGTTACTGCCAAGGTAGGCGTGTTCATATCGAAGTGGGCGTTTCTACCAAGGAAAGCGTGTTCATATCACGTCCGGGTCACCAATGTGGGGCTAGTAGATAACGACAATGTCAACCGTCATCTATGAAAAGGTACCCCATCATAGAATCGAGTTAACATGTATTGTATACTAGTGAATTGTAGTTGTAATTATGTAGTGGTAGATACGCTACATTGACCATACTACAGTAAAATTTCCTAAGTGGTAGACGGATCATGGGTTGGAGACCCATTGCAAAATAACAAGGATACGGAGTTGAACATTGGTAGTGGTAAACTCAAAATTGGTTGTTCAACGACGGTAATAAATTAAAAAAATAAAGAATATGTGAATTATTTTAAGATATTTTTCACACAGTGCACATTCTCAAAAAGAGAATTAACGATTGATTTAGAATAACATCCGAGAAAAAATAGTAATAATTTAGAAAAAAAATTGAAATGCTACGAATATTTTGTTTCAATAAAAACAAAGGCATAAAGAGAAGCTTATATATAATACCACTTAAGAAAAAAAAAGGGCCTTCTAATTTATTTGAGATGGTTCGCAATGTTACACTTATTCCCCAATAGAACTTTTCAGTAAACGAAAATAATGCATTATTACATCTCAATAAACATTGGAGATAATAAATTTTGTTTTTATGACAGAATAATTGTTTAAGCTTTTATAAGGATTTCGTCTCAATTTCCAATTCTTTATTTAACATGCAATGAATGAGACAGCCATATTTCACTTGAATGAGGTAGTCTGGTAACAAATTATGGTTATAATAGGGAGACCATGAAGTGTGAAACATTTCAACAAAAGACTATTCGATGTGGCAATAATGATTCATCAATGCTTATGAATATATTTATTGTTTCATTTCTGGGCAAAAAAAAACGTCCCCAATTGTTTCTTAATATTTTATTTTCGACAGCATATTATTGCTTCAGTTTATGTCTTAAAAGATATTTATTACCTAATGGTATTTACATGCTTGTTGTTTTATTCATATTTCTTTCTTTTTAAATTATGATTTATAATAAAGATTTAAAAATAAATCTTAATATTATAACTTTATTTTGACTCTTTCTTTTTAAGAGAATTATTTAAAAACATATGCGTTTGATGCTAATAAAGTACAATTTTACAGTTTTTGCATGAAAATAATTAATAATTTATATAATATTTATATAATATGTAAATAATACCTGCACTGAGAAAGAAAAAAGTATGTTTATAACTACCAGAATATGGCAAAATTTACCGTGTTTTTGGCTCCATGTAAATACCAAAAAGCTCGGTAGTTTTTACCGAAGCACTTTGGTATTGATTTTGGCAAAATTGTCAATATAATATGGTTTTAACAATATGAGATAAATTTTGTAAATTTATCATGATACCTTAGAACATTGCATAAAAACTATTTCTAAGGTTTAAGTTACTTTTCTGTATCTTATTTTTTACTAAATGTGTGGTAATAAGAGATAGAATTTTGAAGAAAAAAAAAAAAAAAGGATTCTCGGTATATCGTTATTGCATGACAGGAATAATTCTAGAATAAATGGTTTAGATACTGTATATTTTGGTTTTATTACAAAATTTATGTCTTTATTTTTTTATTAGAAATATAATTGCCGTATCGTAAATTAATTTTACCAGATCATTCCTATCGTTTTCTCTGTTGTATTTTTTTAAAATCACTGTCTTCGTACAATTTGATAAACAAATTAACGAGATTATTACTGACCAGCTAATAAGAAGTAGTCTTGTTGAGAGCAAAAAGTACAAACAAATGTCTAAACAAACGAATTTTTAAGTAAAAAATTCGGTTATAAACTGATTTTGTTCTTTTTTTTCTTTCTTTCGCATTAGATGTTGAAAGCAATAGCTTCATTAAATTGGATAGTAAAATTCACCAGACAATGACGGATAAAAGCACTGTAAACGAAGCAAAGATAATGTCTTAAACTATCCAGATTTCTATAAAAATTCGGTAATAAATTATAGATTTAATTTTTTTCTTCCTCTTGTTAGCACATTAAATGTTTAAAAAAACAATGTTTTCATACAATTTCATTGTGACATTGGCAAGACAATGATTCATGTTTTAATTGTTAAAAAATATTTTACAATGTATGTAACAATGTTTCTATAGAACTGCATTGTCGAATTTGCAAAATGATCGTTTCGTGAGCTAAACTATAAAAAAAAATGTCTAAACTAACCCAGTTTGTTCAAAACTTTTCCTAATACACTCATATTATTCTTTTCTTTTGCTCTTATTTTCTAGTTTATAGGACTAGGTAAAAACTGGTTTGTAAAGACTGGCTTTGTAAAATTAGATATTGAATAGTGAAAATAACAAAACAATGATAAGTGTTTTTTAGAAAGCAAAACTAGGTAAGCAAACCAGTCAAATTAGCAAAAATAAGTGGTAGTCAAACTGGTAAAAGTAAGAAAAATCGTTTATATACTGATTCTTCTTGTTGTTGTCGTAGGCCATTAAAGCAAGGCGTGCGATTGTTCGTGTTTTCCAGTGGCACCATCTGTGGCATCCAGTGGCCAAGAATTCAACTTCTGCCACACCCATACGCCACACTCACTTATAGGGCGGATCCATTCATTCTTCCAAGATCGTAATTTTGACCTAAACTAGAGAACGATCGATCTCTAATTCAGCACCCCCTGAGGTATAATTTTTTATGAGAACATGTAAGATTTTGTGACCCATTGGATTTAACATGCTCCAGTTACCACCTAACGCGCAACAAAATCACTACACAGGGAGTCTTCTGCCGGTTGGGTTCGAAGTCCCGTTCACACGAACATAAGTCCAGTGCCCTGCCAACCAGCCCAAACAACTACTGCTTTCTTCTTATACGGTTAAACAACCAGAATTTTATTGCGCCAGCTAAGCCCAAAGAATAAATCCACTTAGTTCCTTGACACTGCAAACATATTATAGTCGAGTGGGATAATTTGTCAACCGCATGACCGACAGAACTGGTGTTCGAGCCCCAGTGTTGAAAGCACTATGTTTCTTTTGTTTTATACAACACATGAAGTGTTTCCAGAGTCCTGTACGCCCCATTCTGTGTACTACACTTTCCAATGCCCATTACCTAACGAAAACCTTAGCTTATATGTTCAGTTAAATTTATTTTTTGAGTGTTTGAAATAATGCTAGTTGTAAATGGTTAAAAAACCGTATGGATTTTTATTCATGGTTTTATAAGCATACCAGTAAAGTAAACAGTTTTAAAAACGTAAAGGTTAAAAATGTTCTTTATCGTAAACTTTACAGTTAATTGGATCGACAGACTGCTGCCGGTTATATTACCATATAATTTTAGAATGAAAATTCTAACAACGTGTAAAAGTAAAACTTTTCCAAATTAAGTTATTTCCCTTACTAAGTAGAAACTAAAAAAATATGAGCATTTTCTTCTTTTTGTTTAAAGAGTGGTTCCAGAATTTTTCATGAACTACGATGGTTGAGATTTAAATAAAATAGTTTAGAATAAAAGCCTAATAAAAAGAACTTTTTTCTTCTAAAGTTAAAAAAGAAAGCTTCTCAAGAAATATTGCTGCTCAGAGAAAGAAGAATGTTTCTGACAATTTTTTAGAGTGAAAAAAGACAAACAACGACATAGAGCGAAATTAAATAAAAGTCGCTGTTAAATTTTATAACAAAAACCAGGAGTACGTCACATTATGTCTTTCTTCTCTTCTGAATTATTTATTATCGTGGGCTTCTCTTTTTGTAGATTACTTTCCCTGGTTCTTGTTTTGAATCTAGAATTTATGAATAACAACAAAATTTAAAAGTAAAAGTAACTGTATTTGTAACTACAGCATGCAAAGGTGTATTTTATTTAAAGTTGCATAAACATTATTATTATTTGTTTATTTAAATGGTATTTTTCCCATGCGAATTTAATTTCTTCTAAGCAAGTTTCTTACTAAAAACTTCGGAATAAGTATTTTAGTTAGTTTTGTTTTTAACTGTAACTATTGTACTAACTTTTAAAGCAAGATAATAGTTAAAATGTGCTATATATATTGAGAACTTTGTAATATCGAACTTAAATGAAGACGTCTTAAAAGAAAAAAGTTATTTTTTTGTAAAGCATAGCGATAAAAATATGAATCTACATTACAACAAAAGGACAAAGGGATCATCTAATAATTTTTTATCTAATAATCGGTACTAAGATGCAATCTTAGCAATAACTTTAAATGTGCTAAATAATTTTAGTAGATGGCTTTTTAAGTTATGAGATTCAACACTCAGAATTTTCTCAGAAATTCAGTTAAAAAAGCCCCGGTGCATTTTTCAGCAATTGTGCTAATTTTATTAGTTTCAAGTACTGCGTTAGCATTACAAAATATTAATTTACCAGGTAATGCAGTTTTTCTCTGATCTGTATTTGAACTGTATGTGTTTAGAAAGTAGTGGTGGCTATGAGCTTAATGAAGCCAATAATTTTGCATTTCTAGTGGTTTGTAACATAAAGGTTATGCAAGATTAAAAAATTATTTTTTAAAATTTAAATATTTCATTTGAATAATAAATATTGTATTGTAAAAATTGTATTTAAATACTTTGATACACATAGGTTTCTTAATATATATTTATATATATATATATATATATATATATATATATATAATCAAAGCATGAAAATAGAATTTATCAAAAATAAAGAACAAAATTTAATTTAAAAACAATAAGTCAAAAAGGAAAAGCGCTAAAGCAGCTAAAACCAAAATTGTCTCATTTAAGCAATATATATATAAAAATATGAAAATTTAAATACAAGAAAAATGAAATATAAAGACGAGCATGTTGGCAAAAGTGGCACTTCAACATTGGACAAACTGCCCTTCCAGCATGCTGAAGCCTTTTTGTTGTCGGTGATAAAACCAAAATCCCACAGTACCCCTAGGCCCCATAATGGAAAATATAATAAGATACTTCAAAAATTCAAAGATCTTAATAAAATTATAATTAAATAATTATAATTAAAAAATAATAAATGAATGAAATTCACTGGATTCAAAAATGAAATGAAGAAATCTCACGGGATTTTAATTTTTATTTCAATCTTCGACTTTTTGAGGTATAGTATTATTATCTTATTTTATTTTCCGGGCCTACGGGTACTGTCCGATTTCGGTTATACCACCAACAACTGAAAGGCTCCAACATGCTGGCAGGGTGATGTGCCCCCCGATGAAGTGCCATTTTTGCTAACATACGTATCTTTAGATTTCGCATTTTTCTAGAATTTAAATCTTCATACTTTTATTTACAATTTATAAATATAATGTATAAACATAATGCATAAATAAAATGTTTACAAACGATAAATAAATGTAAGACATTAAATATACTATTAATATAATTTTTAATTCTATCGCTAGTCATAGAAGACTTTAATATTGCATAATAGAAAAAGTAATTTTTGCAAGAGATGATTCCCGAAATAAAAGTGTTAAACAAATCATATAAGGAAAATATGGCAAACCCAACTTTCTAACGAATAATAAAGTCTTTTTTCTATTTAAAGAACACGTAGTCTCTGAAGATTAATTGTAAAGTACTTGCGTTTGATCCTATGGTGAAAAGTCATTTATCAAAGTATACAAAGACTCCGAACTGATTCTCAAGGATGTTTTATTGATAAGTTAGAGTAAGAAATAGAGTATTCAGTGAATAATTAAGATGATGTCTTTATAAATGATCAGGAGAATTTAAACTATATTTTAATATACTCCATTAAGAATGACAAAAGCTGTTTTACTAGTCAAATATTGCTTAGTAAAAAAAGTCTCGAAAATCTGTCGTAAAATGTACTTGAAATCAGAGTACTAGTAATTTTTCATTGAAAATTTAATATTCACTTTAGAATTTACTCAAATAAGTTTAAATGGTTTTATTTTAGAAATCGCATTTTTTTTGGAAAACAAATAGTCTTCTAAATAAGTTGTAACAGACCGAACTTCTTTTGGAAGAACCGCGGTTTCAAAACCAAAGCTTATTAGCATTAATAAAAATAACAACTGAAAAAAGAATATTAACCATTTTGAAAATATTTAAGGCGAAGAATGATTTTTCTTTACTTTTTTTTTATCCTTCTTGATTTTTGACTTAACTCTTGAGTCTGCTGAGATCCTTCCGCGGAACCCTAGGTTTCCACAAAACACCTTTTGGGAAAAAGAAAGTTTAAGAAAATAATACTTTGTTTGCAAAACTTCGACTTTAAAAATAAAGTTTATTAGTAAAATGGATCATATTAATCGAAAAAATGGGCAATAACTATTTTGAAAATATTTAATGCGAAAAATGATTTTTCTTTTGCCTTTTTTTATCCTTCTTGATTTTTGACTCAACTCTTGAATCTGCTGAGATCCTTCCGCGGAACCCTAGGTTTCCACAAAACACCGTTTGGGAAAAAGAAAGTTTAAGAAAATAATATTTTTTTTTGCAAAACCTCGGCCTTAAAAATAAAGTTTATTAGTAAAATGGATCATATTAATCGAAGAAATGGGCAATAACTATTTTGAAAATATTTAATGCAAAAAATGATTTTTCTCTTACCTTTTTTTATCCTTCTTGATTTTTGACTTAACTCTGATCCTTCCGCGGAACCCTAGGTTTCCACAAAACACCGTTTGGGAAAAAGAAATGTTAAGAAAAGAAAATTTCTTTTATGGAACCCTGGCTTCAAAATTAAAGTTTGTTAGCATCCACCAAAAAACGATTATTGACTATTTTGAAAATATTTGATATGAAATATGATTTTTTTTTACTGTGACTTCTGACCTAACTCTCGGAACTACAGAAATCCTTTCATGGAACCCAAGGTCTCCACGAAACACCTGCTGAGAAATGAAAATTTATTTTGATGGAACCCCGGCTTCAAAAACAAAGTTTCTTAGCAATAGCGATTATATTAATCTAAAAATAGGCAATAACTATTTCGAACTATTTTGAAATTATTTAATGCGAAGAATGCTTTATCTTTTATTTTTATCATTGTTGATTTTTGACTTAACTCTTGAAACTGCTGAGATCCTTCCACGGAACATTAGATTTTTCAGAAAAAACCTGTTGAGAAAAGGAATTTTAAGAAAAGAAAATTTCTTTTGACGGAACTCCGGCTTCAAAAACAAAGTCTATTAGCATTAGCGATTATATTAACCTAAAATGATTATTGACTGTTTTAAAATTATTTAATGTGAAGAGATAAATTTTTTTTTATCATTGTTGATTTTTGACTTATTCTCAGAACCGCCGAGATCCTTCTACGGAACTCTAGGTCTCTACGAAACACCTTCTGTGAAAAATAAAATTTCTTTTGGCGGAACCCCAGCTTCAAAAATAAAGTTTATGAACATTGCGAACATATTAGCAGAAAAAAGAATATTAACTATTTTTAAAATGCTTAATGTGAAGATAGATTTTTTTTTTTATCATTGTTGATTGTTAACTTAAATCTTAGAATAGTAGACATCTATCCATGGAGACCTAGGTTTCCACGAATCATATTATGGGAAAAAGAATTAAAAAAAAACAACATAAAAACAAGTAATGGTGGGCAGAAATCTGCATCACATAGATAGAAAATTATATTTTGCAATGTTAGTGCATTATTTTAACACATAAAATTAGCATAGTATCTATCTTTATGTGCTTCTGAAGTATTGCGCCATCCGATTTCTACAAAAATTACAGAAAAAGGGAAAAACAGTCATTCGTCCAATTTTCAAGTAATTAACCCTTTTGACGCAGACGGGGCATATATATATATATATATATATATATATATATATATATTTAATAATAATAAAACAGTCTATTTGTTGATAAAAATCTGTCAGATTTCAGGAACTATATTTGTACTAAAATGTAAAAACCAAATAAAGTTGTTGGAAGTTTTTTTTTCCATTATATTAAAAAATTTATCAATCGAATTTATCAATAATTGATTTTGTTCATTAAAGAAACTTCATTGCAGAATAACTGCTTTTCCTAGATCTGAATAACTGTAAATTTGAAAAATTGTTGTTTGAAAGTGAGCCGTGTTTCGGAAGTTTTTACCTTTAGACATCATTTTGTATTTCATGCACTGTTAAAATTTTCACTCTAAAATTATGGTAAAATAACGGGCAGCTCTCTATCCATCTGATTACCTGTAAAGTTTACGGTAAAGAAAATGTTTTTCTTTTATGGTTTTGGAAGCATTTACTAAAATTATGTTTAAAAAACAATTAATACAAAACTATACGGTTTTTTAACCATTTACAACTAGCATTTTTCAAAAACCTGAAAAAAAATTTATTGTTTAACTAGACATAGGAGCTCGGATTTTCGTAAGGTAATGGGCATTGGAGAGTGCCGGACACTTGGTGGTTCTAGTTGGTTCTAGTAGCGTCATTAGGTGGTTCTAGTTGGTGCGATAAAATTCTGGTTGCTTAACCGCATTAAGTGAAAACAGTTAATAAACAGCTTTTCTCAAACTCTACAGTTTGATTACCGTTTTATTTATGGTTATTCGACTGTTTTTACCGAATATGGTAAAATAACCATTCAATAAATTGTTATTTAATCATTTTTTTCCTATAAATTTCTAACAGTGTACTCATAAATTATTAAAATGCCAAATATAATATGTTTTACTTGTATTGACTAAATTCTTACAAAATAATGAAAACAGTATGAAAAACATCAATAAAACTTCTGAATCAAAGGGTTAAAAGATAACTCTTTATCTAAAATAGGTGGAAGTGAAAAAATGTTCAACCGTTACTTACGTTAAGGAAGGAATATTCAATAAAGTTGATTGTCAAAAAAAAAAAAAAAAAAAAAAAAAAAAAAAAAAAAAAAAACTGACTCTAATCAATCGAAAAAGTCGAAGGTGATTAATTTTTTTTCTCCAATGCCCACCTGGATAATGACCTAGATCAGGGGTGGGCAACCTTTTTTATCAACGGGCCAATTAAAATTTTAATTTTTTTTTGGCGGGCCGCACATAAAGTAACACTTATTAATCATCTGCAAAACTTTATCATAATAAACATTAGAATAAAAAAATATATAATTTAAAAAAAAGGAAAGATTTCATATAAAAATTTTAATACAAAATAAAAACAAACAAGGAAAGAACAATAAAACGAATTTACTTGAAATTTTTAATGAGAAATTTGGCACTGTTTTCTCGATACAAGCTGATCAATATCAACCGGAATTGATGAGGTATTTGCATTTTTCGTCAAAAGCGGAAATTTCTCAGGGCTCACATCAATTCATAAAAATTTTCGATGTTTACTGAGAAAAATAATTTTTTTAAATCGGTATTATTTTGCATGTCAATCACTTCCATTTGAAAGTCTTCTGGAACTGTATCCATATCGATATTAAATGCCGAGGAAAACATTTTCATGGAAACCGCTGTCTTCTCAGCTTTGAACGTTTGGAATCGTAATTGAAATTCATTGATTAAAATGTTTATATATTGTGTGGATTTTTGAGTAGTAGTAACGTTTTCTTTTTCTAAATGTGGAAAGTGAGACACATTATTCTGCAAAAGATGCTGTTTCTACAATTTTAATTTGCGCTCAAAGCCCTGAATTTTATCATACAAATTGTGAATAAACTGTCCTTTGCCTTGAAGTTCCACATTAAGATCATTGAGATGCTGAGTCATATCTATAAGAAACCCTAAATCGCACATCCATTCTTAATTACCAAAATGAGGAAAGGCATATCCCTCCATATCCATGAACAATTGTATATCGCTCTTTAAGTTGTATACTCTTTTTAGCATTGCACCTCTACGAAGTCAACGTACTTCGATATTAAAATCCACGTCACCATATTCAGTTTCTAAATCTTTCAGGAATTCTTTAAATTCACGGTGATTTAACGCGAGCGACTTTATAAAATTGATTAGTTTAATTATTGGTACTGTGACATTTAGCAAACTCAATCTTTTCGCACACAAATTTTCCTGGTGAATTATGCAGTAGTTAACGAATATTTCCGTTCCTGTGATCTTCTTAATGTCTTGAAATAGCCTTCCCGATACTCCTACCTTCATGCTCGACATTGCTCGTGCTCCATCTGTCGATATACCAATAATCTTTTCTAATGAAATTGAAAAATTTTCAAACACAGACTTTAGTTCATCGTACAGGTCTTTGCCGGTTGTAGTCTCTTGCATTGGAATCAGTGAACACAATTCTTCGGTATTATTGAATTTGGTGTCAATACCACGTAAAAATATAGCCAGTTATGCTGTATCGCTAATATTGCAACTCTCATCAAGTGCCAAAGAACAGTATTTGAATTTTGCAATGCGTTCATGAAGCGTTGTTGCT
Source organism: Parasteatoda lunata (assembly GCA_949128135.1). Classification (NCBI taxonomy): domain Eukaryota; kingdom Metazoa; phylum Arthropoda; class Arachnida; order Araneae; family Theridiidae; genus Parasteatoda; species Parasteatoda lunata. The sequence goes on along the minus strand of OX421976.1, from coordinate 73,018,353 downwards.
ATATGTTCTCGAACAAGTCTTCAATTCTCCTTGCAATTGTGGATTTTGATAAATTAATGTTTGAAATAATATTTATTTTATCAAGAAATGCTATTTCTGCAACAGCAGTCAGACATTCTCTTATCATCTCTCCATCCTCGAAGAGTTTCATTTTTTTCTGTTGCCAGTATTTGACTGACAACAAAACTAGCCTTTACTGCCGTATTTGATAAAATAGCTTGATTTTTAAAAATAGCCTGCTAGTTTCCCAAGTTTTTCTCCATTTGATTAAACTTATCTATCCGGAGTTGTCCTGTTAAGTTTTCATATTGTTCATGTTTTGTATCGCAATGCCTTTTTATGTTATATTCTTTTAATATCGACACAGTCTCTGAGCATATTAAGCATACAGCTTTATCTTTGACGAAAGTGAAAAAATAATCAAATTTCCAATTTTCTTGGAAATGCCTGTGCTCATCCGCAACCTTCCGTTTTTTTGTTTGCTTTTCCGACATGCTATTATGGATTGCACTAATATTGCACTCACGCCTTTCAAAAAACACAGGAATTGCTAAAATTGCTAGTTAACAGCTGACCAGTCTGACTGAATGTGTGACAGAAGCAAACACAAACAAGCACAGACGCGGCGCCGAATAACAAGTCGCCGACAAGTGAGTAACTCGTCACCGAAAATTGCTTCGGTTTAGTATGTACTACCATTTTATTATAATTAATTTTATATGGGAGAAAGTCGATAAATTAAATTCAATTTTAGAAATGCTTGGCGGGCCGCATAAACATGTTTAACAGGCCGCAAGTGGCCCGCGGGTCGCGTGTTGCTCATCCCTGACCTAGATCATACAGGCACCTGAAGGGCAGATTTGTTGGCCACTCTTTCAGGGGCACTATATTAGGTGGGACAACGTTGCTCCCACAGTAAGGACAGATAGTACAGAGAAGGAAAGAACATGCCTTTCCCAGGATTCGAACCCAGAACCTTTCTGATGCAAGGGCAGTTCCTTAACCCCTACACAAGCCGGTCGGCTAAGGTGATTAAATTGAAGCATTGAACAGGTAATGGCAAAAAAACTGGGTTGAATCAGGCTGAAAAAGGGTTACCAACTGCATACAAGTAAAACTACAAGCCATAATTTTCATACAATGTAACTACTTAATTTTATTACGTCAATACATCTGTAATCTTTAACAAAGCATATATTCACGAAAAACGGCATTTCCCCCTTTTTTAGAAAGTGGTCCAGGTTTTTTTTTTTCTGGCAGCATTGTCCAAAAAATATGACTTCCAAGTATTCTACGAGGGTTGCTATTTATATTTCTGGCCTAATAATGAAAAAACAAATATGTAGGATCGAAATTGGTTTTATTGTTTTACAAAATATTCTCCATGATGATCAATACACTTTTGCATGCGTTTGAACCAATTTTTAAAGCACTTTCTCCAGTCCGATTGAGGTAACTCCAAAACATGCGTTTTGAATGCATCAACCGCTTCTTCGGGGGTCGAAAATCGTTATCCACGTAATTTATTTTTGATGTGTGGGAATAAGAAGAAGTCATTGGGTGCCAAATCAGGGCTGTACGACGGATGACCCATCAGTTCGATCTTTCGCTCCGTCAGAAATGCCTTTGTTTGAGTCGATGTGTGAGAGCTCGCATTGTCATGATGAAGAATGATTCGCCTGTTCTTCTGCTTTTTTTCGAATTTCTCCGATGACTTCTGGCAAACAAATGGTAGTGTACCATTCAGAATTGACCGTCCTGCGTTGCTCTAACGCCACTGTTGCCACATGACCGTTAATGCCGAAGAAACAGGCAATCATTTGTTTCGATGTTCTTCTTCCTCGAACAACTTTTGTTGGTTTTGCCTCGTCTTGGAAGACCCATACAGTTGATTGCTGTTTTGTTTCCGGCTCATATGCATAGATCCATGATTCGTCACCTGTGTAGATGTTATACACAGCCTTTGATGTACCTTGAACGTATTTTTCCAACATTTCCTTACACCAATCGACACGAGCCTTTTTTTGAGCGTTTGTCAGATTATGCGGGATCCAACGCGAACAAATTTTTTTTACGCTCAAATGTTCATGCAATATTTTATTGATGCTAGTCATACTAATGTCCAAAGACGCCTCTATCTCACGGTATGTCACATGACGATCTTGTTTAATCAGTTCACGCACAGCATCGATCTTTTCTGGCACAACAACGGATTTTGGACGATCTGCACGGGATTCGTCCTTGATCGAACATCGACCACGATTAAATTCGTTATACCAATTTTTTACAGTGCTGATGGCGCTTTATCGCTGAATAAAGAATTAAGTTCATCGAAGCACTCTTGTCTTGACAATCCACGTCGAAAGTTAAGAAAAATAATGGCACGAAAATGTTCACGATTCAATTCCATTTTTTGAAAGAGAAGAAATTTTCAATTTACTGTCAACAACACAAATGAAGCTATAATGGTAAATCGTCTGCTGAATTTATGTTTAAAAATATCAAACTTTCGATTAAAATCGTCTGCGGTCGCCTAGCAACACTTACTGTTGCCAAGGCCAGAAATATAAATAGCAACCCTCGTACATTGTTTTGAAGCAAACCAAGACAGAAAAATCCAATAAAAGAAGCCTTTCACATTTTTGAAGTAAAAGAGTTCATCGAAAGCAAATAAGTTAATTAGTTTACATTAATTCCAAAAACTTTAAAAAAAGATTTTAACTTTGAAGAAAAATATTTGCGGTTCTTTTTACTTTGAAATTAACTTGAAAAAGATTTTAGAAATTTCTTAAAAAAAAAAAAAAAAAAAAACATTATTTCGAAGATGATTTGTTTGCATAATGAAAGCAAATATAAGAGGAATTCTTATTAAATTTCAATGAAAAGCAAATTAAGTTTGCTTTTGAATTTTCACAGTTTCTTCTTTTAAAACTGGAATGTAAGAAAATATAGAAAAGACAATATTTAATATTGAATTATAATCCAAAATTTTTTTTATTGTATTGAAAGATTCGACGCTTAAAATAATTAAACTATTTTTGGAAACTGAAATTTAGAATCGAAATGTAATACGCCTTTTTTTCAATTTATTATTCAAATTTAAATGTTTTAAATGCGGTTTGAATAAGGCTTAATGCTAATTTTGAATGAAAGAACCATTAGCCATTTTTCAAAACCTAAATTTCCATTTAAAATGGAATGATAAATGTTTCATCACAAGTTTAGTTGAACAAATACCTACATTTGTGCCTCACAAACAAGATCATTAAGTTAGTTTATCTGTAAAAGTTCCTGAATCATTAAATTTCCATTTTCTTTGCAATTTAATAGCTTTATCTAAGTTACTCGTTTTGTTACTTAAAAATAGATAGTTGGTTTGTATTATGAATTAAATAGATTTTTACTTTCAATCTGGCTAATACAATAATATTTTTTATTTATTGTGAAAATATTTAGATATTTAGTTTTAATGTACACTAATTTGTTTAAATGAAGGATAGGATATGTTGATCAAAGCATGGATAACATTTTCTTTTTTTTGGATCGTTTATTTTGACTACAATGAAAGAAAAAGATACGAAGTGTACCTAATGCGTACGGAACAATCTTAATATAAGTACTCCAGGTGTAACATCTTAAATTCAACACAAGTGTCTCGAGATTGATGTGACCCAGAAATGTGTACGGTACGGTTCAGTCTTTAGAGTTACACTTGTAATATTTACTCTTTTGTTTGTATCAGAATTTGTTTCTGATGCCGCTAGATCAACCTGCCTAAAGGATGAAACCTCATTTATATTTTATGTGGGTTAGCCTACTGAAATAACCGTCCTGATTGTTTTTTTTCCAGTTAGAGTTTGTTTGTAACACCGCTTTAATTATCATACTTTAAGCACTTTATGTTATATACTTTTGATCTAGTTTAGCCAACTGAGATACTTTCCTTCTTTTTCTTTTCAGCGATGGTCAGTATTGGCACTTTATGACCCTATATAAAGTAAGTATTGCCCTATAAGCGTGTCACAGTTTAGCTTTTAGAGACCAATAATCTGAACTTTTTTCTTCATTTATTAAAAAAAATATTTTTAACACCTACTTAATCAGCTTACATAGTGTTCATAATACCATCTATATTAGCTGATTTAAGCTATTGTCCTATCAAGCCCTCATTTCAAAGTCATTTGTTTTGGTTATGTTCCACGAGTTGGAACTATTTATTCAATAAATAATTTTTCGGTTTAGAAATGAAATCATGATAAAATTCTAAGATTTCCTATTAAAAAAGTAAAGCCTGTGAATCTTAATGAATGTTGTATCTAGCTTTGAATTGTGGCAAACAAATATTAAGAAACGTTGTGCTAAATAAATGTAAGAAAAATATTTTCTTTGCTTGTTTATATGTAATAGTATGATGGATTCATAAATTTCTTATAAACATAGAATTTAAGAACTTTTTTAATTTAAATAAGTTTTAAATTAAGCTTATTATATATTTCTTTTGATACAGTTTTTAAAAGTTTAAATGTGGTAAGGAATCTTTTAATGAACCTTGCAATAAAATAAATGTCACACTTTTACGCATTTTTGTTATTTAAAAAAAAGAAAGAAGTATGTTTGCACAAATGGACAATGCGTTAAATTTTTCTTATAGTTTTAAACCAAATTTATGATTTTTATGTTTTTTCTGTAACAACGACAAGATATAGATGTGAACACAGATTCATGCTCTAAATATTTTTTAAAAAAAGATGTGCAAAAGCTTGTTACATACTCTTAATATGTTTTGATGATTTTGAAGTTATATTGAATGGAAATATACATTGGAATTGAGTTTAACAGTTTTAAAAGTTTGGCTTGGCTGTATCACAATTGCTAATTTTTTTTTTAAACTGACCAGTCAAATTCTAAACAAAAAGACTAACTAAACGAAATAATTGAGAGTATTTCCCAATAATACTTTCAATACCTACCGCTGTTTACAATCTAGTTTTTTTATAAAGATGTTCCAACAATTTCCAGTAATTTTTAATCAAAGGAACTCATTTTAAACAAACAAGAAAAAAAGATAAAATATTTTTTCTTTGTTATTTTAAATAAGGAGTTCAGTAAACATGCTCCCTAAAACTTTTTACATTTAAAACTTCAAGCGTTTTTTTTTACAAATTATAAAAACAATACGACGAAAAAGTAAATTCTAATTTTGATTATTTTAAAAATAGATTTCGATTTTATTTGTGAGTATAAAAGGATCAAGATAAATTCTTTTTTACCTCTTATAACATCCGCGTATTTTTTTTAATTATCAGCAGATACAATACTTTAATACACAAATGAACTTAAAAAAAGATATTTTTTCCATATGCATATATTTATTTATAAATTTTTTTAATTGAAAAAAAAAACTGCTTAAATAAAAAAGATAAAAAAAGGTAAAGGTAAACTTTTATACTTATTTAAGTACTTTTAATTTATAATTGCCTCTTTCTTTATATTTTAATACCTAGTTTTTGAGCAGACATTTCCTAATTAAGAGTTTTGTCAGAATTTATCATTGTCTTTCCTATTTCAAAATTAATTACAATATAAATAGTTTTACAAAATATTTAAAAAATATTTTGGCTCATGCTCTACACTGTAAAAATTTTCGTATCAAATTATGATAAAAAGTATTGCAGCCTAAGGTGTTCCACTCTGTAAAATTCATTTTACCGTAAAATTTTACACCAGAATTCTTATAGTAATATTTGTAAAACTACAGTATTTCAGTAATTTTACAGTAAGTATTTCTGTTTAATTACGCTCTATCAAATTTTTTGCTCCGTATAATCTTACGGCAAAATGTAGCGGCTCCCTGAGTGCCGGTATTTTTTAATCCGACTGTATATATTTTTTTCTCAACGTAAGATCAAGTCTTATGTTTTAATGAAATTAAAACCAGCGAAAATGAAGAAAATCCGTGTTAATGTACATCACTAGTATTACTGTATACCAAAATATGGTAAAATGTAGCGTGTTTCTTGCTCTATGGGAACACTAGAAAGCTCAGTTCTTTTTTCCAAGCGTTTGGTAATGATTATGGTAAAATTATCATTAAAATATGGTTTCTTAATGTGACAAAATTTGGCAAATGTGAACCATGAAAAGTTGATTTAATTAAATAAATGGTTATTATAAAGACCATTTACTTAGTTGAATTAATTTTTCAGTTTTGTATTTTTATATTTATTGTAACAAGAAGTATAATTGTTAAGAGCAGCATTTCTGGCAAACCATTAACATAAGACCAGAAAAATTGCCAAGTGAATGGTTTGATCACGGTATATTTTGGGTTTATTAAGAAGTGAGTGGTTTAAATATTTAGGTTTGATTACAAAATTAGTTTTTTTTTGCAGAGGTTTTTTTTTTAATTCATTTATTTAGAAATTTTTTTTTGCTTTCTTTTATTGGGAAAATATTAAGGCTTAGAAAATATTTTTATTTCTCTTTTTTATTTATTTTATTAAAATATTATTATTTCTCTCATTTTTACATTTATTGTAACAAGAAGTATAATTGTTAAAAACAGCATTTCTGGCAAACCAATAACATAAGACCAGAAAAGATTACCAAGAGGATGGTTTGATCACCGTATAATTTTGGTTTATTAATAAGTGAGTGGTTTAAATATTTAGGTCTGATTACAAAATTAGTTTTTTTAGTAGAGGTTTTTTTTGTTTTTAATTTTTTTTTTTGCTTTCTTTTATTGGGAAAAAATTGTGGCTTAGAAATATTATTATTTCTCTTTTTTATTTATTTTATTAAAATATTATTATTTCTCTCATTTTTACATTTATTGTAACGAGAAGTATAATTGTTAAAAACAGCATTTCTGGCAAACCATTAACATAAGACCAGAAAAGATTACCAAGAGGATGGTTTGATCACCGTATAATTTTGGTTTATTAATAAGTGAGTGGTTTAAATATTTAGGTCTGATTACAAAATTAGTTTTTTTAGTAGAGGTGTTTTTTGTTTTTAATTTTTTATTTATTTTATTATTTTTTTTTTGCTTTCTTTTATTAGGAAAATATTGTGGCTTAGAAAATATTATTTATCTTTTAAATCTTTTTTATTTATTTTATTAAAATATTATTATTTCTCTCATTTTTACATTTATTGTAACGAGAAGTATAATTGTTAAAAACAGCATTTCTGGCAAACCATTAACATAAGACCAGAAAAGATTACCAAGAGGATGGTTTGATCACCGTATAATTTTGGTTTATTAATAAGTGAGTGGTTTAAATATTTAGGTCTGATTACAAAATTAGTTTTTTTAGTAGAGGTGTTTTTTGTTTTTAATTTTTTATTTATTTTATTATTTTTTTTTTGCTTTCTTTTATTAGGAAAATATTGTGGCTTAGAAAATATTATTTATCTTTTAAATCTTTTTTATTTATTTTATTAAAATATTATTATTTCTCTCATTTTTACATTTATTGTAACAATAAGTATAATTGTTAAAAACAGCATTTCTGGCAAACCATTAACATAAGACCAGAAAAAATTACCAAGAGGATGGTTTGATCACCGTATAATTTTGGTTTTTTAAGAAGTGAGTGGTTTAAATATTTAGGTTTTATTACAAAATTAGTTTCTTAGTAAAGTTTTTTTTGTTTTCATTTTTTTTTGCTTTCTTTTATTAGGAAAATACTGTGGCTTAGAAAATATTATTATTATTATTTTTTTTTTTGGTTTAGTTCATAATAATTTGTTTTCTTTGTGTAAAAAAAATATTGCCTAGGTACTTTAAATTAAGTAGATTTTAGTCCTAAATCACATCAGTCTGGTATAACAATGTTTTGTCAATAATACAACTTTTTCTTATTTGAAAGAATGATTCGAAATTGTGAACAATGGTTTACTTTAACAATCAATATTAATAATATCAATTGTTACAAAGGCGTTATTCCAAAAAAGTATCATTCTTGATTGAACTGCTTTGATAAGAGTTTTGATTAAGCGCTTGAGATATTTTAAAATGCCTTTCGGTGTAAAAAAGTGGATAAGAAAGCAAATGTAAGTCAACTTAATGCAAACTTAATCATTTAATAGTATGTTTATTCAAATTACCGTCTCATAAATAGTGTTAAAAGTTTTTTAATATCTAGTAAATAGCATTAGTTTTGCATTACAGTTCCCGCGGTTAGAATATTGAGCTAATTTTATTTTACAGTTAAAATCCTTATAAGTAAAGATGCTTAAACTTTTGAAGCTATAATCCCGACAAGCGTTTAGACTCATGAATTAATAAAGTTACAATTGCATAGAGGAAAACTATTTTTAATTAATGTAACCGAGTTTACATGAAATATGACGTGAAGTATGAATGATATATAGATTACAAATGGAATATGAAATATAAAAACTGCATAGGTCCTATAGTAGCTAATGTTACAATTTTTAAGTAGAAATTTTAACAAATTATTAAAAAAAAATTGCTGAGCTTTCGTCAATTTTAGCTAATGTTACAATTTTTAAGTAGAAATTTTAACAAATTATTAAAAAAAAATTGCTGAGCTTTCGTCAATTTAGTGAGATATTATTTAGTTGGCCTAAAAGCTGTTAGAATTTGGGCTAATATCAGATTTTAGAACTTTCACTTTAGTCGTACTCTGAAAGTAGAGAGCTTTAGATTTGGCGTTGGTGTGGCGTTTTAGGTTCAGTGTCGGCATTAAATTTGAAACAGTTATAAGAATATAGACCGTTAGTTTTAAAATCGTTACAAGAATATAGAACATTAGATTTAAAAACCTTTTTGAGAATATAGAATATAATTTTTATGCCAGTTTATGGGTTTAGGGTAGTAGATTCCGTTTCAGTATCAGATTATAAAACATTATACTTAGTACCAGCATCAAAGAATAGAGCATTAAATTAAGTACAAAAAATCAGAGTTTAGCCAGTATCATAGAACATTGGATATAGTGCCAATAATCACCGTTAGCTGAGAAAAAAAGTATCAAATTTAAAATGTTGTTGGCTCTATAGAGTTATTTCCACCGAAATTACTCTATAGAGTTCTGGTAATTTCCACCGAAGAGCTTTGATAATGACTTTTTGATTAAATTAACAATGAAATATAATTTTATTGTTAATTTTCCAAAATAACAATAACACTATACTTACCAATATCTATATTACTATTACCAAGCTTTTAGGTAGTAAATGTGGGTGGATTTGGTAATTTTAATAGTACTTAGTATAGTCTGAGATGAGATAAAAATGTTCGATTTATTGACCTCTATTTTATTTAATAAGCATTTATTAACTCTGTTCTTCATCTGATAATTGCTTTTTCTCGAAGTACGCTATAAGTTAACAGCTATAGCGAAGTACGCTATAAGTACGCTATAAGATAACAGCTATAGCGAAGTACGCAATAAGTACGCTATAAGTTAACAGCTATAGCGAAGTACGCTATAAGTACGCTATAAGTTAACAGCTATAGCGAAGTACGCTATAAGTTAACAGCTATAGCGAAGTACGCTATAAGTTAACAGCTATAGCGAAGTACGCTATAAGTACGCTATAAGTTAACAGCTATAGCGAAGTACTCTATAAGTACGCTATAAGTTAACAGCTATAGCGAAGTACTCTATAAGTACGCTATAAGTTAACAGCATTTAAAACTATGAAAAGTGGGCATTAGTAAAATTGTTCTGTCTGGGCAAGGCTAAACCAAACCAGAAACTTAACTCTTGCCATCAGGGCTGTTGAAATAAAATCAATCAAATTAAAATAATCAAAACGGAAGCGGAAAGCATAGCATAAAAACCATTTATTTGGTTAAATTTACTAATCAGTTTTGTTGTTGTTACTATTAGACCAGTCTGTATAGTTGGGGAGCTGGCCTCATGCCAGAAAGGTTCCGAGTTCGAATCCTGGTTAGAGGCATGCATGTTTTTTCCTTATTTCTCTGTATTATCAGTCCTTATAGCGAGAGAAACATCGCCCCACTTAATATGGTGTCCCCGAAAGAGCGTTTAGTGGCAATAATTATTCATAATACATATTAGTAATAAAATAGGAAACTGACATTTTAAGAGTTTGGAAATTCATGTTTAAATTAGACACACGCTTTCAATTTAAGTTAAAAAAATGTCCCTCAAAAGTTTTGATAAGCTTGAAGTGTGCCATTTTCCTAACGACCCGACTTACAAGTAAATGTTTTTTTTTAATGATTTTTATGTACTTAGTGCATAATATTTATTTAAGATAGTAAAATATGAAAACATATTTTTATGGGAATAAAAATACGGTATAATCTCGAGTTATATGATTTTAATTTACCTTTTAGAGTCAACGTCAAAAGATCTGGCGTCAAAAAGTATGACTATTTGGTGGATGAGGATGGAGTTGTTGTGAAAAAGAAGGGAAAACCCTTCAATCATAAATCGTATTTCAAAGATGTCGTTTTGGACAACTATGATGTGATTAAGCCGTTTGTGGGAAGAATTGGCTCAGAATACTTAGATCTCAATTTGGCTGAGGTGATTTAGTAATGCTTATTCATGCATGTTTATTTTATTTCAAAATTAATTTCAGTTTGCGATTCTATGTATGTAAACAAATAGTGGAAATAACGTTTTTTTTTTATTCAACTTGTATTTATGTTTGTCACCTGCCAACCTGCCATCTTTACGCCAACTGGAATTTAAGAAAACATTCATATTCCAAATAGATAATAATATTCGCTCAAAGGATGAAAATGAAAAAAATTATAGTTAGCTGATCGTTGCTGATGATAGTCAAAGGTACTCAACTTACTAAATCCACTTTTTGAATCACAAGTTTTGAATTGATATAAATTATAGTTTCGTGATATATATATATATATATATATATATATATATATATGTATGTATATATATATATATGTATGTATATATATATATATATATATATTTATATATATATATATATATATATATTTATATATATATATATATATATATATATATATATATATATATATATATATATATATATATATATATATATATATATATATATATATATATATATATATATATATATATATAAATATATATATATATATATATATATATATATTGGTGGATGGACCAGTATGACGATGTCGAAATCTAGTTAAACGCCAAACAAGGATGTGATCATCATGGTTCAGTATAGCGACCATACAATTGTTTGCAAAGACTAAATTCGACATGCCAACATTTTTTACTGATTGGTCAGTAATCCCAACACTGCGTTGCTCCTGTCAGCGTCAAGTGCAGGAGAAGCCTTTTTGCCACACTGGCGGAAAAAGGCAAGATTAGTTTTTCCATCTTGAAAATGGTACAAGATATGGGAGAAAAGTTTAATCTGGAGAACATCATCTAGTTAACACAAACAAACACTTTATGAACAATAATGCTAAGGAAATGAAGCTTACTGTTTGCTCCGATTTTCCTGTTAAATGAAATTTTCGAATTGCCTTAAGAAGAAAAGAAATAGTTAGTTGCTGCACGATGCCTAAATTGTTTTATTTTCAATTTCATGAAGCTGTAAAATACAACTTATGTACACACACGTAAAATATGACAGAATACAACAGAAAAAATAGGTTTTCAGATACTTACTTTACAATAAATAAACAGTGGCAATTTTAAATAAAAAATAATCTAATTTTCTCAGAATTTATAAAATTAAAAATTTTGGAAATTAATACTGAGGAGTACTTGTTTATGGAAATAGTATAATCAGCCACGTTAGAGAGCAGACAATGCTTTCAATTATGGTATATAAATGACAATATAATACAATTTTCTTCACTTTGTATTTAATTGTTTTAGATTTGTTTAATTTAAATTCCATTTGAATTAATTCGTCCAGTTCCAAGAGCTGCAATAGACTGAATTTTAAACCTTTTAAATTAATGTAGAATAGTCTAACTAATCACAAAGAATAAGAAAAATTGTGACTGCTTTTGCACTGTCTTTTTTTCTCCTGAAATAGTAACTTTTATGCGAAATTAACATAATGTTTTAATCACTTAAATTTTATTGCACTTTATATGCGATGCGACAATATATAATAATTTAATCATTTTATTTACTTTACACTATTCAGTTAATATAGTTATTTATAATTTTCTTTATCATAGAGAATAAAGTTTTAAAGCAATCATAACGAGTGCCCATTTCTATTCTGTAAATAGCACAAAAGATAAAGAGAATTAATTGGAAATCTTTCATTTTTTTTATTTATTTAAATTTTTTTATTTAAAAATCGACTACAAACAGAATTTTAAATTAAGATAGAAAGGTCTAACTATTTTCAAAGAATACGAAAATGTGAAATGTTATTACACTGTTTTTTGTTTTTATTTTTTTTCTTCTAAATTATGATTTTTTTTTCATTTCAGCCAGTTTTCATAATATTTTTAATGTATATTATTTTTGAACGTTATATTCAGCTAATTTATTTTATTATTTACTTTCCCTTGTTCTCTTTCAGCCAGAAATTCTTGATGCGCAGTGTGCGGATTGTCCTGATGTGACTGGTGCGTCTGAGGTAAACGATGATCTAAATGGCTGCCAGAATTGAGTTGTCCATACTTTGAATATGAAAACTTTTTCGACATTTTTAGAAAAAAATCTGAAAAATTATGACTCACGACTACCAAGAGTGATAAACATTGCTTACAGAAAAAATAAGACTTCGACTCATGATAGGCGATAATTGTGTGATAAGAACGCTTCAAAAGGATGTACTCTGATTTTGAATTAAAAATATTCTTGATATTTTTGTAAGAAAGTGAAGAATTTGGCTTATGATAGTTGTGCAATAGGAGTCCCTAAAATGGGTGGACTCTGATTGCGAACCTGAATTTGTTCTTGTGTGATATTTGCTGAAAAGTTAAGACTTTGACTGATGATAATTGTGCGATATGAGCCCCTAAAATGGGTGGACTCTGATCGGGAACCTGAAAATGCTCTCGACATTTTTGTAGAAAAGTAAAGGCTTTGAATCATGATAATTTTGCGATAAGAAGCCCTTAAGAGGGGGGACTCGAATTTTGAACTTAAAAAGTTCGTGGTATTTTTTGAAGAAAAGTAACTTTGTCTGATGATAATTGTGCGATATGCGGCCCTTAAAAGAGTAGACTCTGATTTTGAAATTAAAACGTTCTTGAGAGACATTTTTGTAGAAAAGTAAAGACTTTGACTTATGACAATTGTGTGATATGAGCCCCTCAAAGGAGTTTACTTCGATTTTGAACCAGAAAACTCTTTGACATTTTCGTTATAACATAAAGAATTTGAATGACACATGACTATAGTGTAATATGAAGCTCTAAAAGGGTGGACCATGTACAAGGCGAAGAGTGTTTATTTTTCCTTTATATTTGTTGGTTTGATAAATTGTAACTGATTTCTTAAAAATTAATAATAAAAAGAAAAAGAAGAAAAAAAATCGAAATTCAGTGTTTCATTATTGGTCCACTTCATGTAATGTAACATGAAATTCTTTATAGCTTTGCAGAACCAAATACCACATTTTATACATTTAATCCTATTTTTTATACTACATTAAGTACTACATTTTTTATACTGCATTTTATACTTTAAAGTTGCACTGTTATGCCACAAACAGTTGTATAAAAGTATTTATTTATTTAGTGGGATTAAGTACTAAATTTTTTATACTGCATTTTATACTTTTAAGTGGCACTGTTATGACGCAAACAGTTGTATAAAAATATTTTTTTATTTGTTTAGTGTAATAATTTAGATAAAATGAAAATAAAATATAAAAAAACGAAAAACAATATATAATTTTTGATCTACTTCATATAATGCTTCAGATATCAAAAAATATTAATGTTTTCTTCGAAATGCATCCAAAATGCAAAAATGTTCTCTAATATTTTATATGTGTGTTGAATTTGCAAGATTATTTACTAAAACGGTTATTAAATCAACTTTAAACAGAAGCTTTCGCATAAACAAATATCACAACTCGCAAACTGATGCCACGCCTTTTACCGTACATTTATTCATATTTTTTAAACTGTACAGTTGAAATATATACATTTGGAATGTACACTTTTATTATGGGTGACACATTTTCATACTGCTTTTTAGTGTTAATTGCGTTTTAAGTGTTTCGACATACAGAGTTGTAAAAAAAAAATATTTACTTATTTCTTATACTGGATAGTTAAGCTTACAAAGTTTTGAGTCTAAACCAATTAGAATTATTAAGTTTCCAGAATGTTTGTTAAAATGACATGTCTGTAACATTATTTGGTACCGGTTAAATACAATTTAGATAACAGACATGGCGTTATTGACCCATTTTTGGGCAAAGGTGCTCAAACGCACCATTTCAATAAGTATTTTTTATTAACACTGTGGCGTATATTTTTCATTAATTTTATTTTTCTGCTGTTGTCAAGGGTGTTTAAGACACCTAAAAATTAATAGTAATTCGCTTGGAGTAAATATTTTCTATTGAGGAGAAGTTTTTTTAACTAGTAAAGTTTTTTTAAACTTAAAACGGTTATTTACAAATGAAATTTTTTGAAAATGTATAATTATTCCTTTAGATATGTATTATTGTGTTTTTATGATGGATTAAAGCTGCAAGTCAGTAAGTAAAAAAAAATCATAAAAAAACAAGTGTTTAACTAAATGGTTTGTTCATTGATTTGGTAAATGTTGCCTATACGCATCATTTTATTTCTTGAACAAAATAAAATTTTTTTTGTATTAAAGTATGTAATGTAAGCATATTTCAATGAAATTAATACCACACTTCATGAAATTAATATGCTTAGCTTGAAATGGATTAACAAGATTTTTTAAAATGATTTAAATTTGCATACTATTAATAGTAAACTTATTTTTTGAATAACATTAAATTTTGATAAATACCCACAATAAAATTTCAATCTAGGACAAAATTTTAAAGTACAATCCGTTAAAAATTACATAAATCAAAATAATATCATTGTTAATAATTTAATGCGTTTAAATGTGATCAAGTGAATTGTTTTCGAAATTTCTGATATTTTACTAAATTGTGTGATAGTCCAGTAAACTTAGACTTTTCTTTGTAATATTTAATACTCAAAATTTCTATTCACTGCAAATTTTGTAGTTTTATTATCAAAATTACCGAAGACATCCCCTACTCTATTCTGTTCGCTTGCCATTTTATTGAGTGAAATGGAGGGGGGGGGGGTGATTTTCTTAGAGAATTGAATTTCTTCTATAAGGATAAGTGAGAAATAATTTTTCAACGTATTTTTTTTCACTCTGAATTGAAGTACGCGAACTAATAGAACAAATAGTTCAAAGTTGCTAGAGTTTTTATATATAAAAAGTACTTTATTGACAAGTCATTTTGCATTAATTTTACTTTACAATCCAGGTACTATCTGAGTATGTAAAGTATATTTTTTATATTACATTTGCCTCTAAATTGAATGAGATAAAAATGCGCATTATTGGACTAATAGTTTCAAAATTATAACATTTTAGTTCAAAAAAGTGAAATTGTGTGCCAGCAAACATTTAAGTACTTTACATTACAATAACGACAAGTTAGACATTGTTTCTTTTTTCATTTTTTCCAGCGTAATTGATTTATATCAAACGCAAATCAAAAATATTAATAATTCAAAAATTATATCGATGTTTTTGCATTCAAGGCTCTATTTTTTTGCACTTCTTACGTAGAAAACCATGATAGCTTAAAAACTAACAATCCTATCCACTCGAATTTTATATCATCTAACTCAGTATAGAAATTTTTGTCGTGAAATGTACTTCACATGTTCTGATATTACCTAAATAGCAAAGAAAAAAGTGCACTAAAGCATGGCAAAAGTAGTAATTTTTATACTTAACGCTAGCAACTTTTGAATTATTCGTTTTATCGACTCGTGTTTAGTCTTATTCGTTTCAACGTAAAAATGTAGAGGAAATAAAACCTTATTTGTTTGAATAGCATTATCTTGATGTGTAAAAGGTTTCAAATGCAGTTTTGTAACTTTGTACATAAAACCTTTATTATTTCAATTCTATAGCTATGATCGTCTCAGAATTAGCTTTTTTTGAATTTAGGGTATAAAAACGCAGGGGGAACGATGTCTCATTTGCCTGTTTAGAAGAAATTAAATTCTATCTCTCAAATCACTCCTTGATGCGCATTCTCAATATTTTTTAATGCCTTTGAAGTTATATTAAATAGAAATATGTAATACATTTTCCATAGAAAAGAAACAAATACAGTGTACACTGTTAGAAATTTCTCGGAAAAAGTGGTTAAATAAAAATTGATTGCATGGCTATTTTACCATATTTAATTAACACAGTCGAATAACCATAAGTAAAATGGTAATCAAACTGTTAAGTTTAAGAAAAACTGCTTATTAACTGCTTTCACCTAATACGGTTAAACAACCAGAATTTTATCGCACCAACTAGAACCACCTAATGAAGCTTATATCTTCGCTACTGCGTACATATCATAGCCGAGCGGGCTTATCTGTCAATCTCATGACCTTCTGAACTGGAATTCGAGTCCTAGTGTTGACACAACAATATTTTCTCTATTCCGATCAACACGTGAAGAATTTCCTGTGTCCGGCACTCTCCAATGACCATTAACTTACGAAAAGCCGAGCTTCTATATCTGGTTAAAAAATTATTACGTTTTTAGAAAATGCTAGTTGTAAATGATTAAAAAACCGTATAGTTTTGTATTCATGGTTTTATAACGATATTTTTGTAAATGGTTATAATACCATAAAGGAAAAAAAAATTCTTTTACGTAAACTTTACAGTTAATCGGATGGACAGACAGCTGCCAGTTATATTACCGTAATTTTAGAAGGAAAATTTTAACAGTGTATTTCAGTATTATATCTTTAATTATATCGTTTTTTATAATATATTTTTTTATGAATTTGTTCAATAAACTGTAGTTTTGAATCTAAGATACCAATCTTAAAGGAAATCAGGGAAAAAAGAAAAAGAAATTCTTTTTGTTACTTCAGATCATGAGTTTTTCCTCATTAAAACTATATTTTTTATACTTTCTTATGCATTTACGAAACAATGCGACACAAAAAAACTGTTTCCTAATTTAAATGTTTTAACTACTTACTAATTTAAATGTTTTAACTAGTTATCTACTTTCAATTTCATTTGTAATTTCGAGAAGATCAAGATTGAAAAAACGAATTAACGTCTAGAAACATAATAGTATTATTTTTAGTTGTCTGAATCTGCAGCACTTTTGTAAAAAGATAATCTAGACAGAAATGCAGTTTTTTTTAAACTTACGTTTACGTTTCAATACGTTTTTTTAATGTAAAAAAGTTGGATAGAAAAAAAAAATAAAATGAACTAAGAACAAATTTGTTGACTTGCTTTTAATCACTTTCATTTAAAAAAAAACAATTTTTTTTGTGAATTTTTCATTCGGCTTTTGAGTCTAATTTGTTTATATTTTTTTTGATATATAGTCAGGCATTTCCTAATTAAAAGTACCGGCAGGATAAACTAGTTCTTTTCCTATTTCAAAATGAATATATTATTAATAGGTTATCAAAATTTAAATTAAATTATTTTATCTCATAGTCTGGAGAATTTGAACATTCAAAAATAAATTTTCGCAAGATAAGATTTATATGCTTCTATAAATTAATAATTTTATACATATTTACTTATTTTTTAAGCTTGTATAAATACACTCTCTTTTCATAGCTATTCTAAAGCTATTGTAATTGATGCTTATATCTTTTAAACTTCTTTCCCTCACTTTTAAAATTTTAAACGCACATTTTAAAATTTTGTTTTTCGCACCTGCAAGCAAATTCTTTTTTTTTTTTTTTTTGAATTTTGAGAACACATGCGTTAACATGCACGGCATTGGTAGAAGAATAAAACCTTGTACTAATGCTAGCTGAAATTATTCTTTTATAGTTGAAATTTATTGATTCTATTCTAAAATGTAAACAACTTGAGTTTTTATTTTACGGAGTTATGATAGTTGTGATCTCGATGAATGAAAACAGCAGTGAATAGAAGTCTCAAATTCAACTCCTTATTCAAAAATTCCTTATAAATATCACATAAAAAGAACTAAATAAAGATTTAAGTAAATATATAAAATATATATTTTTTTAACGTAGACGTTGAAAGGCATAAGGACAGTTTGTAATGAGCAGTAAAAGCAAAGTCGCGCAGAATAGCTCACTCTCAGAAATAAAATTTTAACATTTGGTGATTTAGTAATCTTTGAGCTGTACTTTTGATCATTTGTCTAAAATCATTTGATTTTTTTGATTTGAGATTTCAATTTTTTTAACGTAACTGCTTCCTCTCTAGCGCCTAGTTTTGATGCTCTCTGTATGTTATTGCTATTACTCGCTTATTAGGTTAATATTACAGTAATATTTGGTCTTCAATGTAATTGGTTCAACGTGAGAGACGTAAGCTAAATTTACGTCAATAGAAGGGTATTTTACGATTTAATCACTTAAATATTATTCGCATAACTATAACTCACTTATTAGATTACAATAATATTTTGTCTTCAATTTAACGGGTTCAACGCGAGAGAAGTAAGCTAAATTTACGCCCATGGAAGGACATTTTAATATTTACTCGAAGAACTATTACTCGCTTATTAGGTTAATATTACAGTAATATTTGGTCTTCAATGTAAAAGGCCGAACATGAGCGAAGTAAGCTAAGTTTTCTTTAATAGAAGGGCATTTTAACATTATTTATATCCATTACGAAGCAATTTCTGGTTTTCAAAATTTGTTTATACCTAATTTTAAAATATATTTGCTCTGCATGATAGGATGATACAGGTGTTAGTGTGCTCAGCTATTAAGCGGGATTTTTAGGTTATATTTTTAGCGATGTAACCTAACCACCTACTCACTTGATTTTCCCTTTATGCTGTATTTTTTAATCGGTATTAAATAATATTTTGCATTAGGTTTGCTTTTGACAAAAGTTGTTCTCTCAAATAAGAGAAGGATGATGTATGATGCATGGATAAGATATGTTTTCTCAATGTGTCGAAGAAATGGTTTGTCAAAAAAGAAGAAGATATAACAAAACTTTAGTATTAATCAATTATAACCCTCATTAATTCAACATCACATCGTTAAATATGGATGTTTAAGAGTTTTTAATTTCTATGAGACCATAGTCTAGGAATAGAAAAATGCTAGAAGCAAGCATTTTATCTTTTTTTTTTAAAAAAAAAAAGAACATGATTGAATTAGTTGCAGGCTATCACCAGTATTCAAATCTTTCAAACTTTCTTGCCAATGCACTTATCTCTGTACAAACCCACATACTGCTCAAACTGTTATAAAATCAGGTAAGTGCTGAAGAAATTCCAGATAACACTAAAATATGCCAGGGGTGAGGAGGAGGTTTCATCAAATATTCAAGAAAATATATTTCCTCAAAAATCTCGTGATTTCTTGACGAAGCGATTTTTACAAAATAACGAAACACGGATAACGAATTGCAAACTCTTGAAAAAAAGAGACGATTTTTTCTGAAAGTATTTAAACACAACAGAGAATAAAGCTTAAAAGCCACTACGTTAAATGATGTAAGAATATAATATTTTATTAACGGTATTTCTTATAGAAGGCAAAATTTGGAAATATATATATATATATATATATATATATATATATATATATATATATATATATATATATATATATATATATATATATATATATATATATATATATATATATATATATATATATATATATATATATATATATATATATATATATGTATGTATGTATGTTTCTTTAGTACTTTACATATACTGAGAAAATATATGCGATAGAAAAACACATAATCAGTATTCCATAAAAGGATCTTTCTTTTGATTTCCGATTTTCAGAAATAACAACAAATCTGTATATTTAGATAATACATAAAATATGTTTTAAGCGATAGATGATGCCGTAAAAAGTCTTATTTTTAAGTTTCTCTCTTTTACTTCAATAATAAAACCCGAAATCATTTGAGTAAATAGAAATTTGCATATTTTTGTGGCGTATGTTTTTTAGATTTTTCATTTCTCTAGTCCATAAATAGGAGAAATAAATTTGTAGCGGTTTGAAATGAAAGAAATACACCCACAGAGTTTCAAGTATTTTGAAAGTGTTTTTTCAATATTTGAAATGGGGTATTTTTCTTTGAGCTAAAAAAGAGTTGCTTTTACAAAAATTCTTTTTGTCACAGCTAATTAGTTTTTATTAAATTCATGCTTATTCATATTTTTTATTTTATAATTATTTCATTCATAGATCTAAATTTGTTCTATTCAGAAATCCATACAGATCTAAATTTTCTAAGATATTGGAAAAGTATGTGATAAGATTCAAAAATATTGAAAAACACATAAAGTATGATTAATGCGTAAAAGTATATTTGTAGCTGAATTAAATGAAATAAGAACATCCAAAAACTTAAAATATTTTGAGAGAATTTTTTTTCCTGTCAAATAAAGTTTACTCTTTGTTCTAAGATGAGCTGCGTATTTTAAAATTCTGTTTGACCCAAAAACTAATTTGTATTAGATTCATGTTAAAATATTTTAATTTTATTTTTATTTCATTTACTTCATTTCTTCATTTTTTTATAAATACTAGTGTCTTTATTTTTCATATTTATGCACATAGATTTTTACACATATAAACATACATATTTTAATACATATAGATTAAGTAAAAAAATAACTATGATACTTAAATATGCTAAACTATTAATAATTATTCTGAATTAAATATTATTTTTAATTGAATTTTATTGTAATAATATGATAATAATCATTCTTAAATATTTAAAACATATGAATAACTTTTATTATGCGCACATATCTGTACAAATTATGATTAAAATTCTGTAATTGACTATGAAAAACCTACACTAATTATTTAAAAGTATATTTTAGCTAAATAATATTTTTATAAATAAATAAATTCATTCAATACTTACGTTGATGTACGAATACACTAATTATTTAAAAGTATATTTTAACTAAATAACATTTTTATAAATAAATAAATTCATTCAATACTTACGTTGATGTACGAATACACTAATTATTTAAAAGTATATTTTAGCTAAATAAAATTTTTATAAATAAATAAATTCATTCAATACTTACGTTGATGTACGAATACACTAATTATTTAAAAGTATATTTTAGCTAAATAACATTTTTATAAATAAATAAATTCCTTCAATACTTACGTTGATGTACGAAAACTGCAATTCATTAAATGCATGCCGGAGGAGAAAATCGTGTTTGTTTTGAAAGTCACTTTTATAGCGTTTTATTTTCTGGTTGATATTCATATTAAACAAGTTTAGAAATAGAATTATGCATAATTTTTTATCATATTTCGAATCAACAACCTATATTGAGTTTGAGCAAAGAGTTTTACATACAATTGTATGAATAAAATAAATTAGTTGATTGAATTAAATTGTAAATGTTGTTAATCAGTTTATTTCGTTAAACCAATACGAACGAAACACGGTAAAGGATATATTTTTTCTTTAATAACAGCAATCAATTATGTCTTTGACAATGAGACCTAATTAGTTTTAGTTAAAGCTAAACTTCATTTAGTTAGTTTAATTAGTCAGTCAAGATGTTGAATTTTTCACTTTCTTTGAAGTATAGTAAAGGCGAAAGTTTAATAAGATTTCTCTTAAGACCTGTAATTATTTTCAGACAGCATACTAAAAACTTGTGTTTTGGAGTGAGTAGCTTATCAATTTATAATGAGATTAGATTTTCGAAATAAATGTTTTTTTTTATGTTATGGGTCACAGTAAAATAAGAAAAATTAAAAAAGCAGTTCTTATTTAAATGTGACTTTTTATATTTACTTTATCAGTTGCAAACTGAATTGCAAAGCTAAACTTGATAAATTAGTTTTTAAAATAAATTACAATTGTGAATCATAATTTAAAATTGCAAGTTGGATGAGTAATTTTGGTCACGAAAATTTTATGCTCATAAAAATGTAAATAATTTTTAAAATATTAGCAAATTTCTTAAAAAGAGCAATTTGGTGACGAAAAATCACACGGACAAAACAAAAATACAGGTAAATTTTTTGTACTGTATGTCAATGATATATCTTGTGAAAAAAAAACATTTCTTTATCACTGTTTATAAAACCAAAATATACTGTATTTAAATCATTAATTTGGTAATTTTTCTATTTATGTGTTTACGGTGTACCGAAAATTTTGGTCTTCAAAATAATAGTACTTATAACCACACATTTAGTGAAAAATACAAATCTTAAAAGTAAAATACTTTCATGATAAAATTAACAAATTTTACCAAATTTCATCAGATATTATCGAACTATATTTTATTGTTAATTTTACTAAAGTTATTGTAAAAGCACTTCGGGAAATGAATTTAAAAGTGAAGAATCAGAAATCGAAAATAAATCGGACAATTAAAAAATCTTACAAACAAGATCTTACAATCAAGGAAAGTTAATATTAAACAATTAAAAAATTTTAAAAAAGTGAATGAACAAAATCGGTAAAACTGAGTGTTGTAATGAGCACAGAAAATTTGTAAAACATGATAAATTTTGATAAAAACATAAAGCGTATTTCATATCTCTCCTTTTAACTACTTAGTAATCTAAGTCTAAATATGTATTATTTTAGTTTCGTTACATACATTCTTCACAAACAAAAGGTCTAAATAATTAAAAAAATTCTGAATTATTTATTTCTTAATTTTCTGCCCTCCAATCTTGTTTTAAGTGTTTTCCTTTAACTTTTACAAATTTTTATTCCCATTTAATTTTAAGATTTTTATTGAAAATGAAGTGTTTCACATTGTTTATTTCAAATTAATTATGTAATGAGAAAAATGAAAGCAAAAAAAACCCTGACGCTGACAAACTCTTACGAATTATCGTTGAAGTCATGTACAGCGATGACGGAAAATTGAATTTAAATAATTAAGCTACTCAATGAGTTTGGGTTTATTACTCTGAACCCCACTCAAAAGTATGGAGCAAAATAATTCAATTGAGTTAAGAAATATCTCTAACGAAGAAGTTTACTCAAGGGTCCTCCCTCAATTGAGAAAACATCGATTATCGTCCTAAATAATTTTAATCAAATATATTTAATTTATCATATATAGCGTAGACTTATTTTAAACTTTTCTAAAGCAGATAGGTTGATTTAAATTTTTGAATGCTCGAAGAATGTATCAGAAGGTTTAGGGTCTTGCTGACAAATCAATAAAGACAGGAAAAAAAGACCAACAATGAAATGATGAAAATAGTTGCAATGTCTAAAGACTGGAATCTCTACACTTTAAAAAATTCCGGATCGAATTACACTTTGGTTGAATCATCCTTTAAATCCATTTTTTTAAACCTAAAAGATTATACCGTAATTTTTAATAATATATAACAGAGTGATTCTGTGATTTTACGGTAATTACTACTCTAAAATTTACGCTATATCAGAATTTCTTTCCCGTAACATGCTTCGGTAAAAATGGATTTCACGGTAAGAAGTACTGGCACCCTGAGTGCCGGTACTGTTTACCGTAATTTGATTTGGAATTTTTTACAGTTTACAATTTATGAACTCATTATTATTTGACAAAACCAAGAAATATACAGAAAATACATATTAGAAGTTCTAAATATTATTTGACAGATTTAAAACAATACGAATTTACAATGCGAACAATGCGTATTAATTTACGTTTGCTTAAATTTCAACATGACTCTTTCTTGATTGGAAGACAAGTTTTGATGCCCACATATTTCTGTTTTCTACAATGTTTTTATTTACTCTCTATCCTCGCGTAAAATTCCATCTTAAAAAATTTTATTATTTTCAGATTAGCTAGAATACTTAAATCTCTACCGGAGATCCTTACCATGATGAAAATATTAATTTTTTTCCTGACAACTGAAATTTCTCCTTTTTTTATTATTATATTTTCATTTCTATATTTTTCTATAGAAAGATATACATATATATTTTCTGTAGAATATTAAAATGGAAAATTTCAAAAGATTTCTTATAATAAGGCAGGTTTGATACTGGAGATTTACTTCCAAATTTTAATTTGAAAAATTAAAACTAATAAGATTCCTTCGCTATAAAAATATAAAAAGAATTGTTCGAAATAGTCTATCTGAACAATAAAACTTCCCATTGCTGGTGTATTAGTTGTTATTTTTTGGCAAAATAATTTGAGATGAGTTTCAATGTAAAAATTAACAATCGTTTTTCGCATTTTTTTTTTTATAAAAAAACAGCTGGTACGTAGTATGTATATAGTCTGTAATCAGTGTTATTAAGTAAAACAAAAATTTGACCTCGTCTTTAATTAAATAAACAACAATTTAACAAAAAAAAATAATTGCTTACATTTCATAACTAAGTAGATTTCCTTGAAATAACATAATTATTCATGCTCTGTGATATATAATGTTAAAAACAAGAACTTGTGTCGAATTTTTTTGTTACAGGTATACAAATAACAAAGGTATACAAATTACAAAGTGTTTTATTAAAATGATTTTCATTAGAATAAAGGTTGAAGAACAGGCTTTATTTTTTTTCTTTACCTTTATTGTATAACTCTCTTTTATATTTAAATATACTATTATTCATATGCATAAAATATTGTTTTTTATCAGAAAAGGAACATAAAAACTGAAATTGATAAAACACTTTTGAATATGTATTCTTAAATTTATTAAAATATACTTAGAAATTGTAGCTGTATTTCATGTTTACAAAAAAGAAAAATAATCATTAAGTTATGTTAATAATATTAAATAAATACGGAATCTGTATTCTTTTTTGTACATTACTTTTTATAAATGAATTTAAATAAATGAATTTATGATACAATTGATTCTGTAATTGATTTTGTAGTTTTTTTACTGATTGAAATATTGAATATATAATCTTTTTATATATAGCTCTTTTAAAGAATGAATATATAAGAACGAATTTATGTTACAATTGATTTTATTTTACTTCAAAAAGATCACCGGCTGCTCAATGACGATCATATATTTAAATGCAATTGCATGAAATTGTTGTTTTTTTATAACTTTTTTGCCATCTAACTTAATACGCATTTAAGTGCAACTGATTTCAGTATAAAATTAAAATTTCTTAATTGGAAAAAATGTGTTTTTTATTGCAAACTTACTGAAAACACTTATTTAACAAATACTTTTAAACGAGACACAAATTAGCAGTTCCGTGACTATATACGTATCGATAATTATTATTATGAATAAAAAGTTAAATACAAAATTGCATAAAGCAATCTAATGTATGTTGTTTTGGATGCAGCTACCTTTGAACAACTTTACATCCACTTTAGATTCTGTCATGCGAACTCCCTTAATTATCTTACGTAATTTTCGGCTCACTCCTTTTACCCCCATTTATAATTCTAAAATGTGGCGCTGCAATTTCTACTATAATTCCGATATCATCATAATTGTCTAATTTTCGTTTGGTCAAATGATATTCAATGTCAGTAAAATGTTAAGACTCATTGTTAAATACATTAAATTAAACTCTAAGTTTAAATAATGTGTTTGTACTAAAACAAATTTCAAGCATATATTTACTTCTGATAGTTACGTTAAACTACATTTTTATCAGAACCCCAAATTATACCGAATTTCGCACGAAGCAATTTCAAATCCTAGGATAAACAAAATATGTAAAATAAGTGAACTAAAAAATATCACTTAACCTGAATAAATTGTTACTAAAATGTTTTTTTTCCATAATTCAGGTAAAAAGAATTATTGTAGTTAATTTTAAATACTATGTTAAATTTACATTTTTATTAAAATCATCAAGCGTATCTTATTTTAATCTATTCCATTCTAAACCACAAGAAAAACAAAATAATCAAAATAGGTAGATTAAAAATTTTCTTTCACTAAAGAGTTCTTTTTTTCACCATTATCAATAGCATAATAAAAATAAATTTAGGCTTGATATTTAGGAAGAAATTTACCTCGTAATTAAGTATATCCTTCATTCAAAATTATGTATGTTGGAACGGTCTAACAAACAAAAGCATGCATGCTGCAAATAATATAAATAATTTCATATTTGTTTTAAAAAGAAGATTATAACAAAACTAGACCGAAAGGATAAGACTTTACTAAACTTTTCTTTTATCAATTCGACCTTTCTCAGATACTGAATAAAATAACAGTCTTCCTTAACTATTCGCTTTAGTGATTCTATATTCGATAACTCTTTCCGTGAAGTGATTTCAGATGTCAGCTACGTTCTTAATTTCATACATCCATCCTCCTTTTATCCAACTTTATGAAAGAATTATTAATATTCATGCGCTCTAGTGTTTTGTCACTTGTGTACTTGAATGAGTTACTCCTCGTAGGACAGAGTAACCTAATAAAAAGAAGCATATTTCATGATCTGAAAGTACTTCAAGATGTCAAGTTAACATTTTATGAGCTATTGGGTGTTTAATACAATTTATTAAGGCAATGTGTGGATATCATTTTTGTCTGAGGATGTGTCTAAACATGATGTGCAACATTAAGTTATTAAATAAGGTTTTTGTGCAATAATAAAAGTTCAGTAAAGAATTTTTGTACACTAGTAGATATTTCTTGGAAAAATGGTTAACTAACAATACATTTAATTTTTATTTTATCATATTCAAACAAAACAGTCAAACAACTACAAATAAGGTGGTATTAACCGTAAACTATGAGCAAAACCGTTCATTGACTGCTATCAACTAATGCGGTTAAACAACCAGAATTTTATCACACCAATTTGACCCACCTAATGAAGCCACTTACTTTTTTGCAGATAGGTACATATAGCCAAGAAAGATAGTCTGTCAATCTTTTGACCAACAGTACGGGGGTTCCACCTCTTACCCCACAATATTTTCTCCATTCTCTTTAACCAATGAAGAGTTTCGTGTGTCCTGCACTCCCTAATGTGTGACCTTTGAATATTAGAATTCGATACTTTCGATCACGTAGATAGTAGCACCATAAAGCTGCTTTAAAACAAACAAATCTAGTATCTTTCATCTTGCTCGATAAGTAAAACAATCAGAAAATTTAATTGAACCACATTCCACTGTTCATTTGATAAAACACAACTCAATAACATCCTGATTTAATGCTCATTACCTAGCGAAAAGCCTAGCTCCCAGTTGAATTTCTTTTTTACGGTTTTGAAATCATGCATGTTTAAACGGTTAAGAAACCATATAGCTTTGCGTACGTGTTTTCTTTCAACCATTCTAATAGAAAATGGTTTCAAAGCCTTGAAAGTAAAACGATGGTTAAATTATGGTTAAAAGGTTGCTACAGGTTATTTTACAGTTATTTTAGAATTCAAATTTTTACAGTATATTAAAATTATACAATTAATTTAATATCAGTTAAAACCACGCTTTAATATCTCAAATGAAATATACCGGTTAAATTTTATAAAATAAATAATGAAATTTGTAGTAAAATATATCAAACGAATGACACAAAAAGATGATGAAAACATATAAAAGTTCTTTATAACCTACTCTGTAAAAAAATATCGATTAATTACGGTGTAATATACCCTTACGGCAACCCGAGTGCAGTACCGTAAAATCCACTTTACCGCAAAATCCATTTTTACTGTGTAATTTTAAACAGTAATTTTATAGGTAATATTTTTCTAATTGCAGTAGGCATTACTGTAAAAATATTTTGTTCCGTAAGATTTAACGGGAAAACTAGATTTTACAATAAAAGCTAACGTCACTTAGGGTGCAGTTAACTACAAGATAATTACAATGTATAGAAACCTAAGTAAATGAGTTTCAGCTGCAACTACATTTTAAATACATTTTTGATCAGTAAAACATGCACGCAATCAAGCAATGGCAGGCCTTATTCAGAAATATGGTTTGAATCCCGCTTCGGGCACAGGAGAAACTTATCTCTCTGTTATATTTCTCTTTGTGTTATTCGAATGACTATGACTCAGATGTGTGTTCTAAAGTGATTATAAGAAAAGTTCGGCTACACGAGTTTTTTTTCTTTTCTGGAAAAAAAAAAAGGAATGACGAAATTCGTTTCCTTGAAGAAGTGACGATAGTTATTTCGTCACTTGGACGAAATATGCACTCGGGGAACATATCAAAAAACTCTTTCGTCACAAACGGAAAAAGTTTCGTGAAATTTGAGTATCCCCTTTTTACAGTGTACTATTTTTAAAAACCAGTCACTTTATTTTTTTCAGACGATAATGTCCAAGCAATATTTTTAACATGACATTCTAACCGCAATATTTTGTCTGACTACTTTTGAAATTTAATGCAACCCCCCCCCCCCATCATACAACCAAATAAACTATAGAAATTGAAAAAAAAATTGAAAAGTTTTTTATTATAATGAGTTGTTCAATAAAAGTAAATCCAATAACAACTTTGAATGCCTGTTTCGAAGAAAATTAAAAAAATATAAATACCCTAAGTCTGCTACAGAGTACGAAAAAGTTGCGGCATAAATATTGGAGTTGATAAAAATATAGCAGTAGCAAAAACAAACGAAAATTAAACTTTTAAAACTTAAAAATAATTTACATGCGGGAGGTACTTTCATCAGGTGATTTCAGATAATCATATTTTTCTTTAAATAAAAGAACAAGAATTTCGTTTCTTTACGATATTTCCTTTTGGCATAGTAAAAATTTACATTTTCTTTAACATAAATTAACTTTTAACACATTAAACGCATTTTGATATAAAATATAACATTTTGCATATTTTTACTAATGTTTATATTTTTATTAATTTTTAAATGATAAATTTAGGCATTTTTATGCGTATTTTTTTTTTGTTGTAGCTGTTCTTGTTTAATCTGATTATTTCTGCAATGATATATAATATTTAAAATTTTTCTAAAAATATCCAATGTATAAAATTTATTTCTAAAAAGCAGTAAAACATTAGTTTATTTTATTACTGTTTATATTCTTGTTAATTAAAAATATAAATACAGGCACTTGTAAAAGTGATAAGTGATTTTTATCGTTGCTTAAATTAATTTTTGTGGTATTACAAATAAAAAAATAAAGTTAAAATTTTTTGTATGGGATTATTTTACAAATAAACACGCAAAGTTACGAATTTAAAAGAACAAATAATTTGTTTTCCTTTTATTCAAAAATACGGTCGATTAATTAATATGAAGATTTTATTTTCACTTATGGATTTTATTATTGTTTGGAGGAGTTAAAAAGAATTTTTTTTAAATGTTTAAACATTCTTTCGATTATTACTTATATTTAGTTTTAATAAAAATAACTTTATTAATGAAAAGGTCAAAATTTTTGTTTCATTCAAGTATCCTGAGTTTCAGTTAGAAATAAATTTAAAATTGGGAAATTGTAACCATAATAACCAGGAATTATTTTGTATTACTTTATATTTATCAAGTTATTTTAACTTAAGTTTGTTATTTAAATTATGAAGAAGTTAAAAATTAATAATTTATCGAGAATTAAATTTATTTTGAGGGCATAAATGTCCACATACATTTATTATGTGGACACTTCATTTTAAAATTAAACACTATAAAATCAGTAAACTATCAAAATTGAGAATAAATTTACTTTTCTAAAATAAAGATTTTTATTGACATCGCGTAGTCCCAATCACATCAAATGCAATCAGACATCACCTGCAAATGTCAGTCTTAAAGATATATAAAACAGATAAGTACCAAAGGCAGCAAGAGACTACGAAAGAAATCGAGAATAGATTCGGGGGTTGCAAAAAGAACTTCTCAAAATAGAAGGTAATTCACATGCATGAGGTTCTTTCAGCAAGTGAATGTCAGTTTTTATTACCCAAAGACGAAAAAGTTTGCTTCTCTCATCTTGTTTCCGTTTTAAATATTTCAATAAGGAACTTTAATTTTACTCAAAACATTCAACTCAAAAACTTCGTTTTTTTTTGTGTAATTATTAAAATGCGAAAGGAAAATATTATGTTTTGATTGTTTTTATTAATGACAACAATAAAATAATTAAAGAATATTTTTAATGTGCGTAATATGGAACATATTTTTCGGGCTAACTTACTTACACTGTTATTAAAATTTTAGCGTATCTTAACATGAAAATGGTAGTTACTACTCAACACCAAAGTGCTGTAGAATCAGTTATATCTCGTAGTGAAATGACAAAGTGAAAAAACCAAAAATATTCTTTTAGACCACTTGGTGTAAAGTTGCAGCCACTATTTTAGTTATTCAGTAAAACTAAAATTTATAATTACATTAAGAGTAAAGTTATTTTTAGGATACAATATCAAGTACGAATCATTAATTTAGATTGCATGTACACTGAGGTGACGAAAGTCATGGGATACCTCTTAATATCATGTCGGTCTTACTCTAGATCTACGAAGTTTAACAACTATACTTGGCATGGACTCAACACGTGCATGGAAGTTTCTTGCAGCCTTATTAGATATACAGCCATAACAGCGAAAGTGTTACGGGTGCAAGATTTTGTGCACAAACTGAGATCTTAATTATATCCCATAAATGTTCGATTTGATTCACGTAGAGTGATCCAGGGGGCCAGAGCATTCAATGAAATTGTCGAAAATGATCTTTAAAATATTCACGAACCATTAAAATTCGATGACATGGCGCAATGACATGAATAAAACACGCCATTGTTGTTTGGGTACATAAAATCTACTAATGTCAGCAAGTGGTCTCCAAATAGTTGAACTTAACCACTTCCAGTTAAAGTTTTGGTGACCATTTCTATTTAAAGATTGGCGCAATCGGACCATTAGAACCCAGTCCATACCATAAAAAAAACGGCGCACATTATTACGGAGCCACCACCAGATTGCACAGTGCTTTGTTGACAGCTTGAGCTCATGGCTTCGTGGGATCGGCTCCACACTCGGACTCTCCCATAAGCTATGACCGACTGAAAGCGTGATTACAGTTTTTCAGTCGTCTAGGATTCAACCAATATGGTTACGAGCACCAATATGGTAAGAGGAGCTGAACGTGATGTGGTGCTGCAACCCAGATAGCAAAATAAGGTTTATTTTCACTGAGCAAAAATTTTTTAATGTGAACCTAAAAAGGTTTGTTATGCGATTTACGTGTAAACCTTCTAACCTTAAAACGAGATCTGGGGCGATCTGCTTCATTCTACGCACATAACCCTAATCCAAAAACTTGGAAAACAACCTTCTACATAAAACCCTTAAAGGTTGACTTAGGGTTTTCAAGCGTGAAAATCCTTTAATAAAGCTAGTCTCAAGGGGAAAATAATCTTAAATCTAGGTAATTATAAGGTTTCCTTTCGCTCAGTCTTGAAAGTCTTGAACGCTCAGCTAAATTCCACCTTGTCATGAAATTTTAATGAACAATGCAGTTTGATACTATCTCTAGTGTGACTCAGATAAATCTTAATGATGGACCTAAGTGACCATTTCACCTAAGTGGGAATACTTTAAAAAAAGCTTTAAAAAATAATTTTTAACCCTTTTAGGATGAAAGGATTGAAACTGTAATATTTTTGCTTTATTGAAAAAAAAGGGTTTTTAGTACAAATGTTTTCGTGACAATAAAAAGAAAATCCCGACACAAGGTTGCCATAAGGTTACATGCTATCTGGGTAGACTTCTACTGCCATATCCCGCCGCGGCCAAATTTCACCGTTCTGTCCAAAAGGTCTATTTTACGCCCCTTGTTTATGCTTGGAGTTATTTCACGCAATATTACCTGTGTGCTCACACCCACAATTCTACGCGCACGTCAATGGTCTCGGTTATTAAATGTGGTAGCAATCACCCACTATGTTGTTCATGAGGGGAGTTGCCAGAAATTAGGTACTCTCGACACACTTTTGACACTTTAGAGTGTTAAATTCCTTCACAATTAATAGTCCCATGAGTCTTACTCCAACTACCATTCCACATTCAAAGTCTGTTAATTCTCGTCTTGCCGTCAAAATTACAGTTAACAAATGTTTAGAAATTGAAATATAATTATCCATATTTAAAATTAAAATCATAAATGCATATTTTAACGGTGTACTTTTGTTTATGCCACTGAATACAGCGTAGCAGCAAATGTCCAAGCAGCTAATTCTGGATTGCAAACTAACTTCTGGCGATGTTCTAAACAAACTAACCTTGTTTTTTTCGGATGTGAAAATAATTCTCGTTTTGCGTGAATGAGCGAGTGTTTGGTATAAACTTATTCCATTTTAAGTGTACAGATTTAAAGTATGAAAGATCGATTTGGAGTTAACCTGAAAAAAAAAAGTGTTTCTTCACGCAGTGTTTTTGGGATGTCCAGCATCAATTTCAAAGAAATATTACATCACAGTTTCTACATTGTATGAAATAAATAAACGAAGTTGTTAACTAAACTTATGTGCCATTAAATTATCATTCCTGTTTCGATAAAAATGCATAAAAAAATTTAATTTCATGCATAAGAATCTGCAGGAGACTCTAGTTTTTCACAACTAAAGTAAAATTCTGTCAGTTGCTTTTCTGCGTTTAGATGATAAGTATTTCCAAGCTTTGAAGCCATCCTGGACAATTCATTTGAACAAAAATTGAGAATGAATCATTTTTTCTCAAACAGAGATCTGAGCACCGGTATTGGACCGAAAGCTCAACTTATGGGCCTCAAACACTACTGCTTTCAAATTGTTGCTTATTCAGTATCTAATAAAAAACTGTCTTCTGTATTGTTTAGGAAAAGTACAATAAAACTGTACCTTTATCCGATTTTTTCCATCAGTAGTCATTTTAAGTTCCTTCAACTAAGTCAGGTTGAGAAACAAAGCTCTAAATACTACTCGGAGAACGTGTTGAGCAAAATAATAATATATTAAAATATCTTAAATAAAGGAATTTTAGAAATATTTATAGGTTAATTAGGAGGGGTGCAATGGACCCACAAAGTAAATTGATCAACTGGCCGGGAGAGTGCTTGAGAAACCATGTAGTAGCACGCTCACCGTGTATGCGAGGTGGAGCGGATAGCGTGATAGCAGCTGAGCGAGACGGCGCCGGTTCGAATCCCGGTATGGACAATTTTTAATTTTTGTTGTTGTTAATTTTACATTATAATATTTATTTAATGTGTTTTTCTATATTTGAGAAGGAACTATATATGGAAAATATTTTTTCAAAGTTCGGGAAAGTGAGAACAGAGCTTAAAAACAGGAAAAATCAATTAAAAATAATTTTTTCATACTATTTACAATACTTTCGATAGTTTGGCCTGCCTAGTATGTTCTTTGCATAGAAACAATCCTCTTCCTTCGCTAAGGAACGCATAATGGAATAAAAAATAACATAAAATAGGTATGTAGGGTCAATATTCAAGACCACGTAACTCGCTTTAATATTAAGTTAAAAATCTCAAACTCGGTACCAAAATAGGGTACCATGCCCCCAACCCCTGTACCAAGTAAAATATTTATAGGTTAATTAGGAGGTAAGCAATGGACCCCCAAAGTACATCGATCAACTGACCGTAAGAGTGCTTTTGAAGCCATGTAGTTGCACGCTCACCGTGTATGCGTGGTGGAGCGGATAGCGTGTTAGTAGCTGAGCGAGACGGCGCGGGTTCGAATCCCAGTGTAGACAATTTTTAATTTTTTTTTCTTTTGTTAATTTTACATTATAATATTTATTTAATGTGTTTTTCTATATTTGAGAAGGAACTATATATGGAAAATATTTTTTCTAAGTCCGGAAAAGTGAGAACAGAGCTTAAAAACAGGAAAAATCAATTAAAATTAATTTTTTCATATTCTTTACAATACTTTCGATAGTTTGGCTTACCTAGTATGTTCTCTGCATAGAAACAATCCTCTTCCTTCGTTAAAGAACGCATAATGGAATAAAAAATAAAATAAAATAGGTATGTAGGGTCAATATTCAAGACCACGTAACTCGCTTTAATATTAAGTTAAAAATCTCAAACTCGGTACCAAAATAGGGAGGGTACCATGCTCCCAACCCCTGTACTAAGTGAAATATTTATAGGTTAATTAGGAGGGGTGCAATGGACCCCCAAAGTAAATTGATCAACTGGCCGGGAGAGTGCTTGAGAAGCCATGTAGTAGCACGCTCACCGTGTATGCGTGGTGGAGCGGATAGCGTGATAGCAGCCGAGCGAGACGGCGCGTGTTCGAACCCCGGTGTGGACAATTTTTAAAATTTATTTTCTCTTTTGCTAATTTTACATTATATTATTTATTTAATGTGTTTTTCTATATTTGAGAAGGAACTATATATGGAAAATAATTTTTTTAAGTTCTGGAAAGTGAGAACAGAGCTTAAAAACAGGAAAAATCAATTAAAATTAATTTATTCATATTATTTACAATACTTTCGATAGTTTGGCCTGCCTAGTATGTTCTCTGCAAAGAAACAATCATCTTTCTTCGCTAAAGAACGCATAATGGAATAAAAAATAACATAAAATAAGTATGTACCGGTCAATTTTCAAGTCCACGTCACTCGCTTTAGTATTACGTTATAAATCTCAAACTCGGTACCAAAATAGGGTACCATGCCCCCAACCCTTGAACCAAAGGAAATATTTATAGGTTAATTAGGAGGTGTGCAATGGACCCCCAAAGTACATCGATCAACTGACGTAAGAGTGCTTTTGAAGCCATGTAGTTGCACGCTCACCGTGTATGCGTGGTGGAGCGGATAGCGTGATAGTAGCTGAGCGAGACGGCGCGGGTTCGAATCCCAATGTAGACAATTTTTAATTTTTTTTTCTTTTGTTAATTTTACATTATAATATTTATTTAATGTGTTTTTCTATATTTGAGAAGGAACTATATATGGAAAATATTTTTTCTAAGTTCGGAAAAGTGAGAACAGAGCTTAAAAACAGGAAAAATCAATTAAAATTAATTTTTTCATATTCTTTACAATACTTTCGATAGTTTGGCTTGCCTAGTATGTTCTCTGCATAGAAACAATCCTCTTCCTTCGTTAAAGAACGCATAATGGAATAAAAAATAAAATAAAATAGGAATGTAGGGTCAATATTCAAGACCACGTAACTCGCTTTAATATTAAGTTAAAAATCTCAAACTTGGTACCAAAATAGGGAGGGTACCATGCTCCCAACCCCTGTACTAAGTGAAATATTTATAGGTTAATTAGGAGGGGTGCAATGGACCCCCAAAGTAAATTGATCAACTGGCCGGGAGAGTGCTTGAGAAGCCATGTAGTAGCACGCTCACCGTGTATGCGTGGTGGAGCGGATAGCGTGATAGCAGCCGAGCGAGACGGCGCGTGTTCGAACCCCGGTGTGGACAATTTTTAAAATTTATTTTCTCTTTTGCTAATTTTACATTATATTATTTATTTAATGTGTTTTTCTATATTTGAGAAGGAACTATATATGGAAAATAATTTTTTTTAGTTCTGGAAAGTGAGAACAGAGCTTAAAAACAGGAAAAATCAATTAAAATTAATTTATTCATATTATTTACAATACTTTCGATAGTTTGGCCTGCCTAGTATGTTCTCTGCAAAGAAACAATCATCTTTCTTCGCTAAAGAACGCATAATGGAATAAAAAATAACATAAAATAAGTATGTACCGGTCAATTTTCAAGTCCACGTAACTCGCTTTAGTATTACGTTATAAATCTCAAACTCGGTACCAAAATAGGGTACCATGCCCCCAACCCTTGAACCAAAGGAAATATTTATAGGTTAATTAGGAGGTGTGCAATGGACCCCCAAAGTACATCGATCAACTGACCGTAAGAGTGCTTTTGAAGCCACGTAGTTGCACGCTCACCGTGTATGCGTGGTGGAGCGGATAGCGTGATAGTAGCTGAGCGAGACGGCGCGGGTTCGAATCCCAGTGTAGACAATTTTAAGTTTTTTTTTCTTTTGTTAATTTTACATTATAATATTTATTTAATGTGTTTTTCTATATTTGAGAAGGAACTATATATGGAAAATATTTTTTCTAAGTTCGGAAAAGTGACAACAGAGCTTAAAAACAGGAAAAATCAATTAAAATTAATTTTTTCATATTCTTTACAATACTTTCGATAGTTTGGCTTGCCTAGTATGTTCTCTGCATAGAAACAATCCTCTTCCTTCGTTAAAGAACGCATAATGGAATAAAAAATAAAATAAAATAGGTATGTAGGGATAATTTTTCAACACCACGTAACTCGCTTTAATAATAAGTTATAAATCTCAAACTCGGTACCAAAATAGGGTACCATGCCCCCAACCCTTGAACCAAAGGAAATATTTATAGGTTAATTAGGAGGTGTGCAATGGACCCCCAAAGTACATCGATCAACTGACGTAAGAGTGCTTTTGAAGCCATGTAGTTGCACGCTCACCGTGTATGCGTGGTGGAGCGGATAGCGTGATAGCAGGCGAGCGAGATGGCGCGGGTTCGAACTCCGGTGTGGAAAATTTTTAAAATTTATTTTTTCTTTTGTTAATTTTACATTATATTATTTATTTGATGTGTTTCTCTATATTTGAGAAGGAACTATATATGGCAAATACTATTTTTAAGTTCGGGAAAGTGAGAACAGAGCTTAAAAACAGGAAAAATCAATTAAAATAATTTATTCATATTAATTACAATACTTTTGATAGTTTGGCCTGCCTAGTATGTTCTCTGTATAGAAACAATCATCTTTCTTCGTTAAAGAACGCATAATAGAATAAAAAATAACATAAAATAAGTATGTACGGGTCAATTTTCAAGTCCACGTAACTAGCTTTAGTATTAAGTTATATGTCTCAAACTCGGTACCAAAACAGGGCACCATGCCCCCAATCCTTGTACATGAGGAAATTTTCATAGGTTAATTAGGAGGGGAGCAATGGGCCCCCAAATTACATCGATCAACTGACGTGAAGAGTGCTTTTGAAGCCTTGTAGTTGCACGCTCATCGTGTATGCGAGGTGGAGCGGATAGCGTGATAGCAGCTGAGCGAGACGGAGCCGGTTCGAATCCTGGTACGGACAATTTTTAAATTTTTTTTGTTGTTAATTTTACATTATATTATTTTTTAATGTGTTTTTGTATATTTGAGAATGAACTATATATGGAAAAAAAAAAATTTTAAGTTCGGGAAAGTGAGAACAGAGTTTAAAAACAGGAAAAATCAATTAAAATTAATTTATTCATATTATTTACAATACTTTCGATAGTTTGGCCTGCCTAGTATGTTCTCTGCTTAGAAACAATCATGTTTCTTCGTTAAAGAACGCATAATGGAATAAAAAATGACATAAAATAAGTATGTACGGGTCAATTTTCAAGTCCACGTAACCTGCTTTAGTATTAAGTTAATAGTCTCAAACTCGGTATCAAAATAGGGTACCATGCCCCCGATCCTTGTACCGGAGGAAATATTTATAGGTTAATTAGGAGGGGAGCAATGGGCCCCCAAAGTACATCGATCAACTGACCGTAAGAGTGCTTTTGAAGCCATGTAGTTGCACGCTCACCGTGTATGCGTGGTGGAGCGGATAGCGTGATAGTAGCTGAGCGAGACGGCGCGGGTTCGAATCTCAGTGTGGACAATTTTTAATTTTTTTTTCTTTTGTTAATTTTACATTATAATATTTATTTAATGTGTTTTTCTATATTTGAGAAGGAACTATATATGGAAAATATTTTTTCTAAGTTCGGAAAAGTGAGAACAGAGCTTAAAAACAGGAAAAATCAATTAAAATTAATTATATTTGAGAAGAAACTATATATGGAAAATAATTTTTTTAAGTTCGGGAAAGTGAGAACAGAGCTTAAAAACAGGAAAAATCAATTAAAATTAATTTATTCATATTATTTACAATACTTTCGATAGTTTGACCTGCCTAGTATGTTCTCTGCATAGAAACAATCCCCTTTCTTCGTTAAAGAACGCATAATGGAATAAAAAATAACAAAAAATAGGTATGTAGTTATAATTTTTCAACACCACGTAACTCGCTTTAATAATAAGTTATAAATCTCAAACTTGGTACCAAAATAGGGTACCATGCCCCCAACCCCTGTACCAAGTGAAATATTTATAGCTTATTTAGGAGGGGTGCAATGGACCCCCAAAGTAAATTGATAAAATGGCCTTGAGAGTGCTTGAGAAGCCATGTATTAGCACGCTCACCGTGTATGCGTGGTGGAGCGGATAGCGCGATAGCAGCCGAGCGAGACGGTGCGGGTTCGAACCCCGGTGTGGACAATTTTTAAAATTTATTTTTTCTTTTGTTAATTTTACATTATATTATTTTTTAATGCATTTTTCTATATTTGAGAAGGAACTATATGTGGAAAATAATTTTTTTAAGTTCGGGAAAGTGAGAACAGAGCTTAAAAACAGGAAAAATCAATTAAAAGTAATTTATTCATATTATTTACAATACTTTCGATAGTTTGGCCTGCATAGTATGTTCTCTGCATGGAAACAATCCTCTTTCCTCGTTAAAGAGCGCATAATGGAATAAAAAATAACATAAAATAGGTATGTACGGGTCAATATTCGAGACCACGTAACTCGCTTTAATGTTAAGTTATAAATCTCAAACTCGGTACCAAAATAGGTTACCATGTACCCAACCCCTGTACCAAATGAAATATTTATAGGTTAGTTAGGAGTGGAGCAGTGGACCCCCAAAGTAAATTGATCAACTGGCCGGAAGAGTGCTTGAGAAGCCATGTTGTAGCACGCTCACCGTGTATGCGAGGTGGAGCGGATAGCGTGATAGCAGCTGAGCGAGACGGCGCCGGTTCGAATCCCGGTATGGACAATTTTTAATATTTTTTTTTTTCTGTTAATTTTACATTATATTATTTATTTAATGTGTTTTTCTATATTTAGAAGGAACTATATATGGCTTATAATATTTTTATGTTCGGGAAAGTGAGAACAGAGCTTAAAAACAGGAAAAATCAGTTAAAATTAATTTATTCATATTATTTACAATACTTTTGGTAGTTTGGCCTGCCTAGTATGTTCTCTGCATAGAAACAATCATCTTTCTACGTTAAAGAACGCATAAAGGAATAAAAAATAACATAAAATAAGTATATTCGGGGCAATTTTCAAGTCCACGTAACCTGCTTTAGTATTAAGTTAATAGTCTCAAACTCGGTATCAAAATAGGGTACCATGCCCCCGATCCTTGTACCGGAGGAAATATTTATAGGTTAATTAGGAGGGGAGCAATGGGCCCCCAAAGTACATCGATCAACTGACCGTAAGAGTGCTTTTGAAGCCATGTAGTTGCACGCTCACCGTGTATGCGTGGTGGAGCGGATAGCGTGATAGTAGCTGAGCGAGACGGCGCGGGTTCGAATCCCAGTGTGGACAATTTTTAATTTTTTTTTCTTTTGTTAATTTTACATTATAATATTTATTTAATGTGTTTTTCTATATTTGAGAAGGAACTATATATGGAAAATATTTTTTCTAAGTTCGGAAAAGTGAGAACAGAGCTTAAAAACAGGAAAAATCAATTAAAATTAATTATATTTGAGAAGAAACTATATATGGAAAATAATTTTTTTAAGTTCGGGAAAGTGAGAACAGAGCTTAAAAACAGGAAAAATCAATTAAAATTAATTTATTCATATTATTTACAATACTTTCGATAGTTTGACCTGCCTAGTATGTTCTCTGCATAGAAACAATCCCCTTTCTTCGTTAAAGAACGCATAATGGAATAAAAAATAACAAAAAATAGGTATGTAGGGATAATTTTTCAACACCACGTAACTCGCTTTAATAATAAGTTATAAATCTCAAACTTGGTACCAAAATAGGGTACCATGCCCCCAACCCCTGTACCAAGTGAAATATTTATAGCTTATTTAGGAGGGGTGCAATGGACCCCCAAAGTAAATTGATAAAATGGCCTTGAGAGTGCTTGAGAAGCCATGTATTAGCACGCTCACCGTGTATGCGTGGTGGAGCGGATAGCGCGATAGCAGCCGAGCGAGACGGTGCGGGTTCGAACCCCGGTGTGGACAATTTTTAAAATTTATTTTTTCTTTTGTTAATTTTACATTATATTATTTTTTAATGCATTTTTCTATATTTGAGAAGGAACTATATGTGGAAAATAATTTTTTTAAGTTCGGGAAAGTGAGAACAGAGCTTAAAAACAGGAAAAATCAATTAAAAGTAATTTATTCATATTATTTACAATACTTTCGATAGTTTGGCCTGCATAGTATGTTCTCTGCATGGAAACAATCCTCTTTCTACGTTAAAGAACGCATAAAGGAATAAAAAATAACATAAAATAAGTATATTCGGGGCAATTTTCAAGTCCACGTAACTCGCTTTAGTATTAAGTTATAAGTTTAAAACTCGGTACCAAAATAGGGTAACATGCCCCCAATCCTTGTACTAGAGGAAATATTTATAGGTTAACTAGGATGGGTGCAATGGACCCCCAAAGTAAATTGATCAACTGGCCTTGAGAGTGCTTGAGAAGCCATGTAGTAGCACGCTCACCGTGTATGCGTGGTGGAGCTGATAGCGTGATAGCAGCCGAGCGAGACGGCGCGGGTTCGAACCGCGGTGTGGACAATTTTTAAAATTTATTTTTTCTTTTGTTAATTTTACATTATATTATTTTTTAATGCATTTTTCTATATTTGAGAAGGAACTATATATGGAAAATAATTCTTTTAAGTTCGGGAAAGTGAGAACAGAGCTTAAAAACAGGAAAAATCAATTAAAATTAATTTATTCATATTATTTACAATACTTTTGATAGTTTGGCCTGCCTAGTATGTTCTCTGTATAGAAACAATCATCTTTCTTCGTTAAAGAACGCATAATGGAATAAAAAATAACATAAAATAGGTATGTACGGGTCAATATTCAA
The DNA here is from genome assembly GCA_949128135.1 of Parasteatoda lunata. Classification (NCBI taxonomy): domain Eukaryota; kingdom Metazoa; phylum Arthropoda; class Arachnida; order Araneae; family Theridiidae; genus Parasteatoda; species Parasteatoda lunata. The sequence goes on along the minus strand of OX421976.1, from coordinate 72,977,289 downwards.
GACCAATTTAATTTTTTTAAGTTCGGGAAAGTGAGAACAGAGCTTAAAAACAGGAAAAATCAATTAAAATTAATTTATTCATATTATTTACAATACTTTCGATAGTTTGGCCTGCCTAGTATGTTCTCTGCATAGAACCAATCCTCTTTCCTCGTTAAAGAACGCATAATGGAATAAAAAATAACATAAAATAGGTATGTACGGGTCAATATTCGAGACCACGTAACTCGCTTTAATATTAAGTCATAAATCTCAAACTCGGTACCAAAATAGGGTACCATGAACTTAACCCCTGTACCAAATGAAATATTTATAGGTTATTTAGGAGGGGTGCAATGGACCTCCAAAGTAAATTGATCAACTGACCGTAAGAGTGCTTTTGAAGCCATGTAGTTGCACGCTCACCGTGTATGCGTGGTGGAGCGGATAGCATGATAGTAGCTGAGCGAGACGGCGCGGGTTTGAATCCCAGTGTGGACAATTTTTAATTTTTTTTCTTTTGTTAATTTTACATTATAATATTTATTTAATGTGTTTTTCTATATTTGAGAAGGAACTATATATGGAAAATATTTTTTCTAAGTTCGGGAAAGTGAGAAAAGAGCTTAAAAACAGGAAAAATCAATTAAAATTAATTATATTTGAGAAGAAACTATATATGGAAAATAATTTTTTTAAGTTCGGGAAAGTGAGAACAGAGCTTAAAAACAGGAAAAATCAATTAAAATTAATTTATTCATATTATTTACAATACTTTCGATAGTTTGACCTGCCTAGTATGTTCTCTGCATAGAAACAATCCCCTTTCTTCGTTAAAGAACGCATAATGGAATAAAAAATAACAAAAAATAGGTATGTAGGGATAATTTTTCTACACCACGTAACTCGCTTTAATGTTAAGTTATAAATCTCAAACTCGGTACCAAAATAGGTTACCATATACCCAACCCCTGTACCAAATGAAATATTTATAGGTTAATTAGGAGGGGAGCAGTGGACCCCCAAAGTAAATTGATCAACTGGCCGGAAGAGTGCTTGAGAAGCCATGTTGTAGCACGCTCACCGTGTATGCGAGGTGGAGCGGATAGCGTGATAGCAGCTGAGCGAGACGGCGCCGGTTCGAATCCCGGTATGGACAATTTTTAATATTTTTTTTTGTTAATTTTACATTATATTATTTATTTAATGTGTTTTTCTATATTGGAGAAGGAACTATATATGGAAAATAATTCTTTTAAGTTCGGGAAAGTGAGAACAGAGCTCAAAAACAGGAAAAATCAATTAAAATTAATTTATTCATATTATTTAGAATACTTTCGATAGTTTGGCCTGCCTAGTATGTTCTCTGTATAGAAACAATCATCTTTCTTCGTTAAAGAACGCATAATGGAATAAAAAATAACATAAAATAGGTATGTACGGGTCAATATTCCAGACCACGTTACTCGCTTTATTAATAAGGTATAAATTTCAAGCACGGTACCAAAACAGGGTACCATGCCCCCAACCCTTGTACCAAAGGAAATATTTTTAGGTTAATTAGGAGGGGAACAATGGACCCCCAAAGTACATCGATTAACTGACCGGAAGAGTGTTTTTTAAGTCTTGTAGTTGCACGCTCATCGTGTATGCGTGGTGAAGCGGATAGCGTGATAGCAACTGAGCAAGACGGCGCGAGTTCGAGTCCCGGTGTGGACAATTTTAATTTTTTTTCTTTTGTTTATTTTACATTATATGATTAATTTAATGTGTTTTTCTATATTTGAGAAGGAACTATATATGGAAAATAATTTATTTAAGTTCGGGAAAGTGAGAACAGAGCTTAAAAACAGGAAAAATCAATTAAAATTAATTTATTCATATTATTTACAATACTTTCGATAGTTTGGCCTGCCTAGTATGTTCTCTGCGTAGAAGCAATCCTCTTTCCTCGTTAAAGAACGCATAATGGAATAAAAAATAACATAAAATAGGTATGTGCGGGTCAATATTCGAGACCACGTAACTCGCTTTAATATTAAGTCATAAATCTCAAACTCGGTACCAAAATAGGGTACCATGTACTCAACCCCTGTACCAAATGAAATATTTATAGGTTATTTAGGAGGGGTGCAATGGACCTCCAAAGTAAATTGATCAACTGGCCGGGAGAGTGCTTGAGAAACCATGTAGTAGCACGCTCACCGTGTATGCGAGGTGGAGCGGATAGCGTGATAGCAGCGGAGCGAGACGGCGCCGGTTCGAATCCCGGTATGGACAATTTTTAATTTTTTGTTGTTGTTAATTTTACATTATATTATTTATTTAATGTGTTTTTCTATATTTAGAAGGAACTATATATGGCAAATAATATTTTTAAGTTCGGGAAAGTGAGAAAAGAGCTTAAATACAGGAGAAATCAATTAAAATTAATTTATTCATATTATTTACTATACTTTTGATAGTTTGGCCTGCCTAGTATGTTCTCTGCATAGAAACAATCATCTTCCTTCGTTAAAGAACGCATAATGGAATAAAAAATAACATAAAATAGGTATGTAGGGTCAATATTCAAGACCACGTAACTCGCTTTAATATTAAGTTAAAAATCTCAAACTCGGTACCAAAATAGGGTACCATGCCCCCAACCCCTGTACCAAGTGAAATATTTATAGCTTAATTAGGAGGGGTGCCATGGACCCCCAAAGTAAATTGATCAACTGGCCTTGAGAGTTCTTGAGAAGCTATGTAGTAGCACGCTCACCGTGTATGCGTGGTGGTGCGGATAGCGTGATAGCAGCCGAGCGAGACGGCGCAGGTTCGAACCCCGGTGCGGACAATTTTTAAAATTTATTTTTTCTTTTGTTAATTTTGCATTATATTATTTTTTAATGCATTTTTCTATATTTGAGAAGGAACTATATATAGAAAATAATTTTTTTAAGTTCAGGAAAGTGAGAACAGAGCTTAAAAACAGGAAAAATCAATTAAAATTAATTTATTCACATTATTTACAATACTTTCGATAGTTTGGCCTGCATAGTATGTTCTCTGCATAGAAACAATCCTCTTTCCTCGTTAAAGAACGCATAATGGAATAAAAAATAACATAAAATAGGTATGTACGGGTCAATATTCAAGACCGCGTAACTCGCTTTAATGTTAAGTTATAAATCTCAAACTCGCTACCAAAATAGGTTACTATGTACCCAACCCCTGTACCAAATGAAATATTTATAGGTTAATTAGGAGGGGAGCATTGGACCCCCAAAGTAAATTGATCAACTGGCCGGAAGAGTGCTTGAGAAGCCATGTAGTAGCACGCTCACCGTGTATGCGTGGTGGAGCTGATAGCGTGATAGCAGCCGAGTGAGACGGCGCGGGTTCGAACCCCGGTGTGGACAATTTTTAAAATTTATTTTTTCTTTTGTTAATTTTACATTATATTATTTTTTAATGCATTTTTCTATATTTGAGAAGGAACTATATATGGCTAATAATATTTTTAAGTTCGGGAAAGTGAGAACAGAGCTTTAAAACAGGAAAAATCAATTAAAATTATTTTATTCATATTATTTACAATACTTTTGATAGTTTGGCCTGCCTATTATGTTCTCTGCATAGAAACAATCCTCTTTCTTCGTTAAAGAACGCATAATGGAATAAAAAATAACAAAAAATAGGTATGTAGGGGTCATTTTTCAACACCACGTAACTCGCTTTAATATAATAATAACTCGCTTAAGTTATAAATCTCAAACCCGCTCTATATTTTAAAAAGATAAAAAACTTAAAATTGATAAATTAGTGATTTGAGAAAATAATGTTTGATATACTTATATTTAGATGTGATATACTTATTAAAAAATGGTGCCTTTTATAAAAAAAAAAAAAAAAAAAAAAAAAAAAAACGTGTTCATCGTTACAACTAAATAATTTAAAAATTGCTTTATTCATATAAAATATGCATTTTTAAAAACCTTTTGAATAATTAAAATAATAGCTTACTATATCTTCATCATTTGCTGTCTAGACAAAAAAATATATTATATAATTATTGCAGTTAATTTCTTTTTAAAAATAGCGCAATAATTTCCCTGATGAAGAAATTTTTTGTTGCACTTATAGAAATGTTTGATCTTTCCTGATTCGGAAGTGGTAATTTCAACAGCATTGTAGGTCAGCTGTATTTTCGAGTAATAAACGACTTATATGCTATAACTAGTGAGATAGTTCGGTTTGCTCCGGTCTTTCTTGAGCATCCACGACAAATGCAGGTTCAGATAATGTTTTTTTCCTCTTTGCAAATCTAGCCAAAGCAACTACAGCCAGTTTACATCATTTTCTAATCGAATTAAAAAAAAAAAGATTTTCCGTTATGTCCGTCGTGGTCACAAAATCCTCCAAGTTCCCATAACAAATTAATTAGTCAGGGGTACTGAATTGGAGATCGATCGTTCTTTGGTTCTGATAAAATTTACGATCTGTGGATGAAGAAGTGGTTCCTCCTGATTAAACTGGCTGTGACGTATGAGTGTGACTGAAATCGCATTCTTGGCTATAGATAGACCCATTGAAAAACAACAAAGGGGCCACTCAGCCTTAAATTTACTTGGTTTTCATAGCAGGCTTGCTGGTATTGGCAAATGGCATTAAAAATAAAAACAAGAACAAATATCTCTTCCTCATTAAAATTTAGGAATTTTCTAAATTAAAAAAGTCAAACAGATTGCTCTTAATTAGAAAATAACTTCTTTAGTAAATAATTGTCAAATTTAAATTAAAGTATTTTTTTACTTTTCCTTCCTGTCAAATTAAATTCACTTCTTTCTTTTATTCAAATCGCTTGAAGACGCACTTGAAATTAATACTTCGTTTTTTTCAGTTAATCGAAAAGTATGTTAATAAGTATTATAAAAATCTAAATTGCTATTCCTAATATAGCCGTCATTATAAATATGATACATTATTGTGTAACAGTTTTTTTGCGTTTTTAAGATCTGAAACTGAAACATTCAAAAATAGCATAAGATGAAGTTTTAAACCACTAGAAATTTTTTTCCATCACGTAGTTCACATACAATCTCTATGTACGAAATCTTTATTGACATCTGAACCATTTTTCCTACCTCAACCTCTTAAATACAGCTCTAAACTACCGTATGAAGAAACAAAAATGTGAGCCGGATAAAAGAAATAAATAAATAAAAACAAAGGAATCAAAGTTGTGTAAAAGTATTGCACAAAATAAAATTGTGTCAGTATTGAACCCTAACTTGTGTTTCCTTTCTTTTCACCAACGATTATTTTTTCATAGTAACTATTTTTTTCAAGTATTCATCAATTATTTTTTCATTTAAAGAAATTTCATACTTATTCTGTTCAAATTATACATAATTACTTCTATTCTTTTAAAACTAATCTGTATTTGATTTTTGCATTCTTTTTTAAGAAAAGTATAAGCAATATAAATGTAGTGGAGGATCATTTAATATAAGGTATAAAATATATCACACTACTATGAAATACTTGAAGGTTATATTTTCCTGAGTTTATCACATCGCATGCTCATTCACATTCTCAGCGCACAGAATCTTTATCAATATCTGAACAAAATTTCACCAAATGTCAGAGACAATAAAATTTTATTAAACTTTAGGGGGATAATAACGTCGAATAAGTCATGCTACTTTTGAAACATGTTATGGATTTCTAGTTAACAGATATAAAATAAATTCAAATTTTATTTAATTATGTAAGTTAAGTAGGATCACATTGTCCTAACCTATAAGAAGTCATTTAGATTGTTCCCATCAAGTGAACTCTCGGGCTAGTTATCAAAAATCTAAAAATGAGCGCCCAAATACTATATGTGAAATTTAGCTTTTCTAAAATGACGTCAGTAACGTTCCCTTTCATTAATCTTTAAGAGTGTCCGTTATGTTGTTCGAAGCATGCAAACTATGCAGCTTCTTGAAAGACATGTCCAAGCAACACATGCAAAACTTAGATTTTATAAAACAGCGAAAGTACAATTAGAATTTAGCTAACTTTAAATGTGTTAAACAGGGGTTAAACAGGGGAAGAATCAAAACTGTCCGGCAGGAGATTCGAAACTTCAAAACTGTCTGGTAGTGGGTTAGGAGCTTTGAAATTGCCCGATTACATCAGTGCTCAAATTACATATAACAAATTCATATTTCACAAATTCATATTTCATCATCATCATCTTATTTTGTAAAAATATTACTGTCTTATTTCATAAACTTTTAAGGGTGCCCAGTTTTTAGCATGCAAACGGTTTGGCTGCTTGGGAAACATCTTAAAATATTTCCTCAAATTAAATATATAAAAATTCAGCTTTTATAAAATTAAGTAAGTGGTGTCCTATTGACATAACTTTTATTTGTGTCCGGCATGTGGTTTACAGCAGGAGAACTATATATTTATATATATATATATATATATATATATATATATATATATATATATATATATATATATATATATATATATATATATATATATATATATATATATATATATATATATATATATAAGCAACTAAAGGTTTTTAGTCCAATATTCCATTGTTCAGATAGTGCAACAATGATATTTTTTCAATGATACAACTTTTTAATTTTAAACAATGATATGAAATTTTGAACAAAGTAATTATTGTAACAATCAAATTGTTGAAATTGCTATATTCTAAAAAAAGTGTCATTCTTGATTGAACTGCTTTTAAAGGAGGTTTGATTAAGTGCTTGAAATATTTCAAAATGCCTTTTGGTGTAAAAAAGTGGATAAGAAAGCAAATGTAAGTCAACTTATTACATTCTTAAATCATTTGTTTGGGTATTGATTTAATTACGTTCTCATATTATACAAATAGTGTCAAAAAAATTTCTGAATAATCTAGTATATAATATTAGCTATTGTGTTTAGGATATTGTGTTACTTTTATTTTTCAGTTGAAATCCTAATAATTGAATATGAGATAATTCAATTCATGAGTGCCTTTGAAAAAAAAAATTCTAACAAGTGCTTAATTAGTTCTCATGAAATAATGAATTTAATAAATGTAACCACGTTTATAATTTTTTTCAGTTTCTTCCCGAATTGGGATCTATGAAATTTGATGTAAAAATACTACATATTTATTATCGGAGCTTATGCTGCTGTTTTTTATTTAAATGGTTTAAAAATTTTTTTTTAATAAAATACTACTGAACCTTCGTCAATTAAGTGATGTAATTTTTAATGGGCCTCAGAGCTTTTAGAGTTTGCCCTGATATCCGAATATAGAGTTTTATATTTAGTGGTATTAGAAAATTAGAGAGCATTGGATTTTGTACCACAATCTGAAAAGGGAACATTACAGGTTATAGAGATTTAGTTATAGTTCCAGTATCATAGTATAGGGAACTTTTAGTGCCAGTAATAAGAATATAAAGCTCTTGATTTAGTGGCAATATCATAGTATAGGGCAGTGAATATGATGCCAATAATCACTGCATAGAGCATTTAATTTACTTCATTTTTATTTTTTCAAAATACACCACAGAAGAAATGAATTTACACTGGTGTATACAATAAGAGAAAATGAAAAATCATTTCAGCAGTAAAAAATTTAGACATTATATTTTTAAAAACTGTAAAACATTTAATAAAAATAATTTTTAACGTGCGTGATAAAAAATAAATGAATGAAATTTTCTTTGGTATAATATTTTAATATATTTGAAATCAACTATTATAATTCTCTTTAGATCAAGAAATAATTGGAGACTTTTTTTTGAATTCTTAACTTAAATAGCCAATATTTCCATACCAAAATATCGTTCTCTTATCTCGGAAGTATATATATAAAAGTCGAAAAAAATAAACCAGTAAATAACTTTTAATCTCAATGTTAGTATTTGATGTACAAATATTAAAAAGGATAATTTAAGTTATGAAATAAAGTAAGAAAGGAAAATTTTTTCTCTGAATAAGCATACCATTTTTAGATGAGTCTCCATTTTAGATCCTCAACCTATTAGGGGGTTGCCGCAATATGTGGAAAATGGGGTTGCTGGCTGGCAGGAGAGCAGTCAAAAATTAATTTTTTACAAAAATTAATTAGAAATGCTTTAAAAAAATTTAAAAAAATGCTCTAAAAATGTTTTAAAGTCTTAAGTTGCGTCATTTTTCTTTAAACTCGGCTCACAGGTTAATTATTTTTTAATGATTTTTATGTACTTAATGCATAATATTTATTTAAAATTATAAAATGCGGAATCACACATTTATTGGGATAAATAGATGGTATAAGTTCATTTTATATCATTTTTAATTTCCCTTTTAGAGTCAACGTCAAAAGATCTGGCGTCAAAAAGTATGACTATTTGTTGGATGAGGATGGAGTTGTTGAGAAAAAGAAGGGAAAACCCTTCAATCACAAATCGTATTTTAAAGATGTTGTTTTGGACAACTATGATGTGATTAAGCCATTCGTGGGAAGAATTGGCTCAGAATACTTAGATCTCAATTTGGCTCAGGTAATTTAGTAATGCTTATTAATGCTACATTTGTGTTTATTTTACTTCAAAATTAATTTCATTTCTCGATACTGTTTTATGAATTTATACAAATGACTTTTTTGTTCCACTTTTATGTATGCATGTTACCCAGGTAGAGAAGAGTTTACCGAATTAATTTGCAGCAGATCTTAATCAAAATTCTAAATAATTCTAAAACAGTCAATCAGAGATCATTATTATTGTAAAAATTAGAAATTATTGTAAAAGGCGTAATGTAAAATTAGCAGATATAAGATTGATAAAAATTATACACAAAGAGATCAATTTTTTTAATTACAATATTTTGTGTACTTTTAAATGAAAGGGGAAGTTAATAATTGAAACTTTAAAAATGGAATTTACTCTCTACACAGTCTATAAATAAAAAGCTATAAATATCGTTATTAAGAATTTATTTTTTTAATTTCCATTTTGCCTTTTACATTTATTATTTCTCAAAATTCCTGTTAAAAAAAAAGAGAAAAATTTGGAATCCTTTAAAGATCAAAAATTTTAAGAGATCTTATCTTCTGAAATACAGTTACGAATTAAGTAAACTCATTCTTTATGTGCAGCTAGAGTATTCTGATTTCGATTATATCACTTACAATTAAAGTAAAAAACTCAATTTACCTTTATTTTTTTTAAACTTGCGTGGCATTCAATAACGACATTAAGAGAGTAAAGTGCATTTCAGCGCCAAATTTGGGTGGGTGTTACACCACAAATTTTTCAGTTTACTTATTAGACTAAGTGTTGCTCAAAATTTAATTTCTTCATTGTTTTTTATTTTTAGTTTTTTATCCTTAAATACTAGTCTTTTAATGAAAGCAAAATTTTCCTTATATGCTTAATATCTTATTATTTACTTTCTATTGTCTTTTTACAGCCAGAAAATCTTGATGCGTTCGATGTTCCCAATACATGTTTGGGTGATCCTAATGATACTGGTAGTTCTGAGATCCAAAATGATCCAAATGACTGTCAGAATTAAATTGCCCATACGTTGAACATCAATGCCCTCGAAAAATATTCAGCTGGCATATGCAGAATGTGACGTAAAAATTGTGTGTCACATGAGCCTCTAAGGAGGTGGACTCTGTTTAAGAAGTTGAAAAAACTGTTCAAAGAATTTGAAAGAATGTTGACGATTGTTTGATATGAGCCCCTAAAAGGGTGGACTCTCTTTTTGAGCCCCTATATGGCTGGACTCTGTTTTAAAAGTAAGAAAACTGTTTAAAATTTTGAAAGACTGATGACGATTGTGCGATATAAACCATTGAAAAGTTGGACTCTACTTTTGAGCCTGCAAGCTTTTCCGATATTTTCGTAAAATCCTACGTATTTAAAAGATTCATGACTATTGCGTGATATGAGCCCCGAAAAGAGTGGACTCTTTTTTTTTTGAGCCTCTAAAAGTTTGGACTCTATTTAAGAAGATAGTAAACTGTTTAAAGGTTTTGAAAGACTGATGACGATTGTGTGATATGAGGTCTTATCAAAGGTGGACTCTTGTTTGAACCCCTAAAAAGGTGGACTCATTTTTAAGCCCCTAAAAGAATGGACTCTGTTTTATAACGACATTTTTGTAAAAAAAAATTATCTATACTTGTAAGTTTGATAAGTTACAGCTTTATGTACTAGCTATGTTACAGCTTTATACGAAAATTAAAAAAAAATAATAATAAAAAAATAAAAAAAACCAAAAATATTGTTTTATTATTGATATTCTTCCTGTAATGCACATGACATTATTGCACATCACTGTAAATGATTTAACTTGATAAAATTAGATGATATCATAATGTAAACAAATTGTTCTCTTAGTTTGAAATTTTAAATTTTGTAAAACTGTTTATTATTCCACTCAAATTAGATTTTATCTTCGGAAAATTCAATACGCAAAATTTTTTTAATAGAAAACTTTATTGTGTTTTTGTAAATAAAACCTTATAAATCTACACTCTTTTGTTCACTTTCCAATTATTTGAGGGAATGGGACGATTTTTAAGAATGAATTGAATTTTGTAAACTGATGTTAGTGAGGCGTGCTTTTTCATATATTTTTGTATGCCGAATTGAATAAGACGCCATGCTGTAAAAAAAAAATATTTGCAATTGCATTTATACATAAATGTTACTTCTTTAGACGCGTACTGATATACAAAGTGTATTTTCCGATGCATTTTATGCGTCTAAATTGATTGATATAGTTCGTGCATAATCAGACTAAGTTATATGAATTTTATGTATATCACGTTTATGTACTTGCAATTATTTTTGCAACTTATTTTGTTACAAACACTTTACCGTTTCTTTAGTATTTTTTCTAGTCTAAATGAAAAAGACCAAACACGAATCGAAAAGACTTATATTTTTTAACTTTAAGTTGATTTTTTTACAGTAAAAGTAACATATTTGATTGGTACTTCTTATTAAGAATACCCTTATAATTTCAAAATTATTGGTCCTATTAACTCGAATTTTATCTTATACAAATCAGTATAAAATTTTAATAGACAAAATTGCACCTTACATGCCTTGATAGCGTCTAAATAGAAAAGTAAAAAGTGTACTAAAACTTGTTAAAAGTAACTTTTTTATATGTAAATACGAGTGCAGTTTTTAATTTTTTTTCTTTTATTGACTTATATATAGTCTTATTAGTTTCAAAGTAAAACAAAAAATAGGATATAATGTCTCATTTGATGAAATAGATGTGTAAATAGTTGCAGTTGCGAATTTGTACTTTTTTTCATAAAACTTTTGTAACATCCAGGCTATTGCTCCGAATGTCTCTAGATCTGTCTCATTTATTTCAGCGTGTAATCGGAAACAAAGCCTCATTTTTCTTTCATAATAGATTAATTTCTACTCATCAAAACACTCCTGATAAAAAATCTTAATATTTCTAATGATTTTGAAGTTATATTCAATAAAAATACACATTAAATCTGGAGTTGAGCCATTTTGGAAGTGTGGATTGGTTGTAATACAACTCTCAGAAAGTGATCAGAATTTTTTTTTACAAAAACAAATGAATATAATATATAAAAACTCTAATTATACCGCTATTTACAATCTTTTTTTTCAAAGAATTTTGTCCAAAAACTGTAGTTTTTAAATTAAAACCTATCTTAAAGAACAAGGAAAAAATAAAATAATATTCTTTGTTACTTTAGATAATGAGTTTTTTCTTGCTAAAACTGACTTTTTTATACACTTTTTTATGCATATAAAAATAACATGACAAAAAGCAGTTTCTCATTTTAAATGTTTTACAAGTTGAATGTCGGTTTCCTTTTTGGAAGCAATATTCGATTGAAAAGAAAATTATCGTCTAGAAACATACAAGTATTTTTTTCATTGCCTGTAATTGCAACTCTTTTAAAAACAAATAAACTAAAGCAAAATGCTTCATTTTTTAAAAGTAAGATGTTTCCTAGAAAAAATTAGAACACAGTATAAATTTATTCATTTGTTTTAATTACTTTGAATAAAAAAAATATTGCTTTTTTTAAACATATATTTGTGTCTAATTTTTTGATATCTATTTTCTTGCAGACATTTCCTAATTTAAAGTTTTAACAGGATACACTAGTTTTTTTTTCCTATTTCGAAAGGAATCATATTCCTAGTAGGTTATTAAATATTAAATTATTCTAGCTGTTAGTGTGCTCAGCTTCTAAGCAGATGCTATAGGCTTTATTTTTAGTGAAGACTATATAACCACTCTTACACTCTATTTTTTTTGTTGTGTTTCGTAATCAGTTTTAATCGATATTTTTCAATAGGTCTACTTTTGACAAAAGTTGTACTTTCAAGCAAAGGAAGATAGTTGTGCTCACAATTTAACGTAGGGCTCACTCAGAGTACAATATAAAAAAATGGTGAGTCATAAACAAAGGTCAAGGCGCGAAACTCGAGTACTATAATTATTTACGACCCACAGGATTTAACAACGCATTGTAAAATGAAGATATTCAAATGTTCTTCATTTTTAAGAAACCGTTTTATTGGACTGGGACATGCTAAAAGGAAACAATTTGACATAGTAGAAGAAAAAAAAAAAAACAGTATTTTCACATGTTTGAAGACAAGATTTTGTCAAAAACGCAATGAAGATATAAATAAATAAATGAAGATATAAATGAAAATTTAGTATTAAATGAAAATTTATTTATTGAAAAACAGTACTTTTTTATTAATTTACTAAAAGTAGTTATTTAACAAATGCTTTTATACGCGACACAGGCTAGTAGCTGCGTGAATATATAAGTGCTGACATTTATTATTATTTTAAATAAAAAATTAAACATATAATTGCATGAAGTAATTTAATGTATGTTGTTTTGGATGCATCTATCTTAGAACAACTTTACACCCACTTTAGATTCCGTCATGAGATCTCGCTTAATTCTCTTTTTTTATAACTTCTTGCCATCTAACTTAATATGCATTTAAGTGCAACTGATTTAAGTATAAAATTAAAATGTCTTAATTGGAAAAAATGTGTTTTTTATTGTAAACTTACTGAAAACACTTATTTAACAAATACTTTTAAACGAGACACAAATTAGCAGTTGCGTGACTAAATACGTATCGATAATTATTATTATGAATGAAAAGTCAAATACAAAATTGCATGAAGTAATTTAATGTATGTTGTTTTGGATGCATCTATCTTAGAACAACTTTACACCCACTTTAGATTCCGTCATGAGAACTCGCTTAATTCTCTTACGTAATTTACGACTCATTCCTTCTACCTCAATTTATAATTCCGAAATGTGGCGCTGCAATTTCTACAATAATTCTGATATAATCATAATTGTCTACTTTTCGTTTGGTTAAACGTTTTTCAATGTTAGTAAAATAATGAATATCGCCATTAAATACATTAAATTATTAAATTAAACTGTAGGTTTGAATAATATGTGTGTACTAAAACAAATTAAATTCATATAATTACTTCTGATGGTTACACTAAACTACATTTTTATCAGAACCCCAAAGTATACCGAATTTCGCACGAAACTATTTCAAATCCTAAGATAAACTAAATCGATAAAATAAGTAAACTAAAAATATCCCTAAACTTGAACAAAATGTCACTAAAGAGTTTATTTTTTCGCAGTTCATGTAACATGAATTAATTTAGCTAATTTTGAAAGCAATGTTAAATTTACATTTTTATGAATATATATTTTTATAGATTAAACTACGATACAGTCGATGGTTTTACATCAAGTGCATCGTATTTTAATCTATTCTATTCAAAATATTTCGAAAAATAAGTCAATTATGTTATATTATAAATAGGTAGATTTAAACTTTTTTTTACTAAAAAGTTGATTTTTCACATTATTCAAAACCGTAATAAGAATTAATTTATTAAATCTTTAATTTAAAATAATGTATGTTGGTACGTTCTTACAAGTAAAAGCATATATGCTCCAAAAATATTTAGTAATTTCATATTTGTATTAAAATAAAGAATTTTGAAAAATTTAACCGAACAGACAACACGTAACTAAATTCTTCTTTTATCAGTTCGGCCTTTCTCAGCTACCGAATAAAATAATATTCTTCCCTAACTATTTGATTTAGTTATTCTATGTTCTATAACTGTTTCCGTGAAGTGATTTTTGATGTCAGCTACGTTCTTAATTTCATACATTCGTCCTTCCTTTATCCAATTTCATGAAAGAATTATTAATATTTATGCCCTCAAGTGTTTTGTCACTTGTGTACTTGAGTGAGTTACTCCTCGCAGGACAGAGTAAACTAATAAAAAGAAGCATACTTCATGATCGGGATGTACTTCAGGATGTCAAGTTAACCTTTTATGAGCTGTTTGGTGTTTAATACAATTTATTAAGGTAATGTGTGGATATCATACTTGTCTGGGGATGTGTGAAAACATGATTTGCGACAATAAGTTATTAAAAAATTTTTTTGTGTCATAATATAAGTTCAGTAAAAAATTTGAGTGCTTCCACTCTGTTAGAATTTTTTTGGAAAAATGGTTAAGAAACTTTTTTTTTCTTTTTTATTGTATCATATTCAAACAAAATAGTCAAATAACCATAAACTAAATGGTATGGAATCTGTAAAATACGAGAAAAACCGTTTATAGACTGTTTTTATCTAACGCGGTTAAATAACCAGAATTTTATCGCACCAAACAGACCAGCCTAATGGAGCTACTTTGTTCCTTGCAGCTGGGGACATGTTATAGTGAAGAGTGATAATCTTCTAATCCTATTTCCGATAGAATGAGGTTTCGAGTCCCAGCTTTGACCACACAATGTTTCCTACATTATCTTTAACACATGAAGAGTTTCCATAGTCCCGTGTCCCCGATTTGTGACCCTGTTCTATTGGATTGCTATATTTTCAATCACACTTAGCAGCAGCATAAAACTGCTTACTTAAAAATATCTAGTATTTTCCATCTCTTACGATAACTGAAACAACAAGAAAAACTAATTAAACATCATTCTGTGGTTCAATTGATAAACCACAACTCAACAGCAACCTAACTCTAATTCTCATTACCAGAAAAAAAAAAGACTAGTGTCTATGTCCAGCTAAATTTCTTTTTTACGGTTTCGAAATCAATCATGTTTTAAATGGTTAAGAAACCGTACAGCTTTGTATTCATGCTTTTTTTTTAACCATACAGGTAGAAAACGGTTTCAAAACCGCAAATGTACAAAAAAATGGCTAATTGGATGAATTGACTGCTGCGGGTTATTTTACCGTAATTTTAGAATGCAAATTTTAACAGCGTTCAAAAATTATATTTTTGAGTTAAATACAATCTTGCCTCTTTTAAAACTTAAAAATAAGCCGAACAAATTGAAAAAGGCTCCAGTATTGTCTATTTGTTTTTAAATTCTTTAGGTTTATTACAATTAGTCTGTCTGATTTATACTAAATTAAAAATTTGAGAAGAATTACTCTACTACCTTAATTTGAATTTTATTTAAGATCACGTTTTAAAATCGCACATAATAAAATTTTTATTAAGCCCTGTACGCTGTTTTGGTGTCATATTAGTACACCTTCATCACTAGGACCAATTTTAGGTATGGTAAAGCACAAATCATGTTATTCAAGAGAGGTTACGACACGCTAAAAAGATATATACAGTTAAATGTAATGACATTAAATTTGCAATAAAGTAAAAAAAAAAAAAAAACGAATGAGTTCTAAATATTTTAAAACATATCATTCATCATATTAAACGCATTTTGATATAGAATACAATAATCTGTATACATTTTCCTTACTATTTATATTCTTATTATTTCTTAAATGATAAATTTAGGCATTTTTATATCTATTTCTTTATTTTTGTTGCTGTTCTTGTTTAATCTGATTATTTCTGCAATGTTATGTAATAATTAAAATTTCTCTTAAACTATTTAACATATAAAATGCTTTTTTATTTGTCATCTCTGGAACACTATTAAATATTTGCTTATTTTAATTTGTTAAAATTATTGATTTAAATTTGTTTCTATTCAATTTTAAATCTGTTTCTATTCAAAACAAACTTTTTTAACAAATATTTTATTCAAAAATAAGCAGATTAATTAATAGATGGATTTTATTATTTTTGATTAAGAAGTTTATTATCTTTTGGGAGAGTTGAAAGTAAATATTTTGTAAGTTTTTTTCACAGAATATTTACTTATACATCTTTATACTGTCATAACTGTTAATACGTTTCTTTGGCAGAATGTTTTTTTTTTTAAATTAAGAAGTGAGAAACTTTAATTTTTTGAAAAGTTCAATAATTTTTGTACAAAATCTATCATAACTTAAACTGTATTTGTTAAAGTTAAAACTTACAACTGATATAATCTCAAATATACCCAAAATATTTCAAAGCGATATCATATTAAGTAATTTTTAGAAAAGGTACTACGAAATAGGTCAGTTTTAGCATTATTGAAATATGCCCTACAAACTCCTGTTCGTTTAAATATTCTTTTGATTATTACTTATACTTAGCTTTATTTGTTGATTCTCATATAACTTTAATAATAAAAAAGTAAAACTTTTTTCATTATTCAAGTATCCTGTGTTTCAGTTAGAAAAAAATTTAAAATACGGAAATCGTAACCATAGCAGCAAGAAATTATTTTGCATTATTTTATATTTATCAATTTATTTCAATGTCAGTTTGTTATTTTATGTATTAAGAAGTTAAATATAATTATTTTATGTAGAATTACATTAATTTTGTGAGCATAAATGTTTCTAAGTCAAAAAATAACTCATCATTTTAAATTGAAAGCTATAAAATCAATAAAATATCAAAATTGAGAATAAAATTTATTTCTCTAAAATATAGGTTTTTGTTGACATCGCGTAGTCATAATCAAAGCTAACGCAATCAGACATCACTGGAAAATGTCACTTTTAAAGATATATAAAACAGATAAGTTCCAAAGGCTACTACAGCCCCGAAATAAATCGAGAATAGATACAGGAGTTGTAAAAAGAACTTCTCAAAATAGTAGGTAATTCACATGCATGAGGTTCTTTCAGCAAGTAAGTCAGTAAATGCTTTTTTACTACACAAAGACGAAAAAGTTAGCCTCTTTTATTTTGTTTCCGTTTTAAATATTTTAATAAGGAACTTTGATTTGAATCAAAACATTCAACACAAAAAAAAATCCATTTTTTTGTGTTAATATTAAAATGCAAAAGGAAAATGCTTGCAGTTTGTTTGGTTTCATCACTGACTACAATAAAATAATTAAGGAAGATGTTGATGCAAAATTTTTTGCGCCAACTTACATACTATATTATAAAAATTTTAGCGTATCTTAACATAAAAATGGTGGAAAACCAAAAGTGGAACACCAAAATATTCTTTTAGACCACTTGGTGTAAAATTTCCGCCACTATTTTAGTTATTCAGTAACATTAAATTTGCAATTGCAGTAAAATAATATTCACCCAAGTGACAGTGAAGTTATTGTTAGGATACGCATGAATCCTTACTTTAGTACGAATAATTTAGATTGCATATACACTGAAAGGACAAAATTCATGGGATACCTCTGAATACCATGTCTTAATATCATATATTTTGCAGAGATATTTTAGCCATGCAGCCTGATTAGATATACATTAATAGCGAAAGATTTAGGATGTAGGATTTTGTGCATAAACTGACTTTTCAATTATATACCATAAATGTTCATTTTGATTCATTTCGGGTGATTTAGGGGGCCAAATCATCCAATGGAATTCTCAGAAATTACTTTTAAATCAGTCGCTTACAAATAAGGCCCAGTGACATGGCGCATTGTCATCCATGAAATGTCATTGTTGGTTGAGTACCAGAGGTTCACGAATGGCAGTAAGTGGTCTCCAAGTAGCTGAACTTAACCATTTATAGTCAACGAATGGAGCAATCGAACCATAACAACTCAGTCCATGCCATGAAAAGCAACCCACACCGGTATAGAGCAATCGCAGCTTCTCCATTTTCTTTATGTGATCTGGGCCACACTCGGATTATTCCATAAGTTGTGACCGACACAAAACGTGATTCCAGTTTTCCAGTTGTCTACGATTCAACCAATTTGGTCACGATCACAGAAGAGGTGCTGGACATGATGTGGTGCTGCTAGTAACGGCATTTGAATGGGTCTTACGTGCCATATACTATTGCTACCAAATTTTGCAACTCTGTCTAAAAGGACACGTCCATTTTACATCCCGCATTGCTTGGAAAAGTTTTGTAAAAATATAGCAAAATGTTTACAGGAGATTCTAGTTTTTCAAAAACCAAAATGAGTAAAAGTCTGCGAGTTGCTTTTCTGCGTTTAGATAATAAAATTTTTCCAGCTCTGAAGTCGTCTGAGACAATTCATTTCAATAAAAATTGAGAATGAATCATTGTTTCTCAACCAGCGAGCTGCGCTCCGGTACTGGTCCGAAAGCTCTACTTATGGGCTCTCGAACACTATTGCTTTCAATTTTTTGTTTATTCAGTATCGAATAAAAACCGTTTCCCTTATTGTTTTGGAAAAGTGAAAAGAAACAGTACTTTAATCTGATTTTTCCCCTTAGTAGCTACTTCCACTTTCTTCAAGTAAGTCTGGTTGAGAAACAATGCTCTAAATCCCCATCGGAGTATGTGTAAAACGAAATAACAATATATTAAAATATCTGAAAGAAAGGGATTTTGGAGAAAAGCATATGGGAAAAATTTACGCATTTATATGTGTTTGATCAGGAAGTTATGTATTTTAACAGAATTTTTTTTCCCTAGCATCGTTTTGTATTTATATTCTCTGCATTTCTCTCTGGCTATAAAATATTAAATGCAGGTAGCTTTCCGCGCTAATACTAATTTTTTATTCTTGTTTCCATAGAATTACATTAAAATTTTCCGGGAATCATTTTTTAGAAGTTTCATACATAGATAAATAAAAACGACAAATTTTGAAGAAACACAAAAAAATATTCATAAGATACAACTGATAATTTCTGAAATTCTCTTAACCCATCCAAATTTTTGGGACATATATGTTCCATTAAGTTCCAAGTAGATTGTTTGGCCAAAGAGATCTCATTTTAATATCCGATTTGCACATTACAGTCTTTTGAATTTCTCTAATTCTATTTTGAATGTTGTCTGCTCTTGTAAAACTGTCATGGTGGTATCATTCTCGGAAGAAATCTCGTGCTTGTAATGCATAGTTCGTGAAAAAAATTACTAAAATGGACCTATAAATATGTAAGTTTTATAATATAAATATTGAAATCCAAATCCAAAATCGTAATCTGCCAAAAGTCCAAATCCGTCGGAAAAAAAGGTATGTTTATTAAGAGTAAATACGTTGCTGTGTGTGACTTCCTAACTTAAAATATCGTTTGCATCAATTAATTAGCACATTTTTGGTCACCCCCTTCAAACCATTATGATTGAGTACTTGTTCGTAAGGATCAGATCATTAAGCTGATTATTTTGTGTACCCTATATGTCCCAGTAGTATTTTTACATGGGTCAGTAGTTCCCCAAAAAGACTAGTGGGTCAACGATGCCTCAGTGACTAACTGTAGAAGGAGAATTAAGATTAAAGATAATATTTGAAATTTTATTAATTTTGAAATAAAATATACTGATTAAATAAAAGCTTTTCCGATAAAAAATTAATTCGAAAAAAGAAATTCGAAACAAGTTTTTAAGGGTTGAAAAAAAGAACAAAGAAGAAAGGTTTTGTATTATAAAAAGAATAAAGGTTTCGAATTTAATAACATAAGGAATGTTTCATATATAACCATATAAGTTTTATTTAACTTTCGAAACTGAATAAGTGGAATTCGTTTTTGTCATTTTAATATATTTCAAAGGATATTTCAACAATTTTATTTTCTAAAAAAGTAAAGTTTAATAAATAAATTTCCTTGAATTTCTTTTAAGAATAACTCAGAATAACTTTAATAATTTTTTTTCAGAAAAACAATTACAAAAGATATTGTTTTGAAAAATTTATTGTTTGCTATTATATGTTTATTTTATTCAAAATATGTAAAGAAGATTGAAATAATTGCAGAATAGTGTCCTTATTTTGTTATTAAGTTAACTAATCACTAATTTCAGCCTATATAATTTTTTCTTAATATTCGAAAGTTTATCGTCATTTTAAGTGGTAAAGATTTACGTGTATACTTTTTAATATCATTTTTAACCTATGACATAGAATTAGTTAGTATAAGGTACATTGATTAATAAAATTTTTGTTCGTTTAAAACAAAATCAAAATAGATATACCTAAAAATACTGTCCTTACTGTCTTTTGTCTGTAAAAATATTGTCTTTAGATTACATTAATTATGTATACTTTCAATAATGTTTACGTCCAATAAGTAATATTTATTTCTAAAGTCTAATAAATAAAATCTGTTCCAGTTTTCAACTCAGTGAAAACTTTCTTAAAAGACAATCTACTACTACAGAAGTCAAATTTTTATTTTTATTTACTAGAAAAAAATTATTTTTATAATGCCAATGTATGATGCTATTTGAGAGATGTATTAAAATAATTTAATCATAGTTGCAACTACATAGTAACTACTATAGCATAGTTGTTACTTAACAAAAAAGTTAGCAAAGATGGCATACTGGTTACTTAACTACAGCATAGATGTTTTTAAACAATCAAATGAGACGTCTAGCATTAGTGATTACTTAACCACAACATACTTAACAATCAAGTGGATCGTGACGGCATAGTGGCTACTTAATCACATTATAGTCTTTCCTAAATAATCGAGTAAACTGCTGTGGTATAGTGGTTACTTAACCGCAGCGTTGTTGTTTTTTAACCATCAAGTGACACGTCATGGTATTAGTGATTATTTAACCACATTAGATTTAACAATCAAGTGAGTCAGATGACATAATGGTTACCTAAAAAAGGCAAAGTTGATGTTGAAAAATAAAGTGAGCCGTGATGACATAGTGATCAATGTACTGAGATGCCATTATGTGATTACTTAACCACATTATATTTAACAATCAAGTGAGTCAGATGACATAGTGGTTACTTAAAAAAGTCAAGGTTGATGTTGAATAATAAAGTGAGCCGTGATGACATAGTGATCAATGTACTGAGATGCCATTATGAAGTTCTAGGGTTTCGTTTGGAGGTTTGAGCTGGCGTGCGCAGTAGTGCAGTGCAGTGCTCAATGCTGACTACGTCACCGAGTTCCACTTGGTCACGAATTTGTGAAATCTTAACTTTCTTGATCTCAAAGCCCATATTTGAATCTAGCAGAAATGGTTTACTTTTATAAATATCGTTTTATTATGCAACTACATACGTAAGTGACACAAGGTTTTGCTAATCTGCCAAAATTTTCAGCGAGATTTTAAAATTAATTCTTCGCCTTTTAATTATATCATAACACTTAAACTTTCTCCTTAATTTTATTAGAAATTTACTGTATATGGCAATATATATATTTGAGTCATTAATGGTTTTTGATACAGAATTTTCCATTCTGATTGCATATGAATAGCATGGAAAATGTGACAATTTCTATAAATTTAATCACATTTTACTTTATACAAAATAACAATCTTAATATCAGAAATTATAGTGTTCATACATAACAATTAATGCATACATAACAATACAATTTATGCAATGAAATCGTAACAAAATCGTAATTTAAGCTAGATAAAAATGAATATATTTTTTATAAATAAAATTATGTTCTCTAGCAAATTACAATTATATACATGCAACTAAATGCAGTTTAATACAATTAAATACAATTTGTTTTAGCGAAGTTGAATAAATTTATTCTCTAAAAATAATATGTTCAAAATAAAATACTAGAAGCTTGGAGAGATTTAATATTTTCTAAGAAGGAAAAGAGAATACGAAAGCTTGTTAAAGCTGACTGAAAACATTTATTTTGAGTATTTATGTAATTGGGAAATTTATAACGAGTTCTCAGAAACTCAAAAAATTTTGATTTCAAACTTTTATAGAAAATATAAGATAAAATACGTATTTTAAAACTACATTTTTCAAGTGGAATGAAGAGGGAATGATTTTTTTAGCCAGAACAAAAAAAGATAAATGTAAGAATTTCTTCCTACCGTTACCAGATGAACCAATTAAATTACCAGATAATAACCGTTACCAGATGAAATACCAATTATTTTTATTTGTTTTATTGTAATACCTTTATTTTTTATTTCCTAAAAGTAACCTATTATGAAAAGAACGATATTCTATTATTTTTATTTATAATAGTATATCTATTATTTTTATTTAATTTTATTTATAATTTATTATTTTATTATTTTTATTTATTATGATTAGCAGAAACCTCATAACCAAACAATGCGGAAATTTTACCACAATTATTTTCACCTTAAAATTTCAATTTTTTTCAACAAGGGATTCATTTTTATTGTTTTTTAAACATTGGAAATAATTTATAATCACTCTGCATTTTAAAAGGCTTTAGTTTAAATTATGTTGCAAACCATTAAGTTTATTCATGCATCAAATCTTAGTTTCTGTTTTTTTTAATTATGTAAACAAAATTAATTCTCCTTAGTGCCATATAAAGTAATTAAAAAAAAAAAAAAAACTACATTTTGCCGTTATTACGGGGGGAAAGTAATTACAGTACTAAATATATATGCTCAGTGGCAACCACAAGAATATACAATTATCATAAATTAATAATAATTATTTGAATCAATATTTTCATTGATTATACCTAAATCGCCTTTCTAATTTTTAGGAAAGAAAGTTTTTATTTTCACGGAATGATAGGGAAAAAATGAAGTAAAACTTGCTTAATGAACATTAATATTTATATTATGTCACAAAAAATTAGCGTTAAGGTGACTACATATTAAGATTTCTCTTATAGCGAAATTTTCATACAAAAAATAATGCTTTTTCTTCAAATGATAATAATAACAATTCTGTTTCGTCTCATAAATAACTGTAAGTAACTCATAAGATAAAAAAAAAACAAGTAACCCTCAACCAGCATCTGTGACTTCAAAATAACATTTCTTCTTTGTTTTATTTCTATCAAATTATTTTTTCAGATTAGTAATATATCTTTTTTTAATTATTGCCCCCAAACCTTTCCAAATACTTTTTGTTTAACAATTTGGAATAATAATTTGTTTTTTTTTAAATATTTTTTTACTTTTCAAAAATTAACTTTCAGTTATTTAGTTGTATTTGTAAGCATTAAGTGTAATTGTTTGAAACTGAAACGTTACAGGATTTTTTAAAAAAAATAATACTTTTTCTTCAAAACATAATAATAATAATTCTGTTTCGTCTCATAAATAACTGTAAGTAATTCATAAGATAAAAAAAAAAAAAAAACAAGTAACCCTCAACAAACATCTGTGACTTCAAAATAACATTTCTTCTTTGTTTTATTTCTATCAAATTATTTTTTCAGATTAGTAAAATATCTTTATTTAGTTATTGCCCCAAACCCTTCCAAATACTCTTTGTTCAATAATTTGGAATAATAAAAATATTTTTTGTTCAAAATATTGTTTCACTCTTCAAAAAATAAATTTCAGTTATTTAGTTGTATTTGTAAGCATTAAGTGTAATTGCTTGAATTGTAATTTGTTTGAAACAGAAACGTCTCAGGACTTTTTACGAAAAAGAATGTTTTGAGGTCATAATGTAGTTTTTTTGTCATGTAAAGGCCTTTTATATCAAAAAGACCTTTCATTAAGTGTAATTGTTTGAATTGTAATTTGTTTGAAACAGAAACGTCTCAGGATTTTTTACTAAAAAGAATGTTTTGAGGTCATAATGTAGTTTTTTTTGTCATGTAAAGGCCTTTTTATATCAAAAAGGCCTTTCATTAAGTGTAATTGTTTGAATTGTAATTTGTTTGAAACAGAAACGTCTCAGGATGTTTTACAAAAAAGAATGTTTTGAGATCATAATGTAGTTTTTTTGTCATGTAAAGGCCTTTTATATCAAAAAGGCCTTTCATTAAGTGTAATTGTTTGAATTGTAATTTGTTTGAAACAGAAACGTCTCAGGATTTTTTACAAAAAAGAATGTTTTGAGGTCATAATGTAGTTTTTTTGTTATGTAAAGGCCTTTTATATCAAAAAGGCCTTTCATTTAGTGTAATTGTTTGAATTGTAATTTGTTTGAAACAGAAACGTCTCAGGAATTTTTACAAAAAAGAATGTTTTGAGGTCATAATGTAGTTTTTTTGTCATGCAAAGGCTTTTTATATCAAAAAGGCCTTTCATTAAGTGTAATTGTTTGAATTGTAATTTGTTTGAAACAGAAACGTCTCAGGATTTTTTACAAAAAAGAATGTTTTGAGGTCATAATGTAGTGTTTTTGTCATGTAAAGGCCTTTTATATCACAAAGGTCTTTCAATAAGTGTAATTGTTTGAATTGTAATTTGTTTGAAACAGAAACGTCTCAGGATTTTTTAAAAAAGAGAGAATGTTTTGAGGTCATAGTGTAGTTTTTTTTACCAGTAAAGTCCACAAACTTTTTATCAGAAAATAAGATAGCAAGAATTTTTCCTGATTTTTTTTATTATTAATAATGAGCTATTATACTTTACAGTAAAGGCAGAAAACGAAACAAAAAAAAATTTACACATGAATAACTTTTAGTTTTAATGATCAGATCCTCACATTCCAAGATGCGATCTTGTAGGCGTAATATGCTAATACGAGTAGGCCTAATATGCCAATTATAAATATGCTAATTATTTTAAGCAGGCAATACTCTACTTAAAGTGAAACACAAATGTACGTATGAAGACACAAACTTTTTTTTATTTTTATTTTGGACTATTTCACTTTTTAATCTTCAAATATGAAGAGGTCACATTTATATGGTTTTCTTCCTTTTTCAGCCAAAAAAACTATTAAATATCTCTTACAATGTGTTTAAGATGCTTTTCGAAATCTTACAAAATCATACACAATATTAAGACGAACGAAGTTTGTTTAGAAGGAAACAAAAAATTTTGTTAAGAAGGAATTAATAAATTTTGATCATTATAAGAAAAGTATTATAAGATAAGAAAAGTACACAGCAAACTACGAAAAGAAATGCACTAAGTACAATTTTTTCTTCAAAAATATCGCTTTTTCACAAATGAGAAAGTAACTAGAATAACTGAAAGTACATAATTTAGGAGAGTGATAGTCAATCTTCGCCCGAGTTGGAATTAACTATATTTCATCTAGGTGAAAATCTAAGAGAGAAAATGTAAAATATAGCGTTTCTGTTAGTTACGTAATGGATTTCACAATAAGTTTTGAAATATAGCTGAAGGTTGAAACGTCGAGGCTGTACTTTGTTTGCCAGACGCTGTTTAGAAAAGTATCCCGAACAATTTGCCCATAGTAATATACGAAATATTATCCAACAGATACTACTGTCTCGTTAATAATTTAAAAATAAATGAGAAACTAATGAACAATAACTTAAACACTCTAATGTAATTTAAATAAATATCTTTTTAATACATCTTCTTATTAAGCTCCCAATTAATTTAAGAAATATTAAAATGTTCTTAAGTCATTTTTTAAGAGATTTAGAAATTTTAGCTTTAAATTTTTCTTCTAAAGGACTACAGTTTATTCAGGAATTTTGAGGTTTCTAGTCAACTAAATTGTGATTTAGTAAAGAAATTTAGTACACGAAGAAAAATGAAATTCTGGCAAAATTAACGCATTTTATGTTAATGAAGTTCCTAGTAAAAAAGAAACTTTGATTCTTGTAAGAAAAAAAACTAAACCTGGCAAGAAAATCCAAAATGAAACCAGTCACTTGGAACCATTTCACATTGAAAACATTCATTTGGTAATTTTTCTTTTCGTATGGTAAAGGTTTACCAGAAATTCTGATTTTAAAATTATAGTTCTTATTACCACATTTTTATTAAAAAATTCAAAACGAAAAGTTAACTTTACCGAATAAATGATTTTATGACGGAAATTTTTTTCAAAATTATAGTTCTTATCATCACACATTACTATAGCCAATAACTGTTTTAATGGAATTCGAAAATATATAAAATCTAATGTAATTCATAGAAAAACAAAAGTTTTATTATATAAATCTCTTATAAGATCATTTTTAACATATGCTTGTGAAACCTGGACCATATCTATATTGTATGGATGAGGCTATGTTAGGTACCTTTGAGAGAAAGGTCTTCAGAAGTATTTTTGGAGGAATTCAAAAAAATGATGTGTGGCTTAGAAGATCAAATTTAGAACTTTATAACTCATATAATGAACCTGACATTATTAACTTTATTAAACGACAAAGAATAAAATGGGCAGGCCACGTTATCAGAATGGACGAAGACCGTACCACCAAAAGAGTTTTCAATGCCAGACCAGTTGGCATACGAAAAAGAGGCAGGCCGAATTTGAGATGAATCGATGGTCTAGAGAAAGATCTTTTGGTCTTAAAAACGAAAAATTGGAGAACACTAGCAAAAAATAGGTTTGGAAAAAAACTTCTTGAGAAGGCCCACCCTGGGCTGTCGAGCCATTGATGATGATGATGATTATCACACATTCATTGATAAAATATGAAAAAAAACAAAAAAACATTTTTACATCTAAAAAAATCTAAAAACAAAAACCAATTTTTTTCAAGTCTGTGGCAGAAATTATTCCCATTGAGAATCAGAAAATAAAAGAAATACAATTTTCTGTCTATAACGGAGAGTTTCTGCTATGTCTTTAAAAATATTATCTTTATATTGCATAAAACTTGTTATTATCAAATGTTATTATCAAAATACATAATTCAAGAATCATATGAGAACATCCCAATTTTAGTGACGTCAACTTTTAAAGCAAATAATTAAAATGCAACCAACCTTCCAACAATTTTAGCAATTGCAATTATACAAAACATAAAATTCATTTATCATTATTTCCCTTTATCACGAAAAAAAATGTCTTAGATGAAAATTCCATCAAAAAAAGTAAGAAATATTTTTACTTTAAAACAATGATTAATGCCATTTTTCTATTAATTTAAACAATTGAAGTGCATTTAAAGAAAATTACGTCAAATAATCCGTTAATCAGAATTCAGGTTTCTGACTGTGTTTAATAATTATTTCAGAGTTAAGAGATTACTTCCTTAGCTTATCGAAAGAAATAAAGTTTCGGTAATGTTTGCTTACCACAAAATAATCCCATTACTACGTAATTGAATGAGTAACTTTTGTAGTAGATTGTTTCTTTTCCTGATCCAGAGAAAGATTTTTTTTTATGGTCGTTTATTCATTTCATTGAACGATCGAGATGTTTTCCGAATATATCTCCACAGAAAAACATTGTGCAACTGTTATTAATGATCTAACTTCTTCTAGGATCAGAAATAATTTTTTTAAAGATTTTTCCAGTTAATTTATTTAATTAAAAAAACGCATAGTTGTTTGGAGCAAACACTGTATGACGAAAAACTATATGAACGTCAAGAATAAATGACAAATCCCGTCGAAGTTTCTTAATATTGAATAATTACCTGAATCAATGTTTCCCAATCTGAAATGTTCCGCAGTGGACTTATCGTAAGGACACGGTTCCCAGTAGAACACTGAAGTCAAGCATAACTGGCTGCGGTCAGTAAGCGGATGGGTGACCCCTTTGCTCAGCCTCCGTAGGGAACGAAGGTGTGCGGAATCGGTCCTCATTAAACTGTTCTACCGTAAATTGCGTGACTTCGCACACACGTCGTCGGGCTACCGAAACGGGGGAGCAGAGGATCAAAATTGCGATGGCATGTCTTCGGATCAACCTTAGAGATTTTTCCCGGACCGTTGCCAATAGCCCATTGTGCAGCTCTAGCGCTGCGTAAATAAAGTACCTACCTACCTACTCAATCGGTTATACCTAGAGTTATTATATTTAAACGTAATTGAGTGAGTTGCGGTATCAAGGGTAACAGTTGATAATTTGCTAGCACCCAAATTCACGGAAAAGAAACAAAGTAATCATTTGCCGGTATTAGCTAAAAGTACACAGAAAAGTTACATTTAACCTAAGGAAACATAGAGTTACAAATAAATATTATTTTATCATACTTTATAAATTAATCTTATCTTTTCACAGTGTATTTTTATAAATTATTGTATCAATGTATTTTCACATTTAAGTATTAAAAAACTATGTATTCTGAGAAATAATTATTACTAAAAAACTTCGAGAGTTACTTGTTGCACTTCTATCAAGTTATTAGCTGAATACTTGATCTTCGAACATTGTGGAAAAAAGTAATCAGTAAAGCGTTATGAATCAAGATTACACATAACAATCGTGAACAAAACTAAAAGACATACGCTAACACATAATTAATAAAACTAAAATAATTTCATTTTGCTATTTATTATTATTATTTGCCCATACCAGTGGCTTTACGTTCTTAGATTAACAAACACGGATTTAAAAGTTCATCCCATCTAAAGGAAAACTATGTTCATCTGGCATCTTTAAAAATCAACTGACATGATGCTGTTACTCCTGACGAACTTCTTTACCTCAACCAAGCAAATGATCAATATGGAAACCATAATTTTTTACACTCGGAAAAGTTTTTCTTTAAAAAATCACTTCAATCAAATGAAAATGAGTCATTATATTACCTCAATCTCTTCATTTAAAGGCCTTATGGCCGTCATGGTCTTACGACTGATGGCTGGCATTTCTAAATCATTGTATTTAATAGTCATCCGTTAAGAGATTTTGTAAACTTGATCTACAAATAATTTTCTTTGATGCCATCTGAAAATCTTTGAACTAAAACAACGGTCTTTTGGAGAAAAAAAATGTGTATTTGTTGAGAAAATTCCTTATTTTGCCTTATCCGTTTTCTTGATATAAATGTTTCAAGACCTCATATCTATTTCAGGACTCATTTTAGTAATGTACTCTCAAAAAATTCGTTCTACTCATGACGATAATTTCGATACCTTGATAAGTTTGCTGCACCCTTACAAAGTGCTAATTTGGAGAATGTTTCCTAAGTATTTCATAACCGGTTTTAAGAACTTCAATAATATGGTTTGTCTTAATCCTCACAATACGATTGAACGATACTGTGATTAAACGTCAGAGTAGGATTTACATAAAATTAAGCCATGAAAAGTATATTCATTTCAACATGTTTATCACGTGTTGTTCCATTTTACAATTAATACTTTTTTTAAAAAAAGAAAATTGTTATTCGAATGAAAAATTTTGTTTAAGTTTCGTATTCACTATCTTCTCTACTCATAATATCATTATAATATTATATCCGTCGTTGAACAACCGACACAATTTAGGGTTTACGAATACTAGGGTTCAACTCCATAGTCTCCTGCATCAAGCATTGGTAGTAATCTGCTTTCATGGTGGCTTTTTTGATGCAACTAACCACTAATCCTCATTTGCGTTACATGGAGTGGAAAACCATTAAAATATCCTACGGTTAGCTTTACATCAACCTATGATCCGTCTACCACTAAGGATATCGGTGAGATCAGGGCGGAATTCGTATCGACCAGCCAGCGCTGGGATTCGAACCTGGCTCATCTCATTGGAAGGCGAACGCTCTATCCCCTGAGCCACTACGGCTCTTTTACTCATAATAAAGACAAATCATTTTTTTATAACTGAAAAAATAGTTAGATCAACGGAATCGTATGGCATTACACTTATAGGATAAAATTAAATATCGCCATTGGCTACAGGGGGACTAGACATAACAAGAGGACTAGATATAACAAAACTAGATACATCAATTTAGACTAGATATATCAAGATAGACTAGATATAACAAGATACACTAGATATAACATTGAAAAGTTTTGAAAAGTTGCTATCCGATAGTCGCTTTTCTCGTCGAAAATGCCCTTCATCTGAATACGATTATTTTTTATTAAATACGGAATTATTAGTATTTTTTAATATTCGGAAAATTACTTTATTTCACGGTTGCTTCTTAAATTTTTTTATCTTTGAAAAAAAACCTCTTAATTTTCTACATGCTTCAAAAGAATTGCCTTAAATTATCAAAATTAGTTTCTTTAATAATTTAAGTGACCACAGTTTTTTAAACACGGCCAATGTTAAAAATGCTGTTACTTACCACTGGCAAGTAGAAAAGATTCCCAATTTCGGCTTATAGTTACACTTATTAAAATTTTAAAAAAAGAGCACTAAAAGATTCGAAATTTAACGTTAAAATCGTAGTCTATTATTTAAATTATAAAATTCAAATTTCTTTCTTCTTAATACTGTGCACAAAACCCACTTACTTTAAAGCTGCAAAATAGTTAGATTATATGATTTTAAAATTTCATTGAGTTTCAGACTTAAATGAATCAAAACAATAGAAAATTGCCAATAAAAATTTTAAACTCTACATTGAGAATAAAATCTATTATTCAACATAGAATTATTTTACATAGCTTAACAATAAATATTTTTAACTAATATTTTTATTTTAGTATTTTTATCATAAACCCATTTTTAAACATTAGCAATAAAACATTACCGATTTTAGGATATAAAAATCGTATTATTACCTTACAGAAAAAGCCCCTTTTTCTTTCTCAAAAAATTACACTTCATAAAATTTAATTTATTAAGCGAGTGTTTTTTTTTTCTCCGACGAGATTTGCCAGGATTACATAATATATCTGATAACTACTTTTAAGATTTTTCTACTAATTTTAGCTTAAGTAGTACTTTTTGTAAAACAACAGTCAATTATGAAAAGAAGTAGATTCAAGACTTTGAAGTTAAAAAAAACTATAACCTTGAATATTTTTAAAACATGTTATTATTTTCTTAAAAAAAATAAACAAATAAATTCGTTTTTGATCAAAAATTTAATTACTTAGAAAGTTCAGACGATTAAAATGAGCAAACTTTTTTAGATGGAAACTGACTTTAATTAGTTTTATTTTCTGTTTGCTTTTCAGTGATTTTTTTAGCATCTAAAATTAAACTCATAAAAGGCTTGAATATTTGTTTCTAATCTCATTAAAATAATTCAAAACGAACTTTTTTTCTTGCAAATTTTAAGTTTTTAAATGTTATTTGGTATTAAAAAATTTGAGTTTTTAATTAAACCGACAATGCTTTAAATTACTGATTTATTTTTTTAATTTTTAAAAAAATCTAGAATTGATATATCAGGATTTAATTAAATTATGATTTTAATACTAGATCTGAAAATAGTTAAATGAATTCCCCTTTCAGTAGTAGTAAGATATGAATGCATGTAGTGTAGTAAGATATGAGTGTATGTAATGCATGTAATG
The DNA here is from genome assembly GCA_949128135.1 of Parasteatoda lunata. NCBI lineage: Eukaryota > Metazoa > Arthropoda > Arachnida > Araneae > Theridiidae > Parasteatoda > Parasteatoda lunata. The sequence continues at coordinate 72,945,882 of OX421976.1, read as the reverse complement.
TTTGCGGACCGGCTCCTGTCTACGTATCTGCGGTTGAGAAACAATACTACAAGATATGCGCAAAAACAATAAATGATAAAATTTCCAAATTTTACCACATTTACTACTTATGATACAATTTTTTTAATATGAACCGTTATAGCTCAGATAAGAGAACACTAGCCTTCCAATGGTTCCAAGCGCCTTCCAAGCACGAGGATGGAACCGGGTTCGAATCCTCGCACTGGCTGGTCGATACGATTTCCACCCTGCTCGTACCAGCCACAGTGTTGACGTAAAATATCCTTGACGGTAGACGGATCATGGGTTACAGAACCGCTGCCGTCAAGCTAACCGCTGGAGGTTTTCATGGTATTCCTTCCCATGTAACGCAAATAAGGGTTAATTCCATCCAAAAGGCCTCCACGAAGGCACATTTCTTCCAATACTTGATCCAAGAGCTCCCTTGTCTTCTAGATTGGTTTCGAAATTACAAGGCTACGGAGTCGAACATTAGTAGTCGTAAACCCAAAAACATGGACCGGCTGTTCGACGACGGTTATAAAATAAAAAATATTTGAATATCAAGTTTATAAATTTACGGAGATTATAATATAAAAATCTATTTATAACTAAATGTCCTAGCATGAATTTTTTTTACATAGTGTAAACGTCTATTACAAAATACACAATGGTACTAAACGTTAATTTCTTTGTTGGATTCCAATAAAATTAACGTTTGTAAGACTTTTATCAATATTTAATTTATGTGAGTGCTTTTAAGTTTGCTGAAGATGTGCTTTAGTAAAGATAATAGCAGTGTAACTAAATATGAGACAACAGAAAGCTGCAATAACAAGGAATTCTGAAAGGCTGTCCACATACTACCAAACAACGAGGTAATAAAATTATTTTCGTTGTTGTTAATTTGACCAAAAGTCATTACAAAAGTGCTTCGGTAATTGAGATTTGACATAAATATTAAGTAGAAGTTATTACTCTGTGTGAGGAAATTAATTGTTCATTTACTTGAATTTTTCATTTTTCTCAAGTTTATTATCGGAATACATAATTTTCTATTGGTAAAAAATACTGCCTTTGATGACAATTGAGTTAATCATTAAACAAAATAAAAATTATATTTTTGCTATTAAATATAGATTTTTAAAAATCTTTTAAATGACGATAATAAAGATGTTTAGCTATCTAGATTAAAATATGTTTAAATAATTAACACAGTTACTTTTTTCTTAAAATTAATGAACCGATTATCTTATGAAAGTTAAGATATTAGAAAAGATAGTTAAAGTATATATTTAGATAAATAACATATTTTAACTAATCTAAAAACAATGGAAAAATGATAATAAATAGTTTCTGATGGGCCAATTTAAAAAAAAAAAGTCTAAATAAAAGGTACTTAGTTGTTATACAAACTTTAAAAAATAAATAGTAATAATAATGACGTAACAGATTTAAATTAAAAACATTTTTTACATGCATCTAGATTAAAACATAGTTATTTCGGCTGATTGATTTTAGAAACAACTATGCGCTGGAAATTAAAAGATAAAAAAAAACATGTTGAAAAATAAAAAAATTAATTGAAAATATTAACCTTAAATGAGCTTTCAATGAAAATTGAATTTAAAAAGCTAAACAAAAATTATTACTCACTCAGTAAATTCTTCCTGACTTATTCGATTCTAAAGCTTTCCATAACATAAATTCTCAAAGCTCTTTTTCAAGCCTGTGCATAAAAAAAGATTAAAAAAGAAAAGGCTTGTGGTAAGAAAGAAAAACGTAATTACGAAACTTTAATTTTTCTTTAAATGCGCTTTTTCCTGTTTTATACTGTTTAATTACGGAAAATGTCAAGGCTGGGCAATTTTTCTCAACATGGAGTTTACGCTAATAGCTTAAAAAAATGCAATATTTTAAATTCCGATGCATATTTTGTTGCAAATGAAAGACTTTAATTTCATGAAGTTTTAGTTTAAAAATATACACATCCTTAAAAATTGGTTTTTTAATCAAAACTAAACAAAATTATTTTAGTTTTACCTGAAAAAAAAAATTTAAAATGTAGAAATATATTTTTTAAAATTAAAAATCAATTTTTAATTTGATGCCATTGTTTTATACCTGTAAATATATTTTAAACCAGGGATAGTTTTTCAAAGGATATTACTTGAAAAGCTTTGTCGTTATAGTAAATAACTTTTTTTTTAGCGAATATGTTTTTTTTAACAACTGATGTGTAGTTAAAACAGCTATTTATACCTGTTAGGCTACATTAATAGAAATTTCTTGAAAAAACTGCATGAATAACAATTTATTTAATTGTTATTTTACTATGTTCAAGCTGAATAATGATAAATAGATGGTATTCAAACTGTCAACTGTGAGAAAAACCATTTATTAACTGCTTGCACCTAATATGGTTAAACAACCAGAATTTCGTCGCATCCACTAGGCCCACCTAATAAAGCCAATTAGAACCTTGCAGCTTGGTTCAGGTTTTAGCCGAGAAGTTTAATCTGTCAATCTCATGAACGGGGATTCGAGCCCTAGCTTTGACACCACATTATTATCTGATTCCTTTCAACACATGTTGTCAGTACCTAACACTCCACACTTTGAGAATCTGGACTATGAGAATACGATATGCACGCATTGATGCATAGATGGCAGCACCATGACGCAAGCACAGATGACACTGATGACCAGCACCATAAAGCTGCTTAACACAAGAAATTCTAGTATTTCTCATCTTTCACAGTAGATGAAACAACCAGATAAACTAATTAAACCATATTCCACGTTTCGTTTGATAAAACTTAACTCAAACAACTGCAATTTCCATTACCTAAAAAAATCCTAGCTCCAATATCTATTCTTCTTCACAGCATTAAAACCATGCTAGTTGTAAGCGGTTAAAAACCCGTATAGCTTTGTATTCATGGCTTTTTAAGCATACTAATTGTAAACAGTTTCAAAATCGGTAAATGTAAAAAAAAGGACTTCGTAGTAAACTTTACGGTTGATTGGCTGAACAGACCGCTGCCGGTTATTTTATCGTAATTTTTGGATAAAAATTCTAGCACTGCAAGCTTTTGTTACATTAGCCAATATATTCCAAATTTAGTATAAAAATTGCGCAAAATGGAAATATGAATAAAAGCCACAGTGCAAAAAAAATAAAAGAGTTTATTTATGCAAAAAAAATTGTAAGAGTTTTTTTAAACCATTGAAAAGTTTTACCAACTCTGCATTAGACAACATATGCACATATAGAAGCAATAATTGAAAAATCTTCATTGATTTTAATCAAGATTGGCAACTTCCACCAAGTTGACGATTTTTGTTAAATATTTTAAATTTGTAATTATTTTTTTTAAAATTAAGAAAATTGTTATTACCAAAATAGGGAAAGCATATAGTTAATATATATGACTAATAGTCAATATGATATAAAATGTTATCTTCCTTTCGAGTGTAAAGTATTTCAACTGTGGTTTCCTTTGCTGGGAAAAAGCTTCATAAATACCTTTAATTTAATGCAAAACTTAAAATTTTAAATTCTTGGTTTTATTTAATTGAACACCTAAACTAAAGAACTCATTGACAAAACTCAGGGTTGAGTTTCCTAGTTCTTAATTCAGTAATCTAGTTAAACTGTAGCGAAAACAAGGATTTTTTTTATGGAGCAGTATAAATATCGTGGTGGATTATTTAGAATAAGGCAAATCTACATTTGCGTTTATAGAGGAAGTCTTAACGAACTCTACTTCGTGATTTGTTTATAAAACATTGAGTCAAAACTGTAGTTTGTACAGTCAGGTATTAATTATCGAAAAAACTAACGATTCTGGACTTATAAGTGAACAGAGTGTCCCAAAATGAACGACGATTAAAAAAAAAAATCAATTAATGGAAGAAAGGAAAAAAGAGAAAAATGTTAGAAAATAAGCAAATCTCTACTTAACAAACTAGTTACAGAATTTGATCACAGATGGTTCGGCCAACTGAGAAAAACTATTTAAAAAACATCTGTACATAATCATTATTCTCAGTAAAACTGTATCACAGTCTGAGAACACTCTGTATATATATTTTTGTTAGAATTTAGCAAACTGCAGAAGAAAATAGTGTTTTAAAGTTTTTCAGACGGAGGCGACATATATTGATGATACTTTTAATTAATTAAGAAAATTTTTTTGGGAATGATAGCTATAAATTTGTTAATTATTACTATTTAATTTAAATTATGAACATTTTTATTCCATTTTTCTCCAATTCACTTTTGGAATCGCGGTTATTTTTGGAGCACGTTTTATAAACAAGTACGTTTTAATTCATTATACAATACGAAATTTCAGAGGAAAAGAAACTTAAATTTCAATAAATTTTAATTCCAATATGTTTTTTTTCCTTTAAACAATTTTTTTTTTAACTGAAACAAAATGTAACAAAAAACCGAATTCTTTTGAAAAATTACAAAACAAATCAAAAATGATCTATTGTTCGCATTCCCTATGATATATCTTTCAGCAAATGAAAAATAAGATAAATAAAATAAGGAAAATATATTTTAAGTGCAAAATAAATAGGATAAAAAGACAATTGAAAGAGATAACAAATAGAATTTTTCCTGTTATGAGGATCAGGAAAATCTCATTTTTTCAGAATTCATTTTTTTACACAGGAGAATAAATAGACGTCAATAGCAGTGTCTAAATCGCTGTACTCTACATTTTCAGCTGAAATCGTTTCCTTATTTTTTTAATTCACAGTTTTCTCTCTATATATATTTAAATCTCTGACTTAATCTTGAAAAAAGAGCCATTTTTCTTTCTTTGCATTGGCAACAGCAATGTCTTTTTTTATTAAAAAATGGCCAACTTTCTGTAATTGAAATAAAATAAATATAAAAGTATTTAAGTATTTGGATCATCCATGACATATTCTATGTAATTTATACGCTGATGAAGAAAACAACACTAATACCTATAAAAATGTCACTAATACCTACGTGAAATATTAATACATATTTACTAATATAGCTGAATATTACGCATTAATATGCATATCATTACATACTAATATTTCTTTTCTTTGCTTAGTCATTCTTTAGAATATCTCGTCAATGTGTGAAATATTAAATCATTCCATACTTTTCCTAGTCTATTTTAAGCATTTTATACAGTGACAAGGCATTCTACGAAATATCAAACTTATTCTACGAAATAACGAACGTCTTATTTTACGAAATATCGAACTTATTGTTTAACGAAATATCGAGATTCGTATTTTACGAAATATTTACGAAATATAATACGAAGGCATTCACACACAGCGTCTTTAATGTAACTGTGTGTAAGTCTAAGAGTATATGTTACACGGAAAGTTGGAAATCTGGTATAGTACCCACAATCATGGTAATTAGTCGGAAAATTATAGAAATAGTGAACACTTTGACTATTGTCCAGAAATTGTCTACTATTCGACTATTGTCTAGAAATGCAACACTGTAAAAAATTCCAGAAATTTTCTTAGGGTAGTATCCGTAAAATCCGTTTTACCGTGAAATCGATTTATATAGTAATCTTTTATAACGTAATTTTTACAGCAATATTAATTTAATTACGGTTATTCAATGTATTTATAGTAAATATCACAGGGACAACTACAATTTATCATATTTTTTTGTTCCGTAACATGTTCCGGTGAACAGAGAATTTGATGTATGAAGCTACCGACGCCCTTAGTGTAGGTATGTTTTATCGTAATTTGATCCAGAATTTTTTGCAGAGTACTTTATACAAACCAAATTCGACTTGATTATTTAAGCAATATTTTTTTTACTTAAATAAATATTATAAATAGACTTCTTATTTAAAAGTCTGTCTTTGAAACATTTGTTTACATAGTGGGAAAATTGATCAGTTTTTAATTATTAATTACTATTGTTCAATAGACTTAAAATGTTAAGATAAATACTTAAATATAATAAAATATGATTTATTCGACTGAAATATTAATGAAAATATGTATTGCTAACATCACATATTTTTAGGTAGAAATTGGTTCTATTTTGATTTTTCTTGCTTTTTAAAACGTAAAAAAGAAAATTAATAATCATTTAATTTTATTATTTGTACGCACTAACCACGTGTCGCAGGGCTAGTGTGATTAAAACAAATATCTTAAAGAAACATTAATAAAAAGTATGCATCAAAATCAGTTTATTTAATACTTAAATGATGAAAAAATGCCCCCAAATTTTATAAAAATATTTTTATATGTATTCAAAATTATAATTAGTTACCTCATTGGCAAAATTACAAAAAATATTCTGCAATTGACTCTCTGCTTTCTTACATGTTTTTATTAAAAAAACTTATGTAAGCAAACAATAAATATTTTAGAACAATGTCCTTTGTGAACGTTCTTTTTTAAAAAGAAAGCTATTATAAAATCTCCCGTTCTATTATATTTAAAGGAAGTTTATTTCTTAAATTTTGCCTTTTTTATAAATAAAAGTTTTGAAAGCTTCCTTGAAACATAAATTGTCGAAAACGAATTTCAATTATTCAGTTTTCAAACATGAATAAAACGAACGTTGTTATAGAAAAAAAATGATGCATATGTATTCATATATATTCATTCTTTATATATAATTTTTTAATTTCTTTATAACTCAAATAGCAAACTTCATTAAAACTATTAGATAAATATAAAATAATTGGTTTTTTTCGGCTTCAATTTCAGTAGTTTAAATTAAAAGCGTTAATGATAAAAAAAAAAGATAAATTTTCTGAAGATTATCTACATTTGAGGAAAAAGTTAACTTTTTTTTTTTTTTAAATTTCTTCTAAAAATATTAAATTTTATGTGTGTTGTTTATAATTTTCTTGCTTCTCAAAAAATTGATTCCACTTATCCTTAACTCTATTTATTTGAGAGATAAGCCCATGCAAGAGCTATACTTTTTATTATTCTATTTGTAAATATTACATCACGTTGCAAGAAATAGTTACATTCTAAGCGATTTCTGTAAAAATACGGAGTGAAAAATTAGAATTTCTGTTAAATTAAGCTCATGTTCAAACACATTAAATCAGTTTCTTTTTTAGTGGAATTACAGAAAATACCTGTTAATCCTAGTTAAAAAAGTTTTCGCATATTGTTTCAATGTATTTTTATATATATGTAGGTATTTTTGTTTATTTTTAGATGTAGTTTCGAATTTCTTATGTATAATATCGTTCATTCTGCGTGGTTGCTAGACTCTTTCTACGCGGGTCGGTCTCATTCCTGGTAATAGAAATTGTGGCTTTGAGTTTTGATTTTTCCTGTCGATTTTCAGTGACTCGGATTTTATACTAATGTCCCCGGTGTTTTAGGAGTCGAAAATGACGTCACACCGGAGAGTAATTTACTGAGTTTTACTAACTTCAATTCTCTAAAGCTGTTGAGTTTCTTGTGAATATTTTTCTACTTTTTCACAAAAACTTTCCGTTCTCTTTAATTTTACAAGTGACTCCCGATGAAGGATTTTCAATCAATTCTCAAGTATTTGTACTAAAACAAGAATAAATATTAATAACAAATAGAAGTACCTTCATTTACTATTTATAGTTAAAATGAATATAAACTGCAATTAAAAAATTAAAAAAAAATTAATTTCAAATTTAAATAACAAAAAATAAGAATTTATAAGTTGTGTTGAGTTTTTGAAGAAAATTGAAGTATCTTATTAAAATATTTAAAACTGAAAGAAATAAAAAGAGTGAACGTCTCTGTGCAGTAAATAAAAATTTCCATTTACTGAAATTCAGCTGCCTCATGCATGTGAAGTATTTTCTTTTTTTTTAAAGTTCTTTTTACAACTTCCGTGTCTATTCTCGAATTCTTTCAAAGTTTGTAGCAGCTTTTGGAATTATTTATCTTTGAAACTGATATTTGCGGTTGAGGTTTGATTGCAATTGCATTACGTTGTCGATTTGAGCCTATATTTTAGCAAAGTAAATTTCATTCTTTATTTTGACAGTTTATTGATTTTATAATATGTGTAGAATTTAAAATGAATTGTTTCTTTCAATTTGAAAACATTTATGCCCACATAATGGATGCAACCCAGAATAAATTATTTAGTTTTAACCTCATCGTAAGTTAAACAGAAAATATGCGTGAAAATGCGTGATTGAATAAAAACAAAATTTAAAATTCATTCATTGTTGTTGAAACTAAAATTTCGTATTTTTATTTATTTTTTAATTCAATCTCAGATGGGAATAATACTGTAAAAAATGTTAACTTTCTCATTATTAAAACAAATATAAATAATAACAGAAATAATAGCTTAATATTTAAAAAATATATTTTTAATTACCTTTTAAATATAATGAATTTCATCAGTGTAAATAATCAATTCCACTTAGTTACTATGCCTCATTTTTGAATAAAAAAGATTAATTTTCATAAAAGGGTTTTGTTTTTTGTTAAATCTACGCACTTATTTGAAGATTAATACCTTACAAATAAATTTATCTTTGTTTCTTTATAAATATTACATAAAGTATTTTAGACATAGATAAAAAGTTTTAATGTCCCATAACAGTATCTTCATTTAATATTTAACAATTAAGGATATAAACAATAAGGAAAATAAGCCGATGCAATATGATTTTCGAGAAATGACTAATAAGAATATATTTAATGTGCTGTATGTTTTAAGAGAACTTTTATGTATTATATAACATACTACAAATAATTAGATTGAACAACAACAACAAAAAAATACGAAATGTGCATAATGCCAACACTTACCATTTAAAAATTTACAAGAATATAAATAGCTATGAAATAAACAAAATGTAACATTTCATATCACATTTCGAGAAAGTTAAATACATTTTATATGTTGGAATTTTTAAGGAAGATTTGAATTTTTATTAAATTATTAAATATGGGAGGCAGATGTAATAAAGAACTAAATTTTTATTCTTTTGATTAAAAAAACCTAATTTTCTGAAATTCGGCTACAGAAAATAATTCACGCATGTGAATTATTTTATTTTGCAAACAGTTTTTTCCCCAAATTTTTGATTTTTTTCGATGTGCGTAGTAGACTAGGTATTTATCTCTTTTAGTTTTCCTTGAAACTAACCAACGAAGTTGATAACCCAATATCAGTATATATTTTCCATACAGTGAAAGAATATTTTTTTTCAATTTTTATAGTTCATTGATTTTAAAATATGTGCCTAATAAAAAAAAGTTTTCATTCAAAATATAAGAGCAAAAACGTTGTGTCAAAATCATTTTTGGAAAATATAGTCTACAAAATATAGTATCTAAATTTTAAAAATTGTACTGTGCTAAAAAAAACAAACAACATAAATAACATTTGTACTAATGGCAGGATTTTAACAAACTAAGTGCAATTCTTAACTCAGATGTCTAACTTAAAATATGCTAATTAATTAACTGCAGTTAAAATTTGAACGATATTGGTTGAATATTTCAAAGTTTAAAACTTACGACATTTTTGAAATTTTTTACACGGTGCTATTCAGCAAATTTCATTAATATTTTCAATTTAAAATAAGATAATTTTAAGTAATTTGAAAATTGGAGTATCGTACAATTAATAAAAACAGTCTTCTGTCAATTTTAAATAAAATAATAAAACGAATAATAAATTATTATTGAATGTTAACTTTACCTGGAATTATCTTGCGATTTTATAATTATGCTCAAAGCTAAGATTTTATTCTCTTAAAGACAAGACTTTCCGAAACATGGCAAAAACCAGAAATAGCTCAATTAACATCAATGATATCAAACTTTCCATTGTTATTCTGATTAAATTATTGGGGCAATATTTCTTCGAATACGTTATATTTCCCATTTTGTAATGCTCAAAAATTAAAATTCCTTGGTAAAAAATGTAAGTTAATTCAAAGAAAATACGTTTTTGTGCCTGATTTCATATTTTAAAAATGTTGTTATACTAATTAATTAGCTCTAATTAATGTAGCTCCTATTTGAACCAATCGAATTGGGATTTAATTCTTGAGCAAAGTAGGGAAGACTTCCTCTCTGCAAATAATCAAAATTGTGATAACATGATTTCTGATCATCCTCAAAAATGCTTCCCTGACCATCGCCAACAGCCCGTTGTGTAGCTCTAGTGTGATCTAAATAGAGTTCATGAAAGTCGAATCATTAGAACAAAAGATGGTTTTCAGGGTGATATCTATTTTTACCCCATCATAAACGGATAATATATTTTGAAAAAATGACACAAAAAAAGTTTGATTATGAACGCACACCTTTCTCAACTAACAAATATATTAAATTGTAGAATTTAATAGTCATACTTTATATACCCATACAGTGTGCGTCCTTTACTATACTTAGTTATGGTGGGTCTGATTTGTTTGAATGTGTGCAAATTTTACAGATAAAAAATATTTCAAAATTCATTTAAAATGTAGTTGCGTCCGAAATTCATTTACTAAAGTATCTGTTAATGGTAAAATAAAATTACAGTGAAAGTTATTGGCATCCTGACAGCCGGTATTTTTTAAGTGATATTAACTGAATGGTAAGAAATTTTTACTGAATCAATAATTCGATAATTTGTGGTAACCAAAGGGCTACGACTAGTAACATCTATGCAACACTTAGTCTAAGTAAATAAAAGAGAAATTACTACACAACACTAAAATTCGTAGTTATGTTTTAGACATATTCTTCGTAGTACGACTTTACATTAATTCCAAATACTCTCCTGCGACCTAGCTAGTTTCTAGGGCACTCATTTTACATTGAATGATAGTGCTGCAATCGTTACGTTATCTTTGACTCTAACACACTTTCCTGTTTTTCCTTTCGACAGCTCTTATATCTAAGTAAAAGAGGCAACCTTATTTAACCACTTAACAATGACATTTATTTCAGAAACAATAGCCAAAAATGGAAATTTTCTTTTACTGTTTGTTTTTGTTCTTTATATTTTTATAAGAGTAGGAAAATTGTTTTTTTATTACAAATATAAAATTTTAAATGCAATAATTACGGTATTTATAATTTTTACATACACATAAAAAAGTAATGGATTACACACATCTCATTCAATTAGAGCAAATTAAACAAAATTTTGAAACTGGATATAATATAACTAGTATAATATAATATAAAAACACAACAATATGATTTTGAATACATACATTTTATAAATATTTTACAGTATGGTATATCCCACATCCACAGTTGACAACACCCACATTTTCCCTCCCTCGACTGAAGTCGTAACCGTTGAAAAACTAGGACCACTAATGCCATCTATCAGGGAAATAGTGAATCAAGTATCCTAAAGTAGAAACGAAAGCAGCTCGGGCTTCACAAAACAGAAACGTTAATTTTTCTCCTACCCCAAATCAGTCCGGGCACCACAAATACTGCACGTATTAGTAGTTGCAAGAACTAGATTCGGGCGACACTGGCAAGGGGTTAATAAATTTTTCTACATCTTTTAATCTAACAAACTTTATAAATTATTTTACATGCTTTTAAAATAAATTATTTTACATGCTGTTTCACATGCTTTTTTTAACTTTATTATTCCTTTAGAATTATTCTTAACTTTAACTGTTTCCTTTAAAATTAGTAAAAATAATCTATCTAACATTTATCTATCTATCTATCTATCTATCTATCTATCTATCTATCTATATATATATATATATATATATATATATATATATATATATATATATATATATATATATATATATATATATATATATATATATATATATATATATATATATATATATATATATATATATATATATATATATATATATATATATATATATATGCTTGTTTGATATACTCAAAAGTGAATTGTAAATTTAACCGAATAAACGACTTTTATGCCATGCTAAGGCATAATGTTAAAATAATTAAATTTTACCAGGTTTGTTAAAAAACGACACAGTAAAAAACCATTTTTTTTGTAATCATAAGCTAAGCAACTCAGTAAAAACTACCATGCTTTTGGTGTACCCATTGAGAGAGAATCACAATAAAAATAATACCATATTCTGGTAAATTTGACCATTTTTTAATTTGTCAATGTTATTACTTATTTAATTGGATGAATACTTGTTTATTTTTCAATACATACTTAAATATTAGCTATCTTTTAATAATGCTGATGACATAGTGTATCCTCACTAGTGTTTTTCTTTATAAAAAGTACATAAAAAAGAATTATCGATTTGGCTAAGTGAAATAATCAATAAAAGCTATCCCAATATCATCAAACTCTTAACAATTAATATATTTGTAATGTGACGTTCAATCATTCCGATCGAATATTTTTAACCATTAATTTTAATTAAACCTTGCAAAAATAAGTGTTACCAAAATATGAAAATAGTTTAAACAATTTGATAGTTTAATAAAACTAAGAATAGTTTATGTTTTTCCTATAGAATTAGGAACTAAAGCTCATGTAACAAATCTGTGTTAATAGATTAAACCTCTTGAGATAATCCATTTAAATCTACCATTTCATTAAAAAATAAGAAAGAAAAAAAGAAAAGAAAATTTTACTTGTCAGAAAAAAAATTGGAACTTATGTTTTCACTATGGGGCGGAGCTCCTGCAGAGATTTGAGAACTTTAGCTAATCGAAAAATATTCAAAGTTTGGAGATGATATTCCCTTCTCCCAGATAAGAAAGAGATTTAATGAAAATGCAGAAAATGCAGAAAATAGAAATATTTAGAAATGTTAGAAAAAAAAAGAGTGCTGTTGAAATTTAAATAAACCTGAATAAATAAATATTTGCAATGATCAAGAATATAATCGTATTGTTTAAAATTTCTCAACAATTATTAGAAAATACCATCTGTTGTTTTAGATTTTATTAAATTCCTTTCGCAGAAGTATTACTGACAAAAATAAATACAGCATCCGGTATCATCAAAAACTAAATAAACCCATCCATTTAAAGCTTCTAGATATCTAGTCTTCAGGCATTGCAGATCTTTTCCTAACTTTATCGGTGTTCTTTTTTCTTTCGTGTTTGTGATGATTTGTCAGCAAGTCCCTAACCTACTCTCACATTCTTCGAGCATCCAAAAAATGTCATCAACCTATCTGCTTTTGAAGAGTTTGAAGTAGGTATACGCTTTGGCTAAATTGAGTTTATTTCATTACAACTATTCAAGAAAATAACATCGAAATTTGAAAATTGAAAGACGAATCGTTAAGTAAACCTGTTATTAAGTTTAGAATTTTTTTAAACTTAATTGAATTATCTAACTCAATATTTCTCAGTGGATATCTGACCCTCTACAAATACTAATTATAAAAATGAAGGCACTACTAAAAACTTTCAAATTGGACAAATATGAATGATGTAGTTTTAGGATTTTCATTCTAAAATTACTGTTTAATAGCCAGCTACAGCCTGTCCATCCAATTAACGGTAAAGTTTACGGTAAAATACATTTTTACCTTTGCAGTTCTGAAAGAGATTACAACTAGTATGGTTAAGAAACCATGAATACAAAAGTACACGGTCTTTTGACCATTTACAACTCACATTGCTTATGAACCCTAAAAAAACAAACAAATTATTTAACTGGGCATTGGAATTTAGCTTTTCGTTAGGCAAAGGGCATTAGAGTTTTGTGGTTAACTTGTGTTTTATTAAATGAACAGTAGAATGTGGATTAATTAATTTATCTGGTTGTTTCACTTATCGGAAGTGATGGGGAATACTAGACTTCTTTGTGTTTAGCAGTTTTATGGGGCAGTCATTTATGCATGAATAAAAGTATCGTATTCTAATAATCCAGGGTTACAAATTATGGAATGCGGAATACTGGAAAATAATAATTTGTTGATGACAATGGTGGAAATTAAACTACCGTTCTGTTGGTCGTGATATTGATAGATTAGCTTTCTTGGCTATAATATGTACATAGATGCAAGGAACTAAGTAGCTTCATTAGGTGGGTCTAGTTGGTGCGATAAAATTCTGGTTGTTTGACCGTATTCGGTGGAAGAAGTTAATTAACTGCTTTCCTAACAGTTAACAATTTGAATACCATCTTATTTACGTTCATTTGACTGTTTTATATGAATATGGTATAACAACATTTAAATAAATTGTTATTGTTATAGATACTTTTTTACGTTCGGATACATTGTTAGTAATTTTTAAAGGTTTATATCGTTCAAATTTGCTACAAACTAAACAAGGCGTGATATTGAATCACAAAAATGTACTCCCGAATCTTGATGACACTATAAATATCAAAGTTTTAGTAAAAATATGGCTCAATTTATCGCCCAATTTAGGTTGAAGAAAATTTTCTCCATAATATGGCTCAGAGTACCAATAAAAGGATGCAATATTTCCACTCTCCAAATCGCCGTTGGAGATGAAATATAGTAAGTTTCATCGACAATGAGACATGGGTACGTTTGTAACTAGATAAGACATAGTTTCTATTGTTACATGGCTACTAATTTTCATCTCTTTAAATGTTGAATTTGAGTACTGCGTCTAAAAGTAACTCACTTGGTATATAACAATGGTATATAACGATGGCATTTTTCTTCTGTTAAGAATAAAAATTATGAGTCAATTACTTTTCAGCATGAAACAATTGTTTCTTAAAAAATTATAACTGTAAGAAAATATATTTTTAATTTAAAAATATTATAGCAAAAATATGCTTTCTTCATTCTTTTATAATTTCTAATATCAAAAAGTTTTTTCAGTACAATTTGAAATATTTTAAAAATTATTTCTATTTTTCACTAAAGTAAAATAGTGCCGAGAAAAAATTTTACTACTGATATTTCATTCCTGCCATTATTATGGTTCAACCTTTAACTGTTTCTCTTAGAGCACGTATTATCTGAAATAAAGAGTAAATTTTGAGCTTAAAATAGAATCAATCATTATTTCGAAGTACATTCTCTATTAGAAAGAAAATTTAATTTTATGTCCTCTAAAAGCAATATATTTATAGAATTATCTAATCTATTTTAACTTTCTATTCAAACCATTCAGTTTTAACTAATTAAGTTTAAAAAAGTCACATTTAAATCAAAACTTTTTTTCTTATAATGCATTTATTATTATTTTCTCTCATAAAAACAGTAAAAAACTATTTGTTTCGCATATCTAATCTCATTAAAATTTGATAAAAATAACATATTTCATCCAAAACACTATTTTTTATTATGCAGTGTGAAAATAATGATAGGTTCAAAGAGAAATCTCATTAAACTTTCTCTTTCACAATACTTCAAAGAAAGTGTAAAATTCAGTATCTTGACTCACTAATTAGTCTAACTAAATGAAATTGAGCTTTAACTAAAACTACTTAGGTCTCATTGTTAAAGACATAATTGATTAGTGATAATAATGTAAAATATACTTCGGAACATTCTTATTTATTTTAATGAAATGCACTGACTAGCAAAATTTTTATAATTAAATAAAATTTTTCAGGATTATATTTTATTCATGCATAGAAATTAAATATTAATTCTACTTGATTTAGTAGCATTTATACAATATGAAGAGAAAAAAAAAACAAAACTCATAACAATAGAAGTAGAAATTAGCATAAGAAAATCTCGTTGCTTATGCCAAGTTTCAAACATTCTGAAAGAAATATTAAATTCTTTTTTATTCTCCAAGGCTCCTAACGGTGAAAGAAGAAGAGGAAGATTAAGAATAACATTTATGAAATATTTGAGCCTAAAAATGTCATTCTGTAAATTGAATAATTTGCCGTATTTATTGATGTACTAACATAAATATAAAATGTTTAGATTTTGGTTGCGTTTTATTTTCGTGTTTTTTTTGTGTCTCGGTTTAAATTGAATAAATTATCTAAAAGAGTTTTTATCATATTTTAAATTGTAACATTTCGATTAATTAAATTTAATTCCAATTATGCTTCCTTGGAGGTAAGAAATGGATTGTGTAATATATTATAAATACCTGTTCTAACTTCTGTAACACATTTAACATATGTTTTAATAAAAAAAAGAATATAACAAGGATACATTAAATCAAAATTATTTTTGTTACATGCCTAAAAATATGATCATATATTAAACGTCTTTCCTACATATATTTTAAATATTTTAGACTTATGTAATAAATTTCCATGAATCTAAAAGGAAGTGAATCGAAAATACGATGCAAAAGTGCAAATGAAATATATATTAAATAAATAAGGTTTGTAATAAAAATGAATTATTTTAATATTTTTATACCATACATTTTAACACGAAAAACATTTTATTATTTTATTATATTTTTCTCTACTACATGATGTATGCACACATTAATCGTAATTCATATGTTTTAAAATATTTAAGAATAAATATTATATTATAACAATGATATTTAAATGAAAATAATATTTGATTTAGAATAATATGAGTATAATATTTAGGCATAATAAATATTTTGTACTAAATCTATATGTATTTCGAAAAAAAAAATTTGTGAACTAGTGTTTATAAAAAATAAAGAAATTAAGTAAAAGAAATAGAAATAGAAAAAAAAATTAATAAACCTAAATCAAACCAAAATTAATTTTTTGTGTTAAACAGAATATTAATAAACGAAACTTATCTTAGAGCAAAGAATAAACTTTATTTCAAAGAAAAAACTTTCTCTCACAATGTTTAATGTGGGGTGTTTTTATTTTATTTCAAGCCGCTACAAATTTATTTCTGCTATTTATAGACTGAAGAAAGGAAACATCTGAGCAACAAACAACAAACTCTGCCCCAAAAATATGCAAATTTCTATTTACTCAAATGACGTTGGATTTTATTATTAAAAGAAAAGACAGAAACTTAAAGATAAGACTTTTTACGACATCATCTGTTGTTTAAAACACATTTTATGTATTATCCAAATGTACAGATCTGTTGTTATTTCTGAAAATATGAGACCGAAAGAAAAATCTTTTTATGGAATACGGTGTTTATGATTATGCTTTTTTCTATCGTATATATTTTTTCAGTACATGCAAAATAATAACGAAACGTCTAATTTTTCTTTTATTTTTAATGCCATTTCTCTTCTATGTAGTTTGTTTTCAACAAAGAAACAATTTGTTTCGAGTTTTGTCTGTATACTTTAAAGTTTGCGTATTTAAATATTTGTATATTAGTGTTTTTATTACATATTTTTATGCTGCTTTTGTGTGGTTTTACTACTTTAATAATATTAATTAAAGTATTATGTCAGGTTAATTAAATATTCACTACAGATAGTGGTTTTCGAAACTTCGCCATCCAGTAAAAATACCAATAATAAAATCTTATAATTGAAAATTGTTTACGTAGTTGTAGATATACCAGAAACATAGGAATTTTTAAGCTTTTTTGTCAGTTGTTTCTAAATGCTCTACAAAAGTAGACTCCGACCATCATAATTTTAAAATTTGCCATCCGTGTTTTATTATTTTTTTTAAGACTTACTACGTCAAAAAATCACGAGATTTTTAGGGGAAACATAAATACTTAAATATTTGACAAAACTGCTTTCTCACTCTAGGTTTATTTAAGTGTAATCTGTAAGTTCTTCAACTTTTATTTGATTTTGAATTTTTTTTCCACGGTAAATGGGATTATACAGGAGTTAGTGTTCTCATTGGTAAGAAAGTTTCAAGGATTTGAGGACTGTTCTTAACTACGAACTAATTTGTTCATTCACCTTTAGTTTTAGCAAACTTTATTGTAGAAATTATTGTACAAACCTATTATTGTACAAATTTGTGTTAAGCGATGTACAGCACCAAACATAATGGTTTTGACAAAATCTAGTCTTCAAATACGTGAAGATACTGTTTTTTTTTTTTTTTTTTTTTTTTTTTTTTTAAACTTTGACAAAATGCTCCCTTTTAGCATCTCCCATGGCAATGAAATGGCTTCATAAAAATTAAGAACATTTAAATATCCCTATTTTACAATGCGCTGTTATATCCAGCGGGGCATAAATGGTTAATACTCAAGTTTCACGATATTTTCTTTGTTATTGACTAAGCATTTTCTTAGCGAGCATTTCGTTAAACTGAGGAAACAACTATTTATTTGAAAGCAAAACTTTCGTCAAAATAGACCCATTGCAAAATATCGATTAATACTGAAATGTATTAATGTATCAAGGAAAAAGCAAATAGAGTGTGAGAGTGATTATTTAGTTTTCGCTAAATAAAAAGCCTAAAAATCTGCTTAATAGCTGAGCACACTATTATCTGAACTATCCCATCATGCATTGCAAATAATTTTTAAGATTTCCCACAAATGAATCCGCACGAGTTTGCTTCTCCTGCGCATTACTATACAGTAAAATAAATGTTTCCTAAATGTAACTTATTAATTTGTTTGGTTTTCTTATGTGATATTTACATTAAGGATTATTTAATTTGGTATTTGTGACTCATATTCATTGCAATTTTCATCCATCGAGATCACTACTGTCATGATTTGGTGAAATACCAGTTCACGGTTTTGAAATTTCAAACATTATTTATAAATTTCAAGTAAACAAAAATAATGTCAGTTATCACTAGTATAAGGTTTTATTCCGCTATTGTCGCACATGTGTCCGCTATTGTCGTACATGTACAAATTCAAAAAAGCTAACTGACATTAAAAAATTGATGTTCGAAATTTAAATGCATTGTTAGAATTTTCATTTAGATATAGTTATTTGGCTGTTTTGTTTGAGCATGGTAAAATAACAAGTAAAAAATTTGTTATTTAACCATTTTTGCCCAAAAAATTTCTAACAGTGTAATATTGGCACCATTTACAATAGCTATATAATAGCTATAGATCGAGAGTGTGTACGTACAAGCCTAAATAGTAAATCAATATACATATAGAATTGCTTACATATAGCAGATAAATCTAATTTTTCGAAATTCTGTTCTTTAATACTCAAATTTCTTCGACTGTGAGCTGGAATAATTTAGTTTTTGATAACTTACGAATAATGTTATAAATTTTGAAATATGAAAAAAAACTAGTGTATCCTGTCAAAACTTTGATTAAGAACTGTCTGCAAAAAACTGGATGTCAAAAAAAAATTGACATAGAAATAAATTTAAAAAAAAGCAATATTTTTTATTCAAAGTAATTAAAACAATTCAATAAATTTGCACTGTGCTCGATTTTTTTTCTAGGACACACTTTAATTTAAAAAAAAACATTTAAAACGTAAAGGAAACATTTATGCTTAGTTTATTTGTTTTTAAAAGTGTCGCAATATCAGGCAATAAAAAGTACTTGTATGTTGCAAGACGTTAATTTTCTTTTCAATCCTAATATTATCGCCACAAATAAAACTGATATTTAACTTTTAAAACATTTAAAATGAGAAACAGCTTTTTTTATCAAGCTATTTTTATATAAAAAAAAAGTGTATAAAAATTCAGTTTATCTTAAAAACTCATTATCTTAAGCACAAAGAATATTATTTTTATTCTTTTCTTGCTTTTTTAAGATAGGTTTTTTAGGTTAAAAACTACAGTTTTTGGACCAAATTCTAAAAAATAGATTGTAAATAGGGGTGTAATTGAAGTTATTATAGTTGTATTATATTCATTTGTGTTTGAAAAAAAGATATTTTCTGATCAGTTTTTTTGAGAGTAGTAATACAACCAATTCACGCTTCTTAGATGGCAGAACATTAGATTTAATGTGTATTTTTATTGAATATAACTTAAAAGTTATTAAAATATTAAGAGTATGTAACAGTTGATGTTTTGATAAGTAGAGTTTAACTTCTTCTAACCAGGAAAATAAGGCTTTGTTTCAGATTTTTTTACATGCTGAAATTAATGAGATAAATCCTTAGACAATCGGAGCAATAGCTTAGAAGTTATAAGAGTTTTATGAACGAAACAAATTAGTAGCTGCACTAATTCCACATCCATTTAAACAAATCAGATATTGTGTGTTTTTTTTAAGCTGAAACAAATAAAACTATATATAAGTCAATTAAAAGAAAAAAATTAAAAGTTGCAAATCTTATTACATTAAAAAAATGCTAATTTTGACAAATTTTAGTAGACTTTTTACTTTCTTATTTAGACGCTATCAAAACATGTGAGGTGAAATTTTTTCTATAAATATTTTGTACTGAATTCTATAAGATAAAAGTCGAGTTAATAGGACTATTAGTTTTAAAATTATAAGGATATTCTTCATAAGAAGTGCCAATCAAATATAGAACATTTACTACAAAAAAATCCATTTCAATTTTTGAAATATTAGTCTTTTAGATTTGCGTTTGGTGCCATTCAATTACGCTAGAAAAAATATTTAAGAAACGGTAAAGTATTTGCAGCAAAATAAGTTGTATAAATAACTGCAAGTACATAAACGTGTTGCACATAAAAATCATGTAACTTTTATGCCATTAGTCTGATTATGCACGAATTATCTCATTCCATTTAGACGTATAAAATGCAGTAGAAAATACACTAGAAAATACACTGATGTGCAATGATGTCATGTGCATTACATAAAGAATATAAATAATAAAACAATATTTTTCGTTTTTTTATTTTTTATTTTTTAGTCTTTTTTTTTATTTTTAGTATTATTTAAAGAAAAAGCAGTAACTTATCAAACCTAAAAGTATAGAGAAAATTTTTTTTTACAAAAATTTTCGTTATAAAACAGAGTCCATCCTTTCAGGGGCTCATATCACGCAATAATCATAAGTCTTTCAAAATATTTAAACAGTTTTGCAACTTCCTAAACAGAGTCCAACCTTTTAGGAGCTCAAAAAAAAAAAAAGAAGAGTACACCCTCTAAGGGGCTCAAAAAAGAGTTCACCTTTTTAGGGGCTCATATCACACATGAGTCATAAGTCTTTTAATCTTTTAGATTTTACAGAAATGTTGGGTGAGTTTTCAAATTCAAAAACAGAGTCCACCTTTTATAAGAGCTCATATCACAAACTCGTCATCAGTCTTTCAAAATCTTTAAACTATTTACCAACTTCTTAAATAGAGTCCAATCTTTCAGGGGCTCAAAAAAAGGAGTCCGTCCTCTTAAGGGCTGAAAAACAGAGTCCACTCTAGTCGGGGCTCATATCACACAATAGTCACAAATCTTTTAAATCCTTAGGATTTTATGAAAATATCGTTCAAAAGTAGAGTAGACCTTTTTAATGGCTCATATCGCACAATCGTCATCAGTCTTTCAAAATCTTTAAGCAGTTTTTCAACTTTTTAAACAGAGTCCAGCCATATAGGGGCTCAAAAAAAGAGTCCACCCTTTTAGGGGCTCATATCACACTATCGTCAACATTCTGTCAAAATCTTTAAACAGTTTTTAAACTTCTGAAATCTCCTCCAAGTCCACCTCCTTAGAGGCTCAAATCACACACAATTTTTACGTCAAATTCTTCATATGCCGGCTGAATATTTTTCGAAGGCATTGATGTTCCAGGTATGGGCAATTTAATTCTGGCAGTCATGTGGATCATTTTTGATCTCAGAACCACCTGTATCATTAGGATCACCTAAACATGTGTTAGGAACATCGAATGCATCAAAATTTTCTGGCTGTAAAAAGACAATAGAAAGTAAATAATAAGGTTTTAAGCATATAAGGAAAATTTTGCTTTAATTAAAAGTGTAATATTTAAGGAGAAAAAACTAAAAATAAGAAACAATGAATTAATTAAATTTTGAGCAACACTTAGTCTAATAAGTACATTGAAAAAATTGTGGTGTAACACCCATCCACATTTGGAGTTGAAATGCACTTTACTCTCTTAATGCCGTTATTGAATGCCACGTAAGTTTAAAAAATAAAAAATAAATATAAATTGAGATTTTTACTTGAACTGTAAGTGATATAATCGAAATCAGAATACTTTAGCTGCACAAAAAGAATGAGTTTACACAATAAAAACTACATTTCTGAAGATAAGAACTTTTAAAATTTTTGATGTTTAAAAGAGTCGAAATATTTCTCCATATTTAACAGGAATTGTGAGAAACAACGAATTTAAAAGCCAAAAAAAATTCGCAAATAAATTCTTAATAATGATATTTATAGCTTTTTGTTTAAACTAGCTTTTACTGCATATAGAGTAATTTCATTTTTAAAGTCCCAATTATTCACTTCCCTTTTCATTTAAAAGTACATAAAAAATTGTCTCTTTGTGTATACTTTTTATCAAGCTTATATCTACTAATTTTACATTACGCATTTTACAATAAGCTCTAATTTTTACAATAATAATAATCTCTCTCTGATTGTTTCAGAATTATTTAAAAATTTGATTAAGATCTGCTGCAAATGATTTCGGTAAATTCTTCTACCTGGGTAACATGCATGTATAAAAGTGGAACAAAAAAACCATTTACATAATCAAACATAATCAAGAAATGAAATTAATTTTGAAGTAAGATAAACATAAATGATGCATGAATAAGCATTACTAAATTACCTGAGCCAAATTGAGATCTAAGTATTCTGAGCCAATTCTTCCCACGAATGGCTTAATCACATCATAGTTGTCCAAAACAACATCTTTAAAATACGATTTGTGATTGAAGGGTTTCCCCTTCTTTTTCACAACTACATCATCCACCAAATAGTCATACTTTTTGACGCCAGATCTTTTGACGTTGACTCTAAACGGAAAATTAAAATAGACATACAATAAACTTATACCATCATCATAATAAATATATGATTTCACATTTTAATATTTTAAATAAATATTATGCATTAAGTACATAAAAATCATTAAAAAACTGACCTGTGAGCCGAGTTTTAAGAAAAATGAGGCAACTTAAGATTTTCAAAGAAATTTTTAGGGCATTTTTTTTGTAAAATTAATTAAAAGCGTTTCTAATTATGATGTCTAACATTTTTCTTCAATAGTGCAAAACAACTTCTCCAATAAAATGAATTTTTATTGGAGAAGCTATTTTCAATATATTGTTGCAACCCCCAAAGGATCTAAAATGGAAACTCATCTAAAAATGGTATGTTTATTCAGAGAAGAAATGTTCTTTTTTGCATGATTTCATAACCTAAATTATCATCTGGAGTATTTGTACTTAAAAGTCTAATCTTGAGATTAAAAGTTATTTACTAGTTTATTTTGTTCAACTTTTATATAAGTACTTCCGTGATCAGAGAATGATGTTTTGTTATAGAGATAATGGCTATTTAAGTTAAGAATTTAAAAAAAAAAAGTTTCGAATTATTTCTTGATCGAAAGAGGGTCATAATAATTGATCTCAAATTTATTAAAATATTGTACCAAAGAAAATTTCATTCTGAGTGTTTTACACTGGCACTGGATTAAATGCACTATATTCAATACTTTATACTATGATACCATCTTTATCATAACAGTACTTAGACCAGTTTCAATATTATTAAAGATCTTGGTGTTATTTTTGAATCAAATCTTGATTTTTCTCATCACATAAGTAATCTACATTCCGAAACAGGTAATAAATAACCTCGGTATTATAAAGCACAAAACTGTAGAAATTACCAATAAGAATACCTTAAAATACTCTATTTTACTGAATTCTACATTGGCATATTGCATTATTATTAGAAGTCCCTGCAATCATAATAAAATATATTTAATCGAGAGAATTAAAATAGTTTTCTTTGTTATAACACTAATTAGCGTTATTCTCTTGATCTTTCTTTTCTTCACATTGCAAAATATTTTTTACGTTCCATCATTCGAATATCGTCAAAAATTGTGATGTTTAATATATTTCTATAAATTTCTATATAATACAATTGAATATTCAAACATTTCAAATATTATTCAGTTTTCTGTAAATCGATACAATTGACGAATTGAGGAATTATTTTTAAACCCATTTGTAATTATAATAGGATAACATAATTCAGTCAGATTTTCATATATTTTTTTATCAAGCATGATAAAAATTATTTTATTAGATATTTTACAGTTTTAAAAAACAATATGTTATAATGTTTTACTGTTGAAATGATTTTTCCTTCTTTTTTTTCTTATTGTATTTACCACTGTAAATGAATTTTATCAGTGGTGTGTTTTGAAAAAATTTAAATAAAATAAATCAAATGCTAGATGCATTGACTATTGGCATCATATCCAATGCCCTATAATATGATACTGGGACGACTAAACCAAATGATTTATATTTAATTATGGCACTAAAATACCCTATACTATAATACTGGTACTATATCTAATCATCAACACTCTGTTATTTGGCATTAAATTTAATGTTCCTTCTCAGATAGTGGTACAAAATCCAATGCTCTAAAATTTAATTATACCACTTAATATAAAGCTCTCAAATCTAATATTGGGGCAAAATCTGAAAGCTTTTAAGCCCATTAAAAAATACATCATTTTATTGGAGAGAGTTCAGTATTATTTTATAGCAATTTTTTAAATCACTTAAAGAAAAACAACATTAGCTTCGTTAATAAATATTTTTTTTAATCATATTTCATAGTGAGAGGGATTCCAATTTGTGAAGAAACAGAAAAAATTTGTATGCGCGGTTACTTTGATGAAACTTAAGTTTTATTTAAATAATTGTTAAATTAATTTTTCATGATTATGAATTAAGCATTTATAATAAATTTGATATCAAACGCACCTATGAATTAAACCATATTATATGCAATTCTTAGGATTTCAACTCAAAAATAAAAGTCAGGCAATATTCCATGCACAGGAAATGTATTGCAAAACTAACATTGTGTGCTAGATAATCAGAAATTTTTTGACAACTTTTGTATAATATGATAATGTAATTCAAATAAATATCTAAACAAATGGTTAAGCATTTAATAAGTTAACTTACATTTGCTTTCTTATCCACTTTTTTACACCAAAAGGCATTTTGAAATATCTCAAGCGCTTAATCAAACCTTTTTTCAAAGCAGTTCAATCAAGAATGACAGTTTTTTTAGAATATCGCTATTTCAACAATTTGATTGTTACAATAACGACTAAGGGAAAAATCAGCTATTGTTCACAACTTCATAGCATTGTTTAAGATTAGAAAGTTGAATTATTGAAAATATATCATTGTTGTGTTATCCGATATAGTATTGTAATAAAAGACTAAAAACTTTGTTCCTTAGCCATTCTTAGACTCAATATATATATATATATATATATATATATATATATATATATATATATATATATATATATATATATTATTATTATTATTATTTCCCCCCCTTTTTTCATTTGTCTGTAATTTACCTTTGTTTTATCTTCATTTTAAACTTATATATATATATATATATATATATATATATATATATATATAATTAAGCAGTTTTTTGAAAATTTTTAAAAAAATCTTCAAAACCTATGATAATCCAGTAAACACGTGTAAAAGCTACCGGATTTTTTAACCCTACATTCCTATGAACGAAAAAAGTATCGATGTAACATGTTGCCATTGGCGGGACCCTATACTAACAATAATAACATACGAAAGCAAATACCACCACATCAGCAGCCATCCTTCCAAATTATAAAGATGCTGCGCCATAAATAGATATAAGTGACAGTTACAGTTTAGGCATTTCTGGACCGTGTAAATCACAAAACATAAGTTCAAACTTAAAATTTGAATTTAAATTGAGTTAAAAGGAGATTGATAAAATGAATTGGTAAGTTGTTACAGTTTTTAGACACGAAAAAAACTATTATTTTTTGGTTAAGTTAATAAATATTATTTTTCTTTGCAAAAAGAAAAGTTATATATGTTTTTATCTCTCTCTGTTAATATATATTTATTTCGGGGCCAAAAGCATTTTCTAATAAAGAATCAAGGGTGGAATAAGTTTCATTCACGGATATTCTCATTAACTTCCAATTAGGAACACAATCTTATTCTTCCTCAGATTTGAAGCCTTGACGATGCTTTTGCTTGAATTTCTTCCATGATGGAAAAAAAAGCTGACAATCAGGCACAACAAGTGCTTTCAAGAGATTACTGATTTAATCAATAGCATTTCTTATCATTGAACTTTGTTTCACTTTGTTCACTTTAAATGTGGACTTTGGAATAAAAATCGTTAATTAGGAACCGCTTCCAGCTATAATAAAAGGGGAAGAGCTTTCAGCTATAAATAAACCAACTTTCTATGTTAGTAAATGGTCCAAGAACCTGTGATCACCAGACTTACATCATAATAAATAGGCTGAAAAACTGTATGCGCAAATACACTAAGAAGGGTAAGAACGGCTGGACTTGAAGTCGCACAAAAAACTCTTGTCAAGGATGCACAAAATAGGATCCCACTTACATCATTTTATGAAAAATAAATTTAATATATGTTGTTTCTGGAACTAATTTAAGATCTTTCTCACGTCATCGGACAGTTCTCATGCTGTAAACAAATGCAGGACACCCATAATAATTAAGAAAATAGGACACTACTTACATTATTTTGTAAAATCTGAGTTTTATATGCGTTATTTAATGACACATTTCAAGATGTTTACCAAGCAACCAAACCATTTGCTTGCTCAAAGCACCAACCGGGAAACCCCTTAAAATTTTACGAAATGTCATTTTTTAAAATTAAAATATGAATTTGATATATGTAATTTGGGCTCTGACGTGATCGGCACTTTCGAAGTTCCCAATCCCCTACCGGACAGTTTTGAAGTTTCGACTCTCCTGCCGGGCAGTTCTGATTCCTCTAACCCCTAATTAACACCTTTAAAGTTTGCTAAATTCTAATAGTACTTTCGTTATTTTACAAAATCTAAATTTTGCATGTGCTGTTTGGGCAACTATTAAGATGTCTTTCATGACGCTGGATAGTTAGCATGCGTCAGACCGTCTGCCGAACACCCTTAGAGGTTAAAGAAAGTTGGTCTTTCAAACGTGATTTGGGCATTTATTTGGGCATTTATTTTTAGATTTTTGCTAAGTAGCCCCACAGTTCACTTGCTGGGAACTACTTGTAACTATATTGTTTTATGCTACGTATATGATAATGCGGTATTTAAGCGATTGAGATAGTAAAAATGGTTCAGATGTTAGTAAAAAGTTTGTACATAAAGATAGTTTGTGAATTCGTGCTGGAAAATATTTCCTAGAGGTTTAAAACTTCCTGTTATGTTATTTTTTAATGTGTAAGTTTCTGTTCGTTAAAACCTGAATTATATTACAATATTTTTGGTTGCTCTACAAATTGTAATTTTATCTTAAATTTTTATACTAATATACGTTTTTTTTCATTCACTGGAAAAGAAACATACAGTTAATTTCAAGTGCCTTTTCAAGCGATTTAATAAGTGTAAGAAATGAATTTTATTTAAATTTGAAAATTTTTTTATTAAAAATGTTATTTTCTACTTATGTACAATCTGTATGACTTTTTTAATTAAAAAAAAATTCGCGAAATTTAATGCGGAAGAGCTTTATGTTGTTGTTTTTGTTTCTGCCGCTTGCAATCAAACAGATTGGTGCTTTTCTTGTTTGTCAGTGGCTCTATCTATAGCCAAGAATACGATTTTTGTCATACAAACACAGGTTACAAACCACTTTGCATACAGGAACCATTCATTCATCCACAAATCATAATTTTCACCTGAAACAAAGAACG
Organism: Parasteatoda lunata; assembly: GCA_949128135.1. Lineage (NCBI taxonomy): Eukaryota > Metazoa > Arthropoda > Arachnida > Araneae > Theridiidae > Parasteatoda > Parasteatoda lunata. Next base: position 72,918,187 of record OX421976.1, on the reverse strand, counting down.
ATCTATCTACAATTCGATCTATCTCAAATCAGTACCCCTGAGGTACTGATTTTTAAGGGAACTTGGTGGACTTTGTGACCCCGACAAACATAACGGAAGAGCTTTTTTTAGCAATTCCATCGGTAAATGATGAAAAATGGCTGTCTTTGCTTTTTGCCAGATTTGCCCAGAGAAAAAAAAAATTACTAAAAATGCATCAGTCGTGTGGTACGAAAAATGCCCTAAGTAAGACCGAAGAAAACCGGATTATCTCACTAGTGCTCACGTATAAATCGTTCAGCGTATGAACATACAGCTTACCTTCAATGGTGCGTGGAAAAGATGTTAGAAACTTCAGAACTGTCTGGTGAAAACATCTTAAAACATGTGCTATCTCAGAAACACAGCTTTAAAGGTGTTTAACAGGAGATTTGAAGCATTGAAATTGTCCGGCTGGGGATTAGAAACTTCCAAACTATCCTATGGTGGGTTAAAAACTTCGAAACTGTCCGGCTACTTGAAATAAGAGCCCGAGTAGCTATTATATAATTCAAATGTTATGAAACTACGTTAGTTCAAGCACACTTCATCAACTTTACGGAATAAATGTGATGTAAGAGGTGCGTTGTCAGGACTTTCATATAAAATTATAATCTAGTCAGGACCTATAGCAAGAATTTCATCTTATCCAATAAATAGTGTTAGCTTTTACTTAAGTTAATACAGAGAACATAAGGGTAATTAAAGGCTTTAGCACGTGGAATGGTTTTAGAAAACAAGTGACGTTATTGGCAGATTTTTTAAAATGATTGATTTAAATGATTTTTAATGATTCGAAAGATTTCTACCGTTTGGTTGAAACTTTAAATCCTTATCATTTTCTAATTTCAAATATCTTTCAAATTATCTATATATCTTTGCAAAGAAATAAGTGGATGTTTTGCAATTTTTGACTCATAGAAAATGTATTGAATTTATTGTTACATTTTGAAAGTTCGTAATAATTAAAACCCTACTGATTTTCAATTTTGAAACTTATTGGCACCTGATGGAAGGAAATTTTTCGTTTTAAAATATACAAAAATGCTTGGAAAATAATTTTTTATCATAACATATTTTAAAGTTAAATAGATGAAACAAAATGGACTAGATTGTGTAAATAGTAACAATACTACAAAAGATTTAGATAAGAAAAAATAGATTTAAATAAATTAGTGAAATATTAAGTAAACTTTGATTGAAAAGTATCAAATGCATAGGTACAAACATTAGTAGTTATTTAGTTGAGGGATTCAATTTAAAAATGCATGCATCTTAATTTTCTAGTTTGAAAAAACAGCCATCTAAACGATGCTAAAAATTACGTACTTTTACTTTATGTTTTATACACTTTTACTTGACTTAATATATATTTTAACTACATATGGCTCTGTTCTTGATGTCAGTTTAAGTTTTAATTATTCCTAGCCACAAAAAAGTGTGTACCGTCATATTGTTACCAATGAGAATTTATGGTCAAACAAAATTTAGACCATCATCGTACTAGCTTAAGAAATTATGACCATATTAAAACCACTAACAATGCTGGCTTTAATTGATTGTGGACCACAAATAGTAAAGTTTTCTCGTAAAGCAAAATTAAGAATACAACAAGCAAAATTAAGAATAAAAATAATTACCATAAATACTAAATATAATATGGTAATTAATACCAAATTACCATATTATATTTGGTAATAATTACCAAAAATAATATGGTAATTATTTTTATTCTTAATTTTGCTTGTTTTATCATTAGGGGCCTCGGGGCACTGTTAGTTTTGGCTTCAGCCACTAACAACAGAAAGGCTCCTGTGTGTTTGCAGACAGCGTGTCCCCCGATGAAGTGCTGTTCTGTAGACACACAATTACAATTTAATTTTAGGTTTTTAATTATTTTTAAGACTTTAAAATTTTAATATGTTATTTTACTTTGTTATTAGTTTTAAAATACAAATTTGGTTTTTAGCTGCATTGTGCGCTGTACCAGTTTGATTTGGATTAATAATTGTTTAGTGTTTTTCATACCTCAAGTTTTATAATTTTAAATTTGTTTTTGGATAGTGTTTGAGTTTATATATATATATATATATATATATATATATATATATATATATATATATATATATATATATATATATATATATATATATATATATAGTACTTTTTAGCGTAAAATATATTTTGTCCGGAACATGCTACGAAACAAAAAATCTTATATACCGTAATTTTTTTATTATTAATTACCGTGATATCTCCGAATCATTTTAATTAAATAAATATTACACTAAAAATTACAGTATAATATTCTACGGTAAAAATTAAATTTATAGTAAAATGGATCTTACAGATTATCCATCCAAAGTTATACCGTAATTTGATCCGGTATTTTTTTACAGTGCAGTTGAGTTCCCTTGGTAAAAAACTAAGTCAATTTTAGTTTTATCATAGGAAGTTGAGTTAAGAACAGATACTTCCTGCAGTTTCGTACTTTTGAGGTTGTTAGCAAACTTACTGCGTATTTCGAAATTAGAAAAATAAATAGTCAAAGTGTGCGTTTATATATTTCGTTTATTTTCAAAAAAGACATGCGTATATCCAGTGTGATTGCGCGAGGAAAACTAAATCGTATATGTCATACCGACTAACGTTTTTAGAATTATTTGAGATTTCAAATCTGTACAAATAGCAATAGACCGAAAAATTGCTAGGTTCTAGAGTAAAATAAAAATATCTGGAATTTCTTAAATGAGCTTAAAAATAAATCTTAAGTCTTGACCTTCGGTTTAACGACTATTGCATACTTTTAACACATAAACCGAAGAAAACTAATTTGGAGATGATAGAACTAATAATTGAACGTTATAAAGGTTTTATAATGAAAAAACTACAAAGGTTGAATTTTAACCTTTTAAATTGGTTAAAATGGTAATGAAATAATGTTTAGAAGGTATTTTTCTTTCACGGTTCTCGAATGTATAGATAAAAAGTACTGTTTTTGACTTTTACTGCATTGACTTTTTCATCTATACTGTCTTATCCAACAAAGGAAAGGGTAAAACTTTGTGCTATGCAGACTAAAGAAAAAAAAACAATGTGAATAAACCACAAATGAATCATTTGTGCTTTATTCATGTAGCTTTTTCTCTTTAGTCTGCCTTATTTAATTAGTACCAAACGTTCCAAAACAGTGACATAATAGTCTATGCAACAATGTAAAAAGTATGAGTAAAACGTGTAATTTTTAATACTAAAAATTCCTTGCAATTTTTCAACTATTCGTTCTTTTTTACTCGCGTTTGTCCTCATTCTATTCCGCTTAGAAAAGTACGCAGGAAAAATGTGATTTTTTTTTTAAATAGCAATAGCAATAGTTAGATGAGCAAGTAGGTACTAGTCTAATATTGCACTTTTTATGCGCAAAAACAATTATGAATTCTGAACTACTTAAGATATCGTCTTAAACTTAGTTTCATTCTATTTAGTATGAATAAATCATTGGAAACAATACATCCCTTTACTTGTATTGATTAAGGACTTTTCATGAATAATAGCACGAGAAAGCTTTCGCCGAAAAAAAAATGGGTATTAATTTCAACGAAAAAAATTATATTTTTTGCTTTAGTCACTGGACTAAAAAACTTAAACAGAAAACTTAATTAATACATTTTAATGAGCAATGTAACTTCATTTTTTATTAGTAATGTAATTCTGACAATTTTTGAATGTCTAACTTTCACATCGAATTATTTATTTAATACTCTATTTTAACTATTTTATAAAAAAAAAATTATTTTGAAGATTTAATTATACACAAGAATAGAATATTATATTTTGTAAGGCATTAAAATTTTAAGCTGAAAAACTTATGTGTTTCTGCTAATGGTCAAATTAAACCATTAAGAATAATTTTAAATACTTGTATTTTCAATTTTTTGTTTAAACACATATGAAAGTTCATTTTATAATAAATGAAGGTAAATAATAAGTACAGATGGAAATGTAAACAGATAGTTTTTAATGTTCTTAAAGGAGATTATTTTAATTAAATCGCAAACAATATTTTTATTCATATTATAAATATAGAAAAAACTAAAAACAAATTAATTTGAATTTTCTCATAACAGCAGATTATTTCAATAAAATCGCAAACGCTTTTTCTAACGGAATCGGCATAATAAGTATGCAAAGAAAAAAAAAACATCTTGATAATGGTCAATCTTAACAATGTCATTTAATTTGTTTGGACAATATTTTAAAATACGAAATTAGTCACAAACATGTCTTTATTCTGAATGTAATTTTTTTTAAATATAGGCCATTTTGACCTTCAAAATATGCGGGGGAAGGGAATCAAAATGTTTAAGACGTGGTCTAAATAGATTAGATGGAAGAGCTATCGCCCTTTAATTGCAATTAAATATTTTGTATCTTTTTTAATATCTCTGTAAATATTAATGAAATTCTGTAATTTTTTGAACTTAATTGTAAAATTACATTCATTTAGTTTCGTTTATGTTTTTCCCTCTCTTCTTTAATTTATGTGTAATGATATACATAATGAAATATGACAATTCAATGTAATTATTTATTTATATGTATAGATATTTTAGTATTTCATTTGATATTAGAAATTTTTTTTCAATCATAAGCAACGCAAATTCTTAGATAGTTCAAAACTGTGCATTTTAAATGACAGAATTTAAAATTTAAATGAATTCGGTGGAAAAGTTATTGATAAATTAGAATTGCCTAACTATATGGATCATGTAATCCAGATTGCGGCTACTTTGCTCTATGATTGTCAAAATCCAAAAATCATCCAACAATGGGAGGTTTTTTCAGAGAAATTTCATTTTTTGCGTCCATTTTTTTAAACATCGTATTTATGCAAAATACCGTATCTAAGTAATTAAAATGTAGAAGGCCAATTTCTGGAACAATTAAAATTGCTCGTGAGTACGTTAAATGTTATTAAAATAGTCAATATTGTTTTAGCTGTTTACGTTTGTTAACTTTTAGTGATTATCAAATGAATGGTTTAAATACAATATATTTCGGTTTTATTAACTAGAATTAAGCTTTTTTTTAAAAGTGCATGTAGTGCAGTACCAGTTTTTTTTTATCCATGTGAATATCATATCAAATGACTTTCCTTTTTTTAAGCACCAACAGCTTTACAGAATATACAATATATAGAATATTAAGAGAAGTATAGACGAAGATAGAATAGTTGAATATATATAGAAGGGGCTAGCCATGCTCGATATACAGTATCTCATCAACACTGTCAAAAGGAGAATTCCTCGAAACACTAATAATGAGGAACGAAATTGAAAGACATATGCCGACATAGTTAAAGAACTTGAAGCAATTCCAGAATTTTTTATTATTATCGTTGCCCTTACCGTTGGCTTTAAGTTATTAAGCAGATCATGTTTTAGGAGTTCATTTCATCTAAAAAAAAAAAAATGCTTTGTAGCTAAAATATAAATAGCTTAAATTTTTAATGTGGCATTATTAATAAGCACGACCCTTACTAAGCAATCCTTCTTCAAATTTATGATTTGCCATAATATTAAATAGCCATCATTAAAGTACACCGTTATAAAAGTTCGTAGTTTTTTTTTTTTTTTTAAATTACATTTCGTGTTGGAAAATTGTAATTCTATGTTTGATATTTTTTGCTGATTACAGAAATGTCGCACAAAATTATTTTTCTTTCAGAAATGTGTTTCTAAGTAATTTGATGTTTTTTTTTTAAATAAAAATAAAAGGCATCTAATTTATTTTCTCCGCAGTTTATCGTAATTTAATTAAGATAAAAGTCTGATAAAGCATTATTTTTTTCATCCCTGAAACTAGGCAGTTAAATAGTAAAAAATGACTTAGAGTTACAACATGAGTTTATGCACAATAACAAATGTTTTTCTTTGCTTAAGGACAAAGGTTTATCATTCTGAAAAAAAAAATACTAATTGTGTAACGGCAATTCTGTCTGGACTAAACAATTAATTTCTTCCTTTAAACATTACTACTATTAATGAAGTCAAATAATATTATTTTTTAACATTAATTCAACAAAAAATTACTTCATTGCCAACAAAAAAAGTTAAAAATGGAAGTAAAAGTTATGAGGTAAGCAAAGTATTAGATTAGATTAAAATATATTGAAGGAAATGATATTTATTTTATAATAAATGTCTTGAATAGTTTATTTTTAGTTTAGTTTAATTCTTATTTTATCTTATAGTTTTTAGCCTCCAAACAGCGTTTCTTTAAAGGTTCTTAAAGTAATAACCATAATACAGTAAAACTTGTGTAAGTTCACCACTTGTGGTGCATTGTTTTAGTGGTCAACTTATAGAGGGGGCGGGTCATTGTTTACTTTTTCATTTCCTACATCATGTTGCTATATATTTAATTTTTTTTACTTGACTTAAAAATTTTATTTAGCAAATAACCAAATGAATATCTTAAGAAATGTGTTTAAACCTGAATAAACTTCAATTTGTTACATATACATAATTCTAATATTTAACTAACTTTTTAAAAAAAAATTATTTCGTTAGTTATGCATGTGAAGTGTTCAATAAAAATAATTTCTTAAAATATCAAAACACGAAGAGATGTAATTTTAAAACTTTAACAAAAAAAATTATTTGAACACTTTAAAATTTATTCTGTTATTACTACACTTACTATCTGCTCACTATTGCAACTGGAAGAGCAACTTTTCAACTAACACACCTGTTTTAAATGAATGAATGAAAGAAATGGTCAAAAGCTGACCCCCCCTCCCTACAGTTTCCCCAGATGGTCAACTCACAAAAGTGTTTAGATTAGCTTTTTACACTATTTCACCAAACAAGTGAAATTTTAACATAGAACATTTTCTGAATTTTTTTCCCGGTCAACTTATGAGGGTTTTAGAATAGAATTTCATAATACTCCTAGACAAAATTGACTTATTTCAGTGGTCAACATACAAGATAGACAGGTAGTCAAGTTACAAAGGTTTTGCTTCTTCATATTATATAGGAAAAATTCCGTTCTTGATAATTGAGGTCAACTTATGCAGGTGCCCAACTTACAAGGGTGGTCAACTTGGCAGGTTTCACTGTGCCTATATTTTGAACCATTATGCCATGTAGATTTCGAGTAAACTTATTAAGATGTTAAGCTCGACCATAACATTTTGTAGTTAAGTTAATTAAAAATTTTATTTGCATGATAATGTGGTTTAACTAAACACCACATCAAGTATGTAGTTTTTACCGATTACATGGTTAAACTTGGTACCACATCCAAGAATACATTAGTTTTTCACTTTAAAATAGTCTGCATCGCATCAAGTTTGTCACAATTTTGCTATGCTATTGTAGTTTCATACATTTCAAAGTTATTAAAAGTAAAAGTAAGTAGAATTATTACAAGTAAGTGGAATTATTTACGAACGAACAATCGTAAAATGTTGACTTAAATGTCTTTATTTTAAAAAATTTTTCTAGAGATAAAAAATTCATTGATAATATAAATGCCTGAAAAGTATTGAAATGGTAAAAAATCTCAGTAAATACGCATTAGATCAAACATATAAAAGGACACCTGAGAAATTTTCCCAAACGATGCTTACAACAATATAATACTCGACCCCAATTTTTTATTTTTGGGGGATGGATGAGGTGGACTTCGAAATCTTAAACTGAAATCCCTCTTTTTTATTGTAAAATTGGGATCTTCCAGAAAACTACAGCTGCTCTTTTGGATGTTCCAATCATTAAAATCCACTCCCTGTTTTGGGTGTTAAACTTAACTTTACATTTTGTTTTGCTGCGCAAAAACTGTTAGATGTAGAGACTTGAAATTATGAAGGTGTATATTAAAATGTATTAGCATTACGATGAAATAAAAACAATTAACATTCAATACTCAGATCTAGAATTATCAAATGTTAAACTTGTTGGAAAAAATACCATACTACAAGCCATGGAAATGCAGAGTTGAAGTTTGGCTTGCTGAATGGACCATTTTCGTTTATGAACTTAACACAGAGTTTTTTTTCGACATTTTAGTTTGTTCAAAATTTGAATGAAAAATAACCACAGGAGTCGGTGAGCCATAGTAGAATTGAAAAATTAAATAAAAAAAAGATGAATGCAGTTTTAATGAATTAGCAGCTAAGCTAAGCATAAAACTCAATGCTCTTTCATATAATAATTACGTATCGAGTTTTCAATTACTGGACAGGATACAAGCAGTCACATTTTCCTCTTTTTATATAGATCTAATAAAAATAACAATAAATAAAATAAATGCCATTATAAACACAATAAGAACAAAATTAAAGCCCAGTTTTTATTTTATTCAGAATATTATTGAAAATTACTGATGCATAAATTAAAAACGCGTCCCCCAAATTACGAAGAAATAGACTTACGAATACGAAGAATACGAAGACTTATTTCGTCTATTAATTTAAAACTTAATATTTATTTACTTTTATTTTATTTTAGTAAAAAAAATGCTTCACTTTTTACTCTTTTTTATTACTAACTATTAATTATGGAGCAAGTAATGTTCAAAACTAAAGCATAAAATTAATATTTTGTCACACTTAAATGTTACAGAATATTGGCGTCATTACTTGAATCTTAAGCTGAAAATTATGGAAATGTTTGGAAAAAACAGTTTTAAAATTTATGGGTAAGTATTTATTTTATTGTTTTACATCTCTCTATATTAAAAATCGTAAAGGGAGCAGCTGTTTTACGTGTTCCATCTTAAAAGTTACATTTTGTTTCGCAGCGTAAAGACTATAAACTTTAAAAAATTTAAATTACCACGCTGTGTAGAAAAGTGTGCAGGAATAATGATGGCATTAAAAATATTTACATTTAATAATTAGCTCTAGAATTATTAGCCATCAAACTTGTTGGAAAAAATACCATTCCTGCAGCTCTACAGTTTGCAGGAATGCAACATTGCAGATAAAACTTGGCATACTAATAGGGTTATATTGTTTATGAACTTAATATAGGGATCATTCCAAAAGCCCAATTGTTCAAAAGTTGTAAAAGTGTTTAAGTGTTTTTTTTTCTTTTCGAATTTATTGGCATCTTTTTTGCTTTACGGTACATTTTGCGCTGTTGAACAAAATTTTAAAAACTTGCAATTCCGAAGGTTGGTAGAAAAAAGTATAAGGGTTTCGATGGAGTAAAATAATATTCCGATTTGATTATTAATTCAAGAATTATTTACTGTAAAACTTGTAGTAAGAAAAACTATGTTGTTAGATCTACTTTCCGCTGAAATTCAATTACAGAATTGAATTTCGACTGATTGATAGGATCATTTTGAATTATAAATTTAGTGATATTTACTTTCTTATATTTCCATTTGTTAGAAAAATATTGCAATTTTAAGTATTTTTAAAATAATTATTCATGCATCGTTGTAGAAAATTTTAGGTTTTTTTATATAATTTTTTTCTTTTTAATTTTTGATAAAAAATTATAGAGACTGAAGAGGTATAAGAACTGTATCCAATCCAAATTGGCACACGATATATGGTTATCGTTATGTATTGGTAACAAGTAAAATTATACCTCACTCACAATTTTTTCCACTAAAATATTATTTTTTAATTTTTTAAAGTTAATTTTAATTTGAATTTTATGACATGAAAAAATACTTAAAGATCTGTAACTTGCGTGATTCTATATTAAATAATAACCTATAATGCTCTACTTTCAAATAACCAGAAAATTAGATTCCAACAAAAGAAATAATAAACAGAAAGATAACAAAAATGTGCCAAGATTATCACCAGAGGAACGAAAATAAATTTAAATTATTAAATGATTCGTATTGAGCTTAAAACTTTAAAAAATTAAATATTATCCTATACTCTAATTAATAAATGTATTTTCAATTTACTTTTATAATAATATATTTTTTCAGCAATTACAATTGCGAATTTTAACTTTAAATTTATTTTCATAAAGTTAATTTTCACTAGATTTTCTGCACAGTGTAAATCAAATATTACTTTCAGCTTCGTAACTTGTGATAATCAGAAAGCTAACTTCTAACAAGAAAAAAATGAACTAAAAAGATAGCAGGAAGATAACAAGATAACATTCTTAGAAAGAAAATAAATTTATAAATCAATTATAAAACGGTTCGTGTTAAGCTAAAATCTTCAATGATTTAAAATTTTTCATAGGCTCTAAATGATATGATAAATAAATTTTCAGAGTGGTTTTAAAATCACCTTATTTAACGATATTTTTTCCTGCAAAACTACACTACGATATTTTACTTCTAATTTATTTTTAAACTTAATTTTTTCTTAAATCTTTTTATGTTGTTAAGCATAAATTATTTATACTCCCATAAGCTGTGATAATTTATATGTGGTACCGAATGATAGCTTCCTACTTGCAAATAATCAGAGAGAGAGAGGGAGAATTACCATCTGACAATAAATAATAAACAGTAAGATAACAAAAATATTGCCCAAAGAACAAAAATAAATTTTTTAAAGTATTAAATAGTTCTTGCTAAACCTGAATTTTCAATAAATTGAGTATTTTCTTATACTTTTATTATAAAAATTAAAAAAAAAATTTTTTTTAATCACTTTATTTAATAATGTTTTTTCGTTGCTTTTAGCAAAATAAAAATGCATTTTTTAAAGCCAAGTGATTTCAGTTTCATTAGATGAAGGAAAAATTACTTCCACTTCAGTAGCCTGCGGAATTTTATTTCAAATTAAAACGGAAGGAAGATCGTCTTGCAAATAACGATGAAGATTAAATTAATCAAAGTTTGCTTTACTATATATAACTCAGTGCATTTGCTAAATTTATAAAATTAGAATTCTCGAAACTATTTTTAGATTTGAATTCGTCTAAAATAAGTAATTTTTGTTCAACCCACTCAATTTAAACTTATTTCTAATTTTCAGAGAAACTGAGTGAATATGTTTTAACCAAATATAAAAATCTGAAATATATATTTTTTTTAAAAATATGTCAGAATTAAGGTATAAAAGAATAGTATTGAAAAAAAATCTTTTTTTTTTACTGAGAGGTCACGTGCGTGTACTTAGAGTCTGCAGTATTCTCCGGATGCCCCCTAACGGGGGCGGGACGGGGTTAAGCTTTGATTCTACACATATCTAAAATTGTTTTCTTTAAAAATATTACCATGTTTTATTACAAACTTGCAAAACATTGACCTTCATCAATAATTTTGTTAATGATGAATGTGTGAAAGTACTCGTTTTTGTTTCAAATTAAAAAAAAATATTAAAAAGTTACTAAAAATATTGAAATTCTCTTTTCTCTTTTTTAAAACAGTTTTCGTGTCCCAATTTTTAAAATAATTCGTATAATAACTACCGATAAAAAGTAATTTTTAAAATACCAATTTCCATTAATATTTTATCGATGTGTATTACCATGCTTATTAATATTTCATTAGATTAAGTAATATTAAAATGATCCTGCTTAAAAAGCATACTTACTGTGAGTTCATCTCATGATTGCTAGACTGTATATTTGAGAGGAGGAAAAAAAAACAATAGAACATGAAATTAAAAACTGCGTGGGTTAAAAAAGCCGTAAAAAAAGCTGAAATTGGTCTTTGATTGGAATCTTCAGAGAAAAAGAAAACCAAAAAACAAATTGGTGCAGGAAAAGTAACAATAAATTAAAGATAATTCACAATTTAAAAATAAAGGAAACTGTTGAAAACTAATCGGGTGAGAAGGAAGGACATGACAAAAACTCAATGCTCCAATCTGTGAAATGAGGTATGAGCAAGTTTTTAATAACTCGCTCTCCGTAAAGGTATCAGAAATCATAAAGTAAAGGTATCAGAAATCATAAAGGTATCATAAATCATAAAGTAAAGGTATCATAAGTCATAAAGTAAAGGTATCATAAATCATAAAGTAAAGGTATCAGAAATCATAAAGTAAAGGTATCAGAAATCATAAAGTAAAGGTATCAGAAATCATAAAGTAAAGGTATCAAATCTGTAAAGGTATCCTGCATCAGAAATCTCGATTTCTTTCTGACCAGTTAAAACACTCAAATCTTGAAAACCCCTTCCTGAAGACGATGCCAGTTATAATTACTTATCCAATGTCCAGAATTGATTGTTGCTTTATTGTCACACGGAAGTTATCGTCAATCAAATTTCCAAACATATTCCAACTAACAAAAATGTTCCAACTAACTAAAATATTCCCACATCTAGGTATCTGTGCGTAATGATAATATAAGTTTCAATAATTTTCTGGCTGTTTCAAGCAAAATGTATCGATGTATCATCATCCCCGGAAATTTATTTTCAATCAAAAATGTTACCATTTTTTTTTTCTGGAATTCAATTGGAGTTAAGGCGTGATGCCAAAACAAATAAAATTTTTATCCTCAAAGGTGCAAGAAAAAGTTATCGCGTTCCAAAGTTTTAACCTCTTATCAATATAAGAAAATGGGCTGTAAAAATAATTAAAGCGAAGAACAAAATATATTTAAATAAAAATTTTGAAAACTGTATTTACCAGGTGGGCTACAAACGGGAATTTTTTTAAATTTCTTTCAAGTAATATTTAAAAAAAAAATATTTCGCAGTTATTTTCTATTTCCACCTAAACTTCTTCACGTCTTTCAAACGTATCGCACCATGTTTTTTATTTATTTATTTATTTATTTTTTTATTTTTATATTTTTTTTGGGGGGGGGGTTAACGTTTTCTCTCCGTAAGTCTATTTGAAAATCATAGCTTTAAAAAAAAATTTTTGTTTTCTCTTTAATTGTAAGTTACGCGATTAATGCTTAGTGTTTCATAATATCCTTTTACTTCCTAATAAATTGTATGTCACTTCCGTCTAGACACCGTGACAAAACGATAACGATATTATAAGTTGCATTTCGTTAATAAAGATATCAATTCGTCAATGACAACTTGTTCTATTGTGATCAACTTCTTATGCAATATTTAGGAAAATTAGAAAAGTTACTCGATTGAAAAATTAATCTAAATTGTTTCTTCTCTCGCTCTCAATGCTAAGATGTCAAGATATGACTTTAAGAAAAAAGAAAATCATCTGATTTTTTGACATACGGTTCATACCAACACCTGTAATGACGCTGATCTTGTAAAGGTCAAGGTATTTTTCATATATTGTATTTATTTATTCATTTTCTAAATCATGTAACATTTGCCCTAAATCAAATTATTAAAAAAAAAGTAAAAAAATTTTTTTTTGAAACGAAACTACTTCAAATAATAACTTTTAACAACCAGTCATTAAAAGGTGTTACAGTTATTATTCTTATAAATTTCCAACGTGAATGAATCTTGCCACAAAAAGTTATTTTTATTTAAATGCATAGTTGAAACACAAAAAATTTTACTTACAATAAATCGACAATGAAAGCTTTCGTTTGTTAAGTCCATTTTGTTTTATAACTGTTATTGAACAGATGACCCAATTTTGAGTTAACGGTTATCAATCTTCAAGTCCGCATCCTTGTAATTTTGAACCCAACCCAGAAGACAAGAAAACGAATGAAGCACGGATTGGGGTAAACTGGTGGATATACTTTCGTGGACGCCATCTTGGAGAACTTTTTGATGGAACTAAACAACATTTGCATAAAGTCTGACAACAAGGGGATTCTAACCCATGATCCGTTTATCACTGAGGATTTTTTTGCGACACCACTGTCATCTGTGATACTCGGAAGCAGAATTTATATTTACCAGCCATCGCTGGGATTCGAAACCGGGTCAGCTCATTGAGAGACGAAAGCTCGATATCCCGAACAACTGATGCTCACACTTGGGTACTTGCCCCTATTCCCATGATTGCGTCTAATCACGTGGTAGTGCTTGGCTTGTTAACGGTACAGCTTTGAAGCTTGGATTTAATATGACGCTGAATAAATTTTCGGATCAGATTTAATTACCAATGTCATGCGTGGGTCTCAAACATGATTGGCTGACTCACTATTATTAGTTCAATTTTATTTCATTTAATTTATAACCGTTGTTGAACTGCCAACCCAATTTTGAGTTTACAACTACTAATGTTCTACTCTACAGACTTGTAATTTTGAACCCAATTCAGAAGAGAAGGGAACTCCTGGTTCATGCATTAGGAGAAATTTGCCTTCGTAGAGGACTTCTTGATGGAACTAACCCGCATTCGTATCACACTGGGAGGAAATCACGAAAACCTTCCACGGTTAGTCTGACGACAATGGGTCTCTAACCCATTAGCCGTCTATCACTGAGGATATTTTACCTCAGCATTGTGGCCGGTGCGTGACGTGTGCGGAATTCGTATAGACCAACCATAGCTGGGATTCGTACCTTGTCATCTCATTGAAAGGCGAACATTCTATCCCCTTTACAACTGAAAAGTAATAATATCATTTCAACAAAACATACATTTTATTATTTTTATTGTATGATATTATTATTGTTTTTATATTATTACGTGTATTAAGGTTTCATATAACATGGATCATGAGCCGAAACATGAACTTTCAATTACTATTTGTACAATAAAAAAAATATGCACTTAAAGTACTGTCTTATTTTATTATTATTTTAGTAGTTGTTTTTATTGTTCATGTTTAGATTTTTTACGTAAATATTTTTTGAGGAATTTTATTTACTTTTCAAACATATCATATATTAATATATACAAATAAATGATACAGAGAGATGTAATTGTATTTTATTTCTTCAAAAAGTATGTTCTTATCATTACTTATGGGGTAGATAACCTTGCCTGTATAGTTAAATATAAACCATTATCTTAAAACTGAGCAAGCATGCATTTCAGAAAACGATTTTCTCGCCATAGACTTCTCACCAAATAAGTTTATCAATCTCTGTTTGTCTACTCTCCTATACAAATAAATTCGAAATAAGAGGTGACGATCACGTTTACCCAAATTTTAATATATCAAGCTCAATCTATGGAGGTCAGAGCCCTAATTGCAAATATTTGATATCTTACTAATATAAAAGAGATTACTGTTTCAGACCTACTGAACCATTTTTGGAAGTATGTCTAGACGTTATATAAATATTAAATTTGATTTCAGCCTATTCTTAAAGAATCAACCTCTCTCTCTATTTATATAAAAAAAGAATTTGTCTGAATTAAAGTGCATATCATACTATAAATTAATTGAGTTCAATATTTATATTTCAAACTCGGAGTTTTACCCAGCGCTTCTTGGCAAGAAGTGACGATTAATCTAATGATTTTAGTGTAACATGCATACACAATATATGAAAATACGCAAAAATATACCAATCTATAATAATCTATACCAATACCAATATATCGATATATAAAAATATATATAACGAATATATATAAACTAAAAATGTAATATCCAACAATATATGGGTGATTCTCACGAAACATGACAATTCACTGTCCCTTGCTCCAAGATCTAATACTATAATACTAAAAGAACTTTTTTTTAAACAAATTAATAAATAGCACTGCTGTTAGCATTTGAAAATAACTTTGCACTAGCATTGACTGTTTTGTATAGTTAAAAATATTAATTGAACTTCAAAATGTCATTTTCCTGGCATGCACCAAACAATGTTTCAAATAATAATTAGCTTCGAAACTTCCTATAAATTTTTCAATATCTAGATTTTTTTATCTCAACCGGTGTAAGCATTTCTAGAATATACGCAGAGGGTATTATTTACTAAAACTTCGTTTAAATTAATTTTTTCTGTCAATAATTTGTTTGTCCCAAGAAAATCTGTCATTTTCCTGGCTACTTTTATTTAGTGGTTTATAACCAAAATAGATAGAGCCAGCAATCAATATCTTATGTTAATAGATTGATTAGATACCCTCCTATATGAACATGTCTTCTTGCATGAATAAAGAACCAATTTTCTGGTTCAAAATCTATTTCAAAAATTTTTTCAAGGTAAGTAGGTTTTTGTGTTGTTATTTTCCTGGCTTTTTGAATCCATTAATAACATAAACTACATAGATTTATCTGAGTTATTTTAAGAAATCCTGTTTTTTTCTACAGAATATAAACGTTTTAGGCCGAAATATTTAATTAAATTAAAGTTATATGCTATAAAAAGGCGAATTTATCATTATCCTGGCTGTCATTTTCCTGGCTTATGAATCCCAACTGCTAATACTGTAAGGAGGGGAAGCAAATATTAACCCAATACGAAGTTTATGTATGATTGTAATATGCTTGGATGTAATCAAAGTTATTTATTTATTTAATGATTGATTATTATCCACAATTTTATTCTGTACATATCAGTAACAAAAATTTTTTTGATTCTTTCTACAGTGGATAAAAAGAATTAATTTAAGCAATTTATGGTCCATCTAACATAAAGGCTTAAGTTGAGTTACTTACTATTAACTTAAAATGACTGTTTTTTAAACTTCAAAGCTAATATGCCATTTTCCTGGCATTCAAGATTTGGTGAATTTCTATTTTATTTTTTTTTCCGAGCAAATGTCAATAAACTACACTGCTGTCTATAAGATATTAATAAGTGTAACTAAAGAAGTATACAAAAAAAATTTAGATTATTTTAACGACTTTAAATTTGAAGAAATTATTTGGTCCGAATTGTCATATTTCGTGAGAATCACCCATATACCAATCTGTTAAAAAGAGAATGTGTGTGAATTGAATAGCATGTAATATTCTGAACTAATTTAAATTATTATTTAAAACTGAAGCTTGTTGTTTTACACAGTGCTGCTTGGATTTTTAAATTCTTATTATATTTTATCTGAAGAAAATTAATTCTAATTATCTTCACCTCTGACTTTTTAAAATTTATTCGACCGATCTCACTCAAATTTTGAATTTTGCCATGTAAAATTATAATCCTTAAAATGATGTAAAAAATTGTATAACTTACAATTCAAAAATTTTAGACTATTATTAAAATGCGAATTTCTCACGACGTACTACGGAAAAAGTAAGATTAACATTAAAGAGTCCAAACTTGGACCACCGTATTGGCTAAATTATTAGGGTCATATCTTCTATATTGTGGAGAGTAGACCGTTTTTTTTTTTTTTTTTTTTTTTTTTTTTTTTTTTTTTTTTTTTTTTTTTTTTTTACACTGAACAGTGCGCAGAACAAAAAACGGACCATCCTGAATAACTTTTGATGTAGTGATCGGATCTTCGCGTTTTAGGACTCCACCTAAATGACAAAAGGGGGTGACCTAAAATATGCTAATTAATTAGTGCAGACGATATTTTAAGCTACGAAATCAGACCCAAAAAAGTACTTTCTCTGAATAAACAAAACTTCTTTTTGACGGATTCTGATTTTTAATTCCCACAATGTAGACGTTAGCCACAATCAGAGAAATATATTCCTCACAGTTTGGTCAGGAGAGTGAACCAAAGTTTCGACCTCCTAAAGTTAATTTTATTTTTTGCGCATTTCGCCTTATTTCAGGAACTTTTAAAGTGCATCGAAAAAACTTTGCACACAATTATAGAACTTTTTTGTCCATAGATAATTCCACGCAAAAAATAAATTTTAGTAAATATTTACTATTTTATTTATAAAAGTCTTAAAACTTTGGAAGTGTAAGGTTTTAAAAATGTTTACATCATTTTAAAGTAACTTATTTTACGTGGCAAAATGAAATAAAATGTGCGAAATCGGTAGAATTGTTCCTAAAAAATCAAATTTTAAAATACGACTTCTTTTAAAATTAGATTTTTTAGGCACTATTTTGTAATAAATTTTGTAATTTGCCGTATAAAATTAGATACTTTGATGTAAAAAATTGTATACCTTACTGTTAAAAATTTTTTCAACTATTACTAAATAAAATAATAAAAAAATAACAAAATTTATTTTTTCCGTAGATTTATATTTGGTCAAACGAGTTTTATAATAGTGAGCAAAGCTTTTTCGGTTTAAAAAGTTCTCGAGAAGTGGCGAAATACACAAAAATAAAACTGACATTAGCGAGTCAGAACTCTAGATCTTTCTCCCGACCATACTAGGGATCATATTTCTCAGATTGCGGCTACCTCCTTATTTTGGGGGCACAAAATATGAATCCGTCGGGAGAAAAGTATGTTTATTCAGAGAAAAAACGTTTTTGTGTATGATTTCGTAACTTAAAATATGACCAGCACAAATTAATTTGCATATTTGAGGTCACCCTCCCCAAACCTTTAATATGGAATCCTAGAACAAGAAGATTCGATCACTAGATCAAAAGTTGTTCAATGCAGTCCGATTTTTTATTTTGTGCACTGTACATACATACATAATATATGCCAGTATTTGTAAAATAATCTATGAAACTATACTAATTTATACCAAACAATATAAAAGAAACTACGAGTGAATTTAAATTTATATATTATTTATAATTCAAGCTTCTGGTTTTAACAAGCGTTGCATAGAGAATGGCAATTAATCAAATTATCTTAATGTAAATCATTATAAATCAAAATATACAAGTATCCCATTATAAAATAATCTATAAATAACAATATATACTAATCCATAAAAATAGACCGTGAGTGAATTAAATAGCGTTTAATATTTTGATTAAATTTAATTCCTTGTTAAATCTTAATCTCGTAGTTTTACCTATTGCTGCTTTGGTCAAAGGGCACTTAATTAAAAGAAAAACATCTGGAATCTTTTAAATGAACGATAGTGATATATTACTATTTTATAGTCATTTTTTAAATGTATACTTTTTTTTATCTTAGCTATGCTAAAATTATCTATTTACTTCGTATTTCAGCTATCACATGACTGTTATGAATTAACACAATCATGATTATTGCAGTCAAAAAATGTTAGTATTTTTATCTAACATTTTGTGAACTAATTTACAACAACTGTAAAAGATTTAATAATTAGTACAATATTATTAACTATCTTGTTTCATCAACATCGCAATAATAATTTGTTTTATGGTGCGTAAAACATTAGATAGTATGAAGTTATTCTTTATGTTTATACGTTCATAGATGTATATAGTTTTTTTTTCGTATATAAAATGTATGGTGTGCTTTTTGCCATGGGAAAAAAGAGCTATATCCGATATCTCCAAAAGATAAAACAGAATAAAAATATCAAATACCAGGAGAAAATAGATGCATTAGTAATGGACATTGAATGATAGACTCGAAAAAAGATTTTTATTCATCCATGCGCATGCTTTGAATGATTTAAATATTATAATATCTCATTATACTTTTTTATATTATGGTTCCAAATCTAAAAATATATCGATCTCAAATGTTATTTAAAATCCTAATATCTACAGACACTGAAAAAATATATTTATTATTATTTTTAACTGCTGGTTATTATCCTAATTTATCCACAACTGCACTGGGTAATCATAAATTAAGGAAAAAATCACAAAAATCACTTAAAAATTTATGCATGGAATTTAATGAAAATGGAACATATAGTGCACATTAAAAAAAACATAAAAAAGTATTAACAGACAATTATGATGATACAAAAATTAGCATACGTATGAAATGAATAAATTAGATGTGTCAGTTTGGAATGAAAGAAATACCCTCAGTATGGAGTATGATCACTTCTAGCAGCAATAATGCACATACAGCGATTTTTGATATGCTTTAATTTACACTGTCTACCAATTTCTTTTTAAGTGGGAACCATTGTTCTTGCAAAGCAGTTGCTAGCAAAGAAAGGGTGTGAGTTGGAGGATTGAGCGACACGTCTTCCTAAATCATCCCAAACATGATCGATATGTTTCAAGTTCAGTAATCGAGCTGGCCACTTCATGCGCTGAACTGTTTGCTGCGGAAGATAATCACCAACAATGCGGGACACGTGCAGCGCTACGTTATCCTTCTGTAACACGAAATCATTACCTACTGCACCCGCATAAGGGTGCATATAAACATTAAGGATGTCATCTTTATACACGTGAGTATTCTCAGTTCCACGTGGTCATGCTTGTCTGTGAGTCCAACCAAAGAAATACCACCCCACACGCAGACACTTCCCTTTTGGTATGCATCTTTTTCACGGATGTTTGATGGGTGACATCGGGTTCCAGGCTCTCTCCAAATCAAACAACGCCTACTGTCGTTTAGATGCTAAACCTGGAGTCCTCTCTGAAGAGAACAGTTCTCAATTCGTCAGCCGTGTGTCCACCTCAAATGCTACCTTCTATGGAGCGACGAAAGTGGCACGCAAATGGCTATAGTTATGATCTAAAGTAAGAACTCCCCTAGCCATTCCTTCGGACCCGTGGTGGTGACTATGGTAACGAGGTACATAACTATTTTAAGTAGGGGTGTGGGGTCGTAGTTTGTGATAGATTTTGGCTCTGGTCGACGAGAGAAAGGGAATCTTTCTCTTCGGTCTATTGTGTTAGCCCTAGAGTGGATAGAAGCTACCCTCCCTGAAATGCGCTGGCGGGAGGAGGGTTCTTATCGTAAACAAACTATAGTTGCCTTGCGAACACACCAAATTCCTGAAGCCAATCTGATCAACACCTCCTAGAAAGAGTAGGCCTCAGCACGGGTTACCATAAATATCCTTTAGTAGTCCAAACGTAATGACATATTTCGTATTTTCAACCACTGCGCAGCTTAGTACCCCGAAAGTAATGACATCTTTCTTATTTTTCATCAACTGCGCAGTTAACTTCGTCATATCGGACTACTAAATTTATCCGTGCTGAGGCCTTCCTTCTTCTAGGAGGTGTTGATCTGATGGCTGCATTAAGAGAGAATCTGTTATATTCCTCCGTGCACATAACGATAAATATCAGGTATCGGTGCTCATCTTAACATTTGGCCGTTCTTGGCTGAATCTTTGGGATGCCAAAATTGTTGTTAGAAATTGTTGTCAAAATCTACTCAAATTTAATCATCTTGTCACTTTAATCTGACTTTGCCTCTAGTCATCTAATAGATCTGCAAAGCAGCTCTTCGGAAAAATTATAATTGGAGGTATATGTTACAAACTGATATCAAATTTGTAGTTTCAGATTTACGGTGAAATTCTCAGGCTTGCGTTCAAACATACAATTTTATGCTCATTGCTGATGACGTCATTCCATTGCAGCGTTACTAATTTACTTTTTGCAGTTTTACTTAGCAACATTTATTTAGCAACATATTCAAATTTCCTTAGGATTGGCTTATTTTTGGGAGAGTCATTATTATTTTTGTGATTTTTCTTTAATTTATAATAACCAGTATTATTTTAAAAATACATAAGGAATAAAAAATGTTCGTTTTTCATATTAAATAAAAAAAATGAAATGTTAGCTCACTTGTTACATCAAAAACTTCTCTCAACTGATGCTAATAAACCATACTTATACCCATTGAATTCATTAAATATTCTTGTTTGATATTTTGTACATTTGGTCATACGGTAGCTCAATTTGAGAAATGTTTTATCATTTCATACGTAACCAAACGGTTTTTGGCAACGCCATTATTATATATCTAATGATATTATATGTAATTAATTAAAGACAAAAAATATAATAGTGGTTAGCAATATAGTTATTTATTAATATGAAATTTTACGTACGATCATATCATTAATACACAGCACCTAGTCGATGACCATATAATTATGTTTTAAACTTTCTATCTTATCCTTTTGTTAACTGGTTAGTTATGCCAAGTTTGGAATAAAGAATTATTTACTAAAGAATAAATAATGTTTTCAATTAAAACATAGAATTTGGCAGAAACATCTCATTAATTAAATCTGGCGTAAAATTTCTTCTTTTAAACTATATCATTAGAAGATTTTGAAGAGATTAAAAAATAGTGCATTTGTTTCTTTAAAATGAATGCAAATTCTTAACTATTAAATGAGCTTTTTTTTTCCCGTAAAGAGATCTCATTTCTTTTTCGTATTACGAAGTAAATCTGATTTTGGTTGTAACCGGAGGTGGTTGAGTTTTGAAAATGATTGGGAATGAAAACCGTTCATGCAAAACGCCAAGAAAGTTTCAAAAGTAAAGCCAGCGGGAAGTAAAATGAGGAATTCTCTTCATTTTCGTATTTCTTTTACTATTTTAAGCTGAGTATTTTGAACTTTATAAACTAAAAAACAAATTGCTTTTGTATAAAAAAAAAAGGCTAAAGTTCTGCGAGTTCTTCAGATTTATTTTCCAGAATAGAATATTATTTTTCCGTTGGATCATAAACAAAACTGTGTATTATCTATCATTGTAGTTAATAATATTATTTATCAAAAATAATAACAATGAATTTATACTAAAAGAAAACAATTGTATATACAAGTTTTGTATTTTACAAATTATACGCGAAATATAAATATTTATTTTATTTTTATTGTATAGTCTAAGATTTATAGCGACAAAAAATTAATAAGAATAAACAATACAAGAAAATATTACAAAAAACATATTTTTATCCAACAACAATGCAGTATATTTACTTTTTCTGGCAAATTTATCTATTGTTGAAGAAAAAGACAACCATAAAAGCTCGGGGGATTTTTGAGGCATACTGATTAATATTTAATAAATATTATATCGACAATTGATATTGACAAATTGATATTGTCATGACTAGTTTTCCAATGTATCTATTGAGTATGACTCTAATTTATATTTTAACTGACTCTTAAAAATAATGAAAATAATTATCAGGAAATTAATCAATCAAAGTTATAAAACGGGATGGTACAGGTGGCAATGCATATGTTTGTTTTAAACAGGTTCTTTCGATTCGAGGATTAAATTCCTGGTGGTGATTGAGTTGTTCATTAGTCCTACTTTTTAGTTTTTCAATAAAATTTGACGGTAACATATAATTTTATAACAAAATATAGTAGCACTCGGAGTGCTAAAATTTTTTACCATTCATTTCAATAAGTTTCTTTACAATGAACTTTAAGTAAACTTTTTCTCGCTCTTTATGTTGTTATTCATGAAATATTTTAAAATTGCTTAAAGGTGCCTCTTTTTTTATTTATATTTTTTACTTTTTGATGACGATAGCGATGAGCGGGAAATCGATATTTTTATCCTTTATTTAATGTTGAAGTTTATATACCACAAATGACGCAAGAAGTATTTACAGTGTAAAACAATAACAATTATTTTAACCAACAAAAATGTTTAAAAAAATATCTCTTAAACATAGTAGAAATGTTTAAAATTGTTTTAAAATACTTTCTATTTACAAAAAAAATATTATTTTATTGGATAGAGAAAAAACATATAAAGGAATGAAATTGAAAAGTGCATAAGCAACATAACAAAAAAAAAATATTATTACAAAATACAGTATTTTAAAGAATGTATCACTGTAACATTTCTAAGGCACAAATTTTTTTTTATATGCGCTGAGAAAAAAGTATAGTCAAAACTACTAGAATATGGTATATAAATTTACCTTGTTTCTATGAGAATACCATGACTATGGGAACACCTAAAAGTTCTGCAATTTTTACCGCAGCGCTTTTGAATGACTTTTGGTAAAATTTAAAATAAAATATGGCTTTATTGTATGAGATAAAATTTGGTAAATGTGGTCAAATTCGATCATTTTACCGTGATTCTTTAGAGCATAGCATAAAATCTATTTTTTTCGGTAAAATTAACTTTTCAGTTTTGTATTTCGTTCAAATGTGTGGTTATAAAGCATTATAATTTTGAGAATGAGAATTTTCCGTAAACCCTTACCATATGAACGAAACATTACAAAATGTATAGTTCAAACAACGTATATTTTGGTTTTATAGACCAGAAATATGATTATTTCCACGAAAAATGTCATTACAGTACATTACGGTAATCGTACCAGATTTTTTTTTTATCCGTCTGAGACTAAATATATTTCATAATTATGAATAAAACATTATTTGTTATCTCATAAATATACTAATATTAAATTATAAATTTTGAAAATTGAAATTTTTAAGTATAGACTGAAAAGAAAACTTTATTTTCTTAGTCTTACAAAACGTACTCATAAATTTTTTTGTTTCTTTTATTAATTATTTCTTATTTTTAGTTTTATGGCAGATAATTAACATTGAAATCTAAACAAAAATCAGGCTTGGAGTTATAGATGAAATTTGTGCATTATACCTAGTCAGAAGGTGTTATTTCGATTAACAGTGAATTCAATATTACTATAATATTCTATTGCTAGTTCGCTTTGCAACCATTAATGAGCCAATGTCGTCAGATCATTAAGCCCAGATCCAGTTAAAATTTAAGCTCTACAAGTAGTGGGAAAGATCAAATATTTGATTGACGGTAAATTCTACTCGACAAAAGTGGGGAGATAAATTCAACTTTTAGCTGTCAAGAAATAAAGGAAAATCATATTTTCATCCAGTACGGACCTTCAGATTGAATTAAAGCTACATAATGAATCCAAAGATCCGAGAAGACGCTATTTTTAATTTAACATAAATTTTCGTAGACAATCAAAGTAAATAAAAGTAGAGGCTATTAAACGATTGAAGTTTGAATTTTCATGAAACTCGGAGGTTTAGTGTCGACAGTTGAGTGCTCTAAATTGTAAGAATGTGGTCAATATTTCGTTTGCAAAACTTTCCACTCTTAGAGTGCTAAAAAAGAATTAAGTAAAATGAAGTAAAGTTGAGTTAAATTAATTTCCCCATAGTTTTTAAAACTTAGTGTTGAAATAAAACTTTTGTTTTATCTTTGTAATTAATTCAAGTTTTATTCGATATTCTATTTTATTTAAATTTGTTTTATTGTGTTGTAGTGAAATGATCCAAAAGACGCATTTTTTAGATCTTCAATCACTGTCAAAGCCTGATAAAAACATTTTGTAGCATAGAAGAAATTTTTTTTTATGTTATACTTACATTTCTGTCTTCAGACATTTTATCTTGAGACATCAGACTAAATAAAAGAAGAAAAAAAAATCAAAACTGAATCTTGTGATGTTTTGCGAACTGTCTATTTTACAAATTCTAGATCTTTTTCTGCGTTTTGAATTATATCAAGAACTTGTTAAAATATATAATTCTTATTTTTAAGAATATCCTTAAAATATTAAATGGTTTTTTTCCGTATTAAGTGAATTTCAATAAAAAAAAATAAAACTACTACTTAAATCGTGAATGCTATAGGCAACCAATGACAACATATTACTATTGAAAATTTTCCTTCAAGAATAAATTAAATAAAAGTAAAAAAATTTGAATTTCACTTGACCTATATAATGATTTTTTACCTTTTTTTTTTCTAAATAGAAATCTACATTTATGTGACAAAATATTTGTTTATTTGTTCATTCAATTACGATAATTTTACAAAGATTATTGTTTTCATGCGCAGTTGGCTATTTAAGTCATTCAAACTCAGGTATTTGCTTATTTCATTACGATTAAAAAATGTACAAAATGTGCTTCCACTCTTTCAATTAAAATACCATTCATTTAAGTTTTTTTAAATATATCTCTGACTTAAACATCACATGATGCTAAAAAAAAATTTAAATACCTCTTAAAGTCACAGTGAAAGCTAAAACTTTCCAACACGAAGAAAGAAAAAAGAGATTATGGCGAAGCTTCGCCAAGTGTGGTAACCATTCATCATCTTTCTTTTTCGCAACCCAGCTGTTTCGGACATTTTTGTAGCAACTGTCTTAAGTCTCTGACTAAGAGTTAGATATCAGGAACTCTAGTTAGGATTTGCATTTGTCATTTCACGGTTTAAAATCAAAATTACTTTCAATAAACATAGTTAAGCTGGTTTGTCACACTGTTTATTGGTTTCAAAATTAATTACTCTGTGTATTTCCACATCTTATTTAGTTACACTTATTAGTCAATTAAATTAATTGAACTGTATTTAATAAGCGATGTAAGTTTAATGTTGGAGTGATTTATAAGAACCATCAAAATAGTATTACTTCTCCCTGCTTTTTATAAGTGACGATTTTAGGGCCAATTGATTAATTCACAAGCGTCATATTCGCATATTTTACATAAAATATGTCATGAATCGTCTAAAAATATTAATAACCAAACGTTCAAATTTTTTTTATCTTCGTCATTTAATTACAGAATATCCGTCAGGTTTTAATCTAATTGAACCATTACCATTGCCACTGGCTATAAACAAATTCAGACTCTCTTTGCGAAGTCAAGTTAGCCATTTATGCATGTAAATAATTAACTGTGTCCAAAAAGAACATTCAATATATGAATATTCTATGTGAATATTAGATTTGTAAAGAAATCAGGACATGATATGAACTGAAAAATATTAGTTAAATTAATCTAAAATATCAAATTTTGCTTTGTCATAAAAATACATAAAATCACTTAAAACTATTTCAACTAATAAAACTTTGTTGTAACTATTCGAACGTCACGTAAGTCTCCTAATCAAATTGAAAGTTGGTAGACTGTTCTAATTTCGTAGGCAAAGCTTGAGACTAATCTATCAAAATTTGGGACTAAATAGTTTAACGTAATAGTTAAGACAGACTCAATCCATTAAAGCTTAAACTAGTTAATTTGTATGCGTATATTTTTTTTGATTTTATGAAAATGAGAGCTGTCAGTTTCAAAAAGTAAAACATTTGTCTATTTAAAATTCAATTTTACCTTAAAAAGATTTTTCCTTTTCCTTTATGTTAAAATTTTCATAATTGTAAACTATCTGGAATTTTCTTACTGTTAAATATTTCGCAATTATTCTGACACCATAAAATATTATAAGAATGGATTTATTATTCATGAGATCCTTTTTCTAACTGAAAATAATATATTCAGTTTTAATAGTTATTTTTCGAATTAATTTTGTAATAGTTTAAATTATTTTATGCAGTCAAATTGAAAAGCATCTTCAGATTTTATAGTTAATTCTAGATTTTCTGACCGCAATTACTTTAATAAATAATTTACATTCAGGAAATCGATTTTTTTTAGAGAAAATAAATTTTTTATAGCTTCTAAAATTTGAGCTTTGAAGTGCTTTGTTTAAAAAATGCTCTTTTGAATTATGAATAATACATAGTAATTGGCATAAATTTGCACATAAGCTATTTTCCACATCTCAATGTTCATACATTAAGAAGCCTTATGTCAATACTATACCATATTCATTAATTCATAACATTGTTATTTATTTATTGTTTTTTTTTTATATTTTATACATGTAAGGGTTTATATAATTAAATGAGTGAACTTGAAATCTGTCTACAGCTAAAACTAATGTTTAAAAATAGTATATTAAAGTTTATGTAGAGTGTATTGAAGCAACGAAAATTCGTTTGAGCTAATGACAAACAAGTTGAAAATTTCGAAATGTATAGAGTTTTTTTTACACACACACACATATTATATATATATATATATATATATATATATATATATATATATACAGTCATACAGTCCTGTTACATTAATGTGACCACCACCTACTTTCGACGTCAACGTGAAATAACCAATATGAGAAAGCAGGTGGCAGCACATTACAGTGGAGTGTATATAAAGAGTGTCCAAGGGCATCCGAAAGCATTTCAATCGCTGGCGTAATGCAGAAACGTAGCGATTTATCTGATGTCGAAGAGGGCATGGTGGAAGGCCAAGGGTGGAAGCATTTCGGAAACGGCTAATTTTGTGAACTGTTCGCGTGCCGCCGTGGTAAAAGTATATCGTGCATGACAAAATGGCACTATCCAAAATCAGCGGCGTGCTACATGTGGTGCACCACGAGCTTTAGATGACAGAAGCGAATGAAGGCTACGGAGATGCGTTCAGGCGAATAGACGTGCAATTGTTGAGCAACTGACCGCCCAGATAAACCAAGAGGGTATCCTCAACAACGGTTCAGTGAACGTTGCTGCGCATGGGCCTCCGCAGCAGACGCCTGGTTAATGCTTTTGACAGTGGTCACATTAATGTGACTGGACTGCGTATATAAATGTGTAATTATTTATAGAAGTTAAAAACTTTTATTTCAACATAACATGTTCGACATGGTAGAATTCTATCGATGCATGTTTCAGCTTGATCACAGAATGTATTCTTAGAAATGCCAAGAATATGTCCTTAAATGCTGTCGATACGATTTAAGCTCTTGGATCTGTAGACGAGAATATAAAAGTGGTGACTGAAGAAACGTTCTTCTGTGAAGTGATTTTGGAGGTGACTGATAAGGTATAAGTGTTTAATTATTATGTACACGTTATTGAAGGATTTGTGCGACTTCATGAGACAATGCAACTTATAGTAAAATGTATAGTGTAAATGAGTTATTTTGTAAATGTTGGTGTATCTATCATGATGAGCAAGTTTTTTCTAATAAGATTTTTAAACTATTGTAATTTAATTATGCATATTTAAATAAGTCATTTATGTATTATATATTTATGTATTTATTCATTAAAAAATTTGAAACTAATATTTATTAAGTATTTTTTTTATTTTAAACAACTCTCATTTCTTTTACAATGTCTTACACAAAATTTGGAAAATTTTTAAAGCTTATGTTAAACTAAACTGAATTTAAAAATTAATTTTAAACTAGTTTTTTATTAGCTATTTTTTGTTTACAGCAAATACCCTTTCCTTTATTATGTCTTAATTTTGTCATTTTACAAAATATTAGGTTCAGTCAAAGGCACATTTTAAATATAGTTTTTCATTTAGAGCCACTTTCTTTACCAAACACCACGATTACTTCTCAATTATTTTTTTCCTTAATTTTTTCAGACATTAGAAACAGTTTTAGTTAAAAATGACACAATTAAAATATCTGAATTTTTTTATTGAGTTAATGCAGGCTTGGTTCCACAGATTTAGTTCCCGAAATAAAATTTAAATCTAATTATTTTACACGGTTATCATTGCTTCGTCATCCATAATTTTTATTTTAAGTTTCATTTAGATTTTTGGTAACAATAGAAACTCGTTAAATACGTTTCTGAAAAAGTGATTATCTGGGAATGGCGTGCAGAATTTAATTCCTAATAAAGTCTTATATTTTTGTATTAATTTAATTGGATAAATTGATCGCACATAATTGTTTTTTTTTACAAATCTTACAATATAAGTGCTGGCTTAGTATCCTTAGTGGTAGACGCATCACGGGTTAGGGTCCTCTTGTCGTCAGGCTAACCGTGGGAAGTTTTCTTGGTTTCCCTATCCATGTAATGTAAATGAGGGTTAGTTCCATCAAAATGTCCTCCATGTGGGCAAATTTATCCCAATACTTGATACATGAGCTCCCTTGTCTTCTGAATTGGGTTAAAACTTACATGACTACGGAGTTGAACATAAGCAGTCGTAAACCTAAAATTGGATTGGCTGTTCAACGACGGTTATAAAAAAATTAAATACAAAGAAACGGGCTCAAGGAGAGAGTGAGGTATGTAAATTTTCTCTAAAAATTATGTTGATGAAAATTGTAAATGATAAAAATTGTCTTACAATAAGTTTTCAAAGAGTTACAAAAATGAAAAAAAAAAAATAATAATATAAAAGATCATAGCTTAAACTAAATTCTTACTCATTTAATATTGTAATTAGGAGTTCATGAGAAATAGGTGAATTAATGAACAATTTGTTTGGTAACTACTAAAGAGATTTTAATGTCTAAAAACTATTTTCACATTTATAAAGAGATTAAATTGATAGTTTAGAAATAAAAATTAAAATTAGAGAATTTAAAAAATAAAAAAGAGTGTTTGTTTTTCCCTACTACTACTTTACTACTACTTTAACACTTCCTTCTACTTGTTAGGTTGGCTTTTATGGTATCTTTAATTATAAAGTAGAGCGTACGTATAGTCTTAGTACACTTCTTTTTAGACTGTCACGTCATTCTGAGTCTTTGTCCCTCAAATAAACTGTAATGTATAGAATAGTTAGTAATAGCATTTTATACACTGCACAAAATGGACACTCGATTATTACGAAACTTTCTTCGTGTTTGACGAAACCGTTTCTCCTGGTACATACTCCGAGCAAAAATTAAAACTTTCACGTCTTCCAGGAAACAAATTTCGTAAAAATTGAAGAAATATTTTGTCATTCTATTTTTTTTTCAAAAAAAACTAAATAAATATTAAAAAAAACATAGAATGTCTGAAGTATTTGACTTTTTAATTACTTTAACGTGGGCCCCGTCCAAACAGCACGATACAACAAGGACAGATGGATAAGTTATACCCATGCCCGAAGAGGGATTCGGAGTGGGATTTTTTTAAGCAAGATAACTTAAAAAGAAGTTAAATGGTTGTGGTCAAAAAGTGTCCAATTTCATTTGAAAGTATCAACTTTTTTTTTTCCTTCTTTTTTTTCCCCCAATGAGCTGCACAATCAGTCTTCCCGATGTGCAGACCTAGTGCGTTCTCCATAAGTGGTATCCACTCTTTCAGGACCACCACAATGGGTAAGATACCGTTGGCCATGTTAATTTGAACGTCTAGTTTCTCTGACACTGGATGGCAGCACCTAGACTCTATTTGGATGCTAAAGTGCACTAGAAATTTAATTTTGCCGGGAATGGGAATCGAACCCGCAGACTTGGGCTCAGAAGGCCGACGACAAATCAACTGCGCCACCCAGCCACCTTAAAAGTATTAACTTAAAATAAATAAATAGTTTACTTTTTAATATTTTCTTCTAATTTTTTAATACTGTTCTTCAAAACTTTCCTAATACGTTCCTATTATATCAGACATGCTGGATTTTAAACATAATCTGTTTAAGGATGTGATAATGCAACATCAAAAGAGTTATTTTAAAATACGACAATCTACACGGAAAAAAATAATCAATATTAGAGCAACAGAAAAAGTTCGGTTGCACTTTTCAAAACACATTTTGGCAACACTGGTAGAAGATTTATCGAATGCATAGAAGTTATTTTCCCGCTAAGAGAGTATATTTTCTCGACATTTTCCCTGGCAGGTAATTTCTTATCTTCATGTTTTCTTGGTATTCTTTTGCCAGATCTCAGACTTAAAACTTTCTAAAAAACTTTACTATTTACTGGCTCATTACACATCACATTCTACTGATATACCAGGGTAGCACACAAATTGGAGAGATTTGAAAGAAATTTTATTTTTTTGTCAAGTTTGTAGGTCTCATTTGAAAGTATACATGCATCTTTTTATGTTTTTTTTTTTTTACAATGAGATCTTATAATAAATGTATAAAATATGAGTCATGCTGTTAGGGAAGTAAATGGTATAATGAGACAAAAATTTATAACTAAGCATGTTTACAAATTTGATTTCATTTTCAAAAATGCTGCAAATACGAATTTAAAAATATTTTAAAACTAAAGAATTAAAAAAAGGGAATTAGGTCCAAGCAGGAGAAATATTTTTCATTAATTTAAATAAAACTTCTTCCTGTCCTGTTTTTCTTGTCCAATTTTTGTTCCATTATTTAAATTTTTGTTTATTTATCTATTTTTTTTTAATTTTGGTTTATTTTACAGTAATTTATTAAGATGTTTTTGAAATTATTTTTTGGAATTTCTAAACTTTATTTTGCTAATTATTTTTAAATTATGTTTTTTTTAAGTTGTAAATAATTATTTTTTTTTTAAAACTGCGGATTATGCATTAAATTTTTATTGCATTTTCATTTTTAATTTTTTTTTATATTTCGTATTAGAAAGAGTTCTTTACAAATCTAAAATATGCTTTAAAATATTAAAAATATTCTTTAAAATGCTTAAAATATTCTTAAACAGTAAAAAGAAATATTCTTTAATTTTTTTAAAAAAATATTCCAAAAAATATTTATCATTTTGTAAGTCTCTTTTTTTTAAATTTCTTATTCTCTGAAACTTGCTAACAGAGTCTGAAAGCAAATTTCTGTTGTATTTTCTCGAAGGTTGTCCAATAGCTACATGCAAGAAAAGTACTCAAATTGTCATTCTCAAATCAAGCCAAATCTTTTATTTTGTTTCTTTGTTATGAAATAATCTGTATGAAATATTTTGTTTATTTTGAATTTGTCACAAACTACTGAAAATATTAGCTGGAGAATAACCACTAGGAATTTCACCAAAGGTATGATAATTAAATAAGTTCAAAAAATAATGTTTAAGATGTTTTAAAATAATTAATTTCGAGCGATTCATCGTTGGGGTTTTAATTCAGGTAATACATTTTTATTACAAAAAGTACCTGTGAAATTATGTGTGAGTTTTGGAATTCACCAATAAAAAGAAATGAATTTTATTTAAATCCTTTCATTTGAAATTTTCAATTTAACCACGTAAAAAACAAACATTAAAATTTTTGTTTGAGGATAAATATCTTAAATTACACTGCAAAACATTCCGGTTTCTTCTACCATAAAATCCATTTTTACCGGAACATCTTACTAAAAATAAATCTAATAAACAGAATTCTACAGTAATAATTACGATAAAATCACTGAATAACTCTATTTAAACAAATATTACTATAAAAATTATGGCATAGTATTTTTTTGACAAAACTGGACTTTACGGGAAAAGAGATTTTACTGATGCACCCAAATGCACCCAAAGTGTTGGAGCTCTGTACCAAAATTTGATAAGGAATTTTTTTCAGTGTAACAACCTGCTGCTGTAAACAATACTCTTCGTTTGTCGAATGATTTAAAACTGGCGGCCTATTCGAAATAAAAATTGTTATTTTTGATCATTTCTAATATAAATTATTATTTTGAAATATATATAAAAAATTTTATATAAATTTCTAGTATTTTGAAAATTTTCTACAAAAAGAATTCAGCCGGATTATCCAGAAGCACTCCAGGTGCTTCCGTTTTAGTAACAAGGTATATTTTCAAAATAATGATCAAAACAGGGAACATGATTTATGCAAGTAATATCTTCGTTTTTTTTTCATTGCTTCCCCTCCTTTTTAAATCTAAATCTATGCTTTAGTTCATTCTAAATAAATCTAAATCTACTTTTTTTAAAAAAAAAAATTCTAAATAAATCGATATCCACGCAGTTTGTTCTAATAAATTTAAATCTACGCCTTTTCCTCTTTCCAAAAAAGTCTTAATCTATACCTTCTATTCCTTCTGAAAAATCTTAATCTTCACCTTCGGTTCTTTCCAAATAAATCTAATTCTAAAACTTTTATTCGTTTTAAATAAGTCTAAATCTACGCCATTTGTTATTTCTAAATAAAGTTAAATCTACAAATTCATTTATTTCTAAATAAATCTAAATCTACACCTTTTATTCTTTCTAAATAAATTTAATTACACATTTAACTAGTATTGTTTATCTTTCTACGTAAAGCTTCCTAAAATACTTTAAATTTTATTTTTGTTTAAATATAATAAAAATAAGTCATATGAATCTGAAAGAAAAATTCAAAATATGAAGCTAAACTTTAAAATCTCGTTTTAAAAAATTTGAAGTGAAACATAAACATTTCCATTTCTCTGTTTAAGTTTACGTTGACACGCGTTTAAATTTAAAATATTCTGAATACTTTTCATTGAGATATTCGAATGACAGTCAGAAGTATATTTTCTTTAAAAATCCAAGAGTCATAAACAAAGCTGTCCAAAACAGACACGCTTCTTGGAGTTATCCACTTGTCAAGTATGAAACATTTAGAACTAAACTTGTTTGTCTTCTACAGAATTCTAGATTTAACTTCTTCTAAAGAAAAATGAGAAAATAATAAAAGCAGTGTAAAACGATGGTGATGATTGTACTTATTTTAAATGTACATGCATTCTGCATAATTTTTCTCATTCGTTTAAGTTTTAAACAAATTAAAAGATATATACTTTATGCTTTTCCATTAAAATATAAAATTACAATGTAATTTTACGTATCTCCGAATAAATAGTTGAATTTCCTAAGAAATGTCTTGTCGAATGATATGGAAATAAATGTCGAATATATAAATGCCTCATGAAGATACTATCCTAAATAAGTAATAAGTACTGTCTATTTTTTTAATATATCTTTTATATTCACAGTGAATACTGAAGCATGCAATCATTTTTATAATTTTAGAAGATATTGAAAAAAAGGTGTCAGTGTGTTCTAAAGTGACTATAAGCAACAAGACAAACTCGCTGACAGTGTCAGCTAGTGGTTGCCTCTAAAATAGTTTGCTATGTGGGGAAATTTAAATATATAGTTGTAGAAAATCATTTGATTTAGTATTTTTCTTAATCTTTAAGCTTAAAAAAAGAAAACTCTTGAAACTCGCTTTTGTTTATTTGTAACAAAACTATTTATAACAAAAGATACCTTTAACAAAAGATACCTTTATTTCCGTTCACGAAAACTTTTCTAAAGTCACTCATGGGCTACAAAAGCGGCACAGCTCAAAAAAAGTCAAGTTTTGAGATAAGTGGGTTTAAAGTTTTCCTTGCTAAGCAAAATGCACAAGAAATGCTTTAGTTTGCTTAAACAAAGATTACTTTCAAGTTGAATTATGAGTTGTGCTAGTATTGCTACTGAAAGAATGTGCATTTTCATATTTACACCCGTTCTTAGTCTAAAATGCGTGTGTTTTGAGTTGTTCCACTATTGCAGCCCATGAGCGAAGTTCTACAAATTTAATCAAACTATTTCTAAGCTATGTCAAACAAAGCTAAATATATTATGCTCTACATCTTTGTACTTTTATTTTCCTCCTTTCCTGTCTGATTTTTAGTTTGAATTCCCTAGTTTTCCCTCAGATGGCGTTGTGTGTTATGTCATGTTTCAGAGCGGAGTCATTTTACAACTCCTACATTGTGAAAACTGAGGTGTAATATTTCTTCGAATTTCATGTTGAGCAAATTTAAAGCATTGCGTAAAGGAACACTTTATGGTAACACCGAATGGAGCTTTTGTATAGATCAAACGTAACGTAGAAAAAAAAATTACACCAAACTTTGCACGCATTTACAAAAAGATGAGTCATTTTGGATTTCGAAAACCCTAACGTTGATGCTTTTTAGATATCGCCAAAAGTTTGTTTACTTTGAGTAACAGTTGGCGTGAATTCGTTGTTTTCATCCACATTGCTATAAAATATTTACTGAAACTAAAGATCGCCGTTAAAATTTATTGTATGCTTTTATTTTCGTAATAAGGATTAATGCTGTTTAGTTGTGTAATAAGTTCAGCTTAAGTGGCCTTTAGTTGTACTGATTGGAACAACTTTAATATTTTATTTTTTAAATTTTAGCGAACTAGATCAAAAAGTTTAACATATTATATTTCTATTCACATCGGTTTTATTAACCCTAGTTCAAAGTCCTGTTAATGTTCTTGTGTATATGTTAAAAATACAAATACCTTTGGACTACCTTTTCTTTTAAGAACTATTGTACAGACGAGTTCTGAATTTTAGTTTTTATAAATTTTACTATTACTGAATAATAAACATTTCACTACTTTCCACCAAGTAGTGCAGAAGAACATTTTGTAGTAGTGTGTAGTAGTGAAAAAACCACTTTAGTGTGAAGTAGTTGCCACTAATTTTGGTGTTAAGATACACAAACATTTTTTACGGAGTAGGTACAACACCTCCTAGAAAAGAGTAGGCCTCAGCACGGGTTACCATAAATATCCTTTAGGAGTCCAAACGTAATGACATATTTCGTATTTTCAACCACTGCGCAGCTTAGTACCCCGAACGTAATGGCATCTTTCTTATTTTTCATCAACTGCACAGTTAATTTCGTCACATCGAACTACTAAATTGATTCGTGCTGAGGCCTTCTTTCTTCTAGGAGGTGTTGGTAGGCATCACTTTTATAATTATATCTACAGAAAACTACTATTGAAAGTTAAAAGGTCATTTGGCATGGTTACCGATGAGTTTAGTTTAGAGATAATAGTTTAAAAAGACACATATAGTTTTTTTTTCTATTTGTCATTTTATTTTATTTTGTTTTATATCTGTCGTTGAACAGCAGACCCATTTTTTCAGTTTACGACTCCATTGCTCTACTCAGTAGCTTTGTAATTTCGAACTCTATCCCAAATAACAAGGTAACTCTTTGATCAAGTATTGGGAGACATTCGTAATCATGGAAGACATTTTGATGGAACTAACCCATATTAACGTTACACGGACAGGAGAAACCAAGATAACATCCCATGGTTAGCCTGACGGCAAAGGGACTCTAACCCATGATCCTTCTACCATACGGGATATTTTACGTCAGCACTGTTATCGGTGCGAGGCAGGTGCTCCATTGTAAATTTGAAAAGACATAGAATAAATTAACTACAGATAAAATAAAAAATAAAAAAACTGTTTTTAAACTATCAAGTAAATTTTCTTTTAAGACCATCAAAATTAGTTGATTTTAATTTCAACTATCGTTACTTATATTAGTTATTTTATTATTTGTTTTAATCAACTTCCAGAAAGATTACGCCAATTTATTGCACACGTAATTCAAGAAGCAAATGTTTTTTTAATTAAAAAAGCTCTTTCAAAAGTTTATTTACAAATTCAATTCTAAAAGACAAGTAACGCAGTTTCCGTACTTAGATTTAAATAGTAATTTTAAAAAAACTCTTTATTGGAAACATTTTAAACTCACATAAAAGCAATAGATTCTTACGTAGCTAAACTGTCTCATCTTAGTTCGTAATCAATTAAAAAAAAACATATTAGGGAACATTGAATCTTATGTAATACGGGTAAACATTAGAAATTAAAGATAGAAAGCAATCCTTTGAAATTCATTTAACTTACGATAACGATAATCATTTTAGTATCTTAAAATATAAAAAAAGCTACATTATTTTACATTTTCTCGCTTAGATGTTTTGCTTAAGTATTTTTTTAAAAATTGATTTTTAATTAATTGTCTATGTTAAAAAATTGAATAACTGAATATTTTTGTCTTATATTTTCAATATGGATGACGCTTTGTTTTGAAACAATTTTGTTTAAATATCTTTTATAATCTATTATTGACTTTGTTTTGAACCATGATTATCATAAAAATACAGTTTGAATTTCATTTCATTACTTGTAAATGTTAAATAATTAACCCACGATTAAAAATTAAATGAAACATTATTTTTTTAATCTAAATACAATGAAAAATATATTTTCAAAATTATCAGACTTTGGTACATATTGTCGTGGTTCGCACTCTATGAAATCACCAAAAATCACCGTAAATTGCACCGAAGCATTTTGGTAATTCTGGTAAAATTATCAACAAAGTACAGTTTTATAATACGTGATTCAATTTGATAAATGTGGTAAAACTTGTTAATTTTTCTTGGTATTTAAGAGCATGGCATGGAAGGCATTTACTTGTTTAAATTTACTTTTCAGTTTTGTATTTTTCACTAAATCTGTGGTTATAAAGAGATATAATTTTGAAAATGAGAATTGTCCATAAACCGTTGCTATATGAAAGGAAAAACTACTAACTTAAAGGTTTAAATACCGTATATTTTAGTTTTTAAAATCAGAATTAACTTAAAAAAATATATAAATGTCTAAATAATGGAATGGAAAAATTTCCAGAATTATGATTTTTTTTAACTACAAATGTGATTAGCATACGGCACGGTAGTTTTATAACAGAAAACAGTTTATCAAAATTTAAACGATAAAACTCTGCTGTCAAATTTCGGTACAATATTAAAACAAATTCGCACCTAAACTAAGTTTTAAAATCTACATTGTTATAACATTACATGGAATGTGCGAAAGTTATTTTTACCAAATATCAAACGAGAAGCTATTTTTTTTTAAATAACGTAAAAAAAGGAGAGCATTTTAATTAAATTTAAATTAAATATTTATTACTTTTACCGAATGTAAAATATAAAAAATCATTCTTACCAAGTATGAATTGTCAAATCAACATCATCACTATTACGGAAAATATACAAGGTTTCTTACTGACTGTATTTTATATCAAGATTCACTATTAACCCCCTTTGGAACAAGAAAAACGCTTTTTCCCGAACCCACATACTCTGAGTGTGTACGTATTAAAGAGTACCTATAAGTACTAATACGAGAATACTGAATTGAGAACACGTCCTTTTGATTTTGGACCACTAGAGCCAGAAAGAGTCATTTTATGTATGATATTGTGGACCAAGAAGAGAAAAATATTTTAATCAAGTATATTTGAATTAAAGGACAATTTGAATAGGTATCTTAAGATTTAAAGTTACATTGAATAAAGGTAAGAAAAGGCGACATAATAATCGTTACTTATTTTGTTTTGTATTTTTACTTCCACTTTTTACTAGTTACCTTTTAAAATCAAAACTTTTTCCACAAAATCAATCAAAACAAAACTACAATCAATCGATCAATCAATCAATCAAAACAAAACTCGATACTTATGTCTAAAATATTTGTACGGGTTACTTTTTAGAAGTAGCGTTTTCATTTACGATTTCAAAACATTATGGTTTCAAAACATATGGTTTCAAGTTAATAGAAATATGTTATAAAAGTGCAAGTATCAATATTAGAAAAAAGTGATTTCATCTATTTTTTAAAAAACAAATTTGGCGACGACATTTCAATACATTGCGAAATTATTAGCGTTTACACGTGATAGCTTAGTATAGGGAATCTAAGATAAATAATACATAAGAAAGTGCGATAAAACTAAGTTTTTATTAATTAGAACTGCAAGCTACTAATCCGCTCATATTATAAAATATGTATCCTATCCGATGGAATCCTATGAAATTTTTCTCTGGGATGTAGCGTGTATATCGGGACAGTGTTTAAGCTGTAGATTGTTTGACTCGAAGTATCTTCGAACGTACATATGCACCAAATTTGTTGCATAAAAACGTTTGGTTCCGAATTACGGATTGTATACAATGTATTCACACATATATCTAAGCATTCTGCATTGTTTATATAGACATTAAATCTGTTAATCATCTCATTGAAAGTTCTTAAAAAATATATTTTTTATAACTTACATATACATTACTTGTAGATATTATAAGAAGTAAAATGGATTTTATCGGAATGGAGAAGTATTTTAGGATTTATGTTTTCAATTATGATATAGATAAAATAGAGGAAATATTATTACTGGATTTACTAACCGTAACTGGAACTATACTGGCTTTTCAATTTGAAATAAAACTCGTGTAGCAAAAATCATCACAGCTAACATTAATCCAGAGAAAAGAAGACAAATGCGTATGTCTTTTCCGTGAAAGATTATTTTGATCCACTGGGAAAAAAAACGCCAAAACTCAACGAAGCATTACGACCCAAAGGCGCTGGTGAAACAAGAAACATTGATTGAAATATATCTGTAATGACAAAAATTATAGAACTTTTCTAAGAAAAATTCCAGAACAGATTACGGAAAAAGGTTCCAGTACTTTATATCGTAAATCCATTTTTAGCTTTAAATTTTACTAAACAAAAAACCTGACAAACAGTATTATTATTGTAAACAGTATTATACACAGTATTATAATTTTAATAGTAATATTTATTGTAAAATCAGTAATATTACTGTGAAATTACGGTATAAAATTTTAATTTATGAGCTAGGCATAGCTTATTTAATTCCAAGTAAATTTCAATAATCTTTACTGATAGTTAAAAAAGTTCATATAGGTCAAAATTTATCAAGTAATTTCAATATTTTTATCGTATAATTAATAGTAATTTAAATATTTGTCTCTTCATAAGCTACTCTTATAAACTGTTATATAATTCATACATGTTTTTAGTTTATAATAAAGATATTTAGATTCTCCTAAAATTTATATAAATCTGACAATTGTATAAAATAATCTGTTTGTGCTATCTGATGATCAAACTATTTTTATTTTAAGAAATATTTTAAATAGGCAACCTAAATCTATGATTCTTGCTTTGGATTGTATAGTAAGAGTAATTTTAATGAATCTTATGTGTATCAGATCTTGCTGTAATTTTAAATTTTAGTTTTATTGAATAACATATTATTTTACACCGATTAGGCTGTTGTTGGTGTCGACGGCGATTAAGGCAGAGGGGGTGCGATTGCCACCAATTAAGTTAAAAGAACATTCTAGGTGTTTCACTACTCCAGAAACTATCCTTGGTTTTGGTGCAATAGAACACTTCGTGAAACACCACTTAGGCCGCCATTTTTGGTGATCAGATACTCGAACACCAGTTTTTACAGTGTTAAGACAATTTTTTAAATTCAGAAATAATTGAGTTAAAAAATGTTTTTCAAGTGAATTTCATGAATAAAATTAAAAACTATTTAATGATTAAAGGCATATCATAAAGGCAAACATATAATTTAAATTTAAATGAATATGCTCTTTTAAATCTCTATTAACCAATAGA
The DNA here is from genome assembly GCA_949128135.1 of Parasteatoda lunata. Classification (NCBI taxonomy): domain Eukaryota; kingdom Metazoa; phylum Arthropoda; class Arachnida; order Araneae; family Theridiidae; genus Parasteatoda; species Parasteatoda lunata. The sequence goes on along the minus strand of OX421976.1, from coordinate 72,877,800 downwards.
AAGTTATATTTTTGAAAATATATTTTATAACTGAGCTAATTAAAATAAAGACTATTAAGCAGATAAGCAAAATTTTTATAAATAAATTTCACTTAAATTTTTAAATAATTCCAAAAGCTTCCCGTATCATTTCGATTGGGAACGTAATTAATATTTGATGCTGAATAGTAATTTTCTTCTATGAAATGTTTCTAACCAATTAACACTAAGTTGTTATAATAAAATCTTAGTTAATATATTGGATTTTCGTTTGGGTTAGCAATATTTCACAGTTCATAAGCAAACGGTTAATTATAAGTTTAAAACAAAATTTAAAGCAAAAATTAAATTATATTGTTCAATAACATTGTAAAAAGTTTTGAAATTAAAAATATCCATCTTAATATTTCAGTAGCGTTACCCCTTTTAATTTTAGTTTTGAAAAAATAATACATTTAAAAAATATTTCTTAATTATGACTAAATCAAATTCAATTTATCTAGACGGTTTATATGAATAGCTCTTTTTTCAGTTATTAATAACTTTTAATCTATTATTTTTATACAGAGCTTATTCTTATTATTAGTCTATGTTTTAGATGGAATATTTCTACTTTACATTTTTACGTTTGTATATACGTTTGTATATTTTATAAGTTTGGTCGAGATAACCTGGTTGGCTGGTTGCTAAGTCAAGATCATGAGAACAGGAGTTCGAATCCAGCAGGCTAACGAGTCCCCATGTAGTAAATAGTGAATGGTGCACGTTAAATTTACCAAGTCACAAAGTTCTCCATGTTCTCTTAAAAAATTTTACCTCTGGGGGAACTAGAGTGGAAACTGATCGTTCTCTGGTTCGGGTCAAAATTACGATCTTTGAATGAATGAATGGATGTATGAATGTGTCCGCCCTATAAACGGGCATGACGTATGGATGCGTCAGAAGTCAAATTCTCGACCATAGATAGCGGCACTAGAAAACAAGAGCAATCCCCCTTGCCTTAATGGCCTATGACAACAACAACATGTTATAAGTGAATAAATTGAAAGATAACATAATTAATATCTACTTTATTGTTTGAAGTTAATATATAAAATAAAATAAAGTTAATATTAATTTTTGTAGGAAATTTAGTATTATAAAGATTTAAAAATTCTTCGGATTTTTTGGAGACTTGCATATTTTCTTCAATGAATTATCTAAGCAAATTTAATATAGTATCTCTGGCGCCAATAAGGCATTTAGTTATTGTGTTGAGAGAAGAAATCTTAATGGGTCGTATAAAATGTGTTTTATGAGTTATTTCCGTGAAGAATATTAAAAGCATTGTAAATTTTTTGCTCAAAACTCTCTGACCTGCAGCTTCTCTTACCTTTTTAATATCGCACATTAGAATAATTTGTATCCATTTAGTAATTTATAACTAATTTTATGTGTAGGTATGAAGTATGCCAATAAACATATTAAACGAAACAAAAATGAATGTTCTTCCAAAATAGTTAAGAAATGACAGTTTCTATAAAAATTAAAAGTATTCTAAGAAACCTTAAAACGTCATTGATGTAGTGAAGCAGTTGAATATAAAACACATATTTTAAAAATATTTAAGAAATTTGTCTTTTTTATTAATTTTGATATTTCCAATAACGTGAAGCTGATCTAAATACGATATAGAAAAAAATTTCAAATCTTGCTTTCATAGTTCTAAGCTAAAATCTTAAAAATTTTCTATAAACTTCACAAAATAATTTAAACTAAATTTTAATGCCTAAAAATACCTAAATTAATAATACCTAAATTTTAATACCATACAACTAAATTTTAATACCTAAGGACAAAAAGATAAAAACAATATTGCATTTGAATTGAAGCGAACATGACTAGTATTTTCTATAAAATGGCGCCATTTTTCTGAAACTGATCTTAAGCATTAGGTCTTTGCAAAAAATTGAAGTTTGAATCTCTAGCAAATAAAGTAGGAAACATGGAAGGTATGACCCTTTTCTCACCAAAAAAAAAAAAAAAAAAAGGGGGTCAAATTTGATATCTGTTATTACTAGGTTGGGTATTACTTGAAAGTGGTTTGACCCGTTATGAGAGAAGTTTGACCCACCAGAATTAAAAATATAAAACTCGTTTTATCAAATGCGCGGTAATAATTCTATCTAAAGAAATATCAAAGAATGATTTATAAGAACAAATCTGCAGTGAAATTTCGACATAAGTTTTATTTTATATTTAATAAATTGAACTATCTGATACAATTTTCATTCTTGACTTATTTTTGTTTCATTGTCTATTTTTATATTGATTTGCATAGTTTTTTTTCCAAATTTTAATGATTTGCTTCATTTTGTTATTCTCTTTGATTGACACATTTGTTGAATTCTTAGATTAATGCGGGTGCTGAAACAATTTTAACAGCCGTTTTGTGAAACAAAATTATTAAAAAAAGCATTCAAAAACTAAAAATATTAATTGAGGGTTATGACTTCTAGTATAAGTGTTATGGCTTCTAATCGAAAAATACAAAACAAATAATTTTTTTTTACATACATTAAAGGCAAGAGGCAAAGAAGCTTAAGGACTTACCAAAAGATTTTTTTTTTCTAGTTGAAAATGATATCTTGTATAATTTCCCCTTTATTTTATTTGTAAAATGCTTATGTGCAGAGGTAATATGAGAATGTTCTGAATGATTAATAATGTTTGTATGTAATATGAATTGTTTGCCTGTTATATGTAAAATGAATAATTCTGTTTGCTCTCATATTGCAATCTAAGTTTGGTGATCATAAACTAAAAATTTTAAATATAAAAAGTAAAGGGTGACTCAAGTCTTCTTCATGCTTATCTGCTAACCATATTTTCATAGTTTTTTAAAAATTTATTTTGTTTGTTTCCTTTCTTTATGATGGTTCGGCTCATATGTGTGTTTTTACTTGATTATTAATGTTTCTCTTAGATTTCTTGCTTTTAACCTTAGATTACAATTTAATATTTTCATAACAAGTTAGAACTTCTGTTGTATCATCTAATGAATTTCTTTTCTTTTTCGCTTTTCTATGAATTTGGTTCTTGAATAAAGAAATGTATATACAATGGTTTCGATTCTTATAAACAAGAACCTTCCTCTGTGTCTAATTGAAGAAGGTATGTGTGAGATTTAAGAAGACACTGCGGATGGTTCTTGCCTACTCAGCTGAAACCATTGTAAACAAATTTCTGTACCTTATCTGTGTATTAAGCGCATTGTTTTTCTTTATTCAGATTTAACACAAAGTTCACCCTTTTATGATTTGGTGTAGTTCCCCATTGCATAAATTAATTTAATTTTTCCTTCTCTGTAAATCACGTCAAGTTAGGGTAAAAAGTTCTACCACTAAGAGTTCGAGTGCTTATTAAGGTAGATTCAATGCTCACCGGAACATGTCATTTAACAAAAAAATTTATATACCGTGACCTTTACAGTAATAGTTTCAGTAAAATCACTGAATAACTCTAATCACATTTATATAACTGTAAAATTACGGTATAGTATTATACGGTAAAAAAGGATTTTACGGTAAAATGGATTTTACGGATGAAGCACCCAAAGAGGCGGTACTTAATACCATAATTTGATCCGGAATTTTTTACATTATATGTTCCTCGTTCGACATAGTTGCATATTATTTTATATTTTAATCCTACATAATTTTCTATGATTGGATTTGAGTGCTTTACACATCTTTAATTATTTTCGTAGATTTTCTTTTTAATAGCAACAATGCAAGTTATCGTGTATTTCATTTAATGAAATATCTACAAAATACTAAATAGTTCATTCGAAAACTATTCATCATTAAAAAAGTACCCTTGAGAGCAATTTTCTTATTACACTTAATTAAATACAATAAAGATATTTAACTTGTTATTTACAATCTCGACTATATATCTTATTCTTGTCTCTTGAGTACATTAAAATATTTCACACAGCTTTTAGTGTGAATTGATTATTTAGATGGATTTCAAGTTTCAGAAATGATTTTTGGAGAATTCATGGTTATTACTTCTGTCCCGAATTTTAAGTCAAAGTAAAATATTTTGTCATTTAATTGGTTTTGAAGATATATGCTGAAAATAAATTAATATAAGAATAAAAAACAAATCAATTTCTATAATTTTAATAAAAATTTATTTGAATGAACAGATATCATTTAGCAAATGATTATGTAAAGTACCAATTGATGTACTTCCTTCAGCTTTAAATAAATATTAGCTTTTTAAATATACCAATAATTCTAGAAATTTAATTGTGAATCATTTTATAATTAACATTATTCTTCCAGTTTAGTGAGACAAGAATTAAAAAAACTCTAAACAAGTGTGTGTTGTTTACAGTTAATAACGGATCGAGCGTTCATACTCACTTTAAAAGGTTGTGCTAAATCCAAACTTTGATAACTGATTAAGCTTACAACAAACTCACTCTATTCATGAAATATTATCGACAATATTGGAAAAAATCCTTATTATCTAATTTTTAGAGTTTTTTAAGTCCTAATTAAGAAAAGTATGCAACACAGTTTTTATGGCCAAGTGGTTAGAAAATCGGACTCCAGTTCGTAAAAGACGAGTCTCGACTCCGCTAAGACCCACCAAAAACATGCGATACATCATGCCGTATATATCATGGTTCAGAGATCTGGAGAAATTTTTTAACCCCTTCAGATCTGAGCATGAATCGAGGAAGTGACCTCGCGAATAAGGGGTGCTGCCATCTATCCACGGGGTTCTGAACTAAGACATACTTTCACCTTTGCTTTACTTTTTTGTCAAACAAAAGACAAACATTCCTCACTTAATTCGCCAAAGACTCTAGCTTGTCCAAGTACATTAGAAATAATAACAACAGCACAGTTTTTATAATGTAATATAAAACTCGTTAAAGGCATCGTGTAGCAATATTACGAATAGTTAATTCTTAATATTACTATAATATTTCAAATGTTTGTTTTGTTTTGCGTTATTGCTATTGTGTATATCTATGTAGATGGAACAGAGTTTTTCAAAATATATTATTTTGCAATACTGTTTATAAATAAATATGTTTTTAAATTATATTAAATGTTTTAATTCATTTTAAAACAATAGAAATAAGAAATGAACAGTTTTAGAAATTTTTTGGCAAAAAATATTATTTAACAATCCTATTTCTACGGTGAAAAATATTTTTTTAAATGAAAAATCAGTATTTAAGTTCGTTATTTCTAGCCACTATAACTTTACGTATTGCCTTTAGTAAATATAAACAGTATTTTTATTTGCAAAATAGAAAAGACAAAAAGTAGTTTTCAAAAACTTTAACACTTAAGTTTAAGTGAAACTATTTTTATTCAAAAAGGCAGCTGTCACAGTAAAAGAAGAAAAAAAAACTGTATTTTATCAGATGGAGTACAGACTTTTCAACTTAAACTTTTTTCTGCAAACTTGAAAATGAATGGCGAAAAAATTCTAAGGGATAGAAAAAAAAAGGAAATTTGTTGAATTTATTTTTTGATATTTTGCATTGATTGTGTCGCATGTTTAGAATGCAAGATAGGGGTTCGAAATATGCCATAAAAAATGGAACTTATTTCGTGTTTTTTTTTTTAAAGTTTCAATCCCTAGAAAATCCAGATATTGTAGTGGTTTAAAAAAAAACGGGATTTATTTTTAATGTTTTATTTACTTAACAGGTCATTTCACTCCAATACGTAATATTAATGCAATCAAATATGCATATGCAATTTATGATTGCATTATGATTGCATTATATGCTAGATACAATCATAAATATGCAACTTAATTTGTCCAGTGATTAGTTCCTTAGAAATTTTGATACTAAAACTCATTTTATTTGACTGATACGGATTCTGGACCCTTAAAATATGGGACTTAGTCTCAATCTGAATTATATAGTTACAATAGTTTTATCAGGCGAGCTGTCAATACAACTTTAATACAACTTAATATAGCTTTATGTTATTTTGAACTATTCGCAATCGTTTGAGTAAATCTGAAATTATTTAAATGAATCAAAAACAATTTGTACACAAATATAAAAAAAAAAAAAAAAACGTTTTTCATAAAATCGTTTTCAATTGCTTATTATTTTTTGTTTTTCTCATTTAAAAATGATTGAAAAATTATTGAACTTTAAGGCATGTAACGTCTTATATAGTTAAATATTTTACACCTTTAACTAAAAAAAAAAATTTCTGAAAGGAATAGGCCACGCGTGCCAGAGTTGGGAATATCTCTGACAAAATGTGATATCGTCCAAATATAGGTTGAAAATAATATAATATCCAAGATTTCAATCAATCTACTGAATATTTCATTGTGATTATATTTTTTTTAGAATTCTGCCAGAACTTTCATCAAATATCCAAATCCGTTGAATAACATTTATTTTTCAGAGAGACTTCATTCCTGTTTTGAATTTAGTAACTTAAAATACCATCGGTTCAAATTAATTTTATTATTTTAGGTTTATTAATTTTATTATTTTAGGTGTCAAATTAATTTTATTATTTTAGGCATATTTTAGGTAAAAAAACTCAAAACATTATGATTGCATGGTAGTATATGATAATCCGATCTTTAGATTAGAAGTTATTAAAATGTTCCATTTTTTTCCATTGTACACACTACATTTTAACAGCTTCGGTATTTTAGTTTGCTCATATTGTAAGAATCGAAACCACTTTCTTGAGATCTTGTTCATCATCTTGTTCATTAATCATAAAAGCTGCAGTAAGATGAATCAAATATATATATATATATATATATATATATATATATATATATATATATATATATATATATATATATATATATATATATATATATATATATATATATATATATATATATATATATATATATATATATATATATATAATAAATTAAAAAAACGGCTAAATTGTATTAACGGAGTAGTACTACTTTTCGTTTATCTTTTTTTTTCTTTTTCTCTACGACATGACGTATCTTGTAGGCGAGAAAATCTTTTACATTATATTTTCCATCCTGTTAACCGCTCTTTATTTTCCCCTAATTCACTTTATAATTCATATTAATTTAAAGATAATAATTTATTTTTCATCTCAATAAACATTATTAAACCAAGTTAGCATTTTAGAAAGTTATTTTAGTGTCTTGAATTTTTAAGCCATATCGTGCACTTCTAAGATAAAAAAAATTTAAAAAACTGTTATCCCTTTAAAAGTAACAAAAATTCTGAGTTTTCTTAAACAATTCGACTCTTTTTTTAGATTTTGGTTAAATGAATCGTAAATGGTATTTTTGTCAGTCATGTTTTTTAATTTCTGCTTACTTCATCTGTCGATAAAATTTTTTTTTTGTATAGGACGAGAAAAGGAAATAATATATATTAATAATTTATCGTAAAGTATTTATGAAGAAACTATAACTGATAACTCTTATCTGTATTAATTTTCAATTAATGTGAAATCATGAAGCTAATTATTTTTAAAAAGGTAGAATGAGTTTCTTTTAAAAGGATAAATGGTTCTCTAATTTGCAAATAAATATGGTGAATTATTTTTCAAAAATAAATGATACATGTTATTGACGTATTTTTTCTACATAATTACAAATTTAAGAACATATAAAATTTTTAAACAACTGCTTAAAACAAATATGCAATAACAGCAAATCAAATAAGTTAAACTATTTAAACAAATTTAAAATTTATTTTAGGTTCTAAAATAAGTTCTTCGCCCTTGACTTAGACTTTATTTGTCTTATGTTGCAACGCCCTTAAAAAATCACAATGAGTTTTATAGAATTAAATTAAAATATATAACTTAACTATAAAAAAGAATTTCATAAATTTAGTTGAGAAAAAAGAAAAGAAAACGATAAGCGTTTCGTCTAATGCTTAGTTAAATCTATTATCGCAGCAAGGCGCTGTAACCATTTGTTCGAAAAATGTGGTAATTTTACTTTGCATCAAAAAAGAAAATGTCACCTTTTTACATGATTAAGCATCAGAACTTTACTTTTTAAAATCATATTCTAACTCTTTAAAATCACTCTCTTACCTCTTTCATTCAGTGAAATATTTTTAGGAAGAATCAATGTGAAATCAAACAGTGAAATATTTTTTGGAAGAGTCAATGTGAAATCAAACAGTGAAATATTTTTAGGAAGAATCAATCTGAAATAGAAAAGTGAAATATTTTTAGAAAGAATCAACGCAAGAAAAAAATAACCTAGTATTTTTTAATGCATAATTTTAGTTTCTGAAGGATTAATCAATATTGCGTCGATATAAAAAGAAAATGGACGAAGGAAAATATAGTAGTGTAGGCTAGAGAAATAACAGATTAAGTAGCTGCCTGGTACATTATATCACATTGATAATATCATTAATATATTAATAATTACAGTTCTGAACTAAAACCATTTATTTATCAATCATTTTCTTCTTATATGAACATTATTTTCCTTTCTTTCAATCAACTAGCGTAACTCAATTTTAAAAGCATGAAATTTAAATATTAAAATTCATACTTTGAAAAGGAAGAACTGTTTAAATGGCATATACCATAAAGCTAATGATTAGTGCGTGCATGCTTTAAACAGTAAAATAAATATAGTTATAGAATAAAATTTGAAAATCTCTCAGATTTAAATTTTAAAACATTTTGGAAAGCTTTCATGAAGGAAATGTTTCAATGGTAATGAATAATTTATAGAAATATGGTTTTATGGTTTCGAAATAAGTACAAATGCGTAAAAACATTAACATAGATAAATAAAAAATGCAGTAGCGAGTTGATGATATTCTTTTAAAAATGTACAAAATCTTTTAGGATTTAGAATAAATGCTTTAAATCTTATTTATGCGAGAGTATTTTAAATTCTTTTAAATTCGTTTAACCTGATGCATTTATAATCATTTTATAAGGAGTGTAAGAGAGATTGCGTTACATTAGATGTAATACATAATGCAAATTTTACGCTATTTTGTTAGATGTTTCATATTAACTATTCATGTTTAGCTTAGTTCATCTTTACAGAAGATGCACCATGAAGTAATATTTTATTAATCATACATTATTTTATTAAATTATTGCTTGTAAGACTTTCTTTGCGTATTATTTTATTAATTTTCTATGCTAACAGAAAAAAAAATTGCTTAGCTTATTTAAATGGGAAATATTGTTAATAAGTAATACATATATGCAAAGATAGATAAAATATCTGTAAAAAATATTAAAACGATAATCGGCTTGTAAGATACACGTGTTTATAAATATCATTTATTTTTCGTACATCGTAATTATTTTTCCAAAAAAAACTGCATGAATATTGAAAATATAAGGCAATGATCCAAAAATATTAAAAAAATTTAAAATAAATAATAAACATACCAAAAGAAATATCGACTAAATGTAGACAGCAGCTGCAAATCTAATGGGTGTATCAAGATTACAGTTAAAAAGTAGTTGATTGTATACGTTTAAGAGTTTTTAAAACATATTATTACTTGAGTTGCGCTTCAAAGCCATCAAATTTCTAAACACACATATATATATATATATATACATATATACATATTTACATATATATATATATATATATATATATATATATATATATATATATATATATATATTACATATATATATATATACATATATACATATATATATATATATATATATACATATATACATATATATATATATACATATATACATATATACATATATATATATATATATATAATATATATATATATATATATATATATATATATATATATATACATATATATATATATATATATATATATATATATATATATATATATATATATATATATATATATATATATATATATATATATATATATATATATATATATATATCGTGTGTACTGAAGTACAACTACAGCCTCAGCCATTTTCGCTTCAGTAAAGCTTATGTTTTTGTTTTCTTAGGGACTTTTTGGCAACATTCGCCACTGGTCATTTCTCTTAACTAAATCATTCTGAACTCTTTCTTTTCTTGCAGCAAAGTTTTGATGTCTTAACGCTTTGTTTCAGTTTGTGGCACTTGAAATGGATTAAGAGCAGTAGAAAAATAAATCTTTGGCATGTCAAATTGCCTCGTAATGCTGAAGTGAAATGCATTACTCTTTTAGTTCTTTTACTTTGTTTGCAAAGGAAAGTTCTGTGGTTTTTAAGGAAAGATATATGAAGCTTGCAATCATAAAGGAATAATGTTATACAAAAAAATGATTAAATTACTGTGCATGCAGATTATTTAATAAGTAAAATGTGTTAGTTTCCCTCAGGAAAAGTTAATCAGTCAATTAAAATTTTTGAAATACAAGAATAGACAAAGCATAAAATGTTAAAAATTAATAAAATTAATAAATAGATTCATACTTTAAAGCATGCATTACGGTTCTTATTTTTATAAGTATTATAATTTTTGCTTTATTTTAAACATATATTTTCAAATTAATCCTTTTCAATACATTTTTAATTTTGTTTGAAACGTATTATTTTAGAAAAGAAGCAATCACCATTTAAGGGAAAAACTATAATGTTTACAGGAATCGTTTATAGCCTGTTATGATTGCAGCCTGCATATATTCATAGCATTGTTTTCAATATTCAATATACTAATATATGCCTCACACCCATTCTCTAACGCACTCTAACTACCAATGACTAATATGCAATCTTATGTAATTTAAATCCTGCTTGATAATAACTCTACATTAAAACAAAAATAAATGATGGATGATTCATGATATATAATATTGACCGAAAAATTTAGTAAAAAGAAGATATGACTTTACTGGATTAGACTCTTTCTAAAAAGTTTCAATCAGATAACGATTCTTGTAATTAATGTTATAAATATAGTTACATTCCATTGGTTATAACATAACTTTGTTAAATAGTGCTCAGCTTTATTAGGAATAATAAAATTTTCGTGAGATAGCTTTACCTCCGTAGTAACAGGTGAATCAATTTTTGTCATCAGTATGACAATATATATAATTAAAATTATCTCTAAGTAACTAATAAATAAAAATATAGAAGTACAAACGACTATTTTTAGAAAATATGCAAGTATGTAAAAATATTTCTTTTTTTTTTTTTTGTATTAAATGTAAGTTCTCATGATCTAACTTCTTTAAAACCCACTGACGGTTCTGCACGTAAAAAGTCGTATTTTAACCTGCAGTCTTCACTACATAGCAAAACCGGTTTTCCCATGTTAATGGATAGGGGAACTGTGGGTAGGGGAGAAACATTCTCCCAATTTCTCCCATTTCCTTAACCAAAGTTTAAGGCTTCAGCAATGTTTAATAAAAATTATTTACGCAACGCATAATATGCACTAAACAAACTATGATGACTTAATGTTTCAGTATTATGAAAATGACGAATTACTTCTCACTTCTTATTAGTGTAATTTGCATAAGCGTAAAATTACAATTATGAATTACCGTATAATTATGTTCATCGTTAAGACAGTGTTTGTAAAAACCTTTTGGAGTTGCAGGCGGTGACTATGAAGTATAGTTCGATGTATCGTATAGCATTATGTATATAGAATATAATTACACGAATATTAATTCAAAGCAACATAATAATATTAAAATATTAACGCAGGGTAAAATAATTGCATTATTGCAACAAATTGTTTTAAATTATAAAACTTTCGATTTGGAAAATAATCTTTTAATGTGTATTATTATTAACTAGTTATTTTATTTTTAATATGTTTATAATTATTTAATTTATTTCACCCTTTTAAGGAAAATTAATTGAGTTAGTTATGAAAAAAATTCAAAGTTTAAGGAATACTACGACCTTTTTTAGAAAAATACTTTAGATTGCAGTTAGAATTTGAAAATTTAATAGAATAAATAAAAAAATAATTAGTAAATGTTCTAAATAATAATTATTCAAAGAGCAAAATCAGACACAAACTTATATATATATATATATACATATATTTGATTGCATTGCATGGAACATTGCAGTTATGAATTTTTGAGTCTGAAAATTTTAGTAAGTTTAAAAAGTTAGATTAACAATATACAAATATAATTTAAAAAAAAAGAACTAGCTGCGTACATTACAATAATTCAATTTAACAGAAACGTTTTCAATTTTCTAGGTGATAGTATAAAAAAAACAATCCTTCGTAACAATCTTGTTTCAAAATTTCTCGAAGTTACATAAAATTCCATTATATACTATTTGATTGAAAAATCCATTTAAAACTTGATATACTCAGATGCTAATAACAAAAAAAAAAAATGAATGTTTGCCTATAATTATAATTATTTTCGTTTTGTTGTCAGTAAGAAGAAATAATTATACTATTTTTTTTTAAACGAAACAAAAATTTAAAAAAATCCATAATTTTGAGATTTAGGTTTCTCTTAAATTAACTGGAAAACGCAGTAAAAATTATTTTTTCGGTTAAATTGTATTTATTTTCTGAAGTTACTGTTTTTTTATTTTTTTTATTCTTCTACTTTATTTCATTCCTCTAAAAAATTGACGTAAGTAATAAAGAACTTGTATTTTTTGATCGTATGCCTGTTATTTTAGATAGAGGGGGTGCGACTGTTCCTGTTTTTCAGTGGCGCCATCTATGGCCAGTAATTCGACTTCTGCCACACCATTCACTCAACCACAAACCCGTTTATAGGGCGGGTCACATTCACACACACAAAGGAGAAAGGACAAAGACCACAGCGAGAGAAAGAAACATCCATGCCTTGCCCGGGATTCGAACCCAGAACCTTTCTGATGCAAGGACAGTTCCCTGCCCCCAACACAGGCCGGTCGGCGAAAAAATCTTAAATCATGAGTACAATAAATTATAACAACGTAAAAATCTATTGTAAAACAACAATAATTTGTTTTATCTTATTATTTACTCTGCTCAATTTTTCTTTCTTGAAGTTAATGTGGTGTTGATTAACAATTTAGTAATTCTATACCTCTTCTGCAACTTTATAATTCTGTAAAGAAATATACTTCAATATTACCTCTTCTAGTTTGTTTCAAAATCTAATCACAACAAAAGAAAATTTTCATTTCTTCAAAATAAAACAAGAAACTGTTGTTTCTTTCATTCTTATTGCTGTATTCGATAAACTTTTTGTATTAACTTTGGGAAAAGAGACTGTTTTTATTACCCTTTGGAAAAAAAAAACTCTAAGAGTACTTTATTAGGTTGTTCTTTGATTTCGATTTTATGTCAGATACTTAGATTTGTCCCATTTTATTTTTGTTTTCTTCCTCGTCTTGCAATGTCATTAGAGGCATTGCATAATTATAAACATTTTAGTTCATCCTGGGTTTTGAAATTAAATTTTTTGTTTTGAAATCCATTATCAAATAAATATATTATAAAAAAAATAATTATTCTCTCTACTGAAACTAAAATGGATTTCAAATTCTATTTGTAGATTGTTTTGCACTCACTTTTCAGAAACGAGTAAAAGATCTAGATGCATTGCATAATTGCAATGGTTTTTAAAAACGTTAGAGAACGTAACTTTAAAGAACATGTAGAACTGTAAATAATGACTTTTCAGTTTATACTAAAATCTTGATGTATCCAAGCTCTGTAAATGGCAGGAACTGACAAGATGCTGTAAAATATGATCAATCAAATACCAGGAGGCTTTTTTTGTGTTTGACGAAACCATTTCTTGCTAAACATTTCCTGACATCTGCACGAAAATTCTGTCAAAATGAAGAAATATCTATCGTCACTTCTTCAAGGAAAGGAATTCTGTCAAAAATAAAGTTATTTTGTGTCACACTACAATAAACAGACGTGAAAGATAAATTAGACTAGTGTCCGAAGCGGTATTTGAACATGGGATCTTTCTGGTAACTCCTTGCCCACCATAAAGCACAGACGGCTTACTACGTCATTTTACTACATCATCATTCATTTCACTACATTACTACATCATTTCGTTTTCATTCAAGTTTCGTCATTCTTGTTAACAATCACACGCAATGGCACTATGATGACATTTCGAGTTGCAGACATTTTTTTGGTCATACATTTGAGAATTCGCATTTCGTAACAAATCACGTTGTTTCCCACCATATAGATTTCTCGCTCAAAGTTATCTTAATGGCACTCATAGTTAACGAAACACAGTCCAAGAAATGCTGAATCGTCAAAAATGAAAGCTTTATTTCTGAGAGTACAATTTATCCATCCATTAAAAATATTTTCTTTGAGAATGCAAATTACACTACCTTTAATGCATGTTTACTTTGAAGAGGCACTTGTTCATTGCAATTTAGTAATTTATATGTAACCATGGTAATACCAGACATAAAATCATCTAAACACATCTTTAACTTCTTAAAACTGTATGAAAGAAAGGTACGGTTTTTAGAGAAGCATTGAAGATATTTGAATAGTACTTGCGGTGTTTATCTGAATAGTCTAGTTTTATTCAATTTAAATCAAGAACAATAGGTACTAGACAAATCAAAATGTGCGACCAGCATACACTGTAAAAAAATCCGGATTAAATTATAGTATAAAATACCGGAACTTTGATAACATTATCCATGAAATCTGTTTTACCTCAAAATCAAATATTTCCGTATTCTCCTCAGCATTATATATTTCATTAGAGTCAGGGATTTTCTGGTAATTAATGCTGTAAAAATTACGGTATATAAGATTTTTGTTCTGTGACATGTTCCGGTAAAAATATAGTTTACAGTAAAAAGTACCGGAACCCTGAGTGGCAATAATTTTTAACGTAATTTAATCTTGGATTTTTTACAGTGCGGATTAAGGAGGGGACGAACATAATCAGTGCCTGAGTTTATTTTGCTATTATTTCTTTTATAATTGATTAGGGATGTTATATTTATAGTTAAAATTTGTTATCTCTCTGTTGCAGTATTTTAAATGAAACACTTTGAGTGATTTTGAGTTTACTAATAGAAGACCTTTCTTTGCTTATTGACTTTTCTTTGCTAATTAAACATAACTTTTTCTTTGCTTATTACACAATGTCCCACTTTACAAAAAAATATGATTTACATTTAAATGTGAAGAGTACTGAAGCTGATATGTTAAACTCAATTCATGACAGCACTGAAAAATTCATAACTTATTGCAGTACTGTTAACTGTTAATGGAGAACATAGACAACATTTTCTTCGTGGAGTGCGAAATAATCACAAAAATATAACATTAAGAATAAAAATATCGCCACAAATTTTTCAATGTTTTTTCAATGTTAAACATATAGAAATATTAATGTTCATAAGAGTTGATGATTTATTATATATAATCTTTAATAAATAATCTTTTGCCCTTGATTTGTTTCAAATCCACCATATTACCATAAAAAATCAAAACTTCTGATTCGATTGTTCTGAAAAGTATACTGAATAAAATTGTATACGTGAAGTTATGCAATATATATATATATATATATATATATATATATATATATATATATATATATATATATATATATATATATATATATACACCCTTGTGCAAATTAATTGAAACAAACTTTTTTTTTTCGTGTTTTTTAAAATCATTCATTTTATTATTCAACATACATAACAAAATATGTTAAAATATTGTTGGGATGAATAATAATGGGATGAATAACTGCCTAGCAAACAATTTTCACCAATCAGAGGGGTTCTGAAAGCGCATGCGCTGGAACTTTGGTTAATGAAAGCTCCAGCCATGATCACATCAGTTAGAAGTTCACTATCGTCAGATGTCTCCGCGAAAGCGTACAAAAATTGTTACTTTGTCCGAACACACGCCAAAGACTTATAGAGAGATTTCGAAGATAGTTGGCGTTAGTATTTCAACAGTGAGCCGTATCATAAAGCAAAATAAAGAAACGGGATCCATATCTCCAAAGCGGAGAGGAAAGTGTGGCCGAAAAAAGAAAACAACGTCAAGAGATGACTCTTTTCTAATTACACAAAGTAAAAAAGACCCTCGAAAGAATAGTTCTGCACTTAATAGAGATTTAAAAGAACATGGAATAAATATTAGCTCATCTACTGTTCGGAGGCGCCTTCTTGCAGCCGGCCTATCAAAAAACAGCTTCTGACCCAGAAAATGAAGAAAAAACGTTACTTGTGGGCGTTAAAATAAGGACTTGGAGTGTCGAAAATTGGAAGCAAGTTCTATTTAGTGACGAAAGTCATTTTTTTGTCCAAGGCCAGCGAACACAACACGTGCGGAGATTGCCAGGCGAAAGAATTCGGGATTGCCACATTAACCAATTTGTTAAACACCCGCAAAAGAAGATGTTTTGGGGTTGTCTCGGTTACAATGGGGTTGGACCTTTGCAGCCTATTGACGGTATGATTCTGAGCTGTACATTACTATTCTGGGTAAAAAAGTTGTTCCAGAGTTGAAGAAACGATTTCCTGATGGAACAGGGATTTTTCAACAGGATTTAGCTCCTTGCCATATGTCCAAAATTGTCAAGAAATTCATGTCTGAAAATCAAATTGAGACATTAATGGCCAAGGAACTCTCCGGATATCAACCCAATTGAGAATCTCTGGGCCATATGCAAGAATCGCCTATTAAATATGGACTGTACAACTATGGAGAAGCTAATCACGGCGTTAATTCATGTGTGGTACAAGGACACAAATATTATAAATGACTGTAAAAAATTAGTGGAATCCATGCGGAATCGTGTCCAAATGTTAATAAAGTGTCGTGGAGATCATATTATGTACTAAACATTTTTGAGTTTGTATACATTTAAATAAAATAGCATTTTCTCTTTGTTTTCTGAATTTATTGAGTTTGTTTCAATTAATTTGCACAAGGGTGTGTATATATATATATATATATATATATATATATATATATATATATATATATATATATATAAGAGAAAGAGCAAAAATAAATACTGACGAAGAGCATTTATTTTTTATATACTAAGAGTATTTCTTTCTTTCTTTCTTTGACTCCTATTAAAGTACATAAGAGACGGAATAGAAACAACAGAAATTCTTTGACATATTATCTGTCAAAATCAGAATTCTTTTTGTCGTTGAGATGCATTTATTTATTTGTTTTGGTAGCATTGGAGACGTTAAACGATTATATATATATATATATATATATATATATATATATATATATATATATATATATATATATATATATATATATATATATATATATATATATATATATATATCTGGTGCACTGATATACTAAATATTCAAGTTGTTATACGCTAAATTTTAATAGAACGGCAGTGTACTGCTGTACTTAAAAAGAAAGGAAACGGGGAAATCTCAAGGAAGGAAATGTGTAGGATATAAAAAATAAGACAAATAAAAATATAAAACATCGAATAAAAATTATTGAAATAGATAAAAAAAAAGATAACTTTTAGTTGTTTTCTGTATATGACAGATAAACATAAGGGACATTACTCTTTATGTGATTTAAATATCATATAATTTAAGATCACGTGATTTAAATGCACAAGAAGGTTTTTAAAAAAAGGTTCGATAATTTCATGATAATAAAATGATGAAAGGTAAAAAAAAGGTTTGAAAATTTCAAAAATATAGATGAGTGCATTGAATTTTATATAACAAGGTCATTTCTTAGCATTACCTTTTATTAGCTATATTTGGAAGATTATACTATTCAAATCAATAAAATATAACATTTTCCTTCTTTTCATGCATAATACATAGGTGCCGAAATTATTTGCATAATTGATAAAACTTTACAATACAAAACAATGTGAAATAACACGTGGTCTTATGCACTTATCTAATGAATATTTATTATAATTACATTTCGCAACTAAACTAGAAATTTAAATATCTACACTTAACTATAATTAACTTTACTCTGTTACACATTGCAAAGTGTATAACTTGAATTTTATCTTAAAATAAGATCTTTCTTCCATACATATCTGTGTATGACATAAAATGTTATTGATCTATTTCCTCATTTTCAGGGCATACTTCTAGGGCCGAACAATTATACCATAGGTTCTTTAGTTAACAACAGATATCTTCGGCTGTCATCAGTTTTAAGTAAATAAAATTATAATGGGCTCAGAGGATAGAGTGATTCCCAGTGGTAGATAGTTGATATGAATTCTGCTCCCTACTAGCACCGACCACATTGCTGAAGTAAAATATTCTCTATGGTGTGCTGTTATAATCCTCTTGCCGCTGAGTTAAACATGAGAGGTTTTGGTGGTTTTCATCTCAGCAACACAATGTGGGTTAGTTCCATCAAAAAGTCCTCAAAAAGGCTAGTTTGTTCCAATGTTCGATTCAGGATTGACCTTGTATTCTGTCAGGGTTAAAAATTACAATGCTACTCAATTTGACAATGATAAACATAAATTCAGAATTTTGTTATCTGTTCAACAACGTTTATAAAATAAAATAAAAAAATATAACATATATTATATTTATTTGTGATTTGCTTATTAATCTTTTATTTAACGATACTTTTTTTTCTGTTTTATTTTGATTACAGAGATATTTAATATACATTTATTGAAAGAATTTCAATTCTTTTGCTGCGCTTAAAAATTTGTATGCTACGTATAAAACATTTTATGCTACTTTTAATTTTTTTTATACTGATTATGTTTAATTTTCCATTTCAAATATTTTTAATATATTTATGGTAAATATATAGAAATATTGTTTTATGACCATCAAACTGTAAATATACCATCTTTAATTCCTGTTAAGTTAAATTATTTTTATAATATATTTTATGTGTAATCCTTATACCGAGGGGGAGGGTTTAGGGCTCATTTATCTAATGTTAAAATAATTCATCAATATGATATTAATTGTAATTAAAATTTATAGTCGATATTAACTAAATATTTTAATTATATTAACTTTAAAATTACTCGGGTTAATTACTAAACGCTGATAGTATCTTTAAAACGTCTCCAAGAACTGAGTTTAACAGCAAAGTTAGGAGCTAATCAGAAAAAAGTTCTGGCAAAATATTTCTCTCGTAAAGCAAGTGATTTTATAACTCAGTTTATTTCAATATATTTAGATATGATTTTTAAATTGCACACAGTCTTAAGAAGATCTAAAAAATGCTTTTGGCAGTAAATAATACTTTCTCAACATGTAAATGTTTTGAAGTTGAAAATACTAATTTAGAATTTTTTTTTTAAGAAATTGCATAGTAGGCAATATAATTTCATAATAATCATAATACGATTATGAAAATAATTGAAAATAATGTAAAAATTATTTAAAAATAATATAAAAACATTAATTATAAAAAATCTTAATAACTAATATAAATATATTTTGAAACCAGCATGAAATTTATTTTTTAGGTTGAGACTTGCCCTCAAATAGAGGGCAAGTTTTTAATTTATTCGCTAACATAATATTTCATTAAATATTTCAACATGTTTGCATATTACAATATAATATTTAACGTATTTTAGCATTATTTGTGAGCATAATAAACGTTGTTATTAAAATGAAAAAGTAATAATAATATATAAATAAATATGATATTAAGAAACATCTTGAACAGCCAATTTTTAAAGTTCAAAAATCATTTACAATTAAACACTCAGTTTATATTTTTGCCCATTTGACACCGGAAAAAAAAGGAAAGGCAGACTTTTGGCCTTTCTTTTGTAATGAACTTATCTATTTTTTTCCTGTCTAATTCTCTTTTGATTCTAAAGGTATTTGGCGAAATCAAGTATTTCCTATTAAATAGTCCACAATAAGACTCACATTCACTGGTTTACTGTGCATGAAAAGTATCGACTTTATTTCTTCTTTAACCAGGTTGCTACGTGCAATAAATGTTGATTTTAACTGTGGGACTGTGTTTTATTTTCTCACTTTTAACTCTCGTTGACTCATAGAAGAATCGATTCAAAGTTGAATCTGATAACTTTTACCATTAGACCATACACTGTTAAAATTTCTAGAAAAAATTGTTATAATAATTTACCATATTCCAATAAAACAGCCAAATAATCATAATAAAATGGTATTCAAATTGTTAACTGTAAAAAAAAAACAACAGTTTATTAACTGCTTTCCCTGATATGGTTAAACAACAGCAATTTTATAGCACCAACTATGCTCATACTCTTAGTTTCTTGCAGATGGGAACGTTTTACAGATGAGAGGGCTAATCTATCATTCTCATGACCAACAGAATAGGGGTTCAATTCCCAGCGTTGACACCAAAATATTTCCATGGATCCTTTTAGGATATTTTGACTACTACCTCCTACCTCTTTTAATATAAAAAACAAACAATTAAACACTGAACAATCAGTAAAAATTAAAAAAATATTAAAACGTAAACAATCAGTTAAACGCAAAATAATCAATAAACATAAAACTAAGAAGAAAAATGAATATTCTAGTGAATTATTTTATTTTATAACCATCGTTGAACAGCAGACCCAACTTTGGGTTTACGACTACCAATGTTCAACTCCGTGGACTTGTATTTTTGAACTCAATGCAGAAGACAAGGGAACTTCTGGAACAAATATTGGTGAAATTTATGGTTTGATGAAACTAAACTGCATTTGCGTTACATGGAGAGGGAAGCTACTAAAACCTTTCATGGTTAGCCTGACGGCAAGGGGACTCTAACCACTGATCCGTCTACCACTGAGGATATTTTTTGTCTGCACTGTGGTCAGTGCAAATTGGCAGTGAAATTCGAAAAAAACCAATCATATCTGGAATTTGAACTTGGTTCACCCCATTCACCTATCCCCTGAGCCACCACCTCTTATTCAATTTAAAAAAATATATTTATTTTTTTTTGAAATTCTGTCGTCCTCTGTTTTTTCTTTCTTTTTTTTTTGACAAAAATAAAATTATGTTCTCCTTCTTAGTTCACCTTAAAAACGTTGTTTACGAAATTTTTATTTTATTTCATTCATTACAATTAAATTTAAAGTTCATTATTTTGGAAATATCAGTATTTAGGTTAAAGATTCACAATAAGTTATACACATTTAATACAAACTGGACTAATATAAATATATATTAACAAAGAATTATAAATCCTTCAACGATTCAAATCTCGAATTAACACATTTAAATGTGTCGGAAGTGCTACTCAAGATGTACACATTTTATAATTAATTACTGGAAAAGTCTTAGTTAAATTATTCTAAGAGTTTTCCTCATTTGTAATCCAGAGTGCGGAAATCTTTCAGTAATAAGATCTTTGTTCAGATAATTAATGTTCCTCGACATAAGGAGAAGATTGATCTTTTACCCACAAAGTCTTTGTAAATGAAATTATACAAGGTTCATCCGAAAAGCTGAATATCTTGATGGATACAAATCATGTCACCATGAAATACTTATTTGGTTTCACTAAGAGTTGAAATTTTCTGCAACATATTTGAGTGTTTTGTTTGTTTTGTTATCTAAAACAACTACAGCAACGTTATTAAGAAATTAAAATCATATTTAACACTAACAGGATGATCCAGCTCACGTGACAGAAAAATTATATGTCATATTTTATCCAACTAGCAACAAAATTAGACGAAAATGTTAATCGTCTTATCTAAAATAATAAAGGTCAATTGGTAATCACATATAAAATACAATACATTATTCTACAGAGAGGGTAGGTAAGAACATTACTTCTGTCGCACTAAAGCTGCCTAATGGGCTATTGACAACGATCTGGGAGACATCCCTGAGGATGATCCGAAAATGTATCATTACGATTTTAATGCTCCTCCGTTTTAGTAGCCCGGCAACCTGCGTGCGAAGTCAAGCACTTTATGGTAGAACAGTTTAGTGAAGATCAGTAACATGCACCCTCGGTTCTGTCGAAGGCTGATTAAAGTGGTCACCCTTCCGCTTACTGACATCAGCCATTGATGCCCGATCGACTGATGCTAGTGGTCCTCTAATGGAAACCGTGTCTTTACAACTAGTCCTCCGAAAGTGGGAAAAAATGGTTATTGGTACTACTATTGCATTATTTAAGACTTTAAAGAAAACACCGTTTCGAAGTTATTGATATGGTTAAAAATTAATGAAATATATATTTCGCTTTAAAAACAGAAAACTGAAATAAACAATACATTTTCACATTTTCAGTGTGTTCAAAACATCACTTCATAGCTATAATAATTATTGTTTCTAGCAGTTACAGATTAAAGTTAGTCTGTTTTCATCTTTGTACCACGCAAACGATTTCTTCTGAATAACTTTTCAAGTCATCTTAGACAATTCTTTACAACCATATAGGATTAAAGTTTCTCTTTAAATTTTAGGCACTCTAACTATTGCATTTTCAATTTTATTCTCTGAAAAGATTCGAAGGCAACTCGAAATTGTATAATTGTTTTTTAACTAAAAGTAATATTGCAAGTATCCTTCTCATAGTTTCTTAAATTGTTCATGATTCTATATTATATTCATAAGTATTCATAGTTTCCTCAATATTCAGAAATACTCTTTAAGTTGCAATAATTTTTGAAAACAATAATTCGAGAAAAATAGTTTTATAAACATACTCTTCTATATGTTATCAGAAAGTTAAAAAATTGTCCTCTATCTATAAAAGGAAACTTATTTATCCACTTCTCACAGATATATATTTGGAGATAAATCCATTGCTAGCCAAATATAGCCACTCTGTAAATCATGTCGCGTCGACGTAAATTGACAAAGATATTTTTCATATGCCGTTAGCTCCGAACTGTTTACTGTTTTTGTTCGCATTAGATTCTAGTTAATGAACATATTTATTTTTCCTTAGAATTTTTTTTTAAATGAAATCGTTAAAATGTTAAACACGTTATATGCTAAATATGTTACTTTTACATGTTATTTGCGTTAATATTTTTCGTTAATAAAATTTATCGATTATACCGAATTATAATTATGTATTCAAAGTGTAAGTGAATTGTAAATTGTGAATAAAATAGAGAGATTAATGTAAATTTTTTTATTGTAAATGAAATAAAGAAATTTTAATCATTATCAAAGATTCTCATTAGCAAGCGATGCTGCTGCTATCTTTGTAAAAAAATTCAAAACATTTATAGTTTCAGTGGTGCACTGCGTAGCTCCAAAACGTTCTTATGCTGTTAAGGCACTTTACTGAACTTAAAAAAAATTCAATGAATTTTTTTGGAGATGCAGAAAAAATAATGAACAGCGCGCAAAATTAAAAAAAAAACGGACCACCTCAAATAACTTTTGATCTAATGATCCTATTTTCACGTTCTGAGACTCAATCTTAATGGCTCGAAGCGGTTTCCTCAAATGTGCCAATTAATTAGTGAAGACGTTAAATCAAAATTTATAAATATGACTTTGTCAAAATTTGATTTCTCAGAAACTATCGTTCAAATTTTGTATTTTGCCATGTAAAAATATTTTTTTTTTAAAATGATTTGAAAATTCGTATACTTTCGTAAAAATCGTATTCGTATACTCAAATTTTTTTGACTATTATTAAATAAAATAAAAAAAAGTAATAAATACTTACATAATTTTTTTTGCTTGGAATTATCTTAGCTAAACGAATTTTATACTTGTGTGCAATTTTTTTTCAATTCACTTAAAACTTCCACGAGATATGGCAAAAAACGCAAAGCGTAAAATTAACACTAGGTGGTCCAAACTTTAGACAGTTCTTCTGACCAAACTATTGGGACCATATTTCCCAGATTGGAGCTGCTCCCAATATTTTGGAGATCAGAAATCCTAACACGGTAATTTTACTGTAATTTCTTGCTCTATGTATTTTACTTTGTATTTTACTTTACTTTTAATGGAAATATTTGGTTGCATTTAATGCAACCAAATATTTCCATTAAAAAGTATTTCTGTTTGTTATTGTATCGAACTGTATTGCAACTGTTTCCTTTTAAAATATTGGCATACTCTTATTAAAAATCTTTAAACAAATTTTGTTTTTACATTAATTATAAATTATGTTGTTTTACGATTACAATAGTTATAACATGGCAACTGATAAATGCACAATTTTACTTAAATTAAAATACATAAACACAACTTCAATTAAAAATAAATAAACTCAACGACATTCGAAATAAAATATAAGCAAGTAAGTCATAAATCACAGCTAAGCACTATATAATTTATTGAATAAAAGTTTAGTTTAAATTTGGGATTGTTTATCTTAGGGAGACAGTAAAAAACAAATATATCTCAATAAGTATTGTTGTTTATTTATTTAAAAAGATTTTATTATAATTTAATTTATAAACATCCTTCTATTTTATAATAAAGAGGTGACATAAATAGAGTTTGATAGATAAGATTAGAAAGTCAAAATATCCAAACGTTACTAAAATGTATTTTTTTTTCCTCTTAAGTGTAAGATACATTTATTGAAAGGTATATTTTCTGGATTTTTTCCCCAAGCATTTTATTTTGTCACCAAGTGAACATAAAATGTTTCAAAATCCAAATACACTTCTTGACATAAAAGCAGAAAATTTTCTTCTACTGAAAATGTAGATATTTACATTAGTTGAGATAAAATTTACTTTTATATTGATTATATTCTCCAAATGTTACTAGACTTTAACTATATCTAGAGAAGTAAATAAATTTGAAAAGCATGTAGAGTATTTTTTAAAAATATTAATCATACTATCGAAAAACTAAACGTGTCTGAAAACTAAATGTGTAATTTCAAATGAGCCGTCGAACATTTCCTAGTGATGATATTAATTTTTTTGACGGGTTAAAATTTTAATCAACAATTGGAAGTTATTGAGCAGTTTCCGATGAAGAAGCCTTTTTGGTATACGCATAGCTCTGAAACAATTAATTATCTGTCGAGAAAAGTTTTAAAAGACGATCATTCTCTCTGAATTCAGAGCTGCTATCCAGTGAGTTGACTTTACTCACCCAACTATGCATTGCCAACTATCCATAAAAAAGATGCAACTGATGAATAAGACATCCCTAGTCGCTGCTGGCTATGAACCGAGTGAACAGTAACTTGAGATACACTGTGTTACCATTATAAGTACAATGGATCCCGTTTCAGTGGATGATTTCATTCATTGGATCATGATTCAGTAGATGTTTTCATTTACTGGATAATGCTTTAATGCATATTTTTATTCAGTGGAAGTTTTGATTGAGTAGAAATTTTGATTCACTGGATCTCGCGTATCAGTTGACTATGACCGGAGTCACTGCAACAACGAACGGGACAAATTTCTGGCGAACAGTAAGTCCTATAATGTCTTACTACTAACACTTGATAATATCCTGTTTTTGATGATAAAGAGTCTTATCAAGAAATCTTTTTTTATCCTATATTTATAACTCCAATAACTAGTAAAAAGGGAAAAC
This sequence comes from Parasteatoda lunata, assembly GCA_949128135.1. Lineage (NCBI taxonomy): Eukaryota > Metazoa > Arthropoda > Arachnida > Araneae > Theridiidae > Parasteatoda > Parasteatoda lunata. The sequence goes on along the minus strand of OX421976.1, from coordinate 72,852,361 downwards.
GTTTGGAGAAAATTGACATACCTCACTGGCCCCTGAGGCAGTTGCTATATTTAATTACCGTCGTTGAACAGCCGACCCAATTTTGTGAGTTTACGAATACCAATGTTCAACGCCGTAGCCTTGTAGTTTTGAACCCAATCGAGAAGACAAGGGAGCTCCAGGATGAAGTATTTGGAGAAATTCTGCTTTTATTGAGGATTTTTTGATGGAACTGACCAACATTTGTGTTACATAGGGATAAAAACCACGAAATATTCCCACAGTAATCCTGACAGTAAGGGATGTTCTAACCTATGATCTATCTATCACTGATGCTATTTTACGTCAGCGCTGTGGTCTGTGCAAATCGGGTGTGGATTTTGAATCCTAGCCACTGCTGCTATTCGAACCTGGATCACCTCGTTGTAAAGCGAATGCTGTATTCATTGAGCCACCACGACTATCTGTTGCTGTTTTTAGATTTATTTTCAGCGTGACTGTCAGGCTGAGCACCTTTAAAAATTCTTTGTCTTGTTGCAGACACCCACTGTATCTTTTAAGCTGATCACATTCTTGTTAACGGTCGAAATATTACCTTAGTACTTTGATCAAGTGGTATTGGGTGACAACAAAGTTGATTATAAAATAAAAATCAGCAAATGAGTAGGGAATAAGTAAATAGTGGAAAAAGAATATAATTACAGAATTTAGCATTTTTAATGATTTATATTAAATTAGAGAAATGACATGTTTCATGTAACTTGCGATTCTAAATCCTTTCGTAAAAAATGGTAGAATATTTAAATACAGTGAACATTTTAAATTTGAATTTAAAGTTTTAACTACACTATAAGAAATTCTGAAAAAAATTACGATATTAAGAGTCGGCACTCAGGATGCTGGTAATTTTTTACCGTAAAATTAATTTTTACCAGACCAAGCTACGGAACAAAAAAATCTGATGTCCCATCCTTTTTATAGTAGCAATGGCCGCAAAATCGCTGAATCACTCTAATTTAATAAATTACAATTCAATATTTTACGGTAAAGAAAGGATTTTGCGGATAATGCACTCTAAATGCCGGTACTTAATACCGTGATTTGATTCCACGGTTTAGTTATTTAGAAACTCTGCCTTTTTGTGAACCATACTACTTTGATTATTTCTATTATATCATTTTTTTTCTCTACTCTTTAATTAAAGTACGACTTGAAATTACCTACTTAAGTTGCGTTAATGCAACATAATCATAACAGCAAAAAGAACCTTGACTGTTTCTTCTGAATTAAAAATAATCAGCTGACATAAAAATCGTTGCAAATCATTGTTTTTTCAGAATAATACAAAAACATATAAAACAATATAATTTGGTGCCAGCCAAAATAAATCTTTTAGCAAATGAAAAATGCAAGATAATGATCATTTAGATTTATTTCTTCTTTAGTGACATCAGATCATTTTATCAATCCGTTATAGTAATTAATTGCATGTCATGTAGCTAAATTATTCCTCCAACCATTACTGTCATTTTCTTATTCATTGAACTGACTGACACTCATCTTATGCAGTCAACAGGGACCAATAAAAACCGAATCTTCATTATCTTGTTAAGTTATGACCAGAAAACACAAGCAGTTTGTTCCTTAAACTATTCTTTCCACTGTATGAATAGGGTGAAAAAAGAACTTTTTCATCAATACAGAACAAAAGAAGTGTATGTCATTAGAATTTAAAATATATATAATTTATGTATATTTTCTTAATAATAATGCACAGCATGACATTTACTTCAAACACTATTTTTAATTTATTATTAAAATATTTTAGGTGTAAAGGTGTATAGATATAATTTATATTTTAATGCCTGTAAATATAACTAAAATATAATATAATATAATATAATATAATATAATATAATATAATATAATATAATATAATGTAATGTAATGTAATGTAATGTAATATAATGTAATATAATGTAATGTAATGTAATGTAATATAATGTAATATAATGTAATATAATGTAATATAATATAATATAATATAATATAATATAATATAATATAATATAATATAATATAATATAATATAATATAATATAATATAATATAATATAATATAATGTAATGTAATGTAATGTAATGTAATGTAATATAATGTAATATAATGTAATATAATATATTATAATATAATATAATATAATATAATATAATATAATACAATATAATATAATATAATATAATATAATATAATATAATATAATATAATATAATATAATATAATATAATATAATATAATATAATATAATAAAATATAATATAATATATTATAATATAATATAATATAATATAATGTAATAAAATATAATATAATATAATATAATATTAAATTTCGTATTTTACCAAATGAAAATACATTCTCTAAAATAAAGTAAAACATTGTGCACCTTATTGTTCAAAATGTTTTGACTGTTTTTAAATAAAATAATACAAATATAAATAAGTATTTTTCCTGCATTAAATTATTTTTGGATAAACAAATTTTATAGTTGTGGGAAAAAAGTTTCTTATTCGTATAAAAAGTACTCGAGATATGGTGAAATATGCAGAAAGAAAACTCAACATTAAGACATCCAAACTCAGGACAGCTCTACTGACCAAACTATTGGAATCATATCTAGCAGATTGCCCCAAATTGTCTTTCCCAAATATTTCGAGAGTAAGGAGTCCAATTCCGTCGAATAAATACCTTCAAAGATGAAATTTTGGAATGGTCAGTTAAAAATTCATTTTGATTTATGTGTGTATTGTGTATTTAAAATTGATATTAATGCATTACACGTCAAAAAAATTCACACAAAATTTCAAGTTTGATGATACTGACATAGTCTAAGACATCATTTTTAAAAATCAAGGAAATAACAAAAATTATCTTAGAGATTTAAGAGTGATGTGCACAGAACGGGAAGTAAAAACCTATGAATAAAATTTTTTTGTATATATGTATTTTGTTTTTTGTGTTGTATCATATTTTAATTGAGATAGAAGCAGGATTTAAATGGTTTAAAAAAAAAACATTATTTTGCATAAATATTTGCTGAATTTTTGTGATTTAGCTATTATTTATCCAATTCGGTTACATTAAAATAAAATAACTAAAATTTAATATATTAAGGGAACTATAACTACCCCACACATTTGTTCAAAACCATAAATTTTAATTTTTTCATAAAATAATGCAATTTATGTTGAAAATTCAGGAAAAAATCTATTTAAGAAATTTCTTCGCTCTATGGGAAGTGTTGTTATTGATTACGTCAACCTTCATCTATGGCTAAGGTACCCCTACATAGAATCTAGTTGACATGTCTAATATACTAGTGAATTGGAATTGTATTTTTTTTTTTTTTTTTTGCAGTGATAAAGGCACTACAGTATTCTCCCACTAGAATCATATCTGTGACAGAATTCGATGAACTTGTACCACTAGTTGATTCATTGCTGTTTTGTGAGAAGCTGGGACAGCTGTATTAAGATCACCGGAAGTTGAGTGCTGATCGTGAGATTTGTATTAAGTTCATGGTCCTGGTCACTTATGCTTTGCTATTAGCAGTCGAGTGTATACTGGCCGACGTTGTGTGTGATCGAGATTGAGTAGCAACAGCGTGAAGAGGTGGGTAATGTAACAAGTAGCAAGTCAACTGTTCAATGGGGACCATCCGTAGAAGTAGACGTGTTCATATCATCAAGTTTCTGTCATGGTAGGCATGTTCACATCGCGTCCGAAGGTCATCAATGTGGGAAGTGTTGTTATCGACTATATCAACCTTCATTTATGGTAAAGGCTACATAGAATCGAGTTGACATGGCTTATGTACAAGTGAATTGGCATCGCATTTTTTTTGTAGTGGTAGACGCACAGGTCAAGCCCCCCTCATCTTTATTAAAACCATACAATTCATAAATATATATATATATATATTCTCAGAAAAATGGCCATACGGAATTCATAATATCCAAGGTATAAGTTATAATAAATATGTCATCCATTTATCACATTGAATTCTGCTCTTCATACATTTAAAAAGAAATCTCTAAATATGTGAAAAATGCTTATTATTATTTATTACTCACTTTTAAAACAAATCTCCATAATTATGTGACATTCACATAATATGAAGGTATTATACCATTTGTTAGACGTAAAATGTCATGAATTATTTGAAAATTGCAATTAAAGTAGCGATTCCACTTAGTAAAACATGTTTTAATCCTAAATGAACGACCATTTACTCTGAAACAAATTGCTATTCATTTGCAACTCCAAAGCTGTCTAGTTCCTTAATCAAGTTCTTGTTTTGGAGGAATAACTGATAATTATGGTCAGATAAATTTTCATAAAAGGGGCACTGAGGAAGTAAATGTGCAGTTTTATAAAATAAAATAATTTTGGTTGTGTAGAATTTAAATTAAAACACGCTCTCCATGAAGAAAAGTAATTAAAACCATTCCTATTCCAAGTAGTGAATATTTTATTTATTTATTTGTTATTATTTACTTATTGGCGGGCTGAAAGACTCACTGTTCCCCTGAATACATGTTTGTGATGTCTTTCTTTATCTTTTACTACCTGTACTTAGAACGGTCTAGGCCAGGGGTGAGCAACCTTTTTTATCAACGGGCCAATTAAAATTTAAATTTTTTTTGGCGGGCCGCACATAAAGTAACATTTATTAATAATCTGCAAAACTTTATTTATAATAAACATTAGAATAAAAAAATATATAATTTATAAAAGAGTAAAGATTTCATATAAAAATTTTAATGCAAAATAGAAACAAACAAGGAGAGAACAATAAAACGAATTTACTTGAAATTTTTAATGAGAAATTTGGCACTGTTTTCTCGATTCAAGCTGATCAATATCAGCGGGAATTGATGAGGTAGCTACACGTACGCAGCTTTCTAATCGTGCATCACTCAGTCTTGATCGGTGGTCATTTTTGATTAATTTCATTGTTGAAAATAATTGTTCACAAGCATCTTTTGCTTTGCATTTTCCGTCAAAAGCGGAAATTTCTCAGTGCTCACATCAATTTATAAAAATTTTCGATGTTTACTGAAAAAAATAATTTTTTTAAATCGATATTATTTTGCATGTCAATCACTCCCATTTGAAAGTGTTCGGGAACTGTATCCATATCGATATTAAATGGCGAGGAAAACATTTTCATGGAAACCGCTGTCTTCTCAGCTTTGAACGTTTGGAATCGTAATTGAAATTCGTTGATTAAAATGTTTATATATTGTGTGGATTTTTGCGTAGTAGTAACGTTTTCTTTTTCTAAATGTGGAAAGTGAGACACATTATTCTGCAAAAGATGCTGTTTCTACAATTTTAATTTGCGCTCAAAGCCCTGAATTTTATCATACAAATTGTGAATAAACTGTCCTTTGCCTTGAAGTTCCACATTAAGATCATTGAGATGCTGAGTCATATCTATAAGAAACCCAAAATCGCAAATCCATTCTTTATTACCAAAATGAGGAAAGGCATATCCCTTCATATACACGAACAATTGTATTTCGCTTTTTAAGTTGTATACTCTTTTTAGCATTGCACCTCTACTTAGCCAACGTACTTCGATATTAAAAACCACGTCGCCATATTCAGTTTCTAAATCTTTCAGGAATTCTTTAAATTCACGGTGATTTAACGCGCGCGACTTTATAAAATTGATTAGTTTAATTATTGGTACTGTGATATTTGGCAAACCCTATCTTTTCGCACACAAATTTTCCTGGTGAATTATTCAGTGGTTAACGAATATTTCCCTTCCTGTGACCTTCTTAATGTTTTGAAATAGCCTTCCCGATACTCCTACCTTCATGCTTGACATTGCTCGTGCTCCATCTGTCGATATACCAATAATCTTTTCTAATGAAATTGAAAAAATTTCCAACATAAACTTTAGTTCATCGTAAAGGTCTTTGCCGGTTGTAGTCCCTTGCATTGGAATCAGTGAACACAATTCTTCGGTAATATTAAATTTGGTGTCAATACCACGTAAAAGTATAGCCAGTTGTGTTGTATCGCTAATATCGCAACTCTCATCAAGGGCCAAAGAACAGTATTCGAATTTTGCAATGCGTTCACGAAGCTTTGTTGCTATGTTCTCGGCCAAGTCTTCAATTCTCCTTGCAATGGTGAATCTTGATAAACTAATGTTTGAAATAATATTTATTTTATCAGGAAATGCTATTTCTGCAACAGCAGTCAGACATTCTTTTATCATCTCTCCATCCGCAAAGGGTTTTGTTTTTTTCGCCAGTATTTGACTGACAACAAAACTAGCCTTTACTGCCGTAGTTGATAAAATAGTTTGATTTTTAAAAATAGCCTGTTGGTTTCCCAAGTTTTTCTCCGTTTGATTAAACTTATATATCCGGAGTTGTCCTGTTAAGTTTTTATATTGTTGTTCATGTTTTGTATCGCAATGCCTTTTTATGTTATATTCTTTTAATGTCGACACAGTCTCTGAGCATATTAAGCAAACAGCTTTATCTTTGACGAAAGTGAAAAAATAACCAAATTTCCAATTTTCTTGGAAATGCCTGTGCTCATCCGCAACCTTCCGATTTTTTGTTTGCTTTTCCGACATGCTGTTATGGATTGCACTAATATTGCACTCACACCTTTCAAAAAACACAGGAATTGCTAAAATTGATAGTTTACAGCTGACCAGTCTGACTGATTGTGTGACAGAAGCAAACACAAACAAGCACAGACGCGGCGCCGATCAACAAGTCGCCGACAAGTGAGTAACTCGTCACCAAAAATTGCTTCGGTTTAGTATGTACTACCATTTTATTATAATTAATTTTATAACAATACGATGGGAGAAAGTCGATAAAATAAATTCAATTTTAGAAATGCTTGGCGGGCCGCATAAACATGTTTAACGGGCCGCAAGTGGCCCGCGGGCCGTGTGTTGCTCATCCCTGGTCTAGGGCATGTAAAACGAGCTTTGTAAGGAGCACACTAGTCTGCGTAAGTGTGAGTAACAATAATTAAATAAATATACATAAATTATTACATTCAGGTCTGTGGTGGGGTTTGAGACCTCTACTTCTACGCGTCCATTTTAGGATGTTGAGAGAACCCATGAGTAACAGTTTAGCTACTAAAATAGATCAATCTTGTTCAGGTATTTGAAAGAATTTAATAATTCAGTTAATATTTTTTTCTGTTTTCTATTTTTTCCCATTGCTTAAAAATCTATTTTATTTAATGTTTTACATCTAGCAAGACCTGGGATTCCTCTTTACCCATCCATGCTTGAATTTTCTCTCCCTAGATTCGTTATAATATCTTGTTTAAGTTTACCTCTTCACTCTTGTTGATCAACCAATCTTATCCTTGTTATAACTCTTTAAATTTTATTCTGTATCTCAGTGTTTTTCTCTTTTTCATTCTGTGTTTTGACGAAGAAGAAAGTTCTTTATTATAGAACAGAAATTATGTTAATAATTCATGTTCTTTAACGCATTTCGTGGCATTATTTGTGCTTGTATGCCGTTGTTTACACTTATTCGTATTTTGCAGAAAGTTGACACTTTATGCACTTAAACTTACATTTTATAGTTTATTTTGTTTTTATGGTTCTTGAGAAGGTGCATATCCTTTCTAATAAAGTGACACAGGTTTGAATCTCACTGATGGCTGGTTAATTTTTATACTCATGACTTGTACAGACCTAAGTGCTGACGAAAAACAGCCTCAGTCTCAGATGTAAAATACATCAATTTTCTTACCGTTTAGATGACTAAAAAAGGTCTTTTTGTGTGCTTTTTTTCTTTCTATTTTACGCAGATGAGAGTTATTTTTATTTAAAAGTCATCCGCGAAATGCCTGAAGAAAGAAATAATTATAGCTGCAAATTCGATATAGATCCGCTATACAACAGTAATGATGATAATAATAACATTTTGAATGCAAAATTAAAAAAATAATAATTTGTGAAATAGTCATAAGTACCTCCACCCTGAGTACGGTACTTTTCACCGTAATTTGATCTGGAGTTTCTTAGAGCGTACACGATACTACTCCGTAAAGGAGAGTTGCTTAAATTATATCACTTCTAGTGTTTTAATTTTATCAGTCTCAAATCATTAACAGTTACTTCTGAGATATTTTTACAATTAAATACAGTTATTCAGCTACATATATTATTTTTAATTTTATCAGTCTCAAATCATTAACAGTTACTTCTGAGATATTTTTACAATTAAATACAGTTATTCAGCTACATATATTATTTTTAATTTTATCAGTCTCAAATCATTAACAGTTACTTCTGAGATATTTTTACAATTAAATACAGTTATTCAGCTACATATATTATTTTTAATTTTATCAGTCTCAAATCATTAACAGTTACTTCTGAGATATTTTTACAATTAAATACAGTTATTCAGCTACATATATTATTTTTTGGCATTAATATTTGTACAGTAATTGTTGAAAATTAATTGTATTCACTTGCCCTGTAATTGGTACGATTTAGGAAAGCATTTGATTAATTCGTACCACTGAATTCATAATTACCTAGTTCATATCATTCTGGAATTTTTCTAAAATTTATATCCTTTTGTATTAAATTTTATAAAAATCCAGAAATGTTTTTCCCATGCATCATATCGCAATAAATTTTTTTTTTTAAAAAAAACTGGTAAATATCAAAAACTCACAAAATCTAAAAGTTTTATTTCATACCAGAGAGTCCATATCCTCTATTACCATTAAAATAGCTCTAATTCATGGGAAATTTACTTCAGAATATGCCAAGTTCTCACTTTGGACTATAATTCAACGGTAATAAATGTCTTGGAAATTTGAAACCGTAAAATAAATGGTGTTGTCTGGTTTAGTTTAATTTATATTCACTGGAGAATAATTGATATGTCGGACACCGATTACCACTAGACAGCTTATTAAAGTTATTTAATCGATAACAATAAATTTTTAATTTCATTTTCAAAAATACTTTTTCGCAATAATTTCTCTTAGAAAACATAATACTTTTAACAAATTTTTAATAGTTGATATGTTGGAAACAGTTTACCAATCAACAACTTATTAAAGGTTTTTAATCAATAAGAATCACTTTTAAATTTTGATTTCAAAGGCACTTTTTCACAATTTTTCTCCTTGAAAACATAATACTTTTATCAGTTTCTAATTTACTGTATTGTATAAAATGTATTAAAGATCAAAGTAATAAAACTGGCTGTAAACTTTTTTAACATTAAATAATTTTTTAACGATTGTTTAACACATTAAATTGAAAAAAACGTTTTAATAATTGATATGTTTTAAACCGATTGCAACTTGACAGCTTATTAATGTTCTTTAATCAATAAAAATCAATCTTAATTTTAAACAAATACTTTTTCACAATAATTTCTCTTAGAAAACATAATACTCTTATCAGTTTCTTAAATACTATAATGTATAAAATGTATTAAATATAAAGGTAATACAACTGGTAATAAACTTTATTAACATTAAACAATTCCACCTGCTAGAAAGCACCCTAATATTAGAGAAAAATATGTTGGTATTCTTTTAAAAATATAATTAATAATATTTTAATAAGTCATTTACCAATACTGATATTTTTAAAAACATAATATTTTTTATTATAATTTGCGTAATGTGCTAAATATAAATTAGTCATTAATATTATTAAAAAGTAAAAAAACTCTATTCTAAACCTTAATTTTTTAAAAAAAAAATGTAGCTTTTTTTTAATGAATTCAAAATTATAAAATCTTCACCGCAATAAGATATATCAGGCTTCTTATTCAATTTTCGGTCGTTATAAAATTTCATAGATACTTTTAGACAAAAAGTATATTTAACAATCGTGTGAAAAAGTAATTTCTAGAATTTTATTGCAGTTTAAATAAGAATTTTGTAACTCAATGATGTTGATTGGCTTTTTTCACTAAAACACGGCTAAAATAAATTTTATCATAAAATTAAACTAAATTTATTGACTATAAAATAACAGAAAAGTGTAAGCTTAAGACGTATGTTTATCATTAAATGTTGCGTAAAAAGATAGTTTACGAACCCTTTACTTAATGAGTAGATTTACTCCTTTAGATTTATATTGCCTTAAAAATTAAAAACGTAATGAAACCGAACAATAATTTTTATATGATATACCAGATTTGATAGTAAATGTCGTCCCTATATAGTGATAAATAAGTAATTTACATGTAAATAGCACTATAACTTTTTGTTAATGGCAGTAGAAAATATTTTGAACTTCAATGTTTATTGATAATATATCGTAATGTTTCAACGTTATGTATTGCTGCAATGCAATTATGAACTTTCATCAAGATATTTTTATGTGCACATATTTATATGTTAATGAATAATGCAATACGAAAGTCGGAACATGTGTAAATATACTACTCACTTATATAATAATTACATTATGTAAGATTAGGTATGCAGCGTTACTTACATAAGAAAAACTTACTTTCATCAAAAACGCATTCTAGAGGATGGGATGATAACAATTGTTTTTATAAAACCTATTAAAATCTAACAGTATTACTTATTAAATAAAACATATCTGCATATTGTACAACTTTGCAGGTTATATAGCTGTACGCATCACAAAATTTACATTATACACAATAATTCCAATTAAGAATAATGAAAACATTAGTATAAAGTAATGAATATTTCTAATTTACATATTTAATTGTATCTTATATCATTTATAGATTAGTAAAATAAAGAATTATTAAAATATTTAATCATGAATCTAAATTACAGCATTAAATTGTTCTTTGAATCAATTATCTAAATTCAAAAAATGTAGTAAATATCCTGGACGTATAAATGAGGGAATTGAATTTCTATTTATCTCTTATCATATTACAATATGAAATAAAAATTAAATCATTTCATTTAATTAAAATTTCTTAGAATTCTGAATACATTTTAATTCAAAAGCTTTAGAAGAGATTAGAAATTCTTTTAAGAATGTTTATTTGCAATTTGAAAGCCATTGGAAGCACAGTTATCAAAAAGATTTAAATTAGATTTCTAGATGTTGAGCTTACATCTGTGTTAGACCTCTTTATCTTTCTTTAAGAGGAATTTAATTTTATTTTGAATACAATGAAGCACTTTTGTTGAGGGCTTAAGAGTTTCACGTCAATTGAACTAAAATATTTTATCTTAAAAGAAATGTTAAAGCCGGAGAATAGTATGTCAAATTTGTTTGCCTACTTTGAAGAAATTTTTATAACCATTGATTCTTTAAAACTAAAATTTTCAATTTTAAAAGTTTGTAAAATATTGTTTTAATAAAAGCAGGTCTCTTTAAACTCAAAGGGTTATTACAACTGATATGTTGAATTAGTTGTAAACTATTTAGGATTGAAAAAACTATAATTACAAAACAATTTTCATGCAAAAACGTGACTAAGCCTTTTTTAATTTTCGAAAACAATATACACATTGTACAGAGAAATAACATATTTCTAATGAACGATTAAAATTATTATTATATTGTGAATGATTTGGAGCCGCCGATTCTGTTGCGATATGATTTAAATCGAATCCTTTCTTTCCCTAGCAACAATTTTACCTTGGCCCCAATTGGGCTCAAAATTGACTCAATATGGGTCTTATTTGAATATACTCTGAGTGACATATATTGAGATGTCTAGATTTTTTAATATTAGTTCAATATAAGGCCAATAGCTATCTTTATAAGACCAATATAGTGCCTATATTGACTGAATAATGAATATAAAATATTGGGTGAATCGGAAATTTCTATATAAGGCCAATATCGCAAAATAACTGCTTTTTGAATCCTTATTATGCCAAGATTAGTGAATATTGGAGTTGGTGATTTGTGTATATCGTGGTAATTCGTGAATTAGGGCTAAACTTATTTTGTTGCTAGGATTGAGGTATCAATAATGATTCATTCTCAAATTTGTTTTCCAAATTCGCATTTAATATCTTTATTGAAATTTAAATATAACTTGCTTAATATTTAAAAATTTAAAAAGGTAACTGAATATTCAAATCTGAATTTAACATTTTAAGTTTGAATTAAAACTATATCTTTGCCGGTGGGGATTTATTTCTAACATTCTTTTTTAACTCACGTGGTAAGAATTTACGTTTGGATGACTCTCACATTTTTGGTGATATTTTTTGTTTCTACTATAGGCAACAAAAAACAAAAAGTAATAGATTTTTGATTTTTATGAATCTTTTTGAAATAATTAAAAAAACATTGAAATATTTATTTCTAATATTAATTTATCAAACAAAATTGCAATGATTGATAATCCAAATATTCTAATATTACATGGGTTTTAGTAAAATTGAAAAAAAAAAATTCTGCCTATTCAAGGGCACCCAATTCAACACTCCAACTAATAATTTATATTACAATCGGAACTGAACAGTTCATCGATTTTTCCTGATTTATGACTACTAATATCAAACTCCGCAGAATTTGTAATTCTGAAGGCAACCTAGAAGACAACGAAAATACTGCATCAAGAACTAAAGAAAACTAGGTTTCGTTTCAGATTTTTTGATGAAACTAGCCCGCATTACCGTTACATGCGATTGAAACCACGAAAACTTTCCCCTGTTAGCCCAGATTCAAGGGGATTGTAACCCTTAACACTATCGCTGAGCCGAATATTGCCATTGATGATATTTTACGTAAGCACTGTTGCAGGTGCAAAGTGGGAACAAAATTAATATCGAGCAGTGGTCGATTGGATTCTAACCTGGCTCACTTTATGCATTTTCGTGAATTTGGTTAGAGTTGAAAACTTAACTGACAACATCGTCAATCAATCGTCGTTGACATTCAATATCATGAATGAAAAGAAAACAATCATTGTGTAAGCGTGGAGGTAGCGGGTTCGAATCCCGCCGTAATCCTGGATGTAATCTTTGTGATGTCTTTCCCTGAATTGTTCTATCTGTATTTTCTACTTGACAATGACTTATAAGCCTATATTGAGCACACAAGTCAGCAAATGTATGTAATTTCAATAAACCAATAAACAATCATTGTTATTTATGATAGAAAAGTCTCCTAGTAAAATAATAAAATATAGTTTTGAATAATAAAATTTGAATTTTCGGATACAACACGAATTTTAAAATATTTGAAACGAAATTTATTACATTTTTGCTAATAACATAATAACATCCAAATAAATCTGTATCTTCTTGTCAAAAGTCTTGAATAGATTGTGCGATTTATAATTCCAGTAATTATGTATGGATCAGTCATTATTTTTATTTGATATTCAAATATTCTTAACCACTTTAGTTAATTTAAAAAATATTCAATCAAGTACCGGTGACAAAATGTTCCTTTTCATAAGAGTGAAGATGGTAATAAAATGCATTGTTGATTTAATGACACTTGCCAATACCAGCTCGCCTGCTAGATGAAACCAAGCGAATTTAAGCGAATTAAAGAGTGATTTTTCTTGTTTTTCAGCCGCACAATCTATGGCTAAGAATGTGATTTCAGCCACACACACATACGACACAGATCTTTTATAGGGTGGATCCATTCATGCATCCGTTTTTTTCATCTTAAGATCTTATTTTGACCTGAACAAGAGAACTATAAATCTCGTAGTCAATACCTCCAGAGGTATTGATTTGTTATGAGAGCATGAAGGATTTTTTAACCCGACAGATTTAACGTGCACTAGTCACCATTTACTACCCGGGGAGTCTTCGGTTTGCGGGGAACGAATTAACAACCTCTTGTACAGGGGTCCAACGCCCTACCAACCAGGTTATCCCGGACTCGTAATAAAATGTTCGCTCTGGTTACGTGCTAAATAGTTACACCACACATGAAGAAACTGACTTGAATTCCCATATTTTACAGCATGGAATGAATTATAAACAATTTACCAAGAGATCAATTTATCTTTGAAAATAATAATGGATAGTTTAAATAAAGCTAGCCGCTGTTAGAAACCAGTTTGGAAACCTTTAAAATTATCCTTTTCAACAAACAACTTTAATGGTAAGTAAGCCGAATGCACGGTTGAGCTGTATTTAAATATTCTAATTCTTCATCCTCTACTCCATTCATAACTTCTTAATTAATTTTACGAAATATGCCAAATTATACAAATTGTTTACCGTCATTAATTAATTAAAATTTGATTATTGTCATTGACAATATTTATTGCTTTGATTTCAACTTAATCTATTTTCTAGAAATGACCGCTGTCACTGTATGCATTGAATTTTAGTAATAATTTAAAAACTATCTGGCAACTAATAAACCCAAAGGACCACCGTAACTATGAGTTTGAGACATTTCAATTTAGTAGACTGCAGAAGTATTAAAATTATTTCTATATATGTTATGAAATAAGAAAGAAAACTCACCCCAATGGTCCATTACATGCTGTACTACTTCCTCACGCACCCCTAGAGCCATAACGCGAGCTTCGTATGATATTTATAAATTGCCTGAAATAGGCTAGCTCCGTCATCTATAGTAGGTATGACTGTATGCGGGACAGTTGCGCCATTTATGTTTTAAATTACTACAACAATTTTAAAAAGGCTCGAAACTATATCTAAATAATTATTCCTTAATTAAATTTTATATTTATGAAATTAATCTTAAAGTGTAAAAAAAAATTTCCGCACTGTTTAAAATATGGCGTAAAAGTGCATTACGTAAGAAAAATATTATAAGTTTTAAACTATCATCCATTTGTGTATTATATTCTTTTAAAAATGTATTTCTCTAAAAATATTTTTTTTAAAGAAAAAAAATTCTATGAACTATACGCCTCAAAATTGTTCTCTCAAATACTTCCTGAAGAACCAAGATTTATTTATTTTTATATCACCGTACATTTTATTAAATAAGTTTATTACATTTTCTATTTTTATAATACTAAGAGGTAACCTTCCTTACAATACCAAAACAAATATCCATTTGAAAAGATAGGATGATTCTTTCCTTTCTTTCCCAGATTTTGAAAAAGCACTTCTAAAATTTTCGAAATTCAGAATTTCTATTTCTTTTTTATGTTTCTTTTCCGCTCTATGTCGATATTTGAAGAAATATAGATGCTTCTTATTTTAAGTTTTGCTATATATTTATTAGACATAGAAACAATTTATGCATTAAAAAAAAATCATTATTTTCCCTTCATGTTAACTCCCTCACACAGCGTAAGATATCTCATCCAAATTTCAAAGCTATTTTTAATTAAAAAAGGCATAATAATTAATGCTGAGTAATCCATAGGTTAGGAAAACACTTTGTGATAGGAAAAAAATTGCTGAAACTCACGAGGGTCGAAATGGCATGTATTGGAAGATCAGATGGCTACCGCATTCCTCAGATCTTAATTCGCGTTACCTTCTCTTATAGGTTTACCAACGTATACGGACACAGCGCAGTAGGGTCTATTGATTCTCTAATTCATGTGTTCATTGAAACTAAAGCCAAAAGTATGTACAGAAATTTGTTATTGTTCTACGACTATTACGGTCGTTGAAATATTTAAGTTTTTTTTTTTTAAAGAAATTTTTTGGAAATTTTCTTAGATAATCGAAACAAAAAATGCAAAAAGAAAATAATATTGTGACAATGTATACTGTAATCTGCATTTTATGAAACAGAGAACACTTTCTTCAATTTTTTCTAATATATTTGTGTTAAAATTTTGCTTTTTAGTAAAATGATAATTTTTTTGCCGATAGAGAATATCATAATAAAATAGCATTATATATATATATATATATATATATATATATATATATATATATATATATATATATATATATATATACAACCTCCTGATTATTGGAGCAGGCAGTAAGTTACTGTGAAGAGGGTATCCTAATTCGAGTTATAAGGTATGTAAGTGTTATAAGTATATAAGTGTTTAATCAAACTTGGCAACTATTTCATTTAATTTTATAACCGTCGTTGAATAGCTGACAGAATTTCGGGTTTACGACTACTTATGTTCGTGCGACTACGTAGGCTTGTAATTTTGAACCAATCCAGAAGACAAAGAAACTCCTGGATCAGTACCCCAAGAGGTATGATTTGTTATGGGAACATGGAAGACCTTATGACTCGACAGATTTAACGTGCATCAGTCACTATTTACTACACATGGATTTGTGGCGTAACTACCACTATAAATATTGAATACAAATTCACTAATATATAAGACATGTTAACTTGATTTTATCTTGAGGTACATTTTGATAGATGAGGGATGACATTGTCCTCTCAGATTCTTCAGTCGGCTGGGATTGAATTCACGACCTCTTGGAAAAGGGCTCAATGCTATACCAACCAGGCAATCCCGGCTCAGGGCAACTATTTTGTAAAAAAAAAAAAAGAGAAACACATGTAGAATAAAAAAATAAATTTGTTTTATGAAAAATTTCTTTCATTCACTTTCAAACGGCCCTTACTTAAAAAACATATATATATATATATATATATATATATATATATATATATATATATATATATATATATATATATATATATATATATATATATATATATATATATATATGTTTTTCCAATATATATATATATATATATATATATATATATATATATATATATATATATATATGTTTTTCCAATATATATATATATATATATATATATATATATATATATATATATATATATATATATATATATATATATATATATATATATATCAAAGAGAGAGATATTAAGCAATTACAATATTACTAACCTTATTTGTTTTTATTTTAAAGAATATTTACACTAGTGCGTGGGTATACATAAAAGACCCAAATTAGACTGAACATTCTCAAAAATTTTTCGCAATGTTTAAAAAATAGTTACGGCAGCAAATTCATTTTAGTATCTAAAACTCATTTATACATGAATCTTTCGTCAGGTGGCACTGTAAATTGTAAATGAGTGAATGAAAAATGATTCAGTATTACATCGAAATTTTCCAAAACAGTATAATAAAAAAAAACCATTACTGTACATCATTTCATCTTAAATCTCAATTTGCAAAGTAGTACAATAAATAAAACGAATGTATTTATAGATAAGATCAATAGAAAGCTCCCAAAAGACGCAAAACACGTCTTCTGTTTCATGTCGAAAGATACATATTTTTTGTTGATTGTATCCGTTCTGTTTCAGTATTTTCTAAAACGCAGTATTTCAAAAAAACCTGTCTTTGTTTCTCAGCATGAAAAATATAAAGATCTTCTCTGTCTTTCAACATTTTAGATCCACGTAAGATTTTATCGATGCTTTTCAAAAGCCTCCAGATATACAGATATCTGAAACGGCGTCTTTTAATACCTTGAAGTTTAAAAATAAATATATGGTTTTGCAAATTTAAAAAGTTACAAAATATTTCCTAATATTAATAAAATAAATAAAATAATTAATATTTTCAGAATAAAAATTTCATATAAGAATTAGTATTTAATTCAATTTCTCCAATTTCTAATAATTTGAATATATATATATATATATATATATATATATATATATATATGTTATTTTTTCATGCTTATGGCTGTCTTTTTTCTCTCAAATATTAATGTAGTCAATTACTAATGTAATTTCAGCCTCTCTGTTTCAACCTTTTTGTTAATTAAATTTTTACTAAAACTAAATTATTATTATTATATATTTTTTAAGTCTTCGGGCACACATTAAGTCATCGGGCATTGGTTTGTGACGCCATAGATTTTAAACCCCGACATTTGTTGATTCAGATGCCGATAAGATTCGACATGCACGCGTGATGCCGCTTACAGATCAATTAAATCTGATTTAAATCGCGTGGTTAGGCATAATCACTTTCTTTTTCTCGAGTTACAAGTACTCAATAAGTATATTTCTTTCTATCACTTTCTTTGTTTTTATTATTATTGGTGTATTTCTTGATTATATATGTCAATTGGATACATGAAACGCGACAAAAAGTGAATTGATTGCGCCTAAGAATATGATTTAAATCATATTTAATTAGATACCTGTAAATCTGATTGTCGTACTTGATTGTCTTTTCAATCGACAAATACCATGATTTATTTACAATGACAACTCTAACAGGCATTCAATTATTATACTATTATTTTTTGACCACGATATGAGCATTTTGAGCATGGGCAAGCTAAAGTATAGATTTGAATTATTATCAAAATAATTAGCCTTCAATCAATATCTTAATTTATGCTTTTACTATTAATTTCAATTATCATGTAAAGTATAACTATGAGGCTCTATTCCTTACTTTGTAAAATCTCGCAACTGCCTTTGCAGTGTCTGCGAGTTGGCCTTTCTTTCTGCACTTGTATACTTATGTAATTTAGTGGAAATTTTTATGAATGGGAGTACATATGGCTAACCTCAGCCTGGAATGATTGACTAGGTGGAAAAGATAGAAATAACCATATATTCTAGATAGAATTACCATACTTTGGTTAATTCTTACACACTATATTATATTTACCATACTTTATCATATTCCAGTAGCTTCGTGAAATAAGTCACCCCTTATTAATTTCTTTCCAGACTCTGGCAATATACAAATATACAACACATCCTTCGAAAACTTTGATTTATATTATTTTTATGCACTGGAAAAAAATGTGGTCAAAACTATCAGAATATGGTGAAAATTACCGTATTTATGGCTCTATAAAAACACCAAAACGTTTAGTAATTTTTACCGAAGCTCTTTGGAAAAATTTATAATAGTATTAATACTTTGCAAAATATAGTTTAGTAATATGTGATAGAATTAGGAAAATATAGCAACGTTTGGTAGTTTTTTCATGATACATTAGAGCTTGACACATGAATTATTCAGTTTAATTTTTTTTCAATTTAGTGTTTTTGAATAAACAAGAGTTTATGTTTAACGACTACCATATGAACAGAAAAATTACTAGTCGAATGATTTAAATATCATATATTTTGGTTTCTAGTACCACGTTTATATTTTGTTTTACTAGAAATTTCCTTATAATACAGTACGATAATCTCATCAGATTTCTGTCCTTCAACATTTTATATAAATTTCGATTTGATTTAGGAATTTCATTTATCTTGTGCAATTCAATTCAATTATCTATGTTATCAATTCAGTTCTATTCAATTATCTATTCTAATTCAATTATCTACATATATTTCGATTGATGAATCCTATTGAGAAATACATTTTAAATAAAGTATTCCTATCTCTCCATATTCATTGTTAAATTTTTGTGTCTGAAGATGCAACAGTTTTAAAACCGAAAGATTCATAAACAAAAGAATTAGAAAATAAAAAAAAAATCACATCTGATAAAACGTATCTTTTGCCTGCGTTAATTATAGAACATCATTATAAATAACTATAGCTCTAAAATATTATTGAGCTAAACCTGGGTAAATTAAGAAGGATTTTAAAACATTGAAAATAACTCACATTCTGTATTTTGCGTTTAAACTTTATTTCTGCTCAAACTTTCTTTAAACTTTATTTTAACTCAATTTGTTTCAAATTTAATTACCCTCGTCGGTAAAAAATGGATCGTGCCTAATAGTTTTAGATAAAATAAAATTAAATGTTAATCGAATTTAAAGTCAAATTGTACATATTTATCTCTACTTTGTTCCGAATCTAGACATGATGGCTTCATATGCTCAAAATAGTGTCTCAAAAAATCTCAAAAAAGTGTCTTATTTATAGTTGCTACCGATACAATCGTTTATGCACACTTTAAAGTATGTAGTCTCAGTTACAATATGCATTCATCATCAAGAAACAAAGTGGCTTCATAAGGTTGGTCAAGTTGTGAATAAAATTCTTGTTGTTTAACCGTATTAGGTTAGTAAACAGTTTGAAAACCATCTTTTTTGAGGTTATTAGACTGTTTTGTTGAATATGAAAGCCTAACATTTAAATAAAATGTTTTTTAACTATTTTTTCTTAGAAATTCTAACAATGTAGATTTTTCTATTATGAAGTTTTGAACATACACCAGTGAAGACAAATATTTACTTCGAAGGCAAAATATTTGCATAGACGACGAAATATTTACATAGATTGTTTATTGACTGCAAAACCGTTGTGGAAATAGAAGTAAATTGGATGACAATAATGAATAAATGAACTAATAGAAATAATTTCAAATCTTTGTAATTATAAAATTATGTTTGTTGAATGGCATAAGACTTTAGTCATTCTTATCTATAAAAACTTTAAAGCTTAGTATTTTGAACGAGAAAAAATTTCTTATGCTTCAAAGCAGTTAAAACAAATGTTAAAACGAAGCTTTGGAATCTTCAATAAAGACGAAGTTGAAATTGCTTTTAACAGCAGTTGTTCAAGTAGCAACAAACGCGTTATTTGCTTTGCAATTACTTTTGCTGTTAAGTAATTGGTTTAACAACTAAATGTAATTTTTCTATCGTTCCTTAAAGTCATTAAACTCTTTCCCTTTTGTTATTTCAGCTTAGCATTTAAGTCATAAGCGCCAATTAGAAAGACAAAGAATCTTTCTTTACACAAATTAAATTGCTGGTGTTAAGGGAAATGCTGTCACTTTCCAAATAATTTTGGTCTGGTTCCAAAAGAACCTAATTCAATTCTTTTGTTTGATTTTCTAGTCGATTTGACATATATCTCTTTAATATTTGCAGCAAGGAATGAAACTTATTTAAAACAATTAATGGAATGTAGTTTCATAAATTAATTAGTATGATGTTGTACATAATACTTAAACACTATTTCGGGAAGCCATTTAAGCTATTTTACAAGTTATAACATGTTTGAAACAATGCTAGTAGGGAAAATTAATATGTAGTGTATTTCTAAATGATTGCAGATGTAAAAGTTATTAGCGAAATTTTGATACAAGTTTATTCGAACGTTGATTATAATAAGATGGAAACAGATTCTAATTAATTTTCTTTTCAGCACTTAAGACTCTCAATTCAAATAATTTATTTCTGTTGAAGATACTTGAATGTACTTATTTGCATTTTTTATTTATTATAAAAGTATAGAACTTTTCAAAACTAAAATAATCCTTGTTTCTTTATACCTATACTTATTCAGATTTAATTTATATGAAACTAAAGCATAAAATATTTTTAAAGCAATTAAGAAATTAATTAAGAATTCAAGAATCATCAAGTCAAAAGAAATTATAATTTGCTAAAATTCTGACATATATTAGTTTTACTTTAGATAATTAGACTTAACTGAAATATTCAGTAATGAAAATTTTACTTTATTAATACAATTTATTTTAGCACTGCTTCTATAAACTATTTCGTAGTTTTATTATAAATCGAACGCATACAGTTTCAGAAATTGAGTTTTAAAGTATCTGTTAAAATTAAATTCAGCAAAGTTTTAAAACAGTTTATTGCTATGCTATAGATACATTATTGTCTTACAGAAGAAATTGTATAGCACAGAGTAGAAATAACTTTGACTCATAAAATACAAGAATTATATGTTTATTAAAATATGTTAACTAATCTTTTAAATAAATACGAAAATAATACAACATGGAAAACATAGATACAAATATTTTAAGTGACTATATTTAGTCTTATTGCAAAGCTATAAACATTTGAAAAAATTTTCTTCTTCGGGCCATAATTCCCCAACTATTTTTTTTATTAAATATTTTTTATTTCTTGTTCTAGGATTTTGGAATACCAAAATCTCTTTAAGTTTTGGTAGATTAAGTACAATAAGATAAGAGAAAAAATCCAGTCTTGTTTCATAAAAAAGTGTCTTACTTTACTGAGTGTTTTTACCTCTGTGTGCCAGAGCAATATCTTTTTGAAAGGTTCATTCATTTTTCAAAGGTTTCAAAGACTTTTAGGGACTAAACAAAAAACTTAATATGTCCGAAAAATAATGTTACTAAAGAAACAATTTTGTTCTTTACTTTCTCCACATTTTTCTTGCCGCTCAGTATGAATAAGCAATAATATCTTTAAATTAATTTCTTTATAAAAATTTATTTGAATTTTCATTAAGATAAATTAAATTACAAAGGAATTTTTTGATGAATTCTTCCATTTTTCAAAAAAGAAAAATATTTCGAAATTATTTTTATTGTGCATAACATTTCTTAAAAATTAAAAAAAGAAACTATCGTAATACTAAGAAACAGCAAAAGAAAAAATGATTTTTTTCAAAATTAAATTTTATCCTTATACGATCTTTGTAGTTTTTTTTTCTCATTCAAAATTAGTCTCATTGTTCTTAGGAAGATTTCCGATGGACCTATCAAATTACTGTGAAAAGAAAGGAAATACGCCACAGCTAGTGATAAAAAAAAAAAGTTCTTTTTTTACTTATAAAGTGAAAAAGATGAAAAGAATCTCATTCTTTTAAAATCGCCAGATGAAATCGATTGTTTTTCTAGACGTCGCCAAGAATCCTTCTTCGCGGTACCCTCTGAAATTGCTTTCAAGATTATGAAAAGTTTGTGTGAAACGAATGGTATGTCCGCAACCAGATAAGTTAATTTCCAGATATTGATGACAAGGTTTTTGATCTTTATTTTTCATTAACAGATGTTTTATAGTCACGTAAAATTTATCTAAAGGCCTTTTTTAAATGTATAAAATCTTTTTAACATGCATTTAACAAATGATATATATTTTTTTTGCTATGAATTTTCTTTTAGAAATTTAGTAAGTAATTTGAGTTTCAGTACATTACGAAATACGAACTCCTACATTGATATTTTAGGTTGAAACCAAACAAAAAAAAGCACTATTTTAGATTAAAAAAAATATGCCAATGGTTTTGCATTTTTTAAACACTAATAATAAAAAAGCAATAAAGATCATATTTTTGCCTATGTATTTTTATTCTATTTTCGAGTACATACTATTGACGTGAACAGATAAGTTTTTTTAATTTTATACGTACTACAATTATTTTTAATAATAATGCATTCGACACAACTTTAAATAAAAAAATCTTTTAGATTTAAAAAAAAAAAATTTCTAAAAAATTTTTTAAAATGCAAAAAATTTTTTTCCTTATCTAAAAGCAGTTGCCAAAACTTAAGTTTGGTGATAATGTTTGATTATCACGTTTTTGAACGCCTCTGGTAATGTGCAATTCTAGAAAAATTCATTTTATATAAGGCAGTGGAAAATTGAGTTTGTCTTCTGAAATAATTTTATTATTTTGTATGAAAATAAATGTGGAAGTTATTCAAATTTAAATATTTCTTTTTTCATATTTTTGCATACGTAATGTTTGCATTTTGTCTATTTCATTACAAGCAATAGCATATGTGAAATAAATTTGGTAATTATCATAATGATTTCTTACGGTGTAGGGGAATACTTAATATCTTTAACTCGTATGTAACTATTATATAAATATATAAATATATAAACTAAATAGCCTTAACTCTTATTCTTGTAATACTGATAAGTTGAAGATAAAATAATACAATTAAAGACAAGGTTATTGTATTTTGAAAGAAATTTCTCCAAAAATATAAATGCTGCTCAAGTGAATTTATTGGTTTAATATTTATTATATCTTTTACATTTTAACTGACAAATATATTTTTATTAAATTTAGCATTTTAATTAACAAGCAATTTTAAAATTTCTTCCAATATTGTTATTTGGATCTAAAATTTTGATTAAGATTTCATTTTAAAATTAATTTTATTTTACTTAAAGTTTTAACAATGTTTTATTATAAAAGACCAAATAACTATTGGAAGAAAAGGATTTGAACGATTGAGGAAATAGACCTTTTTTTTTTTGAACATGGATAATATTTATAATGATTTAATTTATAGATTAGGTATTATTTTCAGTGAATATAATAAAAATAAAACATACAATTTCGAGAAAAAACAAAGAATTAAAAGAATAATTAGTAAATAGTTAAGTTATTTTCAAGAATATTATAATATTGATCAATATAAAGTGGCATCTAAGAATAGAAACTCCGCATATATTGAAAGTTGGGATTGCAACCCTTTGTGCCATAGAAATTAGAAATAAGCATGTCATGATGCGACCCGGTAGTAGTCATTATATAAAGTTTTTAACTCTTTCTGATAGTGTTGTAAAACTATGGTAGTTAGAAATTTCTACTACGAGAAGGGAGTTGCTTTGTTTGAATCCTGCCCCCAGGCAAGTAATATCCAAGCACTTCTCCCACCACATCATTTTTGAGACTATACATTTTGCTCAAAAATGAGTATATGCAATTTAATTTTGAATGCATGAAAATTTCAAATTTGACTTTTAATTGGTTCGAAGCTACTTTGCCACATTTCCCCCCCAATTTTGTTAAGTATTTATTTTTATTTTGTACCAACATAAATTTTTAATCAAAGTTTATAATATTTTAATATTCCATAAATCTATCGGAATTATAACTTTAGCAACATATTCTTTAATTTAATAATTCAAAGCTTCTTAAGGGTTTTCAGATGTTTACGGAGTAACAAATTCTCATTACAACTTATTTCAGTAAATCAATGCTTTTAAACTATGATGTTAATAATTCGAACTATAGACAGCGCATCAAAATGTCATATTATCCCTTCTCAGAGTGTCTGGACACTTTTGAAATAAATAAACTTTTTATGACAGATTTGTCTGAAATACGAAGATTATTATGTCATAGTTAATATTATATTTTTTGATTTTATTAGCTCCAAAATTCATGGATTACATTATATAACTTACATCTGAGTTACCAGCTGTTCTACAAAAAATTATCTCAAAATGAATTTAAATGTCTTAATTTTTTTTAACATTTACGATGTACAAGATGACTAGGAGAAGTTAAATTTTTAAATTTCGTGCCAGAAACGGGAAGAGACGGCTATTTTTCTTCATCAATAAATGAAACTTTTCCTCTACGTTTCTAAAAGAACAAATAAACGTAAAAAAAAAATTCATTTATTTGAAATTTTTAAAATGCATAAATTTTACATAGCATACACACAAATTTTTGTGAGGTATTACACATAATATAACTGATTTCAACAGTGATTTGAATCCATTACTTTTTTAACATTTGCGATATATAGAAGCACTGAACAAAGTTAAACATTTTAATTTTCTTCAGGGAATGGAATAAAAGTTTAGTATTCTTTTTGGAAAATACCGAAAGCTTTCATCTACGAAGAGTAAAAATTCTGGAAAAATAACCGTACTATATCATTATAACATTACTGTAAAGAAAAACTACAATCCTGGTTAATAAGACCAAAATATATGGTTAATAAGATCAAAATATATGGTATTTAAACCATTCATTTGATAGTTTATCCATTCATACGGTAACAATTCACCAGAAACTCTGGTTTTCTTTTCAAATTAGTACTTTCTATTACCACATCATATATTTGATGATTCTAATGAAAAAATTTTCTTAAGCCTAAATCTTTAGGTCTTAGCAACAGGCTGCTAAAAACAGGCTGCAACAAAATGGCATGGACGAAAATTAAAATCACTTGCTAAAAATCATGAACAGTGAGCGAAAAATGGATCACACTAAATAACTTTTGACCTAATGATTAAGTGCCTTAAAAAGAGTAAGTATAATTTTTTTTAAACCTTTTAAAGCACATTTAGCTTTTAAAGTTTTCTGATTTGAAGAAGTCAAGTTTTTGGATAGACACCAATAAAGGAATTTTCTTTTAATTGATTTATTAATTTAAACGTTTCAAAACTGTTTTAAAGTTTTAAATTATTCGTTACTTCATTCAATTATTCATTAATGTATTCGCCGTTTCAAACTTCATATAAATCATTAACACCAATATTTTTCTCATTATATTCCAAACGTTAACACACAAATTTCATGTTGGAAACAAGACGTATACTTCCTTTAAAATTGATGGAAAACTGTTTTCTCCTCAGGGTTTTCCTCTCCTTTAAATCAATTTCTCTTTGCTATCAGTATTTGCTCTCGACCAACTTAACTCATATATTTGAGTTAACATCAATCGGAGTGTTGACTTCATTGGATGGAATAAGAGACATCGGAAGCGCCGATTAGATTTTCCGAAAGAAATTTTATAAGTTATGATGTTGGGAGCTTTCTACTCTATTGAAATTCTAACAAGATATCAGCAAATTTTATGTTTATCCTTTGTAAAACTTACATATCGTTTAATAATTTTAATGGGTAAAAATTACCTTAAATAGATATTGGTGGGGAAAAAATGTTCTTTCTGAAACAGTTTTATTTCGTCACAATGTAATAAAATACGAAAAAATATCTGTCATGATCGTTTTACCTATTAAATCTGGGTGGAATACTTAATTAACTAATAAGAAGAAAAATCTATGAGCTACAAACTGCATTAGCTATTAAAATTACAATTATAGAATCAAAAGTAAAATAAAGGATTGTAATAAATCCCTGAAAAAATCGATGTGACGATCAGGAAGATCGAATAATGTTTCACACCCATTATCAGTGGGACAATCAGGAAAATTGAGCGATGTCCCAGACGGGACGAACCATAAAGGAAACAATACTAATACGATTATTCAAGTTAATTTTTTTAATAATTTAATTAAGTTAATTTATTAAATAAATATAGTATAATTCAGTTTCTCTTCAATGTTCCAAGGAATTATTAAACAATAAAGTCAAACAGTTTTTACCAAGAGTTTCAGTTGCAGCTCTCCCTTATACCTGACTTTATTACAGTTATTGACAAATATGAGAGCGAATTTTTTTTTTTTAAATCTGTTGTGTTTCATGTGAGGTACAATCGTAATGTAATTGATAAACTACAAGAATATGGAAAAAGTTTACCATGTTTCTGGCCTTATGGGTACAACAAGCTCGGTAATTTTAATTTTTACCGATGCTTTTTGGCAATGATTTTAGTAAACATAAATTATGATATGTGATAAAACTTGGTAAATATAGCAAAATTGCGTAATTTTATCATGATTCCTTAAAGCAGAGAAAATCACCATTTAATCGGTCAAATTTAATTTCCAGTTTTGCATTTCGTTTTGGAAAATACAAATGTGTGGAAATAAGGACTATATTTTTGGAAAAAAAAAAGAATTTCCTTTACACAGTTTTATATGAACGCAAAAATTACAAAAGGAATGGTTATACCGTATATTTCGGTTTTATTAGCCATATTTCTTATTAAAAGGGTCATTGCGATATAGTGCAGTAATTTTACCAAATTTTTTTTCTTCATGCAACTATACCGTTCACTTTGTTATTATTTCTTCTTCAAAGTGGAATTGGAATAGAAATTTGCTGAGAACTAAACCACAGTTCCAACGAAACTATCAATAAATAAGATGACGCTGCTGTTCTCTAATATACTGAATATATTTTAAAACATCAATTAGAAAATGCATTTATAAAATTTATGAAAGGAAGTCGTGCACACATTCATGACAGACAGAACCGGGGTTCGAGTCTCAGCGATGACACCACAATATTTCCCGCATTTCTTTCAACACAAGAAGAATTTCCAGTGACCAGCGGTCCCCAGTCTGTGACCATGGAATATCAGAATACGATATTACCATTCATGCGTAGATGGCAGCATAATAAATTTGATTCCCTTAAAAAAAATCTAGTTTTTCTCATCTCTTATGATAGGTGAAATAATCAGATAAACTACTTAGGCCACATTCATTTGATAAAACACAACTCAACCACAACTACAGTGCCTATCATCTAACAATTAACCTAGCTCTAATGTTCAGTTAAATTACTTTTTTGCTGTTTTGTAACTATTTCAGTTGTAAATTTTTAGTTGTAACTGATTAAAAAGCCGTGTAGTTTTGTATTCCCAGTTTTTATACCATACTAGTTGTAAACGGCCTCAAAACCATAAGAGTAAAGGAAAAATGTGCTTTATCTGTAAACTTTATGGTTAATTGGATAGACAGGCTGCAACCAGTCATTTTACTTTAAATTCAACATGAAAATTCTAACAGTGTATGAACTATAAATATATAAAACTTAAGGACAAATCCTTGAATGGCACAAAATTATTCTGAATCTTTAAAAAATAACGCACCCAAAAAATTCCTTGAATTATTAAATAATTTCTTAAAAAATACATTTATTTATTTCCATTTACTTTCCATTGGAATCTATCATTTACGTCAGCTCAAAAATTTTAAATTCTATAGGAAAACATTTATGCCCAAAAATACATTACATTTCAAATGTTTTCTAGATATATAAATGGAAATCTTAAAGAAATCCCAGGGACAAGATTCCTTTTTTTGGAAAATCATTATAACATTTTTTATCGTCTGGATTTTCTTATTACTGAACCCACCTTTCTATGCATTCTATATTTATCCTAGACTTACCGGTTTTCTTTATTTGATTTGATTTGAAGTTTACTATTGACTTTATTAAAAGGAATGAAGAAATATACATTAATTGAATGAAACTATACGTGATTCAATAGAACCAACAGTTCCAAAGTTGGTACTATTTTCATGAATAAAATGAAAAACTTATGTGTAATTTTTACTTTGGGGTATATGAACGTGCTAGATACATTTTCCGATGAAAAATTTTATTCTGAATTTAATGAGTCAAAATTCGAAATTATTAGATTAATAGTTTTGAAGTTATACAGGTTTTCTTCATAATAAGTACAGAGCAAAAATAGTTCGATTCAAAAATTGTTTTTCGAGTTCTCAATAAAAAATTGGAATATCAGGCGTGTGAGCTGTAATAAACATGAAAGTGTAAATGTACACGTTTATAAATTTCTTAACGAAAATTCTATTCTCGTGTGGACAAAGAAAATCTGAAATTAACGGAGCTATAAGTGTAAAAGAACTGAAAGATCAAATAGCGAATAGTTCGTATGAAACAACAATGTGTTCTATATTATGCTTGAATTATTCGTATGCAGGTTCGATAATAATGATTATAAACCTTGCTGTTCCTTTTTTTAAGTGTTATCCAAAATGACTTGCTTGTTCTAGAGCTGTTATGAAAGACGAAACATGAGACATTCCATCGTACTTGTTGTCTTATAAAGTATAATTATTATTTTGTTTATGCAAGATTTTCTTTTGCATGCCTTTAATTTTAATTATTTTTTTTTCATTTAAAAAACTTACTATTGACACAAAAATATTGCTTTCAAATAGGAAATGCTTGCTTGTTCTAGAGCTGTTATGAAAGACGAAACATGAGACATTCCATCGTACTTGTTGTCTTATAAAGTATAATTATTATTTTGTTTATGCAAGATTTTCTTTTGCATGCCTTTAATTTTAATTATTTTTTTTTCATTTAAAAAACTTACTATTGACACAAAAATATTGCTTTCAAATAGGAAATAGTTTTTAAAATTTTATTAATTGATTTTAGTTCTTAAAATTTTAAGTTATAACACATTCCAAATGGGTTTTAGTGAGTCTTGGTAGCTTGGTTTGCAAAGCAAGTTATTAAAAAAAAATTTGAGAAGCAATCTATCAGACACGTAAACTATAAAAGCAAAACGCATAAAATTGTATATCAATCCTTGAGACACTCAAACTCTAAAAGCAAAACATATAAAATTGTATATCAATCTTTGAGACACTCAAACTCTAAAAGCAAAACATATAAAATTGCATATCAATCTTGGAGATAAACAAACTTTTTAAGCAAAACATAAAAAAATTGCATATCAATCTTCGGAGGTTAGGGAGAGTCAGAGAACTTGCTATTGAAATATATGCCCCCTTTTACAACATATTACTTTTTAATTGAAATTGTTTTATACCTATATATAGTTTACATTATATATTAGTTTTTTTTAATCAGTATATATCTATATCATTCTTCGTCATTTTTCTAAAATATGTTTAATACTTATATTTATTTTTACTTGGTATTATTCTTTAAAGTTTTAATGTTGAATCAAATCTTTTTTTTCTTGCAATTATTTTTAGCAATTGATATCAACCTAAACCAAAAATAACCCTCAGATATCTATACAATATTAACCTACATAAGTATTCAATATTTTTCAAAAATATAATCATATAATTTATATTTATTTTAATTTATATTTATTTTTATTTGTGTTTTTTTTTTTTTTTCAAATGTTTTAGTATTGCCTTAAACACTTTTTATTCAATTTTTGCTAGCAATAGACGTCGTCTTAATCTGAAAATAATCCTTTTAGTGACGATTTTTCTTCTTGAATCGCCTCTTTATCTAATATAAATACAGTTCTTCTGTAACTAAAGAGTTTTTATTGCGTACCTATACTTTTAAAAAAGAAGTTTATTAGTATTCTGTACTACTTTGAGTTGGATGACTTCACTCTATTGGCGAGATTTCTGGCGTGATATTGGATTCTTGTTGGCGATCGTGAATCTAAAACTCCCAAGCCGGACTAAAGTCTCTTCACTTCTCTCATTTTGATCTAGAAGTTCAGAATACTAAGAGGAGCCGGGAAACAGATTATTGATTGCATAGCATGTGTTTATTTTTTTGCATGAAAGTTTCCAAACTTTCCTTAACTAAGCAATCCAATAAATACGAATTAAATTATCCCTGGATAATTTTAATGCGTAAAAGGAAAGTTCACTAAACCATCACTCCCAGAGTAGGAAAAAACAAGCAATAAACATTTGGACTTAGTGCAAAATATTCCATAAATAATAATTTCCAACATAAATGAAGCAATGTATTTTAACTCTCGATTTTGGAAGATTCTCATACTAGTATCGCTCTGAAATATATTTTTCTTTCACAGTTTATATTCCCGTTGTATATAAAACGGGAAAATTTCCTATACAATGAATTCACTACTAAGCAGGATTATGTCCAAAGCTAAGTGCAGTACTTAAAAACTGTATGTGCATTGGATTACACTGGCTCCAAGAAAGTGTGAAGATTGTTTGGGATCCTAACTGATCATGCTAACTTAACTGATCATTTGATCCCTTTAGTTAGAGCTTAATAAGGTGCTATTAAAAAGAGTTTAAAGTGTGACAATGTTATAAATTGTATAAATTTATTTCAAGTTGTTTATGTTAAAAACGAAATCAACTAAAAAATTTTTGAGACTAAAATGACATTTCTGTGATGGCTAGTGATTTTCAGTGTAGTCCTCCCTTAAGCTTTCCCGTTGGTGACGTCGTCAAGCAGGGATACCTGTTTGTAAAAAGGCCGCCAAGAAAGTATCTGAGTAAAATTAAGGTGAGAACTTATATGATATCAATTAAATTCTGGGTATTGAATTGCAATCAGATATTAATTTATCAGACACTTAACCATTTTGTTATTTTAAAGGCGATGCCATGTACTTAATGAACTTCTTAATTCTTAATTAATTGTATTTTAAACTGTTCTTTAGTAACTATACTTAAAATATTTTAATTAAAAGTCTTGAATGAGTAAACCGTAAAAAAAATTCTGATCAAATTACGGTTAAAAGTACCGGCAATTTGGGTGCGATTACTTTGAACCGTAAAAATTTTATGGAATAAAGAATCTGGTTTACTGTAATTTTTACAGTAATATTTACTATAAAATCACTGAATCAGTGTAATTAATTAAATAATACCAAAAAAATTATGGTATAAATTTTCAAGATAATAATTGATTTTACTGAAGAAGAAATTTCATGTATAATACACCCATTATGCCATAACTTTTGCCATAAATTGAACCCGAATTTCTTTACAGTGCAGCAGCAACTACCATAAATCATTTGAAGATTATATTTCAATCAAAATCAATCTATCTTTGATCAAGATATCTTTGTTATCAGCATAAAATTGATAGAAACGGGGTTGGTATTTATCTATAAACTTTTTATTTATTTATAGGTATTCTTATTCAATGGCATTTACTGCAAAAAATTTTATCGCCCTTTCTAAATATTATTAGTTCTATTTTTTCTCTTTCAATTTTGATGATTAATTAAAATTAAAGGCTTAAAATCTAAAGTGGATTTATATTACTATATATATGTATATTTAAAATCGTATACTACTTGTTACAAAACATCTTATGATAAGTATATTAAGTTACAGCATCACAATTATTATAGTGTCAATAGCTTTTATTTATACTTTCAAATTTTTATGCTAACTTTTATATTTAAATTTATACAATTCTGTAACTGGTCAAAATATACAATTGAAATGATCAATTAAAAACAATTTAAAATTGCGAGGCAATGTACGCAATTACCTTCGTTAAGGCGTCACTCACTCCACTAAATGAAATCAAGGAACAACGAGTTCGATCTTAACATACGGCTAAATTCTTGGCTTATATGCGTAGCAAAACTGTTGTATATGTCGTATCGTTAGTTGTGGCGTGGAAGATTGGAGAAAAGAATAGCAGCTCAGGCGCTGTTCACGTAGTTTGAATGGAGTCACATTTACATGGCTGTCGAGTTTTGGCGGCTAAGGCTAAGGCTAAGTGCCTGGTCATGGCTGCTTGGTGTGTCATCATAAGTGATATTAGTTTAATTATAAGTGATATATAGTTTCAACTGAAATTACAGCATAAAGCCATATAGTCTATAGTAGATCCGCGATTTCTCAGGGGAAAGAGCGTTCACCTTCCTGAAGGGAAATCGGGTTTGAATCCCCGCGATGGCTGGTGGATGCGAATTTGCATCCGGCTAGCACCAACCGCAGTGCGGACGCGAAATATTCTCAGTGGTAGACGGATTATGAGCTAGAGTCCCTTTGCCATCAGGCTAACCCTGGTCTTCTTCTCCGTGTAACGCAAATGCGGGTTTGTTCCATCAAAACGTCCTCCACAAAGGCAAAACTCTCCCAATCCTTGATCTAGGAGTTCCTTTGTCTTCTGGATTGGGTTAAAAATTACAAGGTTACGTTTGGCCAAGACTTACATTAGAAGTCGTAAAACTAAAACCTGGGTTGACTGCTCAACGACGATTATAAAATATAGCCTATAGTAGTGAGTAGTTTACTATATGCTATGTTTAACTTAAATTACTGCAAAGCTTCTACAAAATAGCACTGCAATTTCTATTAAAATGATTTATCTTTTTCTGCTGCATACCAAATCATTCTAAATGCTATATTTGCTTTGGTGTTCGTTAATTTTGTTTCTGTACTGTTACTTTAAATCAGTTGAAATTAACTACATTACATTATTTTTTACATTTTTTGTTTGTGTTTTATAAATTGTTTAAACATAACTTTTAATGTATACAAATATGACTTAATCCATTAGATTAATTATAAAAATTAATTAGTATTTTGAATCAATCATTTAATTCAATTTATAAATTTATGCTACAAACGAAAGTAATCATTATTCTTATTAATAAATATAAAACCAATTGAAAATTTGAATTTTTTAATTTTCAAAAAATTTAAGGGAGTACAGAAACAAAAAAATAAATCAAGTAAATAATTGGTATCCTGTTATACTAGCACGACTTAAACTATTAATTATGTAAATTAATTAGTATTTATTGTCACATACTTAGTATTAATTATTAAACTTGTGCTAACGATAAAAATTAATTCGTATTTTTCGAAATAAGTACAATATTTACTATAATTTTTAAACACCAAAAGGATTAAAAGAAACAATTAAAAAAATTTATATGGAAACTAGACTCTTCTATTCTTATAATTTTTGAACAAGTTAGAAAAAAAAATCATTAAATAAATAATTTTAACCTTTTATTACAAAATGTTTTCAATTGTCTAAGAAAAAGTGAAAAAATCTTTAAATCTGAATAATTATCGGAACATATAAATTTGAACAATTTTAAATGCATGTGGTTAGCACAATTTTGAATATGATTTGTAAAATTTTAAATGCCTGTGATCTGAATAACATTGTTTAGTTTACCATATTGATCGTCATTAATCACAGTTTCTTCAGGGTTTCCTGAGTTTTGAATGAAGCATAAGGGTATATTTCTTTTTTTCACAAATCTGTATAAAATGAGTTCCTTTCTGTGAATCTTGAAATGACAAAGAATCGCAGTTAGCAACAATGCTAGCAAGCATACTAAAATTAAAAAGAAAAATAATAGGTATCTTTGTTGCATTAATAATAACATATAATACATTTGCTTACACATAGTTTTTAATGTCTTTTTAAATAAACAAATATTATCTTTCAAAAACTACTCTTATTAGGAAATTCAAAAAAAAAAAAAAAATAATAATAAATAAATAAAAAAAATAACAAGCTATTTTTTTTCCCTAAGAAAAAAAATAAAGTTTAACATTTTTGTATGAATTCATTATAATTTAAATTACTGGAGTTATCTCCATATCATCAGGCTTTAAGAATAGTTCATTGCTTATTATGGACTGGAATGGAATAGGAATTCAAAACCCCTTTTGATTCATTTTCACTAACTATCACATTCAGGTAAGATTTTTTCAGAAAAAAAGATTTTTTGCAGTATTAAATTGAAATTATTTACACATAAAAGAGTAGTAAACAAAAAAGAAAATTAAGAATATGTACTATTAAATGCAAGACTTCAGATACTACGCTATTTAAGAATCACTCTCATATGTACGTTTCGCTTTATAGAAATAAAAATTATACATAGATATTTTATCAAATATGTTTTTTTTTAAATATTGGCGTTACATAAAAGTTATCATATAAACTATTTATTTACAATTCGCATTATTATTAATTTGTATATTTATCACTTTTGCTACTGTTTTATATCATTTACAAAAAAGTAAGGACAAAAATAATTACAAATATGTTAACTATATTCAATTGCAATATCAGTTTTCAAATAATTAGTTTCTCAATACTCAAAGGTAGATAATAAATTTTTTGATATCAAAAGCATTATATTGTTAGACTAAATAACCATATTTCAAAAGTTTTATGAGGTGTTTTTAATATTCCAGATGAAAAACAATACCATAAAATTATAAGAATTTAAATAATTCATAAGAATTTACTTAATTTGTACATTGAACTATGATGTGGTTCAAATTTTTGCTATATTAACAAGCTACTAAATTGAACCAAAATTCTGTTGTGTGATTGAATAGTGTAATCCTGCTTAAGAATTACGGTAATATGTTCACAGGGGTATGAAATTTCTAACAGAGAGCGAGGACTTTCGATAAATGATCTCTTATTCTCTGTTTGCATTAAGGGTCTAAGCATTCAAGATCATTGACAGAATAACATTATGTAAATCGAAGCTCTAAACCTAACACGTTACTTGTAATTTGGAATGTTTTCAAAGGAATATTCTTATTATCGTAAGTAATTACAACTACAATAACTAATTGCAATAATTGTTCTAAAGTTTTTAAATTTCTGATTCTTTTTCACTGTAAACTTTTTATATTTTTAAAGTGTACTTAATTTTTACTACTTATGCACAAATATTATATTTAATGATCAGTTAAATTCTTGAATAAATTTATAATTTATCTACCTACATTAATTCAAAAATTTTATTTTCTATATTCTTGTTTTCAATATTTGCACAAAATTTTAATTAATTTATTATTTTAGTAGCTTTAATCAATACATTATTTTTAATTATTTAAAATTTAATTCAAATATTTAGCTTATTAATATCAACATTAACTGTAGAGAAAGAGTTAGTGCCAATTTGATCATGTAACTTTAAAAAAACTTTTTCCAAACTTTTATTTTTTATTTCATTTTATTTTTGTTTGTGATCATATTCGGTTTAAGTTTAATAAATTTGTGACTTCTTATTGTTGCATGTTCATGAATTAAGGTTGTCAATAAATGGTGCCACTGATAAGGAAAATTATGAACCGATTTTTTCTCTCCAATTAATGGTTTTTATCCTTACATTCCATCAGTATATTTTGTATTATTTTGTTTAATTATTGTTTTATTAAATAACTCATTACAATATTAATGATTGAATATTTCTATGTGATGATGCCTAAGAAAGTGAAGATTCAGTTTCACATTTATGTAACTGCAATATTCTAAATTGACTACCCATTCTCAACACTGATATTTCAAGAAATTACCAAAAATTCTCGCCTTATATTCAGAAATATATGTTGTGTATTTGGGATTAAAGTTAATTCTTTTTTTAAACCATTCTCTTAAGTAATTTTGTATAATAAGTATAATCTTAATATTTTGTATAATATTAACTTATAAATCAGACTGATTAAATTTATTTCGATTATTGTTCTCTATCATTTCAAGAAAAGAAACAGTAGACACTAAATATAATAATGAAATCAAAAATATTTTTGAAGAATTCCGGCTCTGGAGCTGAACTCTTCAAACCATCATAACTCATTCTTTATAACCTAGTTTTTGACCACTAGAGCTGTATTCAGCTTTCAAATCGATAAGAAAATTACGTAACTCTAATCAGATGATGTGTCCCGGTGCACAGCTCATATTTTTAAAATAATAATATGGTTCTCCATTCAAAATGGTAGAGGGTTGATGCGCTTGACTTAGCAAATTTCGTGAACTGTGGCTTCAAATCTAGCAGTATATATCAAGTTTAATATTAACAAAAAAATGTATTTATTTTCTACTTCAAAGAATTGTTCGGTTAGAAAAAAAATTCCAAACTAAATATTTACAGTTGTATAATGCAATGATTATAAATTTCATAAATGATAATAGCTGAAGAGTTTTTAACAGGGGTGAAAGCGAGACGGAAAAGAGGAAAGGCTGGTAGTAAAACCTTTTCAGTTATAGCTAGTTTTGGGGAGGAGTTTACTTATTATGTTTTTAAATTATTCAGCAATAACTACTTTATCTTTGAAAAGAAGCAGTCTAATATATATGCTAAAATTATAAAAGAAATCTTGATAATTACAGATATTTTATTTTTTTCGAAAAAAATGCTGGAATGATATGTCTTACGTACCAGTTTTTCTCTTTTCCGCCTTGCTATATAAGGGCTTTCAGCCATGGTTTTTATGAAAAGGTGAAAAGATAATTTTTTTAAATAGATAAAAATCAATGTGTGTTGTATAATAATAAAGCAAATTTACTTAATAACATACAAGTGTACTTAATTTGATATTAATAAGTAATGCCGAAAATGTTGTTACTATTGGATAACATAATTATAATTGAAATTACGCGAACATGATAAATACATAATTAATAAATTAACATATTTTTTTAAAAATTTCTACTGTTTAATTAAGTTATTTATAGAAAAGAACTAATATTTAGATTTATTTTCTTAACTATTTGGAAGTTTCCACTGTTTTTATTTCATAGCTAATGCTTAAAATAGTTTTATAAATCTGTTCAAAAGTATTCCCTTAAATATTTCACAAAATTTTTGATTGACTAATCATGTAGTACTTAAAATTGAAAAAATAAAAATAGTTCAATTCTTATTCATAAAAATAACCTGCGTAAAAATACAATATTAAACTGTACCTTTGTTGTCGAATAACTTATGTAAAAGTTTATCAATATAAAATACGGAGTTATAAACATTGTTAAATATTGCTCATATTGTGTAACACCGAACTGTTGAACATTGCCCGAACTGCTTGAAATCTTTCTTGAATATTTTTTAATCTTTAGGGTTCAAAGATCAAATTCATTTTTCCGTATTTATAAATTTTTTTGTTTTTATGATAGATAATTAAATTGAATTAATTCAATTAAATAATTAGTTTTATTGAATGCATGCTTGTTAATTTTTTTAAAATTCATCGGGAGATAATTGAGTTACTTTTTTGTGATTTATACATACTAGATAAATTTAATGATTAGTTTCAACAATGCGTTTGTTGTTTTTTTTTAAATTTTCTCATATAGTATTGTGAGGTTGATTTTAATATAACAGCAAACTTTACCACAAAACCAGGTTTATAAATGATTATTAAATAAGCAATACCTCCTTGAAACAATGTTAATTTTAACTATTCAAGTTGGCTCATCCCTTTTGTATTAATATTGAATCTAAAATCACTGCACATCATCATTAAAAAAATAAACTTTGCATTTCAGAATTTTAACATACAAAGGAAAAAAAAAGTTTTAAAATTAAGGTTTGGAACGAAAGCTAAGAATGTATAGATTTATTTACATTCCATTGTATTGCCTTTATTCCTCTTTAATAAAATAATATTGCATTGCAGCATTTCTGTTTTGCAGGAATTTCGATTCCCCAGTCAACTTTGTTCTGCATTTAAAAAAAACCACAAATACAACATACAGTATAAACTTCCTTACTATCTGGGTAATCTTTAAAAAAGTATAACATACATATCTGAATGGCTGTTTCTTACTGCTAAAGCGTAGGGGAAAAATTGATACACTTAGAAAAGAAATATGGTTATAACTACCAGAATATTGTCAAATTTACTGTGTAAAGAAATCGGAAATGGAATTAAACTAACTAACCAAACTTTATATCAGATAATACAGCAAAATAGCTTTGTTCTTTAATCTTACTTTCAGTTATATGAAAGTTTGTTCAGATATATGAAAGCAATATTTCAGTTCTCTAGGCGTTTCTATTTAAGCTTCTTTTTCTAAGCTTGTTACTCTTAAACTTTTCTAATGGAAGTAAAATGTTCATTTACGTGATAAAATATGTGTTTTTCTTTTTTATAAGACTCGTTATTTCGTTTTATAAGTCCGTGATAATGAGGTGATTTGCGAATGAAAAATGTGTTTGTGGGAGAATAGTCATGAGTTAGCATTAATTTAAAGACGCCAATATGACTTTTTAATTTATTTTTATAGAATTGAAAATTATATTTCACGTAAAAAGAAAAGTTTTTAAACTAACGAATTTAAGGGATATTTTTTTTTTAATCATTTTGAGTGTAACTTCTGAATTAATGGTACGAACGCTATATCTGTCCATAATTATTAATACTATTAGAGAATTCCTCGCATAATGTAATTCACTACTTTCATTAAGTCTAATATATTTCCATAATGGAAATCATCTTTTTGATAAATTTACAGTTCAACACTTCCTTTCATTCAAAATTTATGAGACAGTCAAAAATAAATAAATAGTCTCGTGATGAAATTGAGTATTTAGCGTAAGAATGCGTTCTAATAGAGTAGTTTTTGAAGAGATTTCTTCTGCATTAAAAAAAAATAATAGTCTAATAATTTTTTTTAATGCTTTAAACATATTTTGAATAGATGTTTTTAACGTTAAAAATGCATTATTTGAATATTTTTTTGTTAATGCTTTGAAAATTCTTTTAATAGATTTCGTTTACCCGAAAAAAATAATTTTTCTAATATTTTTTGTTCACGCTTTGAACAATCTTTGAATAGAAATCTTTTACTTTAAATAATAATAAAAAAAAACATTAATTGAATATTTTTGTTAATAATTTGAACCTTTATTATTATACACTACTTGCAACTACTAATTGATAATAAAAAAAAATTAATGGCTTTTTGCTTTTTTTTTATTTTGCATTTTATTAAAATTAATACCTTTCGGTGAATTTGTCAATTTGAAATTAGGGTATAGAAGGAAATATAAAAGTATCAGGAAAGTAATACAGATTTGGATATCCTTAAGCCATTTATGATCTAATTGTATATTTCTAAATTGTGCTAGACATTTTAAGATTAGTGAAAAGATTAAGATTATTCTCTTAAATAATTAAGTATTAAGCATTTTTTTATTTGAAAAAAAAATGGCCATTCAGTTACCGAACGAGGTACATTTAAGGCATTGTGTTTTTTTCTTCTGTTTCTTAAGGGGTTCGAAAGGAGTAGCTTCTGTCAAAAAATTGTCGAAAAAAGATTGTTTATTTAAGAAAATGTTACGTTCATAAATATCGAAAATTTTTTTTAAAAATTAAAATGAGATATTTTTATTTATCCAATTCACATTGATAAGAACGTCAAATTCCTGAATAAAAAGTTAGGAATTAGTATGGGATATACTACCACATCCACCATACTCGTCTGATATTGTAGCATCAAATTTCGATTTATTCATCTGGCTACAACAAAAAAGTGCACACTAAATGGCAAAATGTTATTGATGATGGTATTGATTACATCCTTAAATAAAAATAACAACTCGTACGAAACTTTTGCTTAAAATTCAAACAGCTACAGTTTGTGCTTAAAATTCAAGCAGCTGCAGTATATTTTAGTATTCAATCATTCAACACAACTCTGTTTTTAATCAGTGATAACGCTACATTAAATAGGTACAAAAAATACTCATTTCCTATATTCCATACATTTCAAAACTATCAATAAATTTCAAAATTTGCAGTTTTGAAATAAATCAAAAAAATAGATTTATAGACTAAAGAATAATTCTTTGATATTCTTGAGTGCTTTTTGAAAAGGGTTTACTATATTGTTTGTCTTTTTTTCCGTTAGTTCTAGTAGTATATCCAGTTAGTTAGAAGTATTTGTGAAAGATCGTTTATTTGGAGTTTAAATCTAATTTAGCAGAAATTCGTTGAAATCTGGGTTTGAAAGAAATCAATAAATGGTTAAAAATATCTAGTTGATAAGAAATGATAGAGAATTGCTTAATATGTATGGGTACATTCAGACTTTTTTTTAAAAAAAATAATATATTCAGCCAGTCAGATATAGTTAAATTTTACTGCTTGTTTAAGTCCGATTTATTTTATTTTTTAATATAAACAGCTCTATGTGTTTTATTCCTTACTTGTAAGGTATGCTTAGAGCTTTGGTTTTGGCATATTGGTTGATTATAATTTGTTGGCATTATACTCAGTATTGATTTTGATGCATTATAGCATAGATTGTGATAGATTTAATACTGATTGTGATAGATTTTATCATTGATTTCGATATATTTAATATATCTGCTGATAGTGACTTTGATAGATTTTGATCTAACTATTTTTTACTTTTCAAATATTTTTGATGTTGTTTTTTTTCAAATTCAGTTACTTTATTTCATGGTAAACGATATTATTAATAAAGAAATCAAAACATCATATAAAACATCTTTTTACGTTTCAAATGTTCAATTGTTTAAAGAAATATTCAACATTTTTTCTAATACTGATATGTTTATCTCTTCTATTTGTTTTCAGAATTGCATTTAATCTTGCAAGAATTTTCAGTTACATAGAATTGAGTTACTGTATTAAAAGTTGAATGAGGTAATGAGAGAAGAGAAATATTGTGAAATCAGTCAATATTGTTTCATAAAATTTTTAAGGACGTTAAAAGTTTAATTTTTATTTGAAGCATTTTATCTTTCTTCATTTAATAAAGAATTTTTAGTATTTGATATTGATTTTAACTTTTTAAATCAATCTAACTAGTACATCGTTTATCATGGCTTTTGTTAGAGTATGATTTTTTGGGTAAAAACTAGATGCTTGACTGTGTTTCTCTCCCTCCAATTATCTTTTAATAATTTTACATAATGTCCAGGTCAATATAGAGCTAGAAAAATATATGCGCGATTATATCTATTGGTGCAGAGACCCAATATCTATTACCTCTATCTGCCAATTTTTATAGCAAGAATGTAGTTTACGCATGCGCCTTTTTTACCTGACGTGCGTTCAAGATAAATATCATGTATTCTCTAATACAGTAATTTAGAGTAGTTCAAATGTGCTGTCATATCATTTTTTAATAACTATATGCATTTTTTTAAAGCAAAAGATATTTCGCAAGAGGATACATTAGCAGAGAATAATGGATGGAGATATTTCCTATCAAAAAGTACAAATTTATTAGGTTATAAATGCTGCTTTGAATTCAGAAAAAATGAAATTAAAAAATGATTATTTTGGAGACTCTTAAAATTTAAAATAATAATAATAAAGTAAATAAAAAACATGATATCCATCCCGCGCATTTTCCTTGAATAAATAAAATCAAAACGATGATTGGATAACAAAATCAAAACGATTTTCTCAGAGGATGATAGATATTTGTTGGCAGTTGTCCCCAATACTTTCAAAAGTATTGACTAAGCAGGATAATTTTTTTTTTTTGCATTTATAAAAGTATTATATTTTCCCTAATTCAAATAAGGAGATTTCAAATCTGAAATTAGCTTCATTAGGAAAGCTAAAGATTTTTATTTTATGAAAATGATATTTTTAGGTCAGTTTATTTTTTGTCTGAATTTACAAAGTTATATAAAGAACATTTAGGTTTATATATTTAAGTTTAATTTTTCGTCTCTACCTTTGAACATAACACTTAATGTCAAAAATATCATGCAACACTGTTATCTTTATATATTCATCCCTAATTTAAAAGTTTTTAACTGTTAAACTAATTTATTAGCTGTTAACTAATTTATTAGCTGTATTTTTAACTGTTAAACTAATATATTACTCTATTTTACTTTATTTTTGATTTTGCTTATTATCCTGGATTTAGAGCTTAAAGAAGCAGTGTATAGTTATTATAAAGTAATATTAAGTAATTATCTTATAAAGAAATACTTTGTGATAATCATATTTAAATTAGTATCTAAACTTATTAATCATTTTCAGATGACTAAATAGTAAATAAGTAACTTGTATTTTTGCTATAAACTTTGTATATCGTTGTGTTTTGTCGATATATGCAATTAAAATAATAAATACTAAACCTTAAGACAGCATTAACCTTTTGCGCAACCTATATGAAGGAAACAGTATGTTTATATGTACGGGAGTATGTACCATGAACAAAACAGATCCACACCAAATTTGCTGTACATACTTAAGAAAATACGGCTGACCTAACAGTCTATTTGTCCCGACAACCGGTTCACTCTCTGCATCCCAAAGCAAGAGTTTTCCATCGAATTTCATAATTTGATCGAATATGAGTCGTGATGGCTCGGAGGATTGAGCGTCAGCCTTTCAATAAGGTGAACCGGGTTCAAATCCCAGCGATGTTTGGTCGATACGAATTCCGCATCCGGCTTGCACCAACCACAGTGCTGACGTAAAATATAAACTCAGTGTTAAAGGGATCATGAGTCATGAGTTAGAGTCTACTTGCTGTCAGGCAAACCGTGGGAAGTTTTCGTTTTTTTTTCTCTTCATTTAACTCA
Organism: Parasteatoda lunata; assembly: GCA_949128135.1. Classification (NCBI taxonomy): domain Eukaryota; kingdom Metazoa; phylum Arthropoda; class Arachnida; order Araneae; family Theridiidae; genus Parasteatoda; species Parasteatoda lunata. The sequence goes on along the minus strand of OX421976.1, from coordinate 72,809,259 downwards.
AATGCTGGTTAGTTCCATGAAAAAGTCCTCCACGAAAGTGTCCTCCAATGATTGATCCAGGAGTTCCCTTCTCTTCTGGATAGGGTTCAAAAATACAAGACTGCGGAGTTGAACATTAGTAGTCGAAAACCTTAAATTGGGTCGGCTGTCCTGCGGTGAATATGAAATAAAATAAAATAGCATCAAATTTGAACCGTGGTTGCTAAAGTGATAGAGCGTTCGCCTCTGAAGGAGGTGATCTGGGAACGAATCCCAGCTACGGCTGGTCTCGATACGAATTCTGCACCCGGCTCACGCCGACCACACTGCTGACGTAAACTATTATCAATGGTAGACGGATCATAGGTTAGAGACCCCTTGCCGTTAGGCTAACCGTGAGAGGGTTTCGTGGTTTTCTTCTCCATGTTACGAAAATGCGGGTTAATTCCATCAAAAATTCTTCTGCGATGGCAAGTTTCTCCCAATTCTCGATCCAGGAGTTCGGACCTTAGTGTAAACTCAAAAGTGGCTCGGTTGTTCAACGACGGAGGTAAAATAAAATTAAAATAGGATCGAATTGCTTGCTTGCCGCTTTAAAAAAAAATCAACAATAAGTTTTATCATACGTTTTTGTGAATTATTTTTCTTCGGTTCCCTATGTAAGTTTATAACAAGTAAAATCAATGTTTATAATTTCACTAATTAAGATGATGACTTCAGCGAATTTGCATCTTAAAATAAACCTCAAGTTTATTTTACTTTTACCACTTATGTTTTTAAAGCGTGTCTCTATAAACTTAATTTATTAAAACTTAGCATCAACAAATCAAATAACATTTAAACTATCACATAAGCCATGGAAAATTGTTGTAAATTCTGAAAATCACGTTTTAACCGATACTATTTACGTATTTTATCTTTATTTAGGGAGTTGAATTTTTACCTCATATTATGGTAAATTTAATATCATAGAAAACCTAAGCCGCACCGTGATATGCAGTAGAAATAGTCCACACTGTTTAATACGACCCCCCCCCATTTCATTAAGTTGTTTTATTGTATTCTTCGAAAGTTGTATTCATCGTTATAAAGTTGTATTCTTCGTTATAAAGTTGTATTCTTCGTTAAAAAGTTGTATTCTTCGTTAAAAAGTTGTATTCTTCGAAACTTTGTATCGTTCAAGCTAAACATTCTTAAAAACAGCATTTATTGTTAATTATTACTATTGTTGAAAGCTTGTAAATGCGTAGAAAAGCAAGCTATGGTAAAATGCATCTGAAAATACATAAAATTATTCAAGATGCGAAATGAATTACGAAGATAATTTCTACTTTTTGATTAAATAAATAGATAATTTATTAAGTCTAATATATAATTAATTAAGATAATACGTAAAAGAATATATAATTCCAAAAATCAGTTCGCAAATAATTTAAAATATTATTTATAAAGAGTAACTTGATCTTAAAAAAGACAAGTTAAACTGAAATGCTAATTTCAACTGAAAATGTAACTTTATATTAATGTAGTGAATTTTCTTGATGGAAATTTACTAAAATTCATAATTAACATAAATACAAATATTTTATTGAAATTTAAGTTATAAAGAAAAAAACAATTGAAACACTAAAACTGCATAAGAATACTAACTTTAAAATTTTTGCTTAAATTTCTTATATATTGTTTACTTAAAAATTATTAATTTTTCCAAATTCACTCAGAAAAATTCAAGATAAAAAAAAATCCTGCTTGATACTGATGCAATATTTCAATTATTAGAAGTTTTTATTTGTTTCAAGATTATATTTCAATTAAGTTTCACATTCTCTATGAAAAATATATAAATCTATAAAATATATTTGACAAAATTATGTTAAATACCACCGCAAGCTGCAAATAGTTTTAAACTATTTCAGCTTATAGTTAATTCCATGAATGGGAAAATGTTGTAAAATAGCCATTAATATTTTATGTTAATTTGTGTGAAGTTCTCAACTACCACCTAATAAAAGACAATCAACGTGTTAATAAACTTGCATTATGTCTCTTCACAATGCAATTAAAATTTAGCACCGTTAGCTGCCGCAAATTATGGATTAAATGAGTTTCAGTGGAGAATAAGTTAGAAATTACTTTAAGGCCTAAAATATAACACATATCTAAAAGTGTTTGATGAATATTTTTAAAATTTTTTTGCATTTACTTGAATTTTATGCAAGATCACCATATTTTTGTTTATTTTCTGCAACCAGCGTTAAACATCCGACTCCATTCTGAGTTTACGACTATCAGTGTTAAACTCCGTAACCTTGAATTTTTAACCCAACCCAGATGGTAGGTGAGCTCCTGGATTAAGCATTGGGACAAACTAACCTTAGTAGAGGAATTTCTGATAAAACTAATCCTCATTTGCATTGCATGAAAAGGAAAACCACGAAAACCTCAAACGGTAAGCTCAGCAGCACAGTGTAAACTAAGCCATGAGGATACCACTGATGATATTTTACTTCAACATTGTAATGGGTGAGTGCTGGGTGTAGAATTCGTATCAACCAGCCTCCGTTGGGATTCCAACTTGGGGCACCTCATAGGGAGACGAACTCTCTTTCCCTAGCCACTGCGTTTCAAGTTGTCACAGATAATGAAAATCTAATTAAACCAAGAACGTTCTTTTTAAGCTGAATTTAGCCTAATTTCCAATGTTAAAAACACAGCCATTTTTGGGGTAATATAGGCAAGTTTTGGAAATGAGTTTTGAAAATCGATGTTGTACAATGCGCCAGAAAAAAAAATTAAAAATGGATCAAGCTGAATAAGTTTTAGTTAATCTAATGATTGGATCTCCATATTCTAGGACTCTTTCGTAATGGTTCGACGGGGTGAACTCAAATATGGTAACTAATTAGTGCAGACGATATTTAAGTTACGCAATCAGACACAAAAACGTGCTTAGTCTGAATTTACATATATTTTTACGATGGATTAGGTTATATGATTCCTTAAATATAGGAGGTAACCACAATCTGGGAAATATAGTTCCAATAGTTTGGTTAGGAGAGCGCTCCAAAATTTGGACCCCTTAATGTTAATTTTACTTCTTGTGTAGTATAATATTTGTTTGCAAAGTTAATTGCTGTTGTTGCACTGATTTGTAAGATAGGCGGATAGGTAAGATAGGCAACACGGATTTTACTATCATTAAATTTTATAATTCACGGAAATATTGTTACATTTAATTTAATAAAATATGCTCAACATGCATTTAAAAGTATTCTTAACTAACAATATTTTACAAATTTTTCATCCATAACTAATAAAAGCATGAAAATTAAAACTATCTAATAAATCGTATATAAAAAAATCAAGTTTTTTTACGGAAAACAAAAGAATGAATTAAAAGAAACTAAGGAACATTTTGAACAGCTTTTACACTGAAGCAAAAAGTTTAATAATGATTAAAATTAAGCAAGTTTCTCATATTCACTGCATTTTTTCAGTAATATCATTTAAATTAGAGACAAAGCAGTTAATTTTTTATGAGAAAATTTATATTGAAAGAAATGCATGTGCTTCATGCAACTTTATTTTATAATACATAAAGCCCATTACCATCAAGAGCATAGCACTCCAAACTTTATTTCACCATTCAACATTTATTCTTTTTCAGAAACAAACGAAAGCGATTTAGTTGCGGCAGGGGAGCTGCGTTCGTTTCTTTCGAAGTGAAAATTCTATTTCAGTTTCATCTAAGAGAAGAAAATAGTCTGATGACCATTTCCTTTCACTTCAAGAAAATTTTAAAAGAAATTGTGGATTCGAGAAAGAAAAAAAAGAAGCACGTCGTAAAAAATGACTTATTAGAAGTCTCTTCTTTGATAAGAAAACTTTTTTCTGTTAAGAGATAATAAAGGAGCGGAAGAAATCATAAAACTACTTAAACTATCATGTCAGCGAGAAAATTGGAGTTGTTTCAGGAGTTGGTTTGGAAAATTATTACAGGGATAATATTATATTTTATTCTATATTTGGAAGATACATGAACTGTTAGAAATTTCTCAGAAAAAAGGTTAAGTAACAATTTATTTAATTGTTATTTTACCGTATTCAGGCAAAACAATCAAATAACCATTTATAAGTTATTAAACTGTTAACTACTAGAAAAACCATTTATAAACAGTTTTCAAGTGATACTGTAAAACAATCAGAATTTTATAGCACTATGTTTACCTAATGAAGCCCTTTAGCTCCTTGAAATTGCCTAAATATTATAGCCGAAATTGTTAATATGTCAGCCTCATCATCGCCAGAACGGAGGTTCGACTCTCAGCGTTAACACCGCAATATTTCACCCCTTACCTAAAACACATGAATAGATTTCTGTGTCTTGCACTCTCCAATACCTATAACCCGACGGAAATCCTATCTGAAATAATCAGTTATATTAATTTTTTACGGTTTAGATATCATTCTAGTTGCATATTTTATTTAACCTGAAGCCTTAGATGATGGCAAAAAAGGTTGTAGGTTCGTTACTTGAAGTCACAAAAAATGTATATTCATGTAAATGGCTTTTGTTAAACCTTAATTTTTGAAATGTATATTCATTTTTGATTCTAATTTCCTTTCTCAATGAATATACCATTTAATTTTTTCAATGCAAGGGTCCAAAAAGTAATTTTTCAATAACATGACCACCGGATATCAAAAATTTGATTTTTTAATTTTTTTTTCAATCGCTCTCACATAAACATATGGTTATTGGATTGCGTTAATTCCTTGACGAATTGTGTGATTTAAGGCCTTATTATTGTCATATTATTTAAAATATAAATTCTAGGTAACAAGTGGTTGGGTCAATTGGTTTGATCTTCGATTGACATTGTCCATTCTAGATAAAGCACAAACAATAGATCTATCTCTATACTTTGAAGCGTTCTGCTAACAAGACATTATCAGCACGATACGGAGAGATATTTTCACCAGAATTTTCTTCCTTCATTATCACAGAGAAAAAATAGCTTTGTATCGTGCTGATAATACATTTCTGGTTAAGAGAAACATGATTCTGGTTAATAAAATCAAAATGTATGGTATTTGAACCAATCAAATGATAATTCTCCGTTGATATTACAACAATTTACCGAAAGTTTTGATATTCATTACTATAGATTTTATTACTACACACTTAGTAAAATATACAAAAATGAAAAGTAAATCTAACCAAATAAATGATTTTTATGCCATGCTTCAAGGTAACATAAAATTACCAAATTTTATCACTTATTGTAAACTCATAGTTCATTGTTAATTTTGCAAAAATTATAACCAAAGAGCTCCGATAAAAATTACCGAGTTTTTTTGATGTTCCCACATAGGCAGAATCACTGTAAGTTTTACCATCTGATAGTACATACTATTTTTCCAGTGTTCTTATCTATCAGGTCTTCTCCGTTTTATCTGTTCTTACATATTTCAAAAAAATTTAGGATTCAATTATTGCATTCAATTAATTATTGGATTCAATTATTGTCAGTAACTGCATGTTACTGACTTTTCATGTGTTTGTCTGATGAAAACAAATGCATGAAAAGTGAGTAAAAATATTTTTACGATTACGAGGGGATATCCTTTTTTACGAGAGTTCTCAATCTTGCATGTTTTGTAAAAATCTAAAGGTCGTGGGTTATCATAAAATGGTGATGTCTTAAATCTTAGTCATTCAACGTAATTAAATCTGAGTTATTCAGCCTAGAGTAACTTAGACATTTTCCAACAACAATTCGTTATTACAAAAGAAATTTTTAAATAACCTAGTTTTAAAATGAAAATCTCGCTGCTTCTAAAAAGGGCATGATTGATCTAAAAGGAGCCAAGAGGGATAAACTGTTTCATGAAAGCTGATTCTGGGAAGAAACAAGCTTAAAGGTTCAAGATTGCTTAGTGTAAAATACATTTGGAGACGAAAAGGGAAAAACTGATCCATAAAATCTGATTCTGAGAAAACACGAATTTACGATGAAACGAACGAAGTAAACCTTCGTTCGTCAGATTGTTTAAGATCTTGCATACAATTGAAATCGGGGATATAAAATAATACATAAAAATCCCAAGCATTTATTTACACCCCCCAAAATTGTTAAATTTTAAAATTTTCGTTGTTGAGAAAAATAAAATTTGAAAGTAGGGTTGGACAAGATCCTTTATTTCTTACCTAGAAATTACTCGCCAACCAATTCCTATGCTCCCGCCGCCTTTTTCCTCATATTTTCCTTTGTTCACATTATCAATGCGTGGGCAGGAACATATTTGATTAATCATATCTCATCTTCAAAGTGTAATAACTCTCGGGGAGAACTGATTTCCTATGTTATTGATTTGTTAAAACTTATTAATCCTGAAAAGGCAACAGATGATGATCCATTAGTCATTTTTGTAAAATTTGAACCAAAACCATTCTTGCCCCTTACTCTTCAATTTCTAATGTAAAGGTTAACTTTTCATTTTATAGATAGCTCCAAATGCGTATTTAATTTAAAATACGCAAATGGTTGCAATTCTAAATGTATATTTAAAGAAATAGGCTTAGTCCAATAATACTACATACATAACTACATACTACATACATAATTTAGAAATTAAAGGTAGCTCAAAATGCGCATTGAAGAAAATGGGCATAGCTCGGATTGCATATTTAGAAAATGGGCATAACTCAAAATGCGTAGGAAAATGGACGCATTACAAATTGCTCCTTTTTAATTTCAACAACTAAATATTGAAATTTGCATACCTTTTTAAACGCTATAAGCATACTCATTGCTGAACAAAATCTCGAGCTTCGGGGTGGGGCTGGTTTATATTTGCAAATTTAACTTTTCAGACTGTCTGTTGGTATTCAGCTTTCTAAACAATACAGTGGTATAACAACGATAAAAACTCAAAATTCCCACAAAGTAAATTTAGAAGGACTATTATAAATATTAAGGATTCGTGGGAATCCTTTTAAAAGAACTGTTGACTTTTCAAGTCTTTTAAAAAAAAGACAAAGTTAGAAAAATGAGCCAAGTGATTTATGCAAATCGATGACATAACATTACGATTACAATCATTAGTTATATCTTTAAAAAATCAAAATGCTCACGAAGGAACTGAATCAAATCTGAATCAAAAACTTTAACTATTTTTAAATAACTACATCCAATTGCTTATACACCTTTTGAGCAGCGTCCATTTTATAACATACATATTTTGAGCTATATGCATTTTTTTGAACACGCATTTGGAACTGTGTTTAGAATAAAAAGTTCCTCCACTATTTTCTGCACTTTGACTTTAAAATTCCAAAACTGCATAGTTTTAAGGAATAACAACGCAAACAAGGTTGAGTTTAGCTCTATGGTTCGGTCGCAATAGGATTTTAAGCACCTCTGATTATAACCGTTCTGAATTAAAAATAATAATAATTGGTAATATTTAATAATACATAATAAAAATACTTTATTTTGTAATGAATTCGTAAGTTTTGTTACAAATTATTTACAATAATTTTCTAAATTAATATAAATTTCATAGTTGAAATTGTGAATAGTATCATGCTAGAGTAATATATTTTTGAGACTTAATAGAAGTTCACTTATTTTTTAAATCTGACATAAAAGAATAAAAATATTTTAACAGTCTAACACTTGAAACATGAGATTTATACGTTTATGTTTTATATGTTTCTTACTTTCTTAAGACAATTCATATATTTAGATCTGCGATGTTTTTTTTTAAGACTTATTATAACTCTTTACCTTTTTTTTAAAAAAACAATTCTTATAATTTTATTATAATTCCTTATTTTTTCATTTCTTGATCAGCATTTGTATTTAAAAATGAAAACCTAAACTTTGTTTAAAAATTGTAATTAAATTTAACAAGTACTTGTCACTCAATTTATTTTAAAAATATTATTTATATAATAAAGAATATAATGGCATAATAAACTAACACAATGAAGTGTATAACAACTAATGCTAAAAAATTTTGTTGTTGCATAAATGCAGTAAACTATTGATTTCAAGTAATATCATTTGAATTTATTGCCTTTCCGATAACTAAGAAGGTGAAGAATAGTTTAGCTTTGAAATCATTCAATAAACAGATGAATTATTCATTCAGGTTGCGGAATGATCATACCTTTTCTTTATCTTTATTTCACTTGAAGAAAATGATTGATATGTTATTCATTTTGTTTTCCAATAACATTATCTTCACAGAAATATTAACAATAACCACAATGCTTTCGTGATGAATTTTTTCTGTCGTATAATTTTTTGCATACTTTAAGAAAACATGATCATATAAATAATTTTAATGTAGTGAAGGCGAAAAAAGATAATATGGAAATTTTAATAAATAGAAAAGATTGAATAAAATGATACTACAAAAAATAATTGAAGTAAAAAACAAGATGAAAAAATTACTATAGAAATTATTATAAGACATGGTGTCTATCAATTGAATACCTGCAAGTGACGTCATAGTATGTAAATCCTGGCAATTTTTGATTCAGAAGCCAATCAGGTTTGACACACAGGAGTGACGTCGCCTACAGGCATCCACTTGAATCGGATTTAAATCAAATGTTTAGGCATAATAATTTCAATTTTCTTAAGTTGTAAGTACCCATGTGGCATCTAGCCAAGAAATTCACCAATAATAATGAAAATGGAAAATGGAAAGATAAATAAATAAATATACTAATTGGATACTTGCAACTCAAAAAAAAAAGAGAAATGATTTTGCCTAACCATGTGATTTAGACACAGATGTGAGTGAATACCTGTAAGCGACGTCAAGCGTATGTGTCGAATCTGATTGGCTCCTGAATCAACAAATACCATTGATTATATCCTATGATGTCACTTGCAGGTATCCAATTAATGAAAGACCATGTGCATCGTCCAGGAGTAAACACCATAGTCTAATTGTTCATGAATAATAATAAAATAATCAACAATAAAAAATTAATATACGAAATAAATAGCTATAAAAAATTTCATGACAATGCACAGTGGGCCAACATCCAAGGTTTCGTGGCCAAAATTAGTATTTCGATAAAATTTGTTTCAAAATTTGGGAGTTTTCATGTGTAGGTAAATTGAATTCATAGTTGAAATTCTAAAATGCACTAAAAATTCCACAAAAAAATGGCGGCTAAAAAATATGGCGAGCAAAAATAAAAAAAAATAACATAGTACGTTTAAATAATTAAGTATAGCAAGTAAAATATAATAATTTTCGTAATTTTATATTAAAAATAAAAAGCAAATTATATTTCCGAAATAATATCACAAAATAGCGCAAATTAATTACGAAATAACACGAAAACATGAAAAAAAACATAATTTTTGTATTTTGATATATTTATTCCACCTTTGCAATATGGACAAAATGGGGCAGGTATTTTCGAAAGAAGAAACATCAAAGAAAACAACAAAAAAAAGTTTAGCTAATTACCTCGTGGAACTTTTTGGAGATAAGCTTCGAAAGTGAGTCAAACATTGTAAAATGTCAAATGATAAGATATAAACTATAAGTTTGTCAAGGGTATTAACTAATTCAACAAATTGAAAAATTGTACTATAATTTCAGACTAATTACTCTGATAAAAATGCAACAGTAAGATTAAATTCCTATATATATTTCTGAAATATAAATTTAAAAGTTACATTAGAAAACATTTTTTTAAACATATTTTTCACTACATTGTACTCTCGTCGGTCCAAAAAAGAAATTATAATGTTTGGAATGATTATGAATAGCTAATTAGGGCGATATTAAAACTGCCTACACATATTTTAGTTGAAAATTTAATTTTGACTTTTGGCCAAAGATCATGGTCTTCTGGCCCACTGTGCAATGCAACATGAAGTAATGATCACTGTAGTAGGTTTCAGATCCTAGTTTACTTTCATAAAAGGAGAGAATTATATTTTTGGAATTTAACTGCCCCAATTTTTTGGAATTCAATAAGAATATTTTAAACGTTTTTTTGTTTTTAATATCCTAAACTTTAATTTAAAAATGCAACTGAACCTAACAAAAAATGATATATAGCGTAATATTAATGTTCAGCCACTTCAATCAAAAACGAGAGTTACATTTTCTATAACTGTCTTGTCAAATCTTCGCAATTTAAAATGTTAAAAATTACATTTATTAAATGTTGCTTGTTTGATATGCCCTGAGTTTTTTCTGAAAAATAACTAATGATTTTTACGTTGCTTAAAAAAATATAGCTTTATATAGCATTGTTTACTAAAGCATTTTAAGCGAATGTTATTACCACGTCGAAAATTATAACATATCTACTAGGGACACCCATATTTGAAAATGAAATGCATTAAACGAAACAATGCGAACCTTTACACAATAACATATTTTAATTTTGTTCTTAGAATTTATCAAATGGTTTGCTGGAAATTCTGGTTTTAATTGGTATATTAATTCTGGTTTAATCTGGTAAAGTAAATTTATCCTGATAAACGGTTTTTATACCATATCAGAGGGTCTCCATGGTCTGAAATACTTTGTAAAGTGGTGAAAATGTGAGATAAATTATGATACTTTAAGCTTCCAATAACTTTTTAATTTAAAGAAAATATGTATAGGTGCAAAAAATACCTCCGGAATAATTTCGTAATTCTAAAATGAAGGCTTAATTTATTCTTACGTACCCTTGAAATATCTTAGCTACCACTGATTTATTTTTTCCAGATCGTAGGAACCCTGCATACGATCTAAAACATCATGATAAAACTACAAAATTCCATCACATTTACCAAATTTTAACAGATATTGTAAAACAATTTTTTATTGTTAATTTTAGTAAAATCATTACCAAAGCTCTGCAGTAAAGTAACTGCAGTTTGGCTCTATGCAAACACAGTAAATTTGACTAAATTCTGGTTTTTCTGACTTTTTTTTTCACAATGCTTTTTTTAACCTAATTTTCAAGTTTGTATTATAGATTTTATTAAATGTCACTATTTTAAATACCACGATTTTATATTTGATAAAAAAACCTCCATGATTTATAATTCAGTGTAATTCATAATTCAGCAAACTAATTCATAATTAATAATTGGTATTATTCGTTGGTGTTTCACTGAATATTCAAGAATGCAAGTGAGTGATATGTTTCCTGAGCCTTTCTGCTATAAATTTTATGATTGAATATGTTAAACATTTAATCTGTTTTAAATGCTGTATGCTTTATGAGCCTGAGCAATTGTTTGGCGATGAAACTTAAGAAATGTATACTTGCAGTAAAAAAAAAAACTACTGCTTGATGTTATAAAAGATTATTTTGATATTTTAGTAGGTAATTCTGAAAGCCTTTAACTTAAAGGCAATATTTTAAAAAGAAAAAAGCGCTGTATTATTTGTATTTATAACTATAAATGTAACAAAACAATATTTTCTATCTATATATGCCTCTGAAATGAAGTACTTTACAGAAGATTTAGAACTGCACGAACCATAACTGATAAAAAACGGCTCATAAAAATGTTTTATAGCCACAATATCTGCTGCTTTTATCTGGTCGTGTTTTGTCTGACAAAATGTCGATAAATCCTGAAATTCTTTTAATCGTTTGATGGATAGGAAATGCTTTAAGCTGATTTGTTTTGGTTGTACTATATGGCTATAGCGACACTTTTTGTTAAAATCTTTAGACTTGTCTCGTCTTATTGTCTACTTAATGATTGAACGAGACATGATAGGAAGTAGTACATTAAATGTGATTTTAAAATCCACCATCAATCAGTAGGCGTTGAAAAATTCTGAAATAAATAAAAATACTATAGTTCCACAAAAATATATATTTTCATTTCGTCAGAGTACATAGAGCTTTTTTTAAATGAATTATGCACATTTTATAGGGGTGGAAAAATATTTTAAAATTTCTTTAAAGATAAAATAATTTAATTTTTATTTTTGACTATTGTAGGCGTTTATATGTCAGTTTCTTATTCGTCCCCACTCTTAGTTAATACAAAATTACTCAGAAAATAAACTTCAGAAAATAAGCATCAGAAACATAATTAAACATCAGAAAATAAACATTTTAAATCTTTTTGTTTTTCGTCTCAGTATGTTTAAATGCAGAAATCAAAAAAATAAAAATTAAACTTGATAAATATTTTTTATAAAACAATCGTTACTTTGAAGTTCTTTGTAGCGTGTTTCATTATTCTCTCAAAACAATATCTTAATAATTCTCTTAAATCACCACATAATAAAATTGCTTAACCATTTTTTTAATAATTTGCATCTAGCGACACAAAACAACTGTGCAGTACACTTTTTTGATCCAAGAATTAAAACTTTGCATTTCTGTTAACTATAGCACCGAGAAAAAAAATGATAAAATCTATCATGTTTCTGGCTCCAATTAACTGATTATGTTTTTTTACCTGTAAAGATATTACCATAGAGTGCGATAAATTTATCATAATTTTTTTCTATGTGTATATTTGCGTTAGTAGCTTGTGAACTTACATTCTGAGAAATTTTCTTGAAGTGAAGTGTTCCGAATTCGCTTTTTATTCTTAATTAACAAAGTCTAACAGTGTGTTTGCAAAGTGTTGCACACTCTTACAGTCTTGGCGTCAATTTTGGCATCATTTTTAATGAATTTTTTGATGAAGTCAAATTTTTCCTACTCTTTAATGAATATTCAGCAACAGTTGCTTCGTCATCTATCAGCAAAATTTAAACGTTTTGGCAGCATTTCTGCAGCATTAACACACTGCACAATGTGCAAGGAAAAATAACGTTCCTCTCTGAATGACTTTTGATCTAATGATTGGATCTTCACATTCTAGAACTCATTCGTAATGGTTCAAGGTGGTGAGTTCAAATATGCTAATTAGTTAGTGCAGATGATATTTTGAGTCACGAAATTAAATACTAAAGCATCCTTTCTTTGAATAAGCAGGCCTATTTTTATGATGTATTTGGTTTTTCTGACTCTATAAAATATGGGGAGTAGCCGTAATCTGGGAAATGTGGTATCCATAGTTTTGTCATAACGTTTTACCCCTTAATGTTAATTTTACTTTTTGCATATTTTTCATTATTTCGAGGAATTTTTTAGCGAATTTAAACATTTTCGAGCCTATTTATAAAATTTGTTACGTTTTTGTCGCTGATTTCATAACTGACTTAAGATATCATCTGGACTAATTGATTAGCAAATTTGAAATCATCATCTTGAACCAATATGATAATATCTTAGGATGTGAAGATCTGATCGTTAGATCGGAAGTTATTCAGGGTGGTCCGTTTATTTATTTTATTTGCACTATGTACACAACATTTTTTTCTTCAGGGAGAAAAATGCATGTGTTTCGTAAATTAAAAATCAATGTGTTTCGAATTATATTGTTCCTTACATTTTATATTAAAAAGAATTATAATCTAATTTTTTTGGTATATTGGTAAAATATTTAAGTATGCATTACACGTTTAAATATTAAACGGTGCTTTTATCATAAATTATAAATTATTTTCGAAATTGAATTTTATTTTAATAGTTTTCTTAATTATATGCTTCTAATATTTTTTCCTATATGACTGTAATACGAGTATTCGACTTTATAAACATTACAAGTTAACAAATAATCAATAAATTTAAAGATTTCATAGTTCGAGATTTATTATAGAAAATTTAAAATACTAAATGCATTCATTTTATTGGTTTTATTATAACATACGTGATATTCGATACTAAAGCGCAAATCATTCAAACTCTAAACAGGAAATATTGAAGTACATTTTCTAGTAACACCAGCGATAGCATTTCGGAACATACACTAAACAACTAAAAAAAAACTAAATATTTAAGCCTAATTTGAGAAATAACATAACTGCTAATTATGCTAATCCTTTATCTAAAATCAGTTAAAGACTTGTAATTGATTTTCCTTGCATCAAGGCATTAATTAGTGGATATTTTCCACGAAACCTTTGGTCCCTAATGACAAATGCATTAAGTATTTAGTCAGAGCAAGAACTTTAATTACTAAACTTTTTAAGTACATGCTGTTTCCTCCTTCTTTAATGAAATTTATTTATTTATTCCTGTGTCCAGATCGTAACTTTTTTTTATCAAATCGTAATAAATGTGTTTTTATTTAGGAAAGCAAATTAAAAAGGGAAAATAGATCACTTTGTGGCAAGGTAAAAATGGAATGAGTGGCGTTTTTTTTCTAGTTTGAATTCTTAGTTTTGGCTTCGTTCGAAATATAATTTAAATAAATAAATGAGTTTTTATTAGCCCAGTGAATGTGTTTTCGAAAAGAGTTACACTGTGAAAATGTGAGTGTTAATTTCCAGGAATGATCTCACAACTCCTGAAAATATTACGTGAATTACATATCCACTAAATATGCTGCAAATTAGCCTTTACCTGCTGTCTTGTTCAGTGTGAAAATAAATGCCCAATTCTTCATAACTCTTGATTTAATGATCAGATTTTTTAGTGCTACGATTCAATCTTAATGCACGGAGGAAAAAAAATTCATAAAATTACTTTACTGTATCATGACATTTCTGGTAAACGAAAACCATAACTATGGCTAATAGAACCAAAATATACAGTATTTAAACCCTTTTTGGTAAATTTTCTGTTCGTATGATAATCTAGCGGTTTACCGGAAGTTCTGGTTTCAAACATTATAGTTCTTATTAACACACATTTAGTAAAAAAATACAAAACTGTAAAGTAAATTTAACCTAATAAATAGCTTTATGCAATGCTCTAATGTAACATGATAAAATTTCCAAATGCTACCAGATTTACCATTCGTATTCCATATTATATAACCATATTTTATTGTTTAAAATACCGAAGTTCTTCGGTACCTATCTTTTTGGTTCTCCAAAAGAGCCAGAGACACCGTAAATTTTACCGTATTTTGGTAGTTTTGGCCATAAAATTTTTAATGTGGTTCTAGTACCTTATGTTAAATATGCCAATTAATTAGCGCAGACGATATTTTAAATTGCGAAGAGTGATATTTAATTTAAAGAGTGAGTCACTTGTGAAAGCTACAGAGTTACTTTTTCATTTCAGTTGTAGTCGATTTTTCCTTATTTAGATTTATAAAAACTTGCACTTTTATACAAATTAGCACGTAACTCAAAAGTAGATAGGATCAGAACAAATGTATGATGGTAAATATGATAAAATTTTTTAGTTTTATCATGATACCTTAGACTAGAGCATGACATAAAAACTATTTATTCTGTTTAATTTACTTTTCAATTTTGTATTTTTAATAAATGTGTTGTAAGAATAACAATTTTTAAATCCAGAATATCCGATAAACCGTTACCATTTGTATGGAAAACGTTACAATATGAATCGTTTCAATACCGAATATTTTGGTTTAATTACCAGAATTACATACTCAAAATTTATAAAACTTTCTTTGTTTTTGACAAAAACGTTTTCTGGTTTATGCTCCGAGCAATCATTAGAGGGGTGAAATAACTGTTTTAACTTCTTCGAAGAAACAAATCTCAACATTAAAGGAATATATTGCCATTCTATTTTTTTTTTTTTAATGAAAAAAAAAACGTTCGTAGCTCCTTATGCATCGAAATTTAATAATATCTTCATCGTAAACACAGAATAGGTGGATCAATGACGTCCAAACAACACAAGAGGGACATATTGAACAAAGCTATAATTTACACTCACGCCTGAAGCGAGATTCGAACCTGTAATCTTCATGGTTTGAGGTTAACTCCTTGACCACCATGAAGGCCATCAGTTTGACCCGTCACTTTATTTTCGATAGTCTGGTTTTCATTCTAGATTCGCATTTTTGATTAAAAATCTACCACAATGCATTACGATAAGGTTTTGAGTTGAGGAAACATTTTTGTCATGCATCAGAGAGTTCGTTTATCGTCACAAATTTCATGTTTTTGTGACGAAATGATTCTCAAAATCCTTGAAAGACAAGTCAAGGATTGCTGAACCATTGAATTTTATGTCTGAGAGTACAGAATGTTAGTTTTAACAGTATTTTGGTCTCCGTTTATAATCGAAAATTGCATTATTTTAATGTCCTTTAACGCTTGTAGTTAGTTTTCCACAATATATCCTCCTTTTAAGATTCATTATTTTCCATTTGTATAAAAATTAAAAATATTACCTTTTTTCCAGCGGTTTTCTCTTTCCTTACCGATGTTTAAGATGCATTTTTCTGCGACATTTTTATCTTTTACTTTTGAGAATGGTTTTTATGTGTTATTCATGGATTAGAAATTGTAAATACGCTGTACCTTACCTCATTTGAATGACTTTTTCTCGTATTATTCAGAAGTTTAATCTGTTCATTGAGAATATTTTGAAAGTAGAGCACATTTTTCTTTTTCTTTTCAAAAATTCATAGTTGAATGCTGATGCATTGATGGAAATAAAATAAACATGATCTTTAGAAATATTTGAAAATAAGTTTGAATAATTCAACCTTATGAGAGAATTGAAATTGAATATTTATCATTAAACATAAAAAAAATTTAAAATATTCTAAATTAAAATGCATGAATTAGAAAGTGTATATTTTTGGACTAAATAATGTAGCACATTTTTGCTGTTCTTATATTTAAAGAGAACACTTTTAGTTTCGAAAATATATTTTTTTTAAAGTTAGATTGAAGTAAAATAGTCTTTGTATATAGAATAAAGTTATATAGTTTTTTTTTTCATATTTGTTTTTAAAAAACAAATAAATGAAAATGGTTTCATCTTAGCCTTAAATATTAATGATGTGATCGTTTCTGCTAAAAGAAAACTTTGCTATTTTTTAGCATTTATCATTAGAAATAACACTTATCATTCTCCAAATTTAATAGTGTTACTAATGTTAAATTTTTTATATCATGACGTATGACATCTCTTTTGCTACAAATATTTCTCTAAAAGCTAACGACATGTTAAAATTTGGATTATTTTGATATTAATGTTTATATGATATAGTTACTAAATAGACCTCTGGAAAATTGAAAACAAAATTTCTCTAAATTGAAACTCAAGAGAATCGTGTAAGAAACATAACAAATGAACTGTGAGAAACTAGACCGTAGGAATAAGTATTTATTATTATATTCATATGTTTTAAATTAAAAACATTTAGATTTGCGAATCAATTTGTTTCTGCCTGCGTGAAAGCTTGAAATCAACAGTTTGCTTGTATTTCGATGAGAAGTCACTGTAAAATTCTGGATGATCACAATGTTTTCTTTTAAAATATATCGTTATTGACCCCAAATTAACATTATGATCGTAAAAATTATATTTAGAACACACCATAACGTTGTTTGAGACTCAGGCGATTTGTTTATTGAATCAAAGCGAACTAGCGTAATCTCGCAATCTATCAAGGGGTGATAAAATTAAGTGTTCCTTGTACATGAAATTCGTCTCCTATACATACAATCCTAGTCATGCAATGTAAATGGAGAACGGGATAGAATTTAATAGAATGATAAAGTTTAAAATATAATTTAATAGAATGATAAAGTTTAAAATATAATTTAATAGAATGATAAAGTTTAGAATATAATTTAATAGAATGATAAAGTTTAAAATATAATTTAATAGAATGATAAAGTTTAGAATATAATTTAATAGAATGATAAAGTTTAAAATATAATTTAATAAAACGTTAGAATTTAAATGGAATACATATAGATCTGTTTCTTGATGAAGATAGAAAAATGCATAGTTTGAAACTGCACATTATTGGTGCAGTATTAATAGGAACCAAACATACTAATATAATATATTGTACCTACATTACTTCATTTAGAACTTGAAAAACTAAACTAATTACCATTATAAAAGTAATGTCTATTATCAAAGTGAACAGGCGTCAATGACATCTTTTTACATTTTTTAATTTTGCTTTTTAGAACATAGCTTAGTTTTTAAATTTCAATAATAAGTATCTATTTAAAAATTATTTGAACATCATTAGAATCAGTAACAATTTAGCATTTTTTTTGCTTTTCATATAATAGAATTCATACAATTTCTTGATTATTTTTTGGTTCCTTATGCATAATTATACATAGTTATCTGTATTTATGTATTAGTAACTATGTATGTATCGAGGATAAGTATATTGTATTTCTTTATAAGGCAAAAGTTAAACTTAATTGAGAACAACTAGCAATAATAACATAACCTGGTATACATAAAAAAAAAAAACAATTTTTAATGTAAGTCATCTTAATTACACTTAAATATAATGTTTTAAACTTTCTTTACCTTCAAAATGAAAATAAAAACTACTCTGAATACTGAGAAACTGTCTTAAAAAAGCTTTACTATGACTAATAAAACAAAATGGATAAAAATAATTTTTTAGTTGTTTCTTTCCTAATTCTTAAGACTTTTTCTAAAACAAAAATAACAAAATAAAATTGCAAAATATTTTGATTCTAAAGAACACATCCATCATAATGCTAAATACATTGTTGAAAAGCCTTTCTAAAGTATCATCATTCAATCTGATATTAGGCTAGCCAGTAAGAGTCTCCGATGATAAATTCTCTGCAGAAGAAACTTTTTGTTCTTCACACAAAACTTGTTTTTTAAAACAGAAGAATCTGAAAATATTATTCAAATGCAAACATTTATCAAACATGCCTGAAAATTTGACAAGCAGTCTGCAGTTGAATATTTCATTTTATTATCATAAGTAATTACTGTTTGAGGGATACATTATTTGTCTTCCATAAATCTTATGACTCGTTTAAATTTGTCTTCTCATTTTTACATATATAAAATAAAAATAGCTATTTTACTTTTTAAAAAAAAGTATTCATCGTGAAATCAGAATAATAATACTGTCAACAAACATTCAGTTTTTCAAACTATTGCCTTAAGGAGTTCATCTGAAATATTCAGAACTTCATTTCTAAAACTTTTTTATTGTATTTTAAATTGAAAGAATGGAAACTGAAGCAATAAATAACAAAAGAAAAAGCTTCACTGTATCATAATTGAATAGGGGGAAAGGAAAACATGTTTCAAGTGCAAGTTTCAAGTGCAAACAAGACGGTCCTTCTCTGGCTGATACATGATAGAAGAAAGACTTTCTTCTTGTATGAATAAACGAAAAATTATATGTTTTGATGCATTAATGTACAGTGCAAAAAAATAAATAAATGGTGCCAACAGTGCTAAAAAATCATCAGATCTTCATGTTCTAGTATTCAATCTTAATGGGTTCGAGGGGACGATCTAAATATAATAATTAATTATTGCTGACGGTATTTTTAGTTAGAAATCAGATACAAGAACATACTGTCCCTGAAAGAATATCTTATTTTCGATGGATTTGGATTTTTGGAGATTTGCCTAAATCTGGAAAATCCTAATAGTTTGGTAAGGAGAACGGTTGAAAGTTTACACCCCTTTATAATAATTTGCTAATTTCACTTTTTGCGTTATATACCACAATTACAGAACTTTTTGACTGATATGAAAAACTTTTGCATCCATTCATAAAATTCGTTTATTGCATGTAATTAAATGTAAAATATTACTTTTAGTAAATATTTATTATCTTTTATTTAATAACAGTAAAAAAATCTAAATTGTTAGGCATGCAATATTTTTACCTAATTTTAAAAAATGAAACTGTAAAGGACAAAATACAAAATTTGAGTGAAATTGGTAGAATAGTTATTGAGAAATTAAATTTAAAATACACGGTTTTTAAAAAATTTGATTTCTCAGGAACTAATCGACCAATTTCGCTCAAATTTTTTATTTTACCATGTAAAATTACATACTTGACAAAGATGAAAAGTATGCTTTACGATTCAAAATTTTTTCCACTATTATTAAATACTAAAAGTTATATTTTGTATGGAGTAATTTGTGGATAAATGAATTTTATAATTGTGTGTAAAAAATTTTTACATTTTCATCCGTCAAAAAATGTTTGTTTTTGTTTTGATTTCTAACTTTAAAATATAGTCTGCCCTAATTACTTAACATATTTGTATTCATCCCTCTTGGCTTTAAGATTGTCTCCTAGTACTATTAGTAGGTTACTTTCATTAGATCGGCTTTTAATTTTGTGCACCCGACAATTACCCATTATATTTACTTTTAATAAAAGAGGTATTTTTACAGCATAATTAAAAAAAATCTTCAAGATATCACTATTAAAATGTATGCAGAATACTTTTTTGAAACATATGTCATCTTGAAAGTGTTTACTGAAATACTAACTAAGAAAGAAAATAAATAAAAAATGTTCTCAACAAACTAAATTTCAAATTAGATTGTGGTTAGACTTATTCCTGGAACAAAGAATCTTAATTTAAAACGCATCACACTTTAATATTTATTTTTTTTAGTTACATCTTTTTCTGTCTGATGTGTAGCATTATTTATAGCTAAAAAAATTTGGAGGTTGTTAAAACAAAAGTAGAAGCAATTACATTTGATTTGTTATTTATATTTTACAGATTCCTTTTCTTAACATAAATCGTTTTTTCATAAAGAAATATTAATTAATATTAAGTTATCGATATATTAACTTATTTGAATAGAGTTTTTGTGAATGAAGTACAAATGAAAATACATAAATTGAAATTTTATGTATTTTCATCTTTGGTTTATGCATGTTGTCTTTTTTCTTTAGTCTATATAGCACAAAGTGCTACCCTTTCCTTTGTTAGTGATTTTGTGTTAAGAAAGTAAATTAAACGAAATAAATTTATCTTAACCTTCTAATTTCTGATTTTTACCGAAATTAAATTGCTTCTGAGATCCAAATTTTCAACTTGTCTGATTCATTTTTTTTCATTCACTTCGTAATAAAACCGATTGAATTTTATTTGAAAACATCGATATATTGTCTAAACTTTTTTAATAAAAAAAATTTAGAACTGGCTGTTATATTTTCAACTAGAAAATAAAGTAAATTAAACGAAATAAATTCTAAATAAAATCTTCACCTTCTAATTTCTGATTTTTACCGAAATTAAATTGCTTCTGAGATGCAAATTCTCAACTTGTCTGATTTATTTTTTTCATTCAATTCGTAATAAAACCAATTGAATTTTATTTGAAAACATCGATATATTGTCTAAACTTTTTTAATAAAAAAAATTTAGAACTGGCTGTTATATTTTCAACTAGAAAATAAAGTAAATTAAACGAAATAAATTCTAAATAAAATCTTCACCTTCTAATTTCTGATTTTTACCGAAATTAAATTGCTTCTGAGATGCAAATTCTCAACTTGTCTGATTTATTTTTTTCATTCAATTCGTAATAAAACCAATTGAATTTTATTTGAAAACATCGATATATTGTCTAAACTTTTTTAATAAAAAAAATTTAGAACTGGCTGTTATATTTTCAACTAGAAAATAAAGTAAATTAAACGAAATAAATTCTAAATAAAATCTTCACCTTCTAATTTCTGATTTTTACCGAAATTAAATTGCTTCTGAGATGCAAATTCTCAACTTGTCTGATTTATTTTTTTCATTCAATTCGTAATAAAACCAATTGAATTTTATTTGAAAACATCGATATATTGTCTAAACTTTTTTAATAAAAAAAATTTAGAACTGGCTGTTATATTTTCAACCAGTCTTTATGAATGATTAGAGAAATATTATTTTCAACCATGTCTTAAACTTATGATTTATATAATGATAGAATTATAACTATTAATAATATTTATAGGTTAAATTATTATTGATTTACTGAGTCATTATTATTAATTCATCCTAGTTATTGATTAGGAGCATATGCATACACGATATAAATATACGTTTTTTCATGTTTTTACTACTACATACTACAATGTCAAAGCTCTCAAACTTCCTTCATCATAAAGTTTGAATTTAGTAAAGTAAATATGCCATTAAAGTTCAAATTAGATTCAAATCTAAAATTAGAAAAATATCTTAATATGAGAAAAGTTCCACACGTATTTTATTTACTTTCATTATCAACTATTCTTTGTTGCCATGGATACTAGTGGCTATCTCAGAGTTGAGAAAACTAAAGAAACCTACTTAGCTATTTCCTTTAGGCTATTGATGTGATTGGCTCTAAACGTCACTGCCTCAAGTCGATGTCGTATCTCATGATGTTGTTCATGTTCTATTATCAGAAAAATCGGTGCTATTTTAGGATACGATTGCGGGAAAACAACCTCAACTTGAGTTATATAAATGGCAGATTTAGAAAAGTTTTCCCTTTTCCACTCAGGAAAAAATATTTCTTACTATTCGGAAATATTTGTTCGCATTTTGTCCCATTTTTATTATTTTTCCTAATTTAAAACCTAATTTAAATGTATTAAAATAAAATAAAATATTATGTTTTAACGAAACAATATACAATTTAGAGTATACAAAGATATAATTAAAGTATAAAAAAGAGAAATAAAGTGTGATGATTACTGATTGTGCTGTTTTATTATTTTTTTACTAAATTATAACGTCATTCAATAGATATTAAAAAACAATATGATATTGTTTTAGCGATTACTTCATATTAACAGCTCCATTGTTTTCTAAGATAATATTTGTTTGTTTATT
Organism: Parasteatoda lunata; assembly: GCA_949128135.1. Taxonomy (NCBI): domain Eukaryota; kingdom Metazoa; phylum Arthropoda; class Arachnida; order Araneae; family Theridiidae; genus Parasteatoda; species Parasteatoda lunata. Next base: position 72,786,633 of record OX421976.1, on the reverse strand, counting down.
GCATCTTTATTATTTAAATGTCATTCATTTTTTATTTAGTTTATTAAGTTTTAACTACCTTAGACTTTATACGTGTCATTTTTTTATCAATAATATAAGTTTAGCTACGTCATGACCAGTGTGACTTTCTTTGATAAAACTTCTACTAAAAATCGAGAGCATTTTTAAAGCTATTGTAATCTGAACCTGTGTAAAGTATAAAATTAGTTGTAGTCTAATAGATTTCAATAAGAGATCGAAACAGTTATAAAGTTTTAGCAGGCTCAGTAGAGTTTGATGCGTGATTTTGAAACTAAGATACATTGCAGTTCAGTGGAGTTCAAGCAAGTTGAGATAAGTAGAGATAAGCACGTTCAGATAATTAGAGATAAGCAAGTTTAAAAGTAAAAAAGTGACTGCAATTCGGTAAAGATTGATACGCAAGTATAAAAATATAATAAAAAAAGTACTTGCAATTCAATGAAGTTTGATACTCAAGTTTAAAAATAAAAAAAGGTGATTGCAATTGTGAATAACCGATAAGAAAATTCAAAAATAAATGTGATTGCAATTCAGCAGAATTTTATAAGCAATTACTGAGATAAGAAAAGTTATTCCATCGAATAATGTTTGATAAGTGATTGCAAGTATAGGGAAAATGTTTAATATGGACTACCATCTGAAAGCGACTGAAAATTAAAAACAACTGCAGTCTAATAGAGTATGTTTAGTAGCTTATTAAAAATATGCAGATATATTTTTGTGCACGAACTAATTACATTATCTGCACTAATTAATAAGCCTATTCGAAGTCCCTCGAACCATTCAGATTGAGTCTTAGAGCCTGAAGTACCGATCATTATATCAAAAGTTATTCAGGGTGGTCTTTTTTTTTTTGAGGCACTGAACATAATACAGAAGGCATTAAAATTTAGAAGTTAACAAACTAAACCACTTTAAAATGAATAATTAAAAAAAGGTATGTGAGAAAATATAAAAAATAACCTCGTGTGAAATACATCAACAAAAAGTAAACTGTCGAAATAGGTAAAAAAATTAAATGCTCACCATACCTATGAAATTATAACCATTGAAAACCACACTAACATTTTTAAGTTTGTCCAATTTAATGCATACAAGCTTCTTTATTAAGTAGAAAATTATAAATAATTTCTATCCCTAAAATCATTTCATTTATTTACGTTTAAAAGCTGGAGTAAGCGTTTTTATACGCATTTTATTCTACTAAAAATCTCTAACTCTAATACTTTTAAATTTGTGTTTAAAAATACAGAAACTTTTCTAATTAAAATTTACTAATGACTTGGAAAGACTGCTGAAATTTTAAATTGGATAAAAAAAAAAACATTTCCTATTGAATGAAAATATCATGTTGTAGCATTCTAAATACCAACATTTAGTAATACCAACATAAATTTTATAAAGCAATAAAATTTATTCTAAATCAGATTCTGTATCGTGTGACAACTAAAGTTTATAAGACATGTCTGAAAATCCTTCGACTTAAGGGAATTAAACAAATTTTTTACCAATTGAAAATGTTTTGTTTTTCCATTAGTGCGTATATTTCAATATTTTCATCCTGAGATGTTATCAGTAATTTAGATTAATATTATTCGGTAAAAGCATAAATTTTATTTCAAATGCTTAAGCATTTATTTTTAAGAATGTTTTAAAACTTATGTTTGAAAGAATTTTTAAAATCTTTGGAATCTTTGGAAATCTATTGTAATATAATAAAAATAAAATGCTGATATACATATATTTTTTTAAAAATATTGATAAAAATGAAATAGACTAACATTTTTAAAATTTGACTTTTATTAAATACCACTTGTATAACATTTTTATAAATACAATAGAGAAAAATATTGAAATCTATTACAGACAAGCTGCATTGCCTTAAACAATAAAATAATAATAATGGTAACTATTAGTCTCACTTCCTTTAATTTAAAGTATTCTTAATTTAATATAGAGAACAGCATATTTCTGCATCTGCTACTTTTGTGGAAAACTGTGTAACACGAAAATCTAATAAAAAAGTAGAAGGAAAAAAAACTATAACTGATAAAAACTGAAAAAAAACCCATTCAAAAGAACCCTACGATACATTGTCGAGAAATTGATTTTCTATAATACAACAAAAACAAAGATGGAGTGATATTTTCTACAGTTACGTTTGAAAAAAGTTGAAAAATAAATTTTCTTAGGAAACGCGGATGAAGATTCTTTTGTTTTTCATTCTTTACCACTTTGCACCCATACTTTGTTACTAAATTGAACAAACTATTTTACACACTAAAAAATTTTAAGAAATATAAAAAAGTAAGCTAATTAAAGAGTTTTTCGATAAAACTTGGAGTGGTTAGTTTCTTTTAAATAGAGCTGGTCTCCAAAATCGATTAACTTAGTTCGCCATAACTAATAATTGAAAGATAATTATAATAACTTAACTAGGAAGGCAAATAAAATCATATTTTTTTAATATTTTTTACCTTAGAGATAGTTTTTTTTAAAAAGGAAATCCTATTAGTTCTCTTTCACATCTTAAAAATTTGCATTCTTATAATTGCAGCTGTTTTGATTTTCACTTTCTTTGTACTGTAATAAAACCCTGTAAAATTTACTGTTTAAAACAAGCATATTTTATTGGTTGTTGAAAATCGTGAAATTTGCAAAGAAAATTCGTTGTCTCAACCAATTTTTATCATACGAAAAAAAAAAATTTCCGCACAAATTACGAAAAAAATCCTTAATAATCAAATTGTATTTTAACTGCAACTAAATAAGTTTTTACAACAATAGCAAATATATTGTCAGATTTTTAGCATATGGAAAAAAATTACTATGAGAAAGTTATGAAGTAACTCTGTACTCGCGCAAGATGTCAATATTTCACTCAAGCAGAATTTGTGAGACCTGTCAGGGGTGGGATTCGAACCTGGGCCATCTTATTAGGAGGCGTGTTTTTTGTTCCCTGAGCCACCGCTGCAGAAGTGTTTTATGATGAAGAAATGGTGATAGTGACAATTTCGATTTAATATTGTTTCAATTTGACAATAAAATTGAATCCCAGTTTTATTTATGCGATGTAAACAGTCCATAAAGTTATTGCTGAAATGTAAGAGTAAGTATGGAGAATAATCATAAAATGATTGGAGAAAACGTAAAGTTATATTGCAAAGCGCAAAACTGCGTGGCATAAACTGGAATTTAAACTGACGGTTATAATCGGTTGGTGATCATTGTGAAAAACGGAGAAAAACTGTTTTGTCAACAAAACGGTTCTAAACCGCTAAATATACACTGAAATTCTGTAAAAACAACACGTATTTTTTCAGTGTAAATTTAATTAACTTTTCTTTGATTTTCCCTAAAGGTTGATTTTCACTTTGATTTTTATCCATCAATCTCGTTTCAATTTCTATTATATGATTATTCTGTTTGTTTTGTTTTGATTTCAACTTTATCTTCACTTGATAGAAAAAAAAAAAGTATTTTTTGGTTACGTTAAGAGTGTTGCATTAATTTGAAAAGAAATTGGTCGTCAAATTCAATTGACTTTTCTCTACAACTCAAAAATGAGCACAAAAGAATGGAATTAGTCATAAATTAGGTTAAAATGATATAAAAACAAAACTACATACAAACTACTACATTCTTAAAAATTGCCAATTCGGCTACATTTTTACACCTAATGCGAAAATAATCAAAACCGATACCTCATACCCATCTTTAGAAGCTTTTTTGAGCCCAGATAATGCAGCATTGGTGTAAGTTTTTAAGTAATCAAAACTTGGACCACGAACAATGTTTATTTTCTAAAAACTTCATATCAAAGTTTGTCTATTTCTTCATATCAAAGTTTGTCTATAGATAGTTATGAAAATACCATATTATTCACTAAAAAGCTTCATATCATGCAACTACAGAGCCTTCGAAAAATAACCTTATTTGATCCTAATCTATCAAAAGCTCTGGTATTCACAATTAGGACATTTTGATTTCCACAACATTCATTCCTTTTTTGATTTCAACTATAATGTTATTTCCTTAATTTTGGTTTCAGTTCCACTTAATCTTCCTTTCATTAATTTTCTTTTATTTTTCCCATTATTTCTATTTTTTTTTTTTTTTTTTGATTTTTACTTAATCTTTATTTAGTTAAAAAAAAAATCGTGATCCTTAACGAAATAATAGTGATTGAGTTAGCTGTTATATTATCCTACCGTATATTCCCTGAATTTATTGTTCGAAGCGCACGTTGTCCAGTAGATGCTTTGCAAACAATTCCTGCTGTCATTCCTATCACGTAACCTCCTGATAATACCCGCAGGTAACTTTTGACTCACGTAAATTCATCATCAACTGTTTTGGGAAAAGAAGACGGTGTATATATCTGGAATACTTTGGTATTGTTCATTTAGAACTGGCTATTGTTTTGTAAGTTTGTTCACCAATCCTTTTTGATTTTACGAGATTTTCACTGTTTTTCATTTATTATTGATGGCCTGGAAGAAGTATAACTTTTCGGTAACAGCCCTTTGTTAGTCAGGGGTTTCATGGTGGTTAAAGCTCATCAATTTTGTCATCAACCACATGATTGTGGCAATGTGGCCAAATGCAACCTTTGCTACCCAGACGAGCTGGTACCCATTGATTTGAGGCTGAGTGGGCTCCAAGTTGCTGCTTGGGATCGAACTCTGGTTTTTCACACTGCCAATTTATTGTCTTAATCACTAAAGCGTCGTTGCTTATTGAGTGGCTATACTTGTTGCATTAATTAAATTTTATTGGATTTAACAAAAGGCATGGTTTTATGCAACACTAGTTAAAATTTTAGCTATTTTTATGCCATTTTTCTAAGGAACTATTTGTTATCAGATATTGCTATATATTTATGAAAACATTTTCGTTTGTTTCGATACTTCACTGTTCTAAAAACCTAAAATTCTGTAGTTTTTATTGTTATTTCAAAAGGTAGTTATACTTTGTTTAGAACCGATTTTAAACATAAAAAAAAAACAACTATGGCTTAAAAATTTAAGAAAAATACGAAATAGAAAAAGAAATATCCATGTTAGATTAATAATATTAACAAAACAAAAAAAAAAAATAATAATAATAATAGTGCGTGGAGTCCCTCCGCGCGGAAGAAGTGAAACTTCGTAATGTGGAAATGAAAATAGGAAGGGGTAGAAATTGATTTTGAGTGAAATCATATTGCTCTTTAAGACAAACTTTATTAACATTGCTTACAATTCACAATTGATCGCATCTTTTAATTATCATTTTCTACTCGCCTGCGTTCAAGTACCACGCATTCACTCTCGCCCTGTCTCTTTCTATTGCCCCTCCCCAGGAGCGTTGAACGTTTAACGCAACAGTGCTTTCATACCCCCTCCATGGTAGCGTTAATCGTTTAACGCAACCTTGTTGGAAGTTGCATTAGAAGTTTCACTTATAAAATAATAACCGGCAAAAATAGAAAAATAAGTATCTAAAGCAGAGTATCTATGTGCATCAAAATAATTTTTTTATTCCATTTAATAAAAAAATATACTTATTAACTTTTTAAATACAATACTTTGTTTCATTTAAAAAAATTCTTGCTTAGTTTAAAAATATTAATAATAAAATATATTTTTAAAAAAAATTATAATAAGAAATGAGCTTATTTCTAAATGTTCTAAATTTCAGTAAGGTATTCTTGGCGAATTTTAAAAAAATATCGCTTTGTTTTCTTTAACGCCAATATCACCTACTATGTTTTTCTCTTACCTCGTGCGCTCAACGAACGTAAAGAGACATCTAGTTTCCATGACAACGGTAGCGTTAAACGTTTAACGCAACCTTGTTGAAAGTCGCATAAGAAGTTTCACTTCAAAAAAAAGCTAAAAAAATTCTTTTGAATATTGAATCAGTTTGAAAATTGAATTTTTGTCGGATGAATATCTATAGAATTTGTTTCGAAAAAAAATTAAGATCCATTTAAATCATGTATAGATATAATCAAAATAATGGAAAGAGAATACTATTGAAAAATTTTCTGAATCTCAAATAGTACATTTGGATTTTTCCTAAAGATTTAGGGTGCTTATATGTTTTCAAAATTATTTTCTTCATTCATGTCTTTAAAGAGCTACAATAAACTAAGCAAACTCGTTTATCATACGTAAAGTGTAAGAGTTTCAGAATTCAAATTAAATTTTGCATAACCCTGCTTTTTTATAATTATCCATCTTAGCTATATAACCATATCTCGTAACTGATTTCCTTTTTGACAATATAAAATCTAAAAAGTACTTTTTCGGTCTTTTTTTTTTGCAATAAAGCGTGTATTTTTAATGATTTTAATTTTTAGTTTTCTAATTTTTTTTTTTTAATTTTGTATAGTTTTGAAAATTTTGTCAGTATTTTTTTTTTATTTACAAAAATTTTCAATCTTACAAAAAATTAAATTAAGAAATATAACAAATCCTTCTTTGCAATTCATAAAATACGGTAATCAATCATAAGAAAATGGAAATCAGATACAATTGTTTAGCTGTTCAAATAGGACGAGTGCGAAAAATATCGTTTCTCGGGGGAAAAAATTCTTTTAAATCGAAGATTTGAACATTTCGCGGCACTTTTCAAAAATATCGATGATCAAATAATCATTCAAAGGGTCCCAAGTTATTTCAAAAGAAAAATAAAAGATTATTTTAAAGTTTCTTTTTCATACAATGAAAGAATTGTTTTATTAAATTTTGAAGTATATATAAGAAAAATACTTGAACTCAACTTTATAAATTTTCTATGTAACATTTTGAAAAATTAGCCAATGAAAGTTGCGTTTTGGAATAAGAAGAATCCTTGAGGCGGATACAATTTTGTTTTAAAAAAAATATGCAGATCTTATAGAAAAATATACACATTTCTAGATGAAATTTATGTCTAGTTCAACGCATTTTGTTAAAAAAAAAGAAAATTTTAGTTTTTAGCAAATTTGCGTGCCGAAAATACGATTTTCTCTAAAGCTATTAACTCCATATTCAGCCTTGTAAATTAAATGCATCCAATGGAAAAAAATCTTCATTTAATCACTAACAAATTTTATACTGAACGAGTTTGCGAAATTTTAATGTTTTCAAAGCGCTAGTATTTGAGAAATCGCATTCACCAAATAGTATTTTAAGAAAGCATTTTTCTACTTTCGCATCCATCTGATGGAGTTATAAAGCGATGATTTTTAGGCTGTTTTTCCAAGGAATCTTAGGATAAAGGATCTTCCTCCAAGAGTTATACTTTAATTGCTATTAAGCTTGAAAAAATAATTTAAATGTGTTATACTTTAATATGTTATACTTTTTATAATATTTATCGTCACTTAGTCAGTGTGATGGATAAAGTATTCACGTACCCCGGCTTGAGCAAGGATTGAAGGATGAGAAATGCTGGTTGTCCGAATGATCTGCTATTTTATTAATTGTGTCTTAGAGGTTTGTTTTTCAAAGTAGGTAAAATTTTCCCATATTCGGGTAAGTGAGGACCGTGCTAAAGATATCGGTTAATTACTGTTACTATCTAAATTTGTTTTTGAATCATCACTAAGGATAATTAAATCCCAACCGTTCGCCAAAATTCCATCAGTTGGCTCTAATCCAATTTTGACAATCAGATTAATCAACCTTCTTCTTGATATTTACAAACCCATGCTACTCCTTAATTATGCTACTTAACTATGCTTTTTTCTCTTAACCTTTCAGAAAATGTGATGAAATAAAAGTCAGTTTTTGAAGAAGTTTTAAATAATGTTTTTTCCTTAAAACAAATCTATTTTTTTAGATTTCAAATTTTCACTTTAATAGTTTAAAACGTATCGGAAGTTGAGCAGTGTTAAAAGATGTTGAATTTTTAAAATTCGATTCCTCGGGAACTATTCAATCGTTTACGCTCAAGTTTTGTATTTTTTCTATATAAAATGAAATTCTTTAAAATGCTGTAAAAAATTGTATACCTTACGATTTGAATTTTTTTCGACTATTGTTAAAAAAAATAATGAAAATTAATAAATATACACTGAAAGATATTTTTTCCGTGAAATATCTTTGGATTAACAAATATTATAATTGTGTGCAAATATTTTTTAATTCTTTTAAAAAGTTCTGAAGAAGTAAATACACTAAAAATAAGATTAACATTAAGTGGTCCCAACTGTGGATCGCTTTTCTGACAAAACTAACTCGCTATATTTCAGGGGGGCCGAAATCCAAACCTGTTGAAAACAAAATTTGTTTATTCAGAGAAAAAAAAAACTTTCTTCGTCGGATTTCGTAACTTAAAATATAGTCTAATTAAATATTAATAAATACCAATTAATTAGAATATTTTAAGTCACCCTCTCAAGTCATTATGTTTGAGATATAGAACGTGAACGTGGTTCCTTTTTTTCAATGGAATCCGAAATTCGGACAGCTTTCTTGGTCAAATTAACCCCTTGTATTTAGGGCGTCAGAAATCCAAACATGCCTTAAAAAAGGTCTGTTTATTCAGAAAAAAAAAACATTTTTGGCTGATTTCTAAACCTAAAATATCGTCTAGTTAAATATTAATTAATTAGAATATTTTAATTCACGCTCTCAACACTTGAAAACGTGAAGAGCATGGACGTGGTCCGTTTTTTTATTATCTACACCTTGTACCTCCATTCAAGTCAGCACCAATCCACAACAACCTCATTCAAGCTATTTATATCACAACTTACGCCTCGTATGACTTTCAAATAACTTGGCATGGAATATAGTCTTAAATTCCGCAATATATTCCGCACGCAAATGTGTCCGAAATAGCTCCTTTGATAATAAAATTACTGTTCCATTCACAGTAAGTTATGACGATGCTGCATAATCTAAACGGATGCTCTCTCATCTGATATTTTCCAAGCGATAGGAATCAGTTTACGAACGTGACTAAAATTATGCAGTAAGGCGAGAGAATTCATTAAATAAAGTGTCCTAAAGATTAGAACAATAAACACGCACTAGATAAGGCAGTTTATAGAAGTTAATCTTATAAGCTGATTTTCTAATAGATAATTCTATTTGAAAATCAAATCCAATGCATATATTAGTTCACGCAGTTTACGATCTTAATTTCTATTATAATGTATGCTATTATTACGTGACAATAAACAGGATTACATTTTATTAATGAGATGACACCAGACAACAACGTTTATAGTGTGGATTTAGGTTCATCTAAAGTATTTTAGAAGTAAATAAAGTACAAGTATAAAAAATATACCCGGAAAATTATTAAAAAAAAGTTGTATTATCTTTCAGAACATTCATTTAAAAGAAATTTTATTAATTCGAACACTATAAACATAATGGCAATTGATGAATACGATGATTTCAGTTGTATATAAAACAGATTATAGTTAATTGCATACGTTTGAGTAGTACACAAAAAAAAATTCGTATGTAACTAACAATAAAATAATATTAACTAATTGTATTACAAAAAGACGAAATAAATAAATAAAAATAAAATGAAGAAAAGCACTGTACCCTGCAAAACAAATTTTTTATGCCTTAACCTACTGACGGTTCTGCACGTAGAAAGTCGTATTTTAACCTACAGTCTTCACTGCATAGCAAAACCGGTTTTCCAATGTTAATAGATAGGGGAACTGTGTGTAGGGGAGAAACTTTCTCCCAATTTCGCCAGATATGCTTTAGATATGCTATTTTTCTTTGTGCAAGTTTAGTCCTCAATCTTTTATTAGACTTAATCCTTAAATTTTTGAAATTCTTAATCCCCTATTATAAATCACATATCCTTAAATTGCTCAAAAAATATAAGAGACGTGAGAAAAAGGATTTTTCTTATAGACGAAATATTCCGCATTGTTGCAATTAATACTCCAGTTGATTATTTTTTTTAATAATTATTTAACAGTTAACATCACTGATATTTTCTAGCCTAGATCTACATTTTAATAAAAGGGAATGTGAATTTATTGAATCTTTGGGATGTTCCATAATTATTTATATTAACTTCTTTTTGTCATCTAAGTACAAGTAAATTCAACACAGTCGACATGTTTAGACAATGTTTCCGAATTTTTAAAGTTATCTGTAGCCATATGCTTAATTCACTCATTGTTAAGATTTAAAAAATAATGTTTCGGTAAATCTAAATGATTTACAACCAAAGATAGTTGAAATGAAAAAGAATTCCCTGTGAAAATACCAATTCACCGAAAAAATTGCTTAGTTGTGGTGATTCTTGACTGTGATGAGTTGTGGGCAATCGATAGCATCATTTTCGAATCTTCGTAATTTGTTTTCACGAAATGAACTTCTGAAGACTTTTTCTTTACTTAATCTAATAAAGCAAGGTTGCCGAATATGGTAGAAATTATCATGTTTCTGGCTCCATGGGAAACCCAACAAGCTCGGAAATTTTTGCCAAAGCGCCTTATTAATGACTCTTGTAAAATTAATAATGCAATATAGTTATGTAATGTGTGATACAATTTGATACATATGACAGAATTCAGTAATTTTAACATGATAACTTACAGCTTGGTATAAAAGTAATTTATTACGTCAAACTTAATTTTCGGTATTGCATTGTGTCCTAAATGTTTAGTTATAGCAACTATAAAGCAAGGATATCCAATAACCCGTTCCCTTAAGAGCGTGAAAATTTTAAAATGAATGGTTTAAATACTGTAATTTTTGGTTATCTAAGCCAGAATTATTTTTTTTTCTAGAAATATCATAACAATGCAGTTCGGTTATTTTACCAGAATATTTTCCTCCATGTACATGCTTTAAAAACTTTTGTGCATGATTGCATATTATATTAATATTAATCAATAACAATTTAATTCTTATTTGCAAAATTTTTCGCTATATGGTAACGAATGTATGATACAATGACAATGATTGCTTTTGTTTTCATCTACTGTTATAATACCTAGTGAAGATGTTGTATACTTTGTGATACGTAAAATAAAACAATACTACGTGATTCTAGAAACATTTCTGCACCTTTATGCTTGCTTTATTTATGTTGTTCTTGCTTTTATATGCCTACAATCTTTTAAAGTTACATTTACAACTAGCCACATTTGGCGATAAGATTAATCTCCTTAGAAAATTTCTTATACAACATAAAATTTAATGGTAACCAGTCAGATTTCACTACAGAACTATATTTAAAATTTCTAATTTTCTACCCTTTCTCCAATCGTGACACATTAATTATGATCAGCAGTTTTAAACAGCATGATAATTACATCTAGCCTTTAGAACACTTCATTGCTCGCCTGATTTTAATTTAAACTATTTTCAAGATGTGTCCGAAATATTATCGTCAAAGTTCTTTATGTGTTGAATATTTGTCTGCAGTAATTTCTTAAACCTCCAAAATTTAAAACCATTAACCCATTTAAACCATTAAAGTATGAGGTCGGGACATTTTAGTGAAATTATTTCCATCACTGTGGTGAGAAAATATTGATATCGATTCAATAACTCATTCAAATGCTCCAATTCATGGTGTTTCGTATATATATATATATGTATATATATATATATATATATATATATATATATATATATATATATATATATATATATATATATATATATATATATATATATATATTTCAAATATTTCAATTTAGTCCAGTTTTTAAAAATTGTCTGTTTGAAACAAGTCTGAGATTTTATGTTTTAGACATCCAGTTTAAATTATATATCTTCAATTATACTGATTTCATATACACGGTAAAAAAAAATCTGTTAAATTTACAGAAACAAATGTCAGCTGGTGTGCCAGTATAAACTAGTTTATTTCACACAAAAATACGGTTATATAAAAACTGACGACTGTTTATATATATATATATATATATATATATATATATATATATATATATATATATATAGCCAAACCACTTTACCAATAATTGATATTAAAGTATGCGGCATCATAGCACCTTTAATTGTTTAAAATTTCTACAACCGTTTTAGAACGAATGAAAAATAACACTTATTACTTTGCAACTCAGTATTTAGTCCTATAAAAACATTTTTCTTAAAACCTAACTAACTATTTAACACTATTTAAACTATCACTTACGACAATTTAACAAATGACTCTAAATAATGACTTAACGTACTACACATTTTTAAACCTACTTTAAATAACATAATAAAATAAATTATAACTATATTGTTGCTAACAGATAGAGAAATATCCAAATTTGTGATGCCGCACAAGGGAAATATATCTATACTTAAATTCCAAATAAAATATTTATTATTATCCTTCATCATATAAAAATGTAAACCAATTTCAAAATCAAATTTGCCATTTAAAATAAATACACCTTTAAGTTAAACTAGCAAAATTATCCAATTAAAATTTTGTAAAACTAGATAAAGAGACTTCAGAAAAAGAAAGAGGATTCAAAGTACTGATTTAACAACTTTAAACCAAATTTAATTGCATATTTTGTAAACTGTGATAGCAAATATTTTTTCCTACGATCAAAGTAAGGAATGCGTATTTAAAATGTAATCCGAGTGAAATACAACTCGTAAGTAGTGATTAATTTTCTTAGAAAAGAGGTGAAAACGAGGAAACTAATCCTACGTTTCGTACAGTCATTCAATCTATGGACTACGGCAACCATTTTAAGAAACTAATCCCCTTAGATAAGTCAGAAATTACTTTTAAATCACTTCCGTTGCGCTGTTTGGTATAAGTATCAGCGAGGAAAAGAATCCTTGGTTTAAATCTTAGATTTGAATAATTAGATGCAACTTCTATTCTTAGCAGGAAATAAATTTTTCTCATATACAGTGGGTATTAACAAAAGATATGAAGTACTCTTTTTTATCAATTTTGATTAAGCTGAGCTGAAAAATATTTAATGCACGTTTGTGCTTTTTACTCTGCAAACATTAAATACGTACTTGCTTTGATAAGAGTACACATTACTATAGAATTCTAACTATCTGAATCCCACGGCAACAGGGATATTTAATAAATTGTCCAATAATTATATATATATATATATATATATATATAACCTTTTTAAAAAAATATTTTTTTAATAATTTTTCTTCTTTTTTAATATATATTTTCTATGTTTACTTTGTATTTTTCTTAATTAAGGTTCCCATGTACCTGCAGCTTATGTGCAGTTAATAAAATTTTTTTTTCTTTTTTATATTCTTTGTTCCCTCTTTTCATTAATTTATATATATATATATAAATTAATTATATATATATATATATATATATATATATATATATATATATATATATATATATATATATATATATATATATATATATATATATATATTTAATAATTATAATATATATATATATATATATATATATACAGTAGAACCTGTTTTTGTGCGGTGGATAGGTAGGGACCGCATAAAAAAAGTCGGACTTAGAAAATACGTCAATGATTTATGGAATAGATGAGAATGCTTTCAATTAAATGAAATAATTAAATTAGACCTAAAGAAATTGTAAAAATATTTATTATACATTAATTTATTATACATTATAAAAATATTTATATTACATTTTCAAATTATACATTAAATAGTAGAATTGTCTGTCTTTTTACTTTCTTTTGGCTATAATTATTCATTTTAAGGGAGTACTTTTGTCTAAAAATGAAATAAAAATCATAAAAACTACATATAAATAGAAACAAAAGTAACTAATTCATTTATCTTTAATCTCACTATAAAATGAATCCTTAATCACGTGAATCGTGTATAAAACTCTGAATACGAAGCGCACACTGTTCGCGCGTTGAGCGACAATATGTACGTAACTGACTCTGCCTTGTCAGGAGATTGTTTAAAATAAATGAACAGAGCATCGCGAAGTCCAGATACATCGTTGTCAAGGAGGCCACATAATCAGAGTTCGTCCACAACATGTATATGTAACATTGATAGGAAACATTAAACTGGTGCTAACGCCGCTAAGATTCATATACCGCATAAAAAAATTGCACAAAAACAGGTTTTACTATATATATATATGATTTCGAAGGAAACAAAGAAGAAACGAAAAACGAATATCAAAAAAACAAGAAATGGAGAATCAAACTGGTTTTGATGTATTTTATTATCCGCTCTTCCTCACTAGTGAATCTACAGATATCATATTTGTTTCCTCACTCAAATATTATTTATGATTTGGCGTGATGATGTCATGCACAGTACTTTTTGTTAACATTAGCACGTACATTAATACATGAAGTGCAAAGTTTTATAATGTAATATTAACTATGATACTTTAAGAAAAAAAAATTTTAAAAAAAATAGAAATAATGCGAAATTTTAATTATCAGATATTGCGTAAAACATGTTTTAGCGATATTTTAAGATAAAGTAATGAATTTGATTTGTCGCATGAGACTTTCTTCTTTATACATTTTAACTACAAATAGTCAATAAAAGTCATTCTTTTTATTTACAAATATAACTTTAGGTAAAGCTAAAAAAAAAAAAAACAATAAGACTCTTTTAAAATGAATGGGAAATAATAAAGATGGCGAGAAAGACTAAGGTTGATAAAGAGGAGAATTTTTTTTTTAGAAACTCTTACAAGTGTTCTAAGGATAAGAGCGGAATTTAATTTAGATTTTGCAGGCTTCTTTTGAAGCATTTAAATAAATTTCCTTAAAAATAGAACTACTAGAGAGGTTAGTGACTTTCATGGAAGTCGACATTTGTTGACGTAATTAACTTTTATTTTATTTCGATGTTTACATTAGATAATCAATACTAACTTTTAATTAATTTAAAATTCTTTTTTGAGTGATGATTTCTATTGATTAAGTTTTGAAGCATAGCTTGACATATAACTAAAAAAATTCAATTCTAGATAAAATTATTTAAAAATGAACCAGCGTTCTGGATGCCAGTACATTTTACCGCGAAATTTTATGGAACAAAAAATATGATGTATCATAACATTTACAGTTAGATTTACTGGAAAATGACTGAATCACTGTAAATAAATAAATAGTACTCTAAAAATTAGGAAATAATATTTAACGGTAAAAATAGATTTTACGAGGCAGTACTTTTACCCCTGGATTTTTTACTGTGTAGTTCGACGTGACCTGATGCCCTTAATTTATAGATAGTTTTATTTACTTTTGCTCTCAAGTTTAATATTAAAAAGAAATGTTAATAATGCTAATGTTTCATTTTAAAACGCACACTTAGAATGGTATATATTCTGTAAATAAAATTTATGTATTAGGAACAATTTTAATTCAAACCTCATATCAAATTCGTTAGAAATTAAGTGATTTTCACTTTATGACATTTGATTCTTAGTAAATGTCAGGAAAAAAAATTAAAAATCGCAAAATTGTGACTGTGAACTGATTTGTATTCATAAATAAAAAAATGGTAACTTTCGCTCGTCAAATTTTACTTCCGTAAATAAAAAATTATAAGCAGCACATTATCACACATGGTATTTTTTGTTACTAGTTTAAACATATGGTCATTAAAATAAAAATACGACCATTTAAATAAAACTGAAAGGATGGCCATTTTCACTTGTCAAATTTTAACTTTATAGATAAATCACTATAAGCAGCCCGCATGGTATTTACTGTTACAAGTTTAATAATTAAAAATTCTCAAACTCGTAAGCAAATGGGATTTTTTTAGTCATTTAGCTTTGTATATTGTAATAATTTCTAAATCTTATATTTTACCGCAAAAAAATATTTCTTAAAATTCCAAACTGATTTTGTTACGGGGTATGCGATCTTGAAATAATACATTGCACTTACTTCATAGTTTTATACTCTCCCTCTAAAATTGTACTTGTTGACAAATTACGAAATCTTAGTCTGACTTTTATATGAAAAAAATTATGAGTCTCGTATAACTCCAGTACCTGTCTTACAAATCTAGATAATAGATTAGAAATTTAGAGGGCATGTTTAAGGGGTAATTATAGCTCCCCGATTATAAAATTCATTCAAAAAATTCACTTAGTACTTCCAGTAGAAGCGTGGGAAAAAGGATTTTTGGTCTACCATTGATTTACCATTGTGCATAGTTAAAAACGATTCTATTTATTGAAATTTTTAAAATTCAAAATTACTAGCTTTCAACTATATTTGATTTATTGTTTTGAATTTATAGTATGCTATTAAATTACTATTTATATCTGATCATTTATATAATGCAAGCATATGCAAAGTGCTGTAACAAAGATGTCTACGAATTTGTAATTTGAAAATTTTCTGACCCTCCTGTTAATTTTGCTTATAGCTATGCCATCAACTCGTGCTCATATAAATCTTACTAAAGTATACCTTTATAAAAATAAAAAACATGTGCTAAAGTAACAATTAACTAAATGCGAGTCTTAGACAATCTTGACAATCATCTTTTGGACGCGATCAACAGCACCTTTTCCCTTGCCAAATGATGATGAATGTGTAAAAAAAAATTTAGGTATCTTGACACCATTTTTGGCGAGGGTCAACATTTTCAGTGATTAGAAATTCATTATACCCTTTAAATTATATAAAAAGCATGATTTTATAATAACGTGAAAAAGTATTCCTTCATATAATTTCATTACCTTGAATATCAAAATCGAAGAAATATTGCATCATAGTTACGGCATAATACATATTTTAACAGTGAACTTTAGTTTTTTTTAGGTAAAAAGCGGAAATAAAAACAGCGACGGACTTCAGGCAAGCCCGTAGTCAAATGTAAACATTTTTTTTTCCAATGAGCTGCACAATCAGTCTTCTCGATGGGCAGACCTAGTGCGGTTCTCCAGAAGTGGTATCTACTCTTTCAGTGGCTACCACATTGGGTGAGATACCGTTGGCCATCTTAATTTGGACGTCTAGTTTCTGCCACACTAGATGGCAGCACCGAGTCTCTATTTGGATGCTTAAGTTCACTAGGAATTTAATTTTGCCGGAAATGCCAAGAGGTCAAATGTAAACTATTACAGACAAATTAAGAACTCCCCAACAGGGAAATTTTTAGAAACGAAATTATGCAACAAATGGTGTGAAGTCGTGTGTCTTGGTGTAAACTTTTTGCATTTGAGATGTTTAAAGCTTTCATAAACACCACAGTTAATAGAGATGCAAAAAGAGTTGAGATAATAGAGATGAATACCCACGCACACAACGAATAGAGATATTACACCATAGTTTTAACACCATGATAAAGTTTCAAGTATTTTAACACTTAAAGTTATGTTCAACTTAACCACCATACAATATAATCATACAGCAAAACTTATGCCTTTAATTTTTATATGTAATTTTATAGGGTCTAATAAAGATTTTCATTATTTATGTTTTTACCACGTACTGGCCACTGGTGTTCGACTAGCCGTTATAAAACCCTAACAAAGCATAAAAAACATTAATGCATATGCAACTCAATAAATTAAATTATGTTTATAGGCATATCAGCTGTAAAAATAAATCTTTTTTTATTATAGCTTTACAATAGGAAAAATATTTAAAAGAAAACTAAAATATCCACCAGATTTTTTCGGTTATATCTGTCTCAGATTTCTTCTTAGAAAATATCTGAGCACACGTTGTCAATATTGTGAACCAGGGGATATGAGAAAAGATATTTCAAAGTGGAAGCTCGTAAAAGTCTCGTGATCCGAACTGTAAATTTACAAGCACCGTTGCTTCCGGGCATCTTTTTGAATAAGAAAGCATTCTAAACGGTCCAAAATGTCAAGATCTAAGTAGGCACTTTCGTTTCTTAACTCAGAGACGTTTGAAAAGGCGGAGTTCAAGAGAAAGAGCGTGCTTAATGCCGCTTCGTTAAGCTTCAGCCTTTCCTGTCGACTGAAATATTCTATAGAATCTTTTTTTACAGAAATGTAGCGTGAAAGGGACTTTTGGAAATTCTCCTTACAAAGTACTATAATTTTAATAAGTGAAAGTGTCGCAGATGTTGCGTTCAAATTTGGTTTTGTATTTTAAGGATAGGAATTCTCTTCTGCAAAGTTTTGCACCGAGATTGAGGAAAGGGGAAAGGAATAAAAACTTTTTTTTCCCGGTCTTATGGAATATGAATGAGAATTCGTTGAACAAATCTAGTGTTACGTTAACACCGATTTTGCATACATTTAATTTGCGAAAGTTTTAAAATGTCTGACGAATTGCATAAAACATTTGCTGTTTTTTTTTTATTCTATGAGTTTTGGCGTTTAAAAATCGCGAAGTCTTTATTGCTCATTTCTACTTGCAAAGTAAAAATATGTATTTTGTAGAGTTCTTTTTAAAATAAAATCAAGAAATAAGTTGAAAACGTTCTATTTTAACATATTCATAAATTATACTTGAAGATAAAAGTTTTCCATCGTAACTAAATGTAAAACTGAAGAATCACAAAAAGTAGCAATGTCATAAATGGGTAATGCCACTCCTTATGAGGAGCTCTTTAGTCATTTGAAATTTTTAAATCACAAATTAAATCACACAAATTATTATGCAACAGCAATGCTTTTAAGTCTTAATTTTTGAAAGTTTGATTTTTTAAAAAATGTTTTTGGGGAGCAGTTGTTAATAACCATTTATAGTGATCATCAACAGGTCAAATCTACCACCAAGATAAGCTAAGCATAATCTATAGACTTTAGTTTTATCTTCTACCACCAAACACGCATGAGAAGTGGGCGATATGGTTGCCAAAGATTGCTAGTTTATTATAGGTAGAGGTTATAAGAAATGTTTTGAAAAGCTAGTGACACAGGTACACTGTCTAAAATACTGGATCTAATTACTGTAAAAAGTAAAGTAAAAATAAAGTTTGCAGTATTTTATGGCACCTATAAAGAACTAGAAAGGACTCAATTTTTTACCATCAAACTTTGATAAGGACTTTATAGTAAAATTGCAAGAAAAGTATAAAGACCACTATTTTAAAATCCTTGACCACGTGATAGTAACAAAATATTTTGCAGTGACACAAATTATAAATAACTATTATTTCTTACATATAGTCAGAGCAGTAGTCTAGTAGTAAGAGTTACTTCAATAAAAAACTTTCAAGCATTGTTCTTGACATTTTACGCGTGAAAATTACAAAATAAATAACAAAATAATGCATAATACAGATATTTAGTTTCATAATAGAAATATTTAAGTTTTAATACTTTTAGAAAAATAATCTAATAATTTAATAGTGATAAATTAATAAGGAAAAAAGCGTGTGGTGAGTAAGCCAATTTTACAATTGTTGTTGTTGTCTTGTCCAAAGGCTATAGATTAATGGATTTTTCAATTAAATTTACATTTCTGTTTTATATTTTAATTAAATAGGAGGAAAACAAGAATTTATTACATACATAAGGATATTAAGGAAGGAAGAAGGTATATTTTAAACTTATAACAAGTGCTTTTGAACCATTATTAGAAGTTTAATGGCAAATAATTGTTCAATTTCAAGATGGTAACAGTATGATAAACAAAATGGCGGCTTTTTTATGCCTTTATTCGGAATATACTGGTAAAATATGAGTTATTCTTGTCCAATTTAACTGAAAAACTGGCCATAGCATATACTATACTAAGTACGTTTCAATCTTCTTTACTGACTGATTAAGAAATATTGGATTAGGGTAGATTATTTGTCAAGTAATTTCAATCTTTCTGTCAGATTGTTTTGACAAACTACTCGCATAAATTGTGATAAAATCCATTTATTTAATTTTGCTTTCATAATACAGGTATTTATGCTCTTACAAAATTTACATAGATATGCCAATTGCATAAATCAAGTTTATAATATATATTCATCTAAGTTTATAATATATATTCATTAATAATTTGGCCGTACTGTTTGAATATTTGATAAACAATCGAATTTTAAGAAAAATTAGAATGTTTTCGATTTTGCATAATAGAGACTTTACTGATTCTTCGGAGCATCATTTCTTACTGTAATTATAAATTTTAATGATACTGAACAACAAACATGTTGGCGGCTATTTTGCATTTAGTAGTATAAAAGAACATTCCAGAAGTTTTAAGACATCATAGACTGTCCTTGATTTTGGTGCAGTGGAATGTCTCGTAAGAGCCGTGGTGACTTAGGGTATAGAGCCTTCGCCTCCCATTGAGGTTTTCCGGGTTCGAACTGCAGTGATTGCTGGTAATTATGAATTCCGCACCCGGCTCGCACCGATCAGTCAACCTCGAGCATTATGCCAAATGATACTACAAATAATAAATCTTTATTTCAATGGGAAGGACTTTTAAATGTTTTAAATTCATCTCGTAAAATATAGCCACCAGGAAGAGCAATAAATAAGAAAAAAATGGAATTGTATATCTTTATTAGTTAAACTGGTATATATCTTTCAGTTTTCTGCATGATTTTGTAAATAAGAATTTCGTAAGTAATTCAAAAGTAAGCATTGTTGCAAAAAGCAAACCTGATGCAGAAATAATACAAATTCATTTAGGGGGAAAATAACATATTGTCTTGACATTTTTTATATTATGCACTAAAATTTAATGTATTTGTGCATCATACACTAAAACATGGTATAAATACAAAAAAATATGAAAAAATATTATAAGCTATGGATGATTGCTATATATATGTATGTATGTACAGTAAAACCTTTTTTTGTGCGGTGGATAGGGATCGCATAAAAGAAATCGCACAACAAAAAATTCGAAAATTTTATAAATTCTTACATGTTATAAACAAGTTTGTACGATATACTACCTAAAACTTTTTTTATGCGGTTGATAGGGACCGCATAAAAAAAGTCGGACTTTGAAAATACATCAATGATTTATGAAATAGATGAGAGAATGCTTTCAATTGAATGAAATAATTAAATTAGACCTAAAGAAATTGTAAAAATATTTAATTCTTCACTGTACATGTGCCTGGAGAAGTTTTCAAAATATACATTAAATAGTGGAATTGTCTACCTTTTTACTTTCTTTTGGCTATAATTATTCATTTTAAGGGAGTATTTATGTCTAAAAATAAAATAAAAATCATTAAAATTACATATAAATAGAAACAAAAGTAACTAATTTATTTATCTTTAATCTCACTATAAAATGAATCCTTAATCACGTGAATCGTGTATAAAACTCTGAATACGAAGTATACTGTTCTCGCGTCGAGCGACAATATGTACGTAACTGACTCTGCCTTGTCAGGAGATTGTTTAAAATAAATGAACAGAGCATCGCGAAGTCCAGATACATCGTTGTCAAAAAGGGCCACGTAATCAGAGTTCGTCCACAACATGTATATGTACATTGATAGTAAACATAAACTGGTGCTAACGCAGCTAAGATTCATATACCGCATAAAAAAAAATCGCACAAAAATAAAATCGCACTAACCCAATCGCACAAAAACAAAATCGCATAAAAAAGGACAGCACAAAAAGAGGTTTTACTGTGTATAATATCTATGAAAAATTTGAGGTATCAGAACAAAAATTTTAAATGAAGGAAAACAATTGAAAAATTAGTTTTGAGAAAAAGGGCAAAAAATACAAATTTATGAATGTAATAATCAAAATAAATAATTTTTCGTTGCACAACAACTTTGGTTCTATATGACCTAAAAAAAAATTCAAGTGGTTTTAGAAAGACTAAAGCTCATAATTTCTTTTCATGCAAAGAACATGAAATAATATTTTAATCAAAATCGGCTTAAAAAGGTTTTGGGGTACCTATAAATAAAACTATGCGTATTAATTTATTTCAACGAATATCGTATTTGCAAAAGCGATGCCATTTTTTCTAGTTTAATTTTATTTTAGACCGATTTTCATTTCAAGTCACATTATTAACATAAAGGGTAATAAGATTTTATTGAAACGTTTTATTAATCAAAAAACTTTTAGCTAGAAGTAATTTAAATTGATTATCATAAATAGAAGTCAATGACTTTTTGAAGAAGATTTCGTATTACTTCCTCAAACTATCAATTGTAAGTTCTCTTCCAGTACTCCCAAACGGAAGATTAACGAACAATTTATTTTGAAGTTTGACGGCGATTCATGGTCTACCATCACTCACACTCCACAGTAGAAAATGAACTAGATTTAGCAGAATAAGAAAAAGAATGTCTTTTTTCCTATTAATAAAAAGCTCAGTAATTTGAATTTTCTCGTTATTATACACAAATGATTGTTAAAAATGTTAAAAAAATAAATAATAATTGTCATTGTTTTTATTTTATTTTTCGAATCTGAATGTATCTAGAATTTGCAGCAAATTAAAATAAACTTAGAGTAGCCTACAGGATAATCAAAAATAAACAGAGGTTGTTAATGGAAAACTGCATCATCGAATATCCGGAAAGGACGAATTTCATATAAATGATAATGCGAAGATAATTAGATAATCATTTAATATCATAAAAGTCTTGCAGTGTAAATGATATCGATTTGCTCACGAAAACTGCAACTAAAGAAAGAACTAAAGAAAAGGGGGGTTTTTTTCTTTAGAAAAATGCACAACAATAGTAATCACATTTTATTAAGACTTTACTCTCTTCAGCTGTTTTTTTAGCGAGTACAAGAGAGGAAAAATGTCATGGTTCAAGCCTGACATATCTGATGTAATAAATGTTAGATAATCAAATTAAATCACCTAGTAATTGATATTGCGTCAAATAATAACTAATAATGATTATCTTATTGCACTAAATGTTAGGTAATACTAAATATTCGATGTTGCACAAATAACTATTTTACAGCTACGTTTACAAAATATCTGACATTGTTTCTATTATAGAATTATCAGCAAAAAGTTTGAATTATCGGACAGTTCTATAAATATTAAATGATTGCCAAATATATATGCTGATGCACACTACGATGAGAAAAATTTGATAAAACTAATGACATTTCTAATGAAAAAATACATACATTTAATAATAAAACCAAGTTGTATAAGATATATAAAACATTTATTAGGCAGTTTCACCTATTATAATGGGAACAGTTTACTGGAAATTCTTGTATTGAAAATTATGGATCTTATTACCACATATTTAGTTAAAATACATAACTTGAAAGTAAATAATTTTAAAATAATCTATAATTTTTACTCAGTGCATAAAAATATAGTTACTAAGTAATAAAATTTTTGTATATGTATTTCATATTTTGAAAATAATTTTTTTAACATCAATCATTTCACGAACTGAATAATTGAATTTTAAATCCAACAGTGTAATTGAAATAATTATCTATTTGCATTTGAAATCATTAATAGAAACTGTAAGTGCAATAAATTGTTAGTTAAATTTTCTAAACCCTTATTTTACAATAGTTACTATAATAGGCTTAAATTAGGTAGGCTAATTATAGGCTACTATTTATCCTAAATCTTGCAAAAGTGTATATACATGAGATAAATTTGCTCTTAAAGCATGGACACTGAAAGATCCATCATTTCCAAATAAAGTATGAAATGAAAATTAATTCCATCAATATGTCATATTTTCAAACGGTATAACTTCTTTCAATAGCTTTTGTATATATAATTTATTCAAGGGATTAAAAATAGTTTCGGTTTTGTTTCCCAAAATATTAGATACTCAATATTACAAAAATTATATTAGTATCTTCTATTTAGTAAGAAATATTAGATAATCGGTATATTAAATACTTTAAATTGCATAGAATATTAATTAATGACGAAATATCTGGTATTGCTTAGAAAATTTAACTAATGAAAACATTTATAATATTGCATCAATTATTAATCCATCGCTACTAAACAAGAAATTTATTTTAATAATTTTAATATTAATCTTTATCAGGAAATGTCAATGCAATAAATTGTTAGTTAAATTTTCTAAACCCTTATTTTACAATAGTTACTAAAATAGGCTTAAATTAGGTAGGCTAATTATAGGCTAATATTTCTCCTAAATCTTGCAAAAGTGTATATACATGAGATAAATTTGCTCTTAAAGCATGGGCACTGAAAGATCCATCATTTCCAAATAAAGTATGAAATGAAAATTAATTCCATCAATATGTTATATTTTCAAACGGTATAACTTCTTTCAATAGCTTTTGTATATATAAATTATTCAAGGGATTAAAAATAGTTTCGGTTTTGTTTCCCAAAATATTAGATACTCAATATAAAAAAAATTATATTAGTATCTTCTATTTAGTAAGAAATATTAGATAATTGGTATATTAAATACTTTAAATTGCATAGAATATTAATTAATGACGAAATATCTGGTATTGCTTCGAAAATTTAACTAATGAAAACATTTATATTATTGCATCAATTATTAATACATCGCTACTAAACAAGAAATTTATTTTAATAATTTTAATATTAATCTTTATCAGGAAATGTCAATGCAATAAATTGTTAGTTAAATTTTCCAAACCCTTGTTTTATAACAGTTAACAACAGAAAGAAACAGACTCTAAAAGTCAATAAATTCCATTAGAAGTCTTGCAGAAGTGTATATATGAGATCAATTTGTTCGTTAAAGCTGTATTCTGAACAAGCAATCTTTTCCGAAAGATGCTGAGCAATAGTAATCACATTTTATTAAGACATAACTTCTAATAGCTTTCGTAGCTAATCAATGAGAGGAAGATTGTCTCGTTTTTAGAGATAAATGATATTTTAGGGAAACAAGGAAAATTATTTTTATGTGATGAAGAAAATTTATGCATATTTAAAGAGTATATCTTCAATTTTATTATATTTTTATTAATATAAATAATATATTCGTAAAAAATAGAGATTTTACGGATATTATTAATGATATTGTTTATTGATATATGCATCCTGTATGTTTATTTCCATTATGTTTATTTTATTACGTTAAACACTGAATCTGAAATCGTAATATACCCCAGTGATCTTGTATGTGTTGTTTTTAATTTTGTTTTTGGGTTAGATCAGGTTTCTAACAACTTGTATAATGTTTTCTACGATATGCAACAATATTTAAATTTCATACATATTTTTGAAATGGTTGTTATAAATGAAAGCAAAAATTTATAGATTGTCTGATAATACTCAGATTTTAAAATTTACATTCACTGTTGAAAAATTCGGATCGAATTATAGTAAAAAAAAACTGATATCCTGAGTATCCATCCGTAAAATCCATCTAACTTTGAAATTTTATTTTACCGTAAAATTCATATTACCGTAAAATCTATTTTTACTGTAACATACATTTTTGCCCATTAATCTATTTTTATTCTGAAATTTTTAACCAAAATTCTTACAATAAATAATTATTTATTTACAGGGATTCAGTGATTTTGAATTTTTTAGAAATAATTACGTTTATAAATTTATAGCCGTCGTTGAACAGCCGATCCAATTTTGAGTTTATGACTGTATATGTTCAACTCCGTAGATTTGTAACATTGTTCCCACTCAGAAGACAAGGGAACTCCTGGATCAAGTATTGGGAGAAATTGGATTTCGTGGAGGACTTTTTGATGGAACTAATCCGCATGTGTGTTACATAGGGAGGAAAACTATGAAAACCTCCCTCGGTAAACCTGACGATAAATGTAACTCATGATCCATATTTTATATCAGCACTGTGGTCGGTGCAATTAGGTTTCGGAATTTGATTCCTAGAAACCGCTGGGAATTGAATCCGGATCTACTCGTTGGAAGACGAGCACTCTATCCCTCGAGCCGCCACGGCTCTCATAATAATTTATTTTATTTTATTTTAAAACCGACGTTGAACAATTGACCCAAATTTAAGTGTACGACTATTAATGTTCAGCTCCGTAACTTGTAATTTCCAGCAGACAAAAGAACTGCAGGATAAAATATTAGGAGAAATTTTCCTTCGTGGAGGACTGTTTGATGGAACTAATCCGTATTAGCGTTACATGGAGAGGAAAAAAAATGAAACGTCCCACGTTTAGATTAACGGCAAGCAGACTCTAACCCATGATTCGTCTAATACTGAGGATATTTTGCATCAGCACTGTTGTCAGTGCGAGCCGGGTGTGTAATTCTTTTCGCTGACATTGGATCCCGGTTCACCTCATTGGAGGCGAATGTTCTATCCTCTGAGCTACCACAGTGTCTGCTTTGTAAAATGTTGATTTTACGGTGAAAAAAGTACCGGAACTCAGGTCACCAGTTCTTTTTACTGTAATTAAATTAAGAATTTTTCACACTATACATCGCTGACCTCAATAAACATTTTATAGTTATTGATTGCACATTTCTTTTCTTGACCAACTATTTACTATGAACTCTTAGATGAAAACTTCTTTGACTACACTGTAATATTATAAGATGGTTATAACAAAACATTCTGAAAAATTATTATAATAAAATTTTAAATATCATTCTAATAAGTATCATAAAATATCCAGAGTTGTAATAAACTTTATGTGGCGTAAAAGCAAATATAGCGAAAAACGAAAAGAAACAAATAAAATGTAGTTATGGTTACTATCATAGAACAAAGCCATTACTGAAATCTCATATTCAAATCAGAATCCTTCGAATACCACACCTGTAAACAACTATTTCGGAACGATAAAATGAAAAAAGATATGCCGTCGTTAGGAGTGTTTTTTCAACACCAATATATATATATATATATATATATATATATATATATATATATATATATATATATATATATATATATATATATATATATATATATATATACATATATATATATATATATATATATATATATATATATATATATATATATATATATATAAACATTATTAATTATCCTCTTTCTGATTTTAAAATTAGCTCTGATTTATATTTTTAAAGTTGGAACTAATTATGATAATTTATTCCCAAGTCCACTGGACGAAATTGTTTGGATGAATGCCATTTTATACTGGATTAATTAATTTATTATGTAAACTTCTAAGTAAATTATAGACTTTTTAAAATGACTTTAATTATTTAATTTTGATTATTCAGTGTAATGAACAGTTTATTTTAATTTAATACTATTAGTACATAGATTATTTTTTTGTAAATATGGAAAGGGCTCGGGTTTATAAACAGCCACCCCCGATGAATGCAGGCAATATGTGTGGACTTTACTGTTTTTAAACAATGTATGAAGGAAATATGAAGTTCATGAACGTCTTTATATCGATATATGCAGGCTATGATTTATAAACAGTATGAGTGAAGGAAAACCAATAAAATGGTTTATTCAGAGTTTATACCTGTGATTTAAATTTTACAATAATTATCTGATGAAATGCTGTTTAAAAAAAAATTAAATTTTTTAATTAATTTTAATTTTAATTTTTAATATTTTTTATTAATTCTGCTTCTTTTAAGAATTTTGTTGCTAAAAATTTCCAAATAATTTTTATTAAAGTGTTTATTTCTTACATGAAAGATCTTAAATATAATTTGCTTACTATTTTTTCTACCAAAGAATTTTTTAACAATTATTCTAAACAATTTAAGCTATAAGCACTGTTTTATATTTTTTCTTGTCAGTGAAATTTTGCTAACTGTTAGATTAGTATATTTATTTTTAAGGCATTCTATGTTTTACTCCGCGTCGATAAATCGGTTTTCTGCTTTTGTTCTTTTATCTCAAACTCATTTCCAATTGCATTTTTATCTTTTAGCGATATAGACGCATTATAAAGAGTTTATCTTAGGATAATTATACTTTATTTTGAAATATCGCATTTACCATCGTAAAGGAATGCGTCCTGATGAGAACCTTTATCTTTTCCAATTAAAATAAAATTCTATTTTATATTATTTTATAATTATAATTGTAATTATTTTATAATATATATATATATATATATATATATATATATATATATATATATATATATATATATATATATATATATATATATATATATATATATATATATATATATATATAAATCTGTTGAATACAATATAAGTGTAGTATGAAAGTTTAAAATTTTATGTTTTTGAAATAAATATTTCTACTTTAATATACATTTAATTTTTCCTACATTTTGTTTTCACTTAATTCTTAAATTTGTGTTTAACCAATAAAATTAACCATGAATTTCTTTTTCGTGTAGTCACGGCAAAGCGGATATTAATTTATGAAAATACAGTGAACTCTCACTTATGCACCGGAGCAAGGGGCCAACAAAATAAAAAAGCGGATAAGTGAAAGAGACGCATAAATGAAAAACTTCAAAATTCTAAAACGCAACGTAAATTGCAGTGACAATTATGAATAAATATGTTTTTAACGATTAAGTGTTAATATTTATACTGTTTTGGTATTTACTATAATTATACAAAGAAAGAATTTAACATACCTTAAGACAATTTATTTTCTTACAAAATAATCCTTAATACCTGTTTGTATTTGTTTTTGCCAATGTATTTCAAAAATAGTCTTTTCTAGTTCATATAAATGGGATAAGGGAGTTTCTGAAGCAGAATTAAATTGTAAATAGTCAGGAATAGTGTCTAAAGCTTCTAATACTGCTGTGTAATTTGGAGGAACTTTATCATCCCCGTCAGTATCATCCACCACGTTCTCATTGTCCTCAAGTTTAAGTTAGATGTAAATGAACAGAAAATTTGAGTTTTAAGGAAAGGGGTGAAACATCACATGATAAATTTCTAATGAAAGTACTTGACATCATAATATGCTGCACAATAAGTTGTTTAATTACTACTGTTGCTAAACAGACCACCTCCTTTTATTTACTCAAGTAGTCCATCTGACTGCAAGTAAGTGATCGCGGTCTCTTTCATCTTTCGTATTCCAGGTGTCTTTTTTTCCCTAGAAAACAGCATGGAAGTAAAACTAACCTCTGGACAAGAGGAATGGTCATTTTCTTAAAGATGAATGGGCTTTCATTGTTGTTGGTCTAACTGATAAGACACCCTATTCAAAATTGTGGAAAGAATGTCTTTCTAGTAACAGCAAAAATGAAAAGGTCGCAGGGGGAAGAAAAATAAATTATTCAAAAGTTTCAAACATCATTATTCTTTTTATCTGTAGCAAGGATTGCTTATTTGCTTCAATTTTTTATTTAAAATTTTTTTTAGAGAGAAAAAAATTAAAATGTTAGAATGAAATTTCGGCGCATAATTGAACAAATTTATTTTCAGAGTGACGCATAAGCGAAGGATGTTTATCATTATTTTCCTACCTAATGTACTGGGACCTATAAAAATCGTCGTATAAATGAAAAAGGTGCATAAAAGAGGTGGTGCATAAGTGAGAGAGCTCTGTAAATCTTCTTCCTGTAACTGTTAAAACACTTTTTAAAAAATAGAAATCTGTCAAATTTTGCCATAAATTTTTTATACCAATCTTTCGCCAAACTAAGCAATCGTTTTTCAATAGTTTGGCTTGATTTTCTTTAATATATCGCCAGTAATAGACCTCATTGTATATCGTGTGATGATATACAATGAGGTGATATACATTGTATATGGTGTGGTTTAAAAATATAATTGAACGTTTTTTTCTAGCTTATCAATGAATATCATATCAACAAAAATGATGTGGAGCTTGGGCTTAGAGATTAATCGAAATTCTTTTTTATAATTGCTAGTTTTCCAGAGCATCTGATTCTTTTGTTTAGCTTGAAAACAAAGTACCTCAATAACTTAACAAAGATAATTTTTCTCGAGGCAAAAGCACCCAAGGCTTAGACAAAACTGCACCTGAATTATCTAATTTAATGACTAATGAAATGTTTTTTTAAAGCCATGGTTTGTCTAAAGTTAACATGCGATAACTTTAGTTGTTGCTTCTGAAAAATAGTTAGTAGCTGAAAACGCTTTTAATCCCATTTAAATTTTATTTGACAAAACAATTAAGATCTTTGAATTAAATCTTATTTTTATATCGAATGTAAGAAAAGTTAAGTTATTTCTAATGATAATAACTTTTTTTTCAAAAAGTAACTAAGTTACAAAACCATTCATAATTACATGAGAAAGAATTAAACTTGAACTAGGAAATTTAGAAGTTAAATGATGCATTTCATAAATTTACAAGTAATTTGAATGAACTATCCAAACATATTTTTTAATGTTATTTACCTTTATTATGTACTATCAAATCATATTGACTTTTGATTTATGCCTTTGCGATCTTAAAACTTTCTCTTACATTTTTTTGTGAGCTACAGTGGTTTCGGATCCATATATCCAATATATTTACGCTTTAGAAAAAGCTTACGACATTTGAATTTTGCTTTATACGAGGATGAAAAGCTTCTTGGATTTCATACCAACTTATGATTGCCTTTCTTATTTCAAAGTAAAGCCTAAATATCTTTAGATCTTGATATTTTTATAATAAATTTCATGAGACTTGTATTAAAACATACATTTTATTACAACGACTAAAAGTTTCATAGAAGATAAAATGAAAATGAACCCTTCCATTTTTGAAAAGTTAGAAACTAAAATGTTTTACGTTCAAGAATTGTAATAAATTCAAAACCCTAAAATAAATATAAATATCAAATATTATTTTCTTTTTATGTAAAAATTCACTTTTCGAGGAAAGCTATCATCAAAACGAAAGAAGTCAAAAATGCATTCAAAGCCGAATTCGATATCCCATCTTTTTTCTAATTATATCAACTTTTTCATTTTATATGTACAGTTCAGATGTGATAGATATTTCCATCTTTAGAAGTTGTAGTCGAATTTTTAAAAAAAAATATATATTTACTTATGATATGATATTGTGAAGTTTTTACTATGTTTACGAATAATCAATGTGGATAGTTTTAATTTGTTCGAATAACTTGTAATACTGTCTATCGAAAGTATTAATTTTTTAAAATAACATTTTTGTCAATGAAATATATTATACGCAAAAGTTTTATTCGATTTTTTATATTCACTTAAAAGACTCAATATTCCAGTTACCGAACGTGGTACTAAATTTATACCAATAAAGCTATCAAAATCATAAGAATACAGGTCTGAAGATATATTGTTTCGCGTATTTTATATGGTTACAGATAGTAAATTTACGTTACGCACGTAATCTTCAGTTGGGGGAAACTTCGACGTTGTTCGGACTCAAGCGATTCGCTTGTCGAATAAGCACAAACATTGAAAAAAGTCTAAATAATATAGTATTACCATCTGTCGAAGAGGAAGAGAGTTGCGTGCTCGTTGACTGTGGTCACCAATCTAGTTTGAGAGGTGTACTTTGGCACTGGTTGGGTTCGAACTCAGGATCTTTATCACCGTTTTCCTACGTTAGAGTTAACATGGAAAAGGGTTTACAAATCTCCTCGAATTAAGTAAGGAACCTATATAAACTATATAGATTAACAGTCACTTCAACTAATTTTGCTTAAGTTTGTTATAATTGCAGGAACTGTTTTTGTTTCGCAAATAAGATATCTGACAGCATAAATTTACTTGATTTTCATAAAAATTTCTTACAATGTATATAAAATTGTATATGATTTGATCTGAACTTTAAAACTAAACTTAAAAGCAATTTATTTACATAAAAACAATATTTTATTATATTTACCACAAAGAAATTGAACGTAAAAGCCTGAAATAATATTTTAAAAAATGTTTTGCATTATTTTGCATAAATATTTTAGCTATTTGTGAATAAAGTTTTACTATTAATCTTCTTCTAGAGTGATAATTTCAGCCCATATATAAACTAATGAATAAATCCATTAAATAATGTGTGAGATGTTATTTTATTTTCACGAAAACTGTTGTTTCGGTATTACTAAGATAAAATTCTAATAGCTAGTGGAGATAGCTTTAAATATGCTAAGATATTCATGTAGATAATAACATTATAAGTAACGATATCATGCGATATACTTACTTTCGCTGAATAAATATATCATATTTTTTTTTATTAATTCTGATTTTTTCCCTCTCAAAATAAGGGTTGCTACCGAGATCGAGAAAATACGGTCACATTAGTTTAATAAGGATAGTGGTTGAAAGTGTGGACCCTTAAAGTCAATTTTACTCAGTGCTTATTTTATTATAGCAATGAAACCATTTAAGTGAAATAAAAGAATTTTCCATATCGTTATCAAACATGTTTATCTTAATATAATTTCATGCAAAGCATCTGCCTTTTTAAAATATTCATCCTTTTTTTAATAATTTTATAGATAAATATTGGTAGAAAAATTTTAACGTATAAGTTAGTTAAATTATTATTTTTAAATTACACAATGAATTTTAAACATCACTACACATTTAATAAATTCAAAGCTGAAAATTTTTCTAATCTGAAATGAGAAGAAGTTATGATTTCCTTCTGTTAGAAAATCGTTATTATTAAAAATTAGATATATTTATTATTATTTTAAAATAATAACTTTTTTGAAGTACTTAATATTTAAAAAAACCTCGATATTTGTACATTTTTAAATATTTAGGTGCGTTTTGAAATTATAAAATATAGTTTATAAAGAACTCTACATCCACTACAAAACTGAATTAATTGTTTTGGCAGCATTCCCATCATCATTTCTGGGCTCGAGAATAAAATGAACTTGGCAACAATAATTAATTTTCTTGGCTCCACTCTTGAGTTTTGACAGCCAAATGTGTTTAACATACATTGGACTGTAGTATGGAGAACTACTAAATCTGAGTAAAAGAGACCCAGAGGATACTTTTCGAAAATAGCTAGTTTTCAACAATTGGGTGACATAATGGCATTAAGTTCCTGTTTTCTCCGGTCATAATGTTATTCTTCCTAACCGTAGGGCACAATAGAACATGGAAATGTTTATTACCATTCTAGTTGACACATGCTCTGAAGCTGACATTTCAGTGGAGAAATGATATATACTTCCTTATAATATTTAATTCAGAAAGCTGGTTTTAAATACATCTGAAACATGGAAAAAATTCCGCTGCATAATTAATAAAAATTATAAATATTTAAAATAATTTATGTACATTGTGTTCTATATTATGTAGTTGGTTTTCAAGAGTTCACAATGGGAAAATAATTCATGTTGAAATTGCGAGACTTGTATAAAATTTATGTAGTAGGTCATGGTTTTCCTTTTTTTTGTTTCTGAACTCTTGGTTTAAATTCGTTTCGTTCTCGTCAGGTGGCGCTGAAAGCTCTTTTCACAATTTTTTCCCGTTGCAATAACGCATAAAAAACTAGTGCTCTGATTACGATACGTGATTATGGCTGATGAGGAACATTTCTAAAATAACATATTTTGATAATTATTTATTGAGAGGTCTCGAAAATTTGTAATTTTTTTTTTTCACTTGTGAATTTTTTTAATTTCTTTTTTATTTGAAGCACCGCCATCTGTCGAATAAATGATGAACTAAAAACAGTTAAAGGAGAATTTCATTATGTATCACTTGGAATTTTAAGAGGAATCGTTTTCTCTTTCTTAAAAAACTCAGCCGTTACTCATTTAATTTTTTTTAACCGACAATCAGACAAATTTACGGCACATTATATTTATAATATAAATGCACTAAAAAGCTTTATAATCTTTAAAATTTCATGAAAATATAATTTTTTGACAAAATTCTAAATAACATAAATATTTTCAGCTATTTTGTTTTCTTTGAATTTGGATGATTAATAATTTTAATTTACTTACCGCTTACTAAATTCGTAAACTCAATGTGTTTCATTCAGTTCCTCAAAGAAATACTCAGAAAATTAACTCTTGAATCAATTTAATTTTTTTAAAGAAGTAAAACATAATCCATGAAATTATTTAGTGCATACAACAGGATTTTAAATCTTTCCTTCATTAAAGGATCCAGTTTTAAGAGAATTGACATCAATGGATCCAATCTATCCAATGGCTCAAGGCATTTATTTGATTAGTTTGTTCGAAACTTTGAATCCGATGTTATTCTAATTACATTTTGAATCACCTTCCATGCGTGATTCTAACTTGTAATGTTTATATCATTGACTCGTCTTCTCAAATTATCTCCATGCAATTTAGTAGGGTTGCTGTATGGAAATCAAATCACATTTTGATCTCATAACACGTTGCACATGCTTTACTTTTTGACTTCGTAAAATGATGTTTATGCCCTCTTTTTTAGACGAGGGATTTGTACAGAACTGATCGCAGGTTGCTACACAAACAAGAAAACAAATAATATAAGCTTTGAAATGTTTAATTTTAAATACATTTCTTTAAATGAGCTGTTTAAAATTTTTAATAATTCTTTGAAAAGGTTTATATTATAATTAAAGAAATAAATCTAATCCTGAAACTCGAAATTGCTAATTTACTTACCTTTAAAAAACATTAAAATAAAGGTCATAATTAAATTGTTTATTTTCTCTCGTTTATAACGTGTTCCGTAAAAATAAAATAAATTTTCTGAAGGAATCCTATTCTGAGACGTAAAAAAAAAATGAAGTGCAGAACAGCACATGGCTCTGATACTTTATTCTTGAAATCTAAAACGAAATCAATACCTTTGTTACATTTATATATTATATATCATGTTTTTATGTATCGTATATTTATATATTTATATATTATGTATTTATATATTGTATACCTATCTATTATATATCTATATATTGCATATCTATATTTTATACATTTAAAAATGATATATAATGTTAAGTAATAACCCAGAAAAATCATAAATTTTCTTCACACTTTTGAAAACTGTTTAGGAAAATTCTTTTTTCTGAAATAATGTTGAATAGGTAGTATTATTTAACTTAAATAGACTTTCTTTTATTTCATGATATTTAAAATTACCCATTATTTGTTTGTAAATGAATCACCTTAATTTTGATTAGAATAAAAATAAAGTGCTAAAATTATAATTAGCGAAACTTTTTAAGAATTTCTTTCACAGATTCTTGAAAAGAATAGAACTATTCTTTTTTATAAAAGTGAAGTACATCAATTTATAATTTTTTTTTTAATTTGCTCCATTGTCCTAAATTTCTATGAATAACAATTTTAGTTTAAATAAAAACTTTAACTAATTATATTTCAGCCAGTGTTAGCCATTATTACTTAATGTCAATCATATAATAGGGTGTTTCTTAATGACCATCCTTAATATTTTTTTTTTATAAATATTAAATAATAATAGCTATAAAATACACTCAAAGAACATAATTTTATATCATTTATAGTTTTATAAGTAGTTTTAAATATATAGTTTTATACCTTAATGTGTAATTTGAAAATGTAATGAAATATATGGCAAAATTATGGTATGCGATAAAAACTTTGTCAAGGTCTGACGATCCACTACTGATACAAAAGTGACTGAAATTACGAAAACCTATTGTGTAAAGTTATTTTTCTTTTCCACTCCTCTTTGCTTCATTCGGCATTTCTGCAGTAGATGGTTTCAGTCTCTCTTATCTCAATAGTGATTATCTCAATAGTGACTTTATTCCCGATTTTAAATATTAATTTTTTTCACCATATGTAACTATATTACATAAAATCTATTGGTTGTGTAAATTTGTTAACGAACAGATTCATGTACAATGTGATGCATGCACAAATTGTATATAACATATCAGCTTGTTTGGTAAGAGAAAATATTAAATTTCGTCTGTGAACTCACAAAATTTATTGAACCAATGTACCTTTAATTTTAAATATTATTTAAAAAATTATTAATTAACATAATTATTTATGCTCATTAAAAGATCTTAATAGAGTCATATGGGATATCGAATCCTACAAGATCTTTCATACGATTTACCAACCAATAAGCCTTTAATTTGAAGAAATGAAAGTTTGGGAAGAGGAGGCACAAACGTAAGCGAACAGAAAATAGTACATGTATTTTAAGTAAATAACTGCAACTTTATATATTAAAAAAAAAAACTGTTTTATTCTACAATTCTATCTACAAACAATCATCAACGTTGGTAAGCAGAAGCAAAAAAGGGCCTTAGTTCCTCAGTAATTTATAATTTTTCTTCAGTTTAACAATGGATTCTAAAAATGTTCATTACTGACGTTTCTTAAAATCCAGTTATTATACTAAGAAATGGTGTTTTATCAGAAATATTACTATCCAAGGTATTTTTGGACAAAAAACGTTGCTATGTATTAATATAAATGATACCTAAAATCTTCCCATCTCTTCTCTGCAGTTCCCCCCCCCCTTTTTTTTGAGGGAAATGAGAATGGTTTGAGGGGAGAATTGGATTTCTTCTAGACAAGCAACAAGTGAGTAAACAATTCAAATTAAATTTTGTTTCTCGCTAAAATGAACTGAACGAATTCAGAGACAATCGGATTAATAATTTTGAAGCTATGAGAGCTATAAGTATAAAAAGTGCAAAGTTGTACTAGTACCTATTTACGCATTTAATATTGGTTTCCAAAGTAGTGGAACAGTGTTCCTTATGTTTTTTTTATGTAGAATTGGAAGAGACTGTTTAGATGATACACTATAGTCAATTGAACGAGTTGTTCAAAAGTTAGAATCGTTTTTATGCATAAAAAGAACTATTTTTGACAAGATTTATTTGCACTTTTGATTTTGATATCTAGGGACTATCTGAATATGTAAGGTACATTTTCTAATGAAACTTTTTGCACTGAATTAAATGAGATAAAATGTGCGCTGATACACAGAGAAAACATCACTGGTAAAATTATCGTGCACGGTAATCACATTTCTAGGAATTTAAAAAAAAACATAATTATAGTTTAATAATGAAATAGGTTTGTCTGAAAAAAGTACTATTTTCTAATTGCATCTATTAAGAAAAAACCGAATTTAAAACTATTACGCAATAAGCACACTTTTAATCTCATTCACTTTAGTGTAAATAATTTCGTTTTACAGTTAATCCATAGATAGGAAAGCAAAAAGTGTAAATTAGTTGTGCCAAAAAAAGTACTTTTTATGCAAAAAAAAAAAACTCTTTCAACTTTTGAGTGATTTGTTTTATTGACCAGTGTCTCTACATGGTCTTTTACGTCTTAAAAAAATACGTCTACATGGTCTTAAAGAAATTCTTATAAAAAAATAAAAATTTCTTACTTAAAGCAATATTAGATGCGTAAGTACAGATTTTCACTTTTAGTGCGTACAAACCTTATAACTTCTAAACTATAATCTTATCATCTTATATCTATCTCAATCTTATATTTCATTCAATTTAAAGTGAAAATAAGCAATTTAAACAATGGCTGCCCCTCAAATAAGTCTCATTTCTCTTTTTAAAAAAAAGGTAAGAGTACAGAGTTTTAAAATAGCATTTTTATTAATACAACAAACATTTCTATGAAAAAAAATCTTGGACATAAATTTTTTTACAAATATATAATGAGGGCGTTGGTTACGATACACCCTGCATTCATTTAACCAATTTAAATTTATTGAACTGTCATGCAAAAAAAAATATTCCAATTCACAATCTCACTGCCATTTATCAGAAAAAATTTCGTTTTTCATGAATGCATTCCGTTTTTTTTTTTTTTTTTTTTCAGGCCTGGCACAAGCGATACTTCGTACTAAGAGACGAAACGCAGGATAGAAGTCCCTGTTTGGAGATGTACGAGAAAGATGAGTTATTCACAGCCCCACTGGGCATTGCAGGACCAAAATTGATCCTTGACCTGGGGCAGTGCGTCCATATCGGTTTCACTTCCGACTCCTCCAGATTTCCTTATGCTTTGGTCATCGTTTGCCAAGGGAGGTCACCTCTTATCTTAGCGGCAGAAGATGAATTAAGTGCGAGATCTTGGTTGCTGGCCTTAGGTCTCATAACTCATAAAGGAAACTCTAGTAAGACCATAATAAATTTACGAACGCTTTGGATTGCATAATTGAAATTATACTGCCTTTAAGCTATAAACTTGCATTCATAACACTTTATTTTAATTAAATTGTTTTAAAATAGTATTCTAGATTCACCGATTTGAATGAATATAAGTTACAGACAATGTATTATTTTAATTTTAATTTAAAAAAAAAATTTTATTAAAATAATTATAATTCAAGAAATCAGAAATATTATAAAATAATTATAATTATAGACTGGTACAACGAGATATATAGTTATTTTGCGTTTATAATTCATGGATAAAAGCAAAACATTTGTAGTTAATTAATTATAATAGTTTTGAATCCTTTCAAAAAATGCAACATCAAATAATTCAAAATGACAATGACTAGCGTAACGTATACTAAAGTAGTCATATACTATTATAAGATTAATAGATTGATTTTAAAAATGGATGGGTTGAAAAGTGTTTTTCTTTGAATCTAAATCTTAATAGTCGATTTGAATTCATAATTCAAATGAATCATAATCGACTAAATTAATTTAAATTAAATTTCGAATGTTTACAAATGTTTTCCACAAAAGAAGTTCGTAAGATTGTTCAATCTTATTAAATACCTCGTTTAATATGTCTCCATTTTAATCCTTTTAATTTATTCAAAAAAGAATAATAACATTTTTTTAACTTTCAGTAAGAGAAAATAAAAATATTTTGCAAAATTATCTGCAATATAAAACACAATAAAACAACAAGAGAAAAATATATAAATTCTTTCCATGGATACATAAAATGCAGTCAGAGAAGTAGTGAAAATTTAAAAGTAATTAAATATAAAAAAAATATTAACTGAAATTTTAATAACGTCTGAAAAAATGTTGTTTAGCATTATATTTTTTACTAAAAATATATTTTTAAGAATCTCGCTAAGAGAAACCATAACAATATGGCTCAGGGAAAAAATTCTAAAATTAGTTGCAAATTGAGCAATTCTTATTCAAAAAATGGATTTTCTTGTTATAATAGATAAATTAGCTCGCTAAATTTTAAAAGCTTTGTTAGGTTTTTCATTGTTTTTTCTTTCACGTGCAATATATAGTACAAAAATTAAACCTCGAGACAGCAGTATAACTTTTGAAGACATGATTTAATTTTTGCTGGCTAAGTCGCGTTACCAATTGTTCAAGAACTTGACTTAAGGAATGTTAAATATACTATTCGCCTTTAAAATTGCTAAGGAGAGAAGATAGGTACACCACACACGCGAAGACAGATAAAGCAAAGAGTTATTTGCAAACGATTTAATGTTCAGCATATTCATTCAAAGCTGGGAACAGTAGCGTGCTTACAGAATACTTATGGAACAGAGGCGTAGAAATAATTATTTATACTTCTGTTTGAATTAAAATGCTATTTTTGATTTAAATGAAAATATGATGCCTCGAGAAAGAAGAATAAATACTTTCCAGCACGTGCCTGATCTAGATGGAGGAAATGTTATACTTTACTGGAGTTGCAAATTATTGTGGTTTATTGTGCCTCAAGCCTAAGTCTCGGGAGATCCCTAATCTGTCCACAGATTATGGTAATAATAGGCTCAGGACAGTCATGTGGAGCAACGTTCTAGATTTCAGTGAGTCTCGCTTCCACTTCTAAATGCCGAGAAAGTAGGCATCTCATCCACTTGCTACAAAAATCTTACAACCTCATCATGAATCATGAGACGAGAGATGATGTCGTTTTTGTAAGAGAACAAGCTTTTTCTAGAACAGTTCGACGATATTTACAGCAATATGAACTGTTATTAATTTTGAATCATAAATTTTTTTGTTGTTATTTTTATATTAAAGTTATGGTTCCATACTTAAAAGAGCAAAAGTTTGAATCTGCCCAAAAAAAGTGCGTTTATTTAGAGAAAGTACGTTTTTGCGTCTGTTTACATGACTTCAAATATAATTGACACTATTTAATTAGTATATATATATATATATATATATATATATATATATATATACACATATATATATATATATATATATATATATATACACACATATATATATATATATATATATATATATATATATATATATATATATATATATATATATATATATATATATATTCGCATTTTATACTAACACTGAGATAGGTGAAAAGGTTCAGTCTTTGCATTCTTTGTATTCCTACACATTAAGGAAAATCATTTTATGCTTCTTAATATGGAAGTGACAGAAGGAAAGATTCTAAAAATAACTCCTCCTTTGAAATATAAATCTAATTATAATTCAATGGTGTGTTTTCAGCCTTGAACTCCAAAAAAATAGAATATCTCTACGCTTATTCTTTAACAAAGACATTTTATGAAAACGAAAGAGTTTTCTTTTATTAATACAAAAGT
This sequence comes from Parasteatoda lunata, assembly GCA_949128135.1. Classification (NCBI taxonomy): domain Eukaryota; kingdom Metazoa; phylum Arthropoda; class Arachnida; order Araneae; family Theridiidae; genus Parasteatoda; species Parasteatoda lunata. Next base: position 72,746,402 of record OX421976.1, on the reverse strand, counting down.
ATTATAATTTTTGTATTACATATATATATTTGATTCTCATAAACCATTAAGGCGTTGCATCTAAATAGTTCAGACATTATTTAGGTCGTTCTGTACTTTAATTTGTGCACTGTGCGTAGCAAATGAGCAATACAAATTAGCAACAAAAAAAAATTTTTTTTTTCACTAATTCGCATTTTTTGAAAAAAATTTAGTACGTTTAATCAGAGAAAGTACGCTTATACGTCTGATTTCTTGAGTTAAAATAAGATATTCACTAATTAATTAACATGTTAAAGTGTCACATGCATCCTTAAAGCGTTGCATCTTTATGGTTCAGATGTTATTAAGGTGGTTCTGTTTCTTATTCTGTCACGGTATGAAATAAATGAGCATTACGAATTGGCTAGAAAATGTATTTACAATACTATAATCTTTTTTTTTTTGAATTTGTGTTATAATATTGCAGAAAATTAAAAAGAACTGAATAATAAACTGAATAATAGAACTGAATAATATCACCTTTAGCTCAGTGCCAGAAAACATCCTTCATTCCACCACCTTCACTCTTACTGGAGAGACGAACACACAGGAACAAAGCTGCCTACAGAGATACCTGTTCCTTACCTCAGGAGTCATCAGCCCCGTTATCAGTGGAGAGTACTGCAGCCACTCTTCTACCTGAAGAATATAACGACAATGATATGGACTGTAAGAAACATTTTATTTCAATTATTTGTTTAGTTTTCTTTTTTATAGTCAATAATTATATTTTGTCAGCTGTTTTTTCTCCATTATAAAAGCATTTAATGGTTTGCGATCAGAACTGCATGGTGTCAAGTAATTATTCTAATAATAAAGGAGATTTCGCGAATTTAAGTTGGGTAACGCTCACTCCCATAGGTAAGATTTCAAGTAATTGCGCATGCGCACTTTTAGTGCGCATGCGTCAGTTCTGGTGAAATGCGCATGCTCCCGTGAAAAAAATATCAAACTTAGGTAAGTGAAAATAAGAGATTTTGCAAAAATCCGTAAGTTAAAAACGCTAACGCAGTGGAATATCATTTTAACAATCGATGTAGACTATTTGTTTAAAGTTTAGACATACGATTCAGGATGCTTCGGATCTGTGAGCTGAAAAATTTCGTAGATTATGGAATTGATGAATTTAGCGATAAGGAATGCAACTTATTATTATTAATAATAATATATGCAAAAATGTTATTGAACTCCCATTAAGTATATTACTTTCTTTAACTAAATTGTATAGTTAAAATGAATATAATTTATAGTTTTGAAGTCGCAAAAACATATCAAGTTTCTTTGGAAACTAGTGCAATTAGACAATCATGATGTTAAAGAAAAATCTGTAAAATTATTTTTTATTGAATGAACCAATGGTTGTAAGAGCACAAGATTTGTTTCTAAATTTTATCAATACATTTCTACAAATTCGCTTTCAATGTCCATTTTTTTGGTTTGAAGGTAGGCTTATATAAAAAATAAAATTTAACAGGTGTACACAGCGTGCTTGTAGTTTTTTTTTTTTTTTTTTTTTTTTGCTTTTCTTTGTAGCCTAAATCACGCCACCATTACCTAGATACACACAGCATCTAAAATAAACGCGAGTATGTTCAGTTGCTTCAATGCATTGGAGCATACGGAAGCTAACTTAAAAATACGAAATCTCCCTATTACTTGACATTCTTGAATATTCCGATAGTAGCTTTTTCTAGAATAGGTTTAACATGTACAAGTTACGAAAAAATGAAATATGTTTAAATAAATCCAGAAATACTGAATTTTTTTTTTTTTTTTTTACAATTTTGTAACTAAGACAACATTTGTAAATGAAAAATAAATTTTCTTTAAAAAAATTAATAAAATATGTTGAATAATAGTGAATAGTCAAAAGAAATTCAGGCTCTTTCTCATACGTAATAAGCGTTTGAAAGGATTACAGTTGGATCAAATTCTTCGTATCGAATACAAACAGTTTAATCTCACCAATTCTTATTCAATCGGACTCACTAAATTCTTAATAGGATAATGGTTATAAATAAATTTCATGTGGCATGCCTGTAAATAGTTTATTAAAAATATAAATATCATTATTAATTACAAAAAAATATTTACGCAGCATAATTGTTTTAATTAAAGAAAGTAGGAAAACGTTTTGCATCACTTGGAGAAATTTTGAAAACTTAAACGAAATAATATATTTTCAAGAGAATAAAGTAACGTTTTATTATTCCAATTTCTTTCTCTTTAAACTCAATTTTTATTAGGAATAAAGTTTAGATCGGCTTTTATTTTACGTATAAGGAGAGTTTCTTTTTTATTACCTCAAAGCTCTAGGTAATCCCGGAGTTAAGTTTTATCCCTATATGTCAATTATAGTGATCGTAGATGTACCCATATGTTCTAAGTAAGGTAAGTTTTTATCTGGTCAGAAAATTTTTTTTCTCTGCCTATACCGCCATATCATTGAAAGAAACTTGTTTTTTGGTATTCACAGACTTAGTAAAACTAGTTAATTTCAGTAAATTTTCATAAGAAAATTATTATTTTCTTTTATTTCCAAATATAGATAAAAATCTAATAGATGGTGTAGCAGTGTTCCGTTGTTGTCGACACACTTTAATTTGCCCGGAAAGCACATGGATCTAGTTTTCTCACATTAATTTCTATATTTTTTAGTTGTCATCAGCATAAAATTATTACAAAAAATATAAGTATTGTTTTTCAGTAAGATATTTTTGTATCCTAAATTTAAAGGTAAAAGCTGTAATATTTGCATTTCTTAGGTAATAGTTTACATTCGGAGGTCCCTATCATTTTTGGCAATTTACAAATAAGCAAATGTATATGTAAATAGGCCTAGAAAAAGTCACATAAAGGTAAATAAAAGTTGCTGTAACCCAAAGGTGTTGTCATTAAAAGCAAAGACTGCAAAGTATATCATGGTAACCAGAAATGGGATTTCAACGAAACTGAACGAAAATGATCGCCAAACCAAAGGGGATTCGATTCTACAGTAGAGCTGTTTCTTATTTTACTCTGCCATTATTATTTTTTTGTATTTAATATTTTTCTGAATTAATAGTTTGAAACTAAAATAGTTGTTTCTTTTTGACAACGCAAATTCCATGATATTAGCTTTTGAAGCAACATTTTAAGATTAATTGACTAGAATCGATGTCTAAACTTATTATCTTTGCAATTATTGTTTCCTGCTAGAAATTAAATTAATATACTATTCTAAATTATCATTAAAGCTATCCGTTAAATGTTTTAGAACTTAATGATCAGCTTTATGCGCAATTGCATTTAATATATCAGCCTGTTTCGTCAGCTAAAAATTCGAATTAAGGAAGTAACTCACCAAATTTGTTAAAACAATATATATTTAATTTAAAATGTCATGTAAAAAAAAAAAAATGATTACCAAGCGAAATCCTTTATGCACCCAAAGAGATCTAAAAAATATATAATCTCTACATCAGCTCACACGATTATATCCGCAAAAAGAACTGCTCTCTAAAATTGTATCAATATAGCCAAAGCAGAATATATCAATACAATAGTGTGAGGATTGCACCAAAAAAAAAACTTATTGATTTTTTTAATTTTCTTCGTTTTTTTGTTGTTGTCCTACTTGTATTTATTTATTGTGCTATATATATATATATATATATATATATATATATATATATATATATATATATATATATATATATATATATATATATATATATAACAGAGAAAGAGAGTGTAAGAATAACTATTACATCATGTCATAGGGGATTACACTTGCGTTAACTGACACTGGAACACTTGTTAACAAGGAATTACATTTGCGATATGAGGTATTTAGAAGCACCTAATGGTTTATACTTCAGACAAGTCCAAAGAGCTTTGTCTTAAAATGGGTTCTTTTTTTGCAATCAAACTTTTAATAAAATATATTTTGTTCAATTTTAGATTTTAAAATTTAAAAGTACATTGCAATTAAGTAAAAATTTGCGCACTAAACAAATCATTCGTGATTTGATTCGTAATATTATATTAAATATTCAAAACTCGCAAAAAATTATTAAAGAAATTGCATTGTCTAAAAAAATGGTTTTAATAATTACTTAGAAACATATTTGTATTTGCTAATTTCAGAGACTTGAGAAAAAATTAAAAATGTGAAACTAACTTTATAAGCGTTGTTAATCCTCAAATTTTTAATCATCGAAGAGGGGTGGCCCATTATAGCCACCATGTTTTGATGTTTAATAGTTATATAATCCATTGGAAAACGACATGAGAAGAAAAAGCTGTTTACAGCAAGATTACTTATATTTTCGCTCAAATTTTAAAAATAAAATAACACTTGAATTAAATAATTAAATTACCCTTTCACCCACGTGTGGACACCAGTAAAGGATAATCCAATAATTATATCAAAAGTTATTCAGAATATTTTTTTACTAGGCACTCTATACAATATAAATTATCTGCAAAACTTTAAGCTTAATACTTTGTTATAAAATTTATATATGAATCTTTACTTAGGGAAAAAAGTAATTATATACTTTACTATTATAAAAAACAATTTCCGATATTCTAGATACGCAAATGTACTTGAAATCAATAAAATGTCTTAGTTTAAAAAAAATAGAAGAAGGAAAAGAAGGTAAAGTTAGTTAAAGAAGAATGTATAAAAGCAAATGGATACTTTAAACTAATTTACGATAGAAATGCAGGATATCTAAAGAAATCGGATGTTTTAATAAGATTCAAGTCACGAATGTTAGAATCTCTTAGCAAAGATAGTTTCAGACATAGCAGATAATAAAAAATTAAGGGAATGAAAACAGGGCGTAGTTCTTATTTTAACGCAGCATTCATTTGAATTCTTCATTTGCTCCATTCTTAATTTTTTTTTCATTCTTTTGTCCTTATTAAAAAAAAATCTGTGTTTTTTTATTCGAAATTTTTTTTTAAAAAGAGCTATTGTGACGGGTAATCCCGTGTCTAGTCTTTTAATTATTCTAATCTGGTTAGTAGTTCTCAAAGGAATAACTGAAGCGAAAACAATAACCTCTGTGTGAGTAAAATTTTGGTTACAAAATATAAGAAATTGTTTTTAGTTATGCTTTTTTTCGCATAAATTAATGAAATATATTAAAAGTATGAGCATTTCTAACTATCGTAAACATTGAAAATGGTCAAAAGTTTTGATTCTTAATCTCATGGTACATGTGGTATTTTCAATAAAAACCGCAAAAGTATTCTAAAAACTTCAAGACTGAAAATTTCAAAAGAGACTACCATTAAATTTGGATAACCTGGGAATTCACATGAAAAACAAGTTTCCGATTTTTTTTTATTTGCTGATTTTCAAAATTAATTTATTTTTGTTGGTTAAAAAATCTTAATAGTAACATTATTTGGTGCAGAAAGTCAATAATAACCAATTTTTGAAGCCAAATATTTTAACGGCATCATTGTTTTAAAGAATCATCGCGTATTATCGCTGATTAATTTTGACTTTTGTTCGGTCAATAAGTCTTTTGGAAACAAATTATATGGCGATCCATCAAGATTTTGCTCCACTACACACGAAATTTTGCATACTTATTGCATATAATATGTAAACTGTCGCAAGTTATAAATATATTGCTACAGTTTTTGGCATAGGGTGTTCAAAAACATTATTTTCAGTTTGACATTTTTATTGTTGGTCTCTCAAACCTTTAAAAGCTTATATATATATATATATATATATATATATATATATATATATATATATATATATATATATATATATATATATATATATATATATATATATATATATATATATATATATATATAAGCTTTTAAAGGTTTGAGAGACCAACAATAAAAATGTCAAACTGAAAATAATGTTTTTGAACACCCTATGCCAAAAACTGAAACTGTAGCAATATATTTATAACTTGCGACAGTTTACATATTATATGCAATAAGTATGCAAAATTTCGTGTGTAGTTCAAAATGAAGATAAAACAAGGATTGGCCAGAAGCCAATTACCAAGGTTTGGCCAGAAAACTGATGTACGCGAGGTAATATTAAACTGGATAATTTAAAGAATTTGACTATAAATAATTTTAGAAAATAAATATTTATTTAAGAAAAAAATATAAAATAGAAAAGAGAAAGAAACATGAATTGCCAGTTTTGCACATAATTTTAGCCACAGATTTGCCCGAAATGGATTTGCACATGGAAAAGTTATATAAATTGACAAAGAAATCTTTTTAGTAAATAATTTTAGCCACGGATTTGTCCGAAATGGATTTGCACATGGAAAAATTGTCTAAAGAAATTTATTAGTAAATAATTTTGCCCACGGATTTGCCCGAAATGGATTTGCACATGGAAAAGTTATATAAATTAACAAAGAAAAAAAAATTCTTCTTTTTGAACTTATTTTATGAGTTCTATTTACTTGCAGCTTATGCGCAATAAATGATACTTATTATTATTTTTTTTTTCTTTTCTGGTTTTTTTGTATTTATTTATTTTTCCATCCAATAATCAATAATTTACACCTTAAAAATAAAATCTCTTTTTTTCCGTTAGATTTAAAACTTTTTTTTTATTTTAAAGTTTTTTTAAAGCAGATTATTTGTATGGTTCCGTAATCGATAATATGTATCATTTGTTTCTGTAGTGTCTTTTGCTCGGGAAATTTTCCACGTTTCAGTCAATCCAACAGAGGACTCTCAACGTCTTGGCATGAGCGGCGACTTACAGCTGGCGATATTCAGTCATGGAGTTGGACTAGCGAAACCTGGTATGGCCTCGTGTTTTGTTGTATGGCCAGTTGCTTACATTCGGCAATATCTTCACGAGTCAACAGGGTCAACGGGAAGAACTAAAACCACGATTGTGTCTTTAGAAGTAGGAAGGTATCTCTATTGTTTTGACATATTTTACAATCATTTTTTTTAAATGATAAAGATACTATTAAAAATTGTAGTAAGATAGATAATTACACTTTCGTAGCTCATTGTTCGAGACATTTATTTTTTTAAAATTTTGCACTTCTTATTTTTTAACATAAATTTTCAAAACTTAATACACTTTACAGTATATGAACAAGCACAGAAATTGCCTGAAACAATGATCCTCAATGGTAGCTGCAATGAGGGAAAATAATTTTTAAAAGCAAATAAAGTAGAAGTAATAGTATTGGTATATTTACGTAACAGTACATTTGACTAACGGGCTATTAATGACCATCACAATTTCGATCTTCTGCAAAGAGGATAGATTTCCCACCCTGGTAGTCCAATGACGAGTACTTTACAGTAGTGCCTGACTTCAAGTACGAAACAAACTTAACGAGAACAAACACCCTCTGTAGGCTTATCAAAATGGTCACCCATCTGCTCACTGATCGCGGCTAGTGATGCTTGGCCTTAATGATCTACTGGTGGTCTTACAATCAGTCCACTGTTCTTTGACTATTCTTGATACTAGGCCTTAATGATCTACTGGTGGTCTTACAATCAGTCCACTGTTCTTTGACTATTCTTGATACTTGGCTTTAATGATCAACTGGTGGTCTTACAATCAGTCCACTGTTCTTTGACTATTCTTGATACTTGGCTTCAATGATCTACTGGTGGATTTACAATCAGCCAACTGTGAGACCTTTCCCTTGTTAGTTAATTCTACAGTTTCCTTCATATTTTTAAATTGACTATTCTTTTCAATTGAAATAATCTGTGTAATTAAAGAATTGTTTTAAATTAAATCTACGCAACATATATTTTACACCTTTAATTTATAAAGTTTTTTTTTAATTTGCTTGATAAGAAAATTTTGTTTGAATAAGCGAAGAATTTTAATTTATTTAATTCAAAAAAAAAAAAAAATCTCAGCTGGAATATTTTATCTTAGCTTTTTTGAAATAAAGAACCCTTTATTTCCGTGTTCTCTAATTCATTATCCCAAGTTCAAATTTATACGATGGTTGCTATTTATATTTCTGACCTAATAATGAAAAAACAAATACGTAGGATTGAAATTGGTTTTATTGTTTTTCAAAATATTCTCCATGATGATCAATACACTTTTGCATGCGTTTGAACCAATTTTTAAAGCACTTTTTCCAGTCCGATTGAGGTAACTCCAAAACATGCGTTTTGAATTCATCAACCGCTTCTTCGGGGGTCGAAAATCGTTGTCCACGTAATTTATTTTTGATGTGTGGGAATAAGAAGAAGTCATTGGGTGCCAAATCAGGGCTGTACGGCGGATGACCCATCAGTATGATCTTTCGCTCCGTCAGAAATGCCTTTGTTTGAGTCGATGTGTGAGAGCTCGCATTGTCATGATGAAGAATGATTCGCCTGTTCTTCTGCTTTTTTCGAATTTCTCCGATGACTTCTAGCAAACAAATGGTCGTGTACCATTCAGAATTGACCGTCCTGCGTTGCTCTAACGCCACTGTTGCCACATGACCGTTAATGCCGAAGAAACAGGCAATCATTTGTTTCGATGTGCTTCTTCCTCGAACAACTTTTGTTGGTTTTGCCTCGTCTTGGAAGACCCATACAGTTGATTGCTGTTTTATTTCCGGCTCATATGCATAGATCCATGATTCGTCACCTGTGTAGATGTTATACACAGCCTTTGATGTACCTTGAACGTATTTTTCCAATATTTCCTTGCTCCAATCGACACGAGCCTTTTTTTGAGCGTTTGTCAGATTATGCGGAATCCAACGCGAACAATTTTTTTTTACGCTCAAATGTTCATGCAATATTTTATTGATGCTAGTCATACTAATGTCCAAAGACGCCTCTATCTCACGGTATGTCACATGACGATCTTGCTTTATCAGTTCACGCACAGCATTGATCTTTTCTGGCACAACAACGGATTTTGGACGACCTGCACGGGATTCGTCCTGGATCGAACATCGACCACGATTAAATTCGTTATACCAATTTTTTACAGTGCCGTAGGATGGCGCTTTATCGCTGAATAAAGAATTAAGTTCATCGAAGCACTCTTGTCTTGACAATCCACGTCGAAAGTTATGAAAAATAATGGCACGAAAATGTTCACGATTCAATTCCATTTTTTGATAGAGAAGAACTTTTCAATTTACTGTCAACAACACAAATGAAGCTATAATGGTAAATCTTCTGCTGAATTTATGTTTAAAAATATCAAACTTTTGATTAAAATCGTCTGCGGTCGCCTAGCAACACTTACTGTTGCCCTGGCCAGAAATATAAATAGCAACCCTTGTATATAATGTAGGTATCAATAATTATTAGGGGCATCTCTACCTGCACACTATCGCTCACCAGAGCTTAGCCCTCTCTTTCTAAATGAGGTATTTTTGCTGTAGAATTATAGCATTAGTATTTTGGAATATGCTTGTTTGAACAAACGTCTTACTTTCCATGGCAAGCGATTTCTATTAAGTAATGTGATACTTGTTGTTGTGTATCTACAGATTGTCAATCTACAAAGTTACTCTTTAAGGAATTTAAAACAGCAGTAAAATATTTTTATAACTTATTCTATGAAATTCAAGCACTCATATTCTCAGAAGAATAAAATTGTTTTAGTCAGGCTTTCAAAGCAATCATTTTAATGGAAAACCGCAAATAATTCTAGCTGCGATATAGAATTTCGTTTTACAATTTCAAGAATGTTATTTTTTGTTTTCATATTTCTTTTTCTAAGGTGTTCATTTATATCTTCCTTCGTATTATTTTACAAACTGATGAATGATTAAAAGTTTCTTATCTGAAACCATTCGATTAAAATGTTTTATGTATTTTTTATTTTTTTGGAATTATCGCAAACATCTTATTTACAATTAAAAAACAATCATTGGGCATTGCCTTATTAATTTCTCTACATGGCATAAAAGAGAAAATGGTATAAAACCGTGTAATAGTTGAGAATCAAATAATAGTTAAGAAGTAAATAGTCAAGCATGTGCGAAGTAGTTAAATCAATTGTGACAGGGGGCAAGTTTGAACAAGGTGATCAAAGGTAAGAAGCAGGTGTGAGGGGATTTAGCAAGAACCCAGGGAGCAAACGATTAAATTAAAACAAATTTATAAATGTTGGGAAACAGTGGGATACTAGAAAGATCAGATGATATATGATACATCTGTGATTAGATTCAAACTATGTAAGGTGATGAAAGATCGGTTAGTGTCCTGATTTAGGAAATAATTTTTATTCTTTTTAAGCCCAAGTTTAAAAGTACGTCAAGTTTATTCAATATATGCTAGAGAGCCATGCTGACGTAGGAAATAGAGCGTTCGCCTTCCAATGAAGTGAACTAGGTTCAAATCTCAGATATAGCTGGTCGATACGAATTTCGCAGCGACTAGCACCGACCACAGTTCTGTTGTAAATTATCCTCAGTGGTAGACGGATCATGGATTAGAGTCCCCTTGTCGCCATGCTAACCTTTGAAGGTAATAAAAGAAATCGACTGCAATGTATAATATCTGACTCTGTATAAAACCCATACAATCTGCTCAAAACATTTCAAAATCTATTTCATTCAATCTATAAAAATAACATTCAATCTTCTATATTCAAATAAGCATATTCAAAGTATAATATCCAATGTATAATATTCAACCTATGATATTCAATTTATAATATTCAAGCTATAATTTTCAATTTATAATATTCAATCTATATCTATAATATTCAATCTATATCTATGATATTCAATCTGTGATATTAAATCTGTAATATTCTATATATATATCTATGATATTCAATCTAAGATAATCAATTCAATAGATATTATATTGTGATAATGATATTATATTATTGATTCGTATACTAATCTGAGATATTCAACTCAATATTCATATATTAATTTAAATGATAGGATATTCAATCTAAAATATTCAATATCACTATGAATTCAATTTAAATTTGGTTTATTCTAATGATACTTAATCAACCACATCAAGAAATACGAAATAATGATTTCTAAGAGCAAAAAATTAAGCTTATTTTAAAATTTTGTCTTTGAGGGGTTTTCAAAATTTATCTTAAATGCCTTGTTTCCTGCAGGCGATCCATAACGGGAGAAGGTGTTTTCCAATTTCGAACTCAGAAAGGAACGGAAATCATTCGAGAGTTAAAAGGAATTGTAGAGCTTTGGTCTGCGAGAAAGGCAGTTCTTTCCATTCAACAAAGTTCAGCAAAACACAGCTTCTTCAAGACATCCCCTACAAAGATTACCCACTCCAAAGGACGTTCTTGGAATTTCATTGGTAAATATTTTTTTTTTTTAAACAGATTGATTTCTTTTTAACAGATATTTTTTCCTTCATTATAACTTACAAGTACAGAAAATATATATTTCGAACTAATTTTAGCGTAATTTTTCTCTAACAAGTTGGTCATAATCCTGGTAGCAGATTTCACATAGTCAATCTATAATACAATCTCCATAAATTCAAATTTGCCTGCAACTCCTTGCGAATTCAGTCAAAGATTATTATTTTTAAAATGCAATTTAATCTAACTTATATTGAGAATAATTTGCATAAAATAAATAGATTTAAATTAACTAAAAAACTTTATGTTTTGAATTTTATTCAGTCAAATATAAGATCTAAAAATAATAAGAATATAAGTCTAAAAAAAGAAAAAAACATATCTTTATAATAAAATTAGGGAAGGGGGGGGGGAAACTGTATCTATAAAAATAATTAACAAGCAGGTTATAATTACGATATTCTGATTTGCTCGTGTTTAAATGTAATTTATTATGTTTAGTATTGCTGCACCATCACAGGTAATTAAGACGAATAAACGATAATTAGAAAAATAAGCATTAAGTTTCTTTTGAAAGTAACAGATTTTTTTAAAAGGAAAAGTATTCTTTAATTTTCATACTTGAAGACAAAACAACTGTTTACTTTTTGTCTTAATTTTTTATTTATTCACAGTTTTTGATGCAACAATTTTTTTTCTTCATTTGCCATTTTTTTAAAAATCTGAGGTGGGTAATCATCCGCAAATGCTGTTTTGTTATGTTAGTTTTTAGATACCAATCTGCAGACAATTATCTGTTGAAGCAATATGCTGTCGTACTCAAGAGTTTCTGATACCAACTAAATGATAAATATTTTTCAAAGAGACATTTATTTACTATATCGATTTCATAATGGACGATACCTGTTGTATCAATTTTCAAAATAATTTCTTCGAATTCATTTTTTTTAACATATTAAATCATTTCGGATAAGCCTCCTCCGAGGCTTTGAACTCCACTTCCCATAACGCTAACCTTCCTTAGATCTATTTCTTATACACCCATATGAAAACATTGAACTAATATATAGTCCATGTTTTCTAAAATATTTTTTTTTCAGGTCGCTCTGCTCCATGCACTCCTAGTCTTGCATTTCCGCACACCTGGCACCAAAGGAGATCCAGTCCTGGTCCCAGCAAAAAATCAGCGCCAGATATAACGCGAACAAGCAATACATATGAAGTTGGGAAATCACCCAAACATTCAGAATCTGCGGATTCAGAACATCCTATAAACTACATTGTTCCTTGTTTCGAAGGATCACCGCCGTCCGAAAAGACGAATCCGTCAAAAAGTCCATGTGTGTCAAATAAAAAATCGGTAATAACTCTATTTCCTCTTTTAAAAATACATTGATATTGCTATACGATAATGAAGAAATCATAGCTCAATCTGAAAAGAATAAAGACTGTCCAAACATTCCAAATTTAAGAATTTAAAAAATCGTATGAATTGTAGTTTTCCATCCTTTTTTTTCTCGAAGGATCGTCACCGAATTAGTTACTTTCTACAGTAGTATTTAAAAAGTCACAACTATTTGTGTACCAACGCAGTTTAACTTTGATTTTATTAAAGAAGTGTAATTTTGGACAATATTCGAAATTTGAAAAGCATCCATCTTAAAATACTACACCTGTTCTCAGATGACTCCTTCTAAAGACAGTTGTGTTTTTCGAAATGGTGCTTAGAAAATTACTTAAAAAATTAACTCTTGTGCTACTGTTAAACTTTAGATTATATTTGACAAACATACAGTTTTACTTAATGAGTTTTATATTTTCCTGCGTGAGTAAATTAACCAGATTCTGGCACTATTCTAATTTTCTTTCTTTCGATTTTTTTTTAAACTATTTTTCATCTCATAAAAAATAGTTTTAAAAACTACTAGTTAAGCAACAAAAAATTAAATAAATATATTTTTTAAATATAAAATTGCGATTAAAATGTATTTAAAAAAATGTAAAATGAGGTTAATGAAGTAATGAAGAAAGATAAAAATGACGTTTAATGATCCTAGAAAAAATTATATTGTTGCTCTAACCATCGCAGTTATTTGCTTAACAAGCTTATTTTCGTGAATATAATACTTTATAATAAAAATTCTTCGCTCTGAGAAGTTCAAATTTTCTTCAGCCTAATTAAGATTCTGAACTGAGCAATATTATTGGAGGAAATAAAATACTTTTGATTTCATTAAGCGATAAAATGAGAGTTTAAATTGAAAACATAATTTATTTTTACATCCAATTTAAGGTAGAGCGAATTTGCACAAGTGTCAATATACCAATAACATAGTTGATATTTGATCAAATTTTTTTGAGCGTGTAAGGATGATCAATTTAATCCGTTTTTCACGTGAAAGACTAAAAAGAGCAATGTAAGCAGTGCCTACAATTTTTATAAGTATAACAAAATGATGAAGGCAATGACATTCTGTCTCCATTAATTTTTAGACCCAGTAGAATAAATAATCTAAGATTAAATAATAAAACTAATATTAATCTCTATACAAATCTAAGAGTTTCTATATTCTCTCTAAGAATTTATATTAATTTTCTAAATCTTTCATATACGAAGTTCTAACGCCTTAGCTACCTTTACCTAACTTCTAGCTTACTACCTTTAGAACCTTTTTTCATACAAGCTTTATTATTTATTACATAAATTCAAATGCGTTTTGTCTTTTAAGGTATTGAAGTCGTGTTTATTGACACACAGGATTCAAAAAAAAGAAAGTCACCCACTCCAGAGGAAGCTAGAATGTGAATGAATAAAACTTGAAACACGCATATTATGAACGTATCACTTGTCAATCATTAAATAAAATCTTAGTGCAAAACTCCATTGATAGGCGATATTGTAACAGATATAAATACATTTAATATCCTTTATAGATGTTAAATAATATAAAAAAAATAATACTAAAACCGTTCAATATGTCTCTATCTTTCATTCAATTATATGCTATAACTAGATAACCATATTACTTATTGATGCCACAGAGTTTTGGTGACTCTGAGGGAACGATATTCTACTAGTACTCGTAGAAGCGCTTTTTCTTGCAACATGATCTGAGTTAATTAAAAGCTTGTACTTAATTCACAATTTTTTTATCCCCAGAATATTGCTTATGGACGCTCAGCACAAACGATGCTTGACCTATTCAATATATACAAACAAATAGCATTTACTTAACATAACGCAGTCTAATGGTGAGTTTTATGCGGACATTTTGTTTAGAATACGCCAGGTTTCATCATTTGCATTTGCTGTAGTTTAAAATAATTTTTATTTGGACCAATAGAATGCAATTAAGAACCTTCTGAAATGGAAATATACTTCTTGCTAACCTTGTATTCTGTAATAATTACGGATCAAATTGAAGCAAAAAGTACTGGAATCCTGAATGTTATAACTAATAACTATTTTACCCTAAAATCAATTTTCATTGCAAAAGTTTATACTGTAATTTTTATGGCAATATTTATTTAATTTTAATATATCAGTGACTTTACAGTAAATAACACTGTATTAAAACTGCAGTGCCTTAAAATTTTTTGGATTCTGGATGAAATTACGGTAAAATGATCTTAAAATGCGAGTACTGTTTTACCGTGATTTGATCTTGAATTTTTTCAGCTGTATACGCAATTAATTTTTAGTAATTTTAAACAGTGAGTTTTAATGATTTATTTCCTACTGTCAGGTGACAGCAGATGTGGGCAAAGATGGCTGCGTTAGAACAAAGCACACAAGAATAATGGGTGCCTGTTCCATTCCGGAAGTTCAATCAGTTCGAATGGACGCATGTTCGGGGGAGAGTAGTGACGAATGTTGCTATGTGGAGGTGGACCCCACCGATGCTCCTCAGCCACCTCCAAGTCCTCTTATGGGCACTCCCATGCCAAGTCCTGCCAAATTTGGAATTTCAACCTGTAGTCATGAGCCCGAAGGTAAAGAGGACCAAAACGTCCATCAGAGGTGTGTCGTTGTTTAGAGACACTCGGAAGGTTAACATTTAGTTAACGTAGATAGTGATTGTAATTATGTCGATTTTCAACATTAGAATCCGTATAAATGGGAATTAAAAAGTTTGATCCGTGTAGAAAGTTCACGGTCGCAATAATGAATTCAACAATAGAAACCGTGTAAATTAAAATTCAAATAATTCCTTCAGCGAAGAATCCGTGTGAATACCTATAAAAAAAACTTGATCTTTGTAGAAAGTTTGCAACTAATCAATGCTGTACTAATGAACTCAACAGTACAATTCATGCAAAATTTGAATTAAAAATTCCGTGTGAAAACAAATAAAATAAAAACTTAATCATTGTATATAGTTTGCATCTAATTAATGCTGTTGTGATGAATTCAACAATAAATTCCGTATTAATTCGAAATGAAAAATTCAATCAGCGTAGAATCCGTTTGAATACAAATTTGTAAAAAAAAAAATCCTTGTAGGAAGTCTCCATTTAATTAATGATGTAATTCAACTATAAATCCACTCAAATTTGAATTTGAAAGTTCGTATGAATTCATATTAACGAAATTCGACCAACGTAAAAAGTTTTACGTTTTTTATAGCTGTATTAATGAAATATTTTCTGATTTCAAGCAATATAATCGGTGAAAATGCAAAGCGAATTGATTTTTGCGGAAAGCTTAGGTTCAGTTAATGTTGCAAAAATTAATACTGTATATCAAGAATAGAGCTGTTTAAGTTGCATTTTATAACGAAACTAATTTAGTGTTAGATATAACACTAAATTAGTACACAGTTAATGAAACACAGTTTCATTAGCACAGTTAATGAAACATGATTACATGCATTGAATTTTAGACTGTTGAATGTGTGCACATTTTTATTGATAAAACCAAACATTTGTATATGTGATTGTTGCAATTTATTATAGTCTTACAGTGCTTTTGAAAAAAAAGTCTTGCTATTTAAATAGATTTTATTGTAAAGTAAAACAAAATAGTAAGATACGTTCAAAAATTAAAAATTTTAATTACCCTTTAAAATATGAGAAGAAAAATTAGAATTTTTTTACAATAATTCTATTTTTTTACTTTTTGTCTTTTGTTGTCTAAACTTTTACTGCATTTTATTACCTTATTTGTTTTTACTTTTTTGAATAAAGTATTTATAACTTATGTGCAATACTTTTCTAGGTTACCTTGAGGTCATACCGACATAGTGAGTGAGAAAATGAAGACACTTTTGTTTGATTAAAAAGACTGATTCGTTTTTGAAGTGTGGTGCTTGCATTGTAAACGAAAACAAACTGATGTTTTCACGTTCATTTCGTTAAATTATTTTTATTTACACTAATAGCTTTGAAAAAAAAGGCTCATTGTAAAATTCCAACTATCACAAAGAGAGAATCTTTGTCAATTTATTTAATTTTTATATCATCGTTGTACTTACAAGTATATAGAAGTCGAATTTCTTTTATGCGTGATAATGATACTATATGTATTATATATATTCATAAATTGTTTGGATTTAAATCATATGAATAAAATTCTAATCATGTTTCAAATGACTCTGTTACTTTATTGCTTTAAAACATTCACCAAATACACCAAAAAAAGTGGGTACCTGAAAACTGCAACGCACGTTTTACGGCAATATTACCAGCAATATTTTTCCTATAAAATTTAGAAATGGCTTAAAAAGTTTGTCAACAGATAGCATTGCTAACTAGAAAAATATATAAATGTTTTATGTCGCATATAGTACAGTACCAACTAAAATATTTACACCATCCTTTAATAATTTTGTTGTAAAATTGCAAATCATTTTTGCTGCAGTAGTTGGTTATTTTGGAAACAGTGTTTCCCATTTAGCAACGCTGTATGCTAATAAGGTTTGTAGGGTTGCAAGGTTTAAATGCATAATAGAGTTAAGTCGTATGCATGTTTGAGAAAATTTTACTTTAAATTTTTTAATAAAGGGAGGTGCACATAATGAAATAGTGTATCAATGTTCTTTTATCCATCAAATTTAAATTTTCATTTCAAATATTAAAAAAAAAAAATTACAATTAATTTTTAAAATATATAAATACTAAAATAAAAGATTAAAAAAGATTTAAACTTTTCGGACGACGATGAAAATTTTTAAAACCACCCTATAAAATTAAGAATAATCACTATTAGAAATTTTTTTATTTCCTATGAGCTGCACAATCAGTCTTCCCGATTAGCAGACCTAGTGCGTTCTCCAGAAGTGGTATCCACTCTTTCAGGACCACCACAATGGGTGAGATACCGTTGGCCATGTTAACTTGGGCGTCTAGTTTCTGCCACACTAGATGGCAGCAAAATCTCTAATCTCTATTAGAGATTCAAAGTAATATTTTCGTAAATTATTTGTCAATCATTTTCTAAATCCGAAACAAATTCCTTGCAATTATTAAAGTGGAAACAACATCACAATGAACACAGGTACAAAAATATGAATAAAAGGTTATCAATTGAGTAGTTATAAAAATAACACTATTATCCATATAGTCCAGTTAACATAAATGCTGCAGTCTCGGTTTCAGATCAAGCATTCTTTACTACGAGAAACTTTAAAAATAAGTTACAGTAATGTGTAAACACGTTTTTATCATGAAAGAAGTCACAAAATTGGAACATGTTTTCCATATCAGATATAAAGAAACACTAACATTTTTCATTTCAATAATTTGTTAAAATTAGGGGTAAATAGCCTAATTAACCGTAAATCAAAATACAACGTTTTTGCCAAAAAAAGATGTCTCAAATTCAGCCATGTGCTCTCACACTGTTAGAACTTTCATTCTGAAATTACGGTAAAATAACCGGCAACAGTCTGTCCATCTGATTAATCAAACAGTTTATTGTTAGGAACAATTCTTTACCCTTACGGTATCGAAACCGTTAACAACTGGTACAGTTAAACAACCGTGAGTACAAAAATATACGGTTTTGTAACCATTTACAACAAGCATAGTTTTTAAACCTTAAAAATAAAGCTTAAATGGACAATCCAGCTGTCTGGGTGCTGCTTCATTTATGCATGGATTATAGTTTCATATTCTCATAGTTTAGGTTCACCGACTGAAGAGTTTAGAGCCTTTTCATGTATTATAGGAAATATTGTGGTATCAATGCTGGGATTCGAACCTCTGTTTTGCCGGTCAGAAGATTGATAGATTAGCTATCTCCGTTACAGTATGCACCCAGTGGCACGAAACAAAATTGCTTCAGAAGGTGGGCATAGTTGGCGTGAATAGCATTCTGGTTGATAAACCGTATTAGGTTAAAACAATCAATAAAAATTTTTTTTTGCATACTTAAAAGTTTGAATAGCACTTATTTATGGTTATTTGACTGTTTTTGTTGAATATGGTAAAAAAAGAATTAAACAAATTCTTATTTAATTATTTTTAACGAGGAATTTTGAGCAATGTATGAGATAATATGAAAAAGAAAAGGATGACTCTGACATTTTGTAATTATTGGGGTTGTGGCGTAACTACCGCTACGAAAATTAAACATCAATTCACTGGTATATTAAACATGCTAACTTGATTCAATCACGAGGTACCTTTTGACAGATGAAGGTTGGCATAATCGATAACTCCGCCCCCCACATTGGTGACCTCCGGACGTGATTTGAACACTCAGTAACGCCCACTTTGATCTGGTAACGCCTACTTCATTGTATGGTCCACACTGTACAGTTGACTTGCTACTTGTGACTGCAACATTAGCCACCTCCTCACGCTGTTGCTACTCAGTCTCGTCCCAATTAAACACTACGTCTGCCTACATACAATCGACTGCTAATAGCAACACAGGAGCGACTACGACTGTGAAATTAATACACCTCTCACATTCAGCACTCAAAAACCCGGTGATTTTAATTCCAGCTCTCCCAGTCTTTCACAAGTGCAGCAACTTGTGGTATCCGTTCTTCGAATTCTATCCCTGATGAAATTCTGATGTGGGAGTATTGTGGCGTAACTACCACTACGAAAATTAAAAATCATTTCGCTGATATATAAGACATGCTAACTTGATTCAATCACGAGGTATCTTTTGATAGATGAAGGTTGGCATAGTCGATAACTCCGCTCCCACAGGGTAACTACCCTAATAGACAGTAAAACTATTTAACACATTTTTACCAAGACAGACATGAAGCGGTGAGTTTATATAGGCTGACCTGCGGCTAGTTAAATATCTCTAATCAACCTTCGTATCGCAATAATATTTTAAATCTTTGACCTTTTACAAAAAATAAAGTTATTATTTTAAAACATGTATGAGACTATATTTTATTTCAATTTCTGTTCAGAAAAATGTTATAAAGAATAATGTTGCCAAACTGAACCTTGGTGAAGGCCTAGAATCTCTCGATAATTTTGAATTCAGAAAAAAAGTCTCTCCACAGTTCAAACAATATCATTCGAGCAACAAACAAAAGTTCTTTCTGTGTAATGAAATTTTCCAATGAAATAAAATTAGAAAAAAAGTACCGAATCACCACCTACCTCTTACTTCGTTCTAAAAAGGAGAACAATGGAGTGTAACTGCAATAAGAAATTTCTTTGTTATGTTATGTATCATGTGGGATTTAATACACCGAAACTGAAAAAAAGAAAAAAAAATGATTAAATGAAAGAATAAAAATAAAAAAGCCCAAGTTAGGAAATGTGTATTGGAAATATTTTTTTGTTAATTGTTCTTCACATTTTGAAGTGAAAATTAAAAAAAATAGTTTAAAAAATTTGATTGAAAAAAAAAGTTTCCTTTTTTACTTTTGATGTTAACATAATTTTCAACCATAAGTTAACAAAGCGAAAATTTTTAGCCACATAATAAAATAAAAATTAGTTTAAGTAAAAAATATTATAAATCCATTCAGAATTGTTTTTGAAAATATGTTTATAGTGTGTTTAGAATCAAAATTTAACTTTAGATAAAAATAATTATTCATTTAACGTTATATTTCCGTTACTTTAAAATTCATTTTAAACAAAATTAGCCAGACTTAATACTAGCGTAAAACTGTCTCTCCAAAAATACGCTTAAAATATTATTGTAAATTTATAGTTTATTATATAATATGTGTAATAGCTTATTATAATATTATAACATAGTTTTTATTGAGACCTTCTTGTAAGAATTTGAAATAAGTACTGGAAAATGGTAAAATTATCGTACTGTTGGGTAATGACATTATTTGAAAAAAATAATATTCATAATTCTGGTAATAAAAACAAAATCTATGGTATTTAAAAAGTATGCGGTATTTCATTAAAATATTTTAAAATCATAAAACAGTTTGAAATTTACACCGAGAAAACAATGCTGGTAAAATTATAGTATTGTATGATAATGACATTTCTGGTAAGAAGAAAAACATTCTTTTGAATTTATAAATATTCATTTTGCAATTTTTCCGTTCATATGATAATGGTTTATCATGTTTACCAGAAATTCTAGTTTTTAAAAATATAGTCTTATTACCACACGTTTAGTAAAAAACAGAAAATTGTAAAGTTAATTAAGCCGCATAAAAGTTTTTTATGCCCTGTTCTAAAATATCATTAGAGAGTTACCAAATTTTATAACATATTATATCATAAAATCATATTTTATTTATTTACCAAAATCATAATCGTTAAAAAATCATAAATCACTGCCATAATAACTACCGAGCTTTTTGGTGTTTCTATAGATCCAGAAATAAAGTTATTCTGGTAGTTTAGACAAGAAGTATCAATTGCATAATTACTTGATATTTTGATCAAATATATGGAATCCAATCTCAATTAAATTTTGGTTTAGCCAGACCTCATGGCAATCTATCGTTTCCGTGTCGCCTAAAACTTCGGTGAAATCTGAATGGCATCTTAATATCGCTTGTGTCGCTCATTTCCACCCACTGTTTGACAGAAAGTGTGCAAAATCAGGAATGTTTCTGTTAAGTTTTCTGTGAAAATTAAAACGTCTCCCGTTACTCATTTTTTTTTCTGTTATTAGAAAAATAAGTGCAGAACTATAGTCGATATTTTTATTTATTTTTTTTATTTTTTGTGAAAAAAATAACACTTCAATACTGCTGGCGTTGCTCATATGGTGTATAGAGAGGCAGATACGTGAATAAACTATGCATATATTTGATTACCTTTTTTTGAAGAAATGCATAACACCTGCGTTATGCATTTCTCTTGCATTTTAAAAGATAGATAAAAAGAAAAATAAGGTAAGAAAAGTTTTTTATCCATTTTCTGTAAACATAAAATTTACCAAATATACTAGTCAAATGTTTATGTAAAAACAAAATGTACCAAATGTAATAGTTAAATGTTTCTGTGGAAACACACTTTATATAATGTACTTGAAAAGTGTTTCAGGGAGAACAAAATGTCTAAAAAATGTACTAAACCTATGCTTTAGTGGAAGCAATAACATGCACCAAATACTTCTTGTGTTACTCATTTGCCTTGATCTTTGGAGTCAGTGAAAAAAAATTGGTGGATATTTTCGTTTCATTTTCTGGCAAAAGAATAACAATACTGATTGTGGGAACCACTAGTCTCAGAGTTGGCTATTATTGCATACGAATAGGAACAAAATCACTGGAAAATATTTGCTTGAGAATTAGATTGGTTTAAAAAAAAATGTCATTCACCCTGGACGCAATTGAAAAATCCGCATCCCATGCGCATGACCATTTACTCCTTTTCCCCTGTTTTATGGGATGTTTGAGATGAAGGTGAGGGAAGTTCCTATTTCTTTACTATTTTTTTTTTCTTTTTTACTGAATACATTCGCAAAAAGTTTTGAGTAACTAGTAAAGTAAGGAATTTAAAATGATCCCTTTTTGTAAATTACAATTGATTCCACTTTTATAATTTCCCCCATATAAGTTAAATTTAATTCTTCCGATAGTTGGAATCACAGAAGAAAACTTCTAACTTTCTCTAAATGTTTTTAACAAGGTAAAATATTTTAAGTCATATTTAAGCTAAGGCACTTTATTTGGTTATGTCGTTATTTCTAATGTCACTTGCCTACACCAGCAAGCCAGCTTGGTAAAATTAAGTGAATTTAAGGCAAAGGGTACGTTTCCTGTTTTTCGGTGGTGCTATCTATGCCCAAGAGTACAATATCAGCCACGCACACGTCACTGTCCATTTATAGGGTCGGCTCATTCATACATCCACATATCGTAATTTTGACCGGAACTAAGGAACAATTAATCTCCAATTCAATACCCTCAGAATTAGATTTCTTATGGGAACCTGAAGCACTTTACATATCTCAAAGGACAACATATTTTATTGCGCAAGCATACATTCACCACATCGTTTATGTCTAATCAGATAAGCATTTCCTTGCATTTTTGTTTATCAATTTTATATTTTCTCACTTTTTTAATATTTTTTTTTAAATTAGGAACGATTTAATTTTCCTTTTTGTTAGATTTATTGAGCAATTATTGAGATTTTGGGAATTTCGTTTAATATAGAGAATTCTGTCTTCTTTTAAAATTTGATTAATTTCTTTATTTTTTTTTTTTTTTACATTTTATGATTTTATATTTTTTTCTTTATTTAAATTTTCTCTGTTTTTCGTCTATTTATATATTCATTTTAAAGATTTTTAAGTTATTGCAACTCTGTTTACAAACATAAGAAATCACCTTAAGTTCAATGCATTTTTCTTTTTTTCCCCCGTTTTGTGAAAGATATATAGCTGAACGACATGTAAAGATATACAGCTTAAACGAGACTCAAAATTTATTTTTCGTGTTTATTCTTTGTGTTATTTATCCCTTATGTTATTTATTGTATAAAACACAGAGAATAAAAACGGAAAAACGCATTACAAGCGGGCATAAATTTAGCATCTTAAAATCAAGAAACTTAATTTTTCTTATATACATAAAATATAGACGTACGTTGAAGGTACGTCACGTGTGCGTTTAAGAACGTCATCCATCCAAGGCTAATCAACACGCAACCCTTGATTTCTGTGTTCTATTTACCTTCTTTTTTTTTCTTCTTCTTTTTTTGTGTTATTCAGAAGCTGAACTACATCATTGAGAGGAATAAATTAATGAAATGCTGTTTAAAACTTTCATATTTGACATCTCTTATTAAAATCCCAATCGAAGCATATTCCTATCGGTTGCTCTCTTTAACTTATTGATCATGGATGGACTTCGAGTTCACAAATAAGTCAAGTGACGTCAGATCAGATATGTCTATTTTAATCTTTTAAATTTCAATTTCCCTTTATATACATATTTTAATACAATAATTTGTATGAACTTCGAAAAAATTATGGTTGAGAATTTTTTTTGTGCTTAATTATGAGAGAATTACTTTTAGAAAATAAATTATGACAAAATTAATTATGAGAGAAGGATATTTTATGCAGAAATACATGTAGAGTATTTCTGTGTAGCTTTAAGAACATTTTTGCTTTATTTAAAAATAAATTGTATAACTTTTTAAGTCATAAAAATGTGAATTCTATAATAAAATGAAATAAATGTAATAAAAATAAATTCTTATGTCAAACAATTGAGCAAAAATAGAACTCCTTAACTTAATTCAGTAATTGCGGTTCCAATTATTGCTAGATTGGTTCAACGACTTCTCTGTTTGAACTCGTTAAATGTGATATTAAAGAAAAATTCAAAAACTTTCCTGAAACCAAAACTTATCTAGTAATACAAAAAAATATATTTTTTAACTTTTAATGAGATGGATGTATTTATGCTTCGTCTAGACGTATTATAATTGGGAAAAAGCAAAATATAGATTCGATTCCTAATAAATATTTGGAGCATATCGGTTGACTATTTCTCAAAATAAAACTTTTTGGTTTTTGTCCGGAAAAAATATTATATATATATATATATATATATATATATATATATATATATATATATATATATATATATATATATATATATATATATATATATATATATATATATTACATTTCATATAGTACACTTTCATTAGTATATTTTATGAGTTTAGGAAGGGAAAAAGAGAGAATTTGTTTAACAATTGTTAGGATCACCCTAAAGTCTGAACTTGCTTCTAACGTGGATTATCAGTATTGTGCATCTGCCGGCTTTAACCTTGATTTCTTACATTTTGTTACTTTTTTGCATGTTCAAATCAAAATTAAATATAATTAATTCATTAAAAAATATTGTGAATCCAACCTACTTAGTTTTGAATTTTTATTGATAAGGATTTCAGAAATATACAGCCTCTGAATACCAATGTAAAGTGTATATCTATATACTAGTAAAGTACATTTATACATAAAAAAAAATCTTGCAATGTTTTAACTCTTTGTTCTAGTTGTTAAATTTTGGTCTCATTCGATTCAACGTTAACAAATGCACAGAAAACAATGCATCGCTTACCAGCTATATCTATCAGTTGAGTAAGCAGGAGCAACTTAAAAAAATGTACTTTTTGTAAATAAAATGCTTATAAATACCAAACTGCTAGTCTGATCATTTCGGGTTTGACTTTATTTAATTCAACGTAACACTACATCAAAAACAATCGCTCTCTGTTCACTAGCCTGTCTAGAAGTAATTCAATAGAGTAGGGTTGTTGTCAAGTATCATTTAAAATAACATAACAAATCTATCTATGAAAAATATATTGGGTACTAATTGTTCAGTAGAAAACTCTATTTTCTCTGGATTTGAATAAATATACTTTTTAATCACCGCATTAAAATTCTCGATCTTCAAAACAGAAGGGGATTTATTCGCAATCTAGAAAATATGGATCCGATAGTTTGGTCAGGAATGCAATCGAAAATTCAGGCATATATAATATCAATTTCACTCTCCGGCTACATCGCATTTTCAAAAAAAATTTTTCATAAACTTCTGTTCTGTCAATAATTTTAGACTGCTCATTTTCGAATCTTTTATTCCCTAATTAAAGTTGCGGAGATTAAACTTTGTTTTTTCTTGCGTATCATAATTTTTCACCCATTAGGAAATAGAATCAATGACGAAATGAAAAATAAAAAGGATACATAAAAGATTTTTTAACTGGAATTATGTTTAAATAAATGAGTTTTACAATTGACTGCAAAAATATGTTATGCGTTTAAAGCGTTTAAGAAATATAGCAAAATTCGCAAAAAGTGAAATTAACATTATGGAGTTTAAACTTTCGACTTCTCTGTTGATCAAATGTTAGTGATCATATTTTGTAAATTGCGTTTTTTCTTTCTAATTTGATCGCCAAAAATCCCATCTCTTTGAAATATTGTTTTCTTTGTTCAGGGAAAGTACGTTCATTTTCCTAAATTTAAACACTGTCCTCATGCGCATAGTTAATGTTAGGTTTTCGAACTATTAAGATAGAAGACAAGTTAGTAAAAACCTGATTATTAGGTCAAAAGTTATTCAATAATGTAAAAAAAAAAAAAAAAAAAAAAAAAAAAAAAAAAAAAAAAAAAAAAAACTCCGTATCAAATGACGGTAAAAAGCATTTTTGCCTTAAACTTTTACATAACAAAAAATCTTATATACCTTAATTTTTATCTATTGTAATATGTACAGTAAAATCACTTAACCATTGTAATTAAATAAATATTACTGTAAAAAATTATGGCATTTTTTTAACGGTAAAATTGATTTTACAGATGCTGCTTTTAGGGACCAGCACTTTTTACCGTATTTTGATCTAGAATTTTTTACCCTAAAGCTAATAACTTTTTTTTTTTGCTCATTGTACCTTTTAGATGGTTTGCTTCTTACAAACAGTAGCCTTTTCCCAAGCAACAAGTTTACCATGGCCACAGTTGAGCTCAAAATTGGCTCAATATGAGTCCTATAAGAACATGCACCGGGAGAACAATATTGGGATGTCTAGATTTTTTAATATTGGTCCTAGAAAGGCTTTTAATATTAGAATAAGACTCATTACTATCTAGAACCAATATTAAAAAATATAGACTCCCCAATATTTACCCAACATTATAAGTCTATAAGGATCCTACATAGAAGATAATATTGGTCCACTATTGGAAGACATTCTAGTGCCAATATTGAAAAATTCTAACATCCGAATGTTTACCTTACATTATAAGTCTAAGGATCCTATATTGAAAATAATAATGGTCCACTATTGAAAGCCTTTTCAAAATCATTATTAAAAAATATAGACATCCCAATATATATAAGCCTATAGCAAGATATATATAGCAAGATATATCTTGCTAATAGGCTAACATTGAGGGAGACAGCCAAACCAATCCCATAATTTAGCATTATAATATTTTCAACAACAGCTATTATTTGGCTTATATTTCGACATTTAATATTATCAAAAATACTGTTATATTTTTTTACTCAGAAACTAGAAATAATCTCTATTATTACATTAACATTCTATTGCAATATCTGCACTATTACGTTACATATAACGTTCTCTAAAAGAAAAAAATGTATATAGATTTTTTTTTTTGGAAAAAAATTAAACGGATTTATTCAGTTATTTTCTTTTATTAAAATAATAATTTTTCTTATGTCAAAAATAGAAAAGTAATGAATATCAAAAGCTTACACATCATAATTCTTTAATTTTGGACCTTTTATCATTCAAGAAGTATCTGTTAATAACATCATAATGCAAATGACTTTTTTAACTAAAATAATTTTTCAATTAGTTTGATTGCTTAAGCCGCTTTTTATCCAATTGAGAAAAAACTGAAAAAAAATGAATTCATCCAAATTGAAAATTAACTTCTTTTTATCGCTAGTTTTAATGGAAATTAATTAACTTAATTTCTAAAGGTGTTTAAGAAAGTAATCATTTTGAATGCATCATTTATGCTTAAATAATTCAAGATTATTTTTGTTTCAAAATGATAAATTTTCGATAATCTTTTGTTTTTGATACTTTTTTACAATTTTTATTTATCATGTAATATTTGAAACAGTAAAGAAAGAACTATTTTTCTTAATTTATAACCACACGATGATTTTTACCCTTCGTCCACTTTTGGAATCTAAAAAATACTTTCTAAAAAAACTGAAGTTTTTTGAGAGCGAAAAATTGATTTTCACTCAATATTTTTGTGTTTTAGTAGTAAATATAATTCCATTATTTCAGTATTGAGATTAAAAAAAACATTGCAAACATACATTTTTTTCTTTTTTTTTTTTTAAATGTCTAGTCAATTCTTTTTCATTTTATAATTTTTTGAGGTTTCATTTTTTTATTTTGCGCACTATACTTATGATTATCATAATATAAAAAATTTTATATAAATTTTTTAATGATACAAACATTTTGTTTTTTAAAAGAAATAAAATTTTTCTCTTGAAAGATTCTCACTATCCTTACTTCTCAACTTAAGTTTACTTCATTACGTTTGTTACATTTACAATTTAGGTATCTATATCCACCATTTCTCTAATGTATTCATTTCCATTAAAGTGTTGTGAAGCTTTTATTAAAGCATAAACGCACACACATACATACATACACACATACATACATACATTACTATATTATATATACTAGGAGGCTTCGCCCCCTTCTCGCTGCCGCTCACCAACCCCCGGAACTGCTTTCGCAGTTCATTTCGCTCATTGCTCGCTCATTGGATGCGTTCGTAACGTCTAGCTTTTGTATACTTTTTTGAATACTGAAGTTCCGAAAACCTTTCACTGTAGAAAATTCTAAACCTGTACATTTCAATATTAATTTGAAATTGCAATTGTTAATTTGGGCATTTGGCGATACAACACTTATAGAATTGAGGGATTCGTTACGTCAAGCGCTCGGGTATCATAATTTCGATTTATGTATGTTGCTAAGTTAACTTTCAAAAAATTCTATGGCTGGCAACAGCATTTTAATTTTTTAAGTTGTTTATTTTTATTTTTGCCGCAGCTGAATTGAGCAACCTGATAATGCTCACTCTGGTTATTGTTTCCGTTTTTAAAAGCGCTATATGTTGTGCCACCTCAGCTAGATGATTTGGCATGTGGCATTTTTAGATGCAATCATTGGTCGGTTTTCCAACGTTGCCATTCGGGAAGTTGTAATGAGGCTTTTTTTTGGTGCCGTGTAAGAGAAATATATATATATATATATATATATATATATATATATATATATATATATATATATGTGTGTGTGTGTGTGTGTGTGTGCGTGCGCAAGCGCCGGCAACCGAGGACACACACGGGCAATTTCACCTTCTAACCGAGGACCTCGTGCCAACCGAGGACGTCCTCGGTTAGAAAATGGTATTTTCGTACTCAGGGGGTCATGAAATAGTCCCAGAACATTTTTTAGCAAAATCTAATTTTGTCCTCGATTGGCAGTGTTTATCAACACTGTGTATAATGAGCCGAGTCGAAGTGTGTATGCGTGCAAAAACGACGTCCTCGGTGGGTCAATAAAACCACACGTTCAGCGGGCGTCCTCGTTTGCACTGTGAAACCGCCTACTCGGAAACACCCACCCCGGTCTTTTTCGTATTTAACGAATAAGCATGAAACAAATTAAGGAAATGCTTAAACATATTTACGCACAACGTTAACGGACATTTTTATCACTTAAATGTAAATGAAAGTTCATCAGTTAATGCATAGGAATAAATGATTGTTCCTATTTGAAAAATTATCACATCCATATTTTAGTTTCTTTTTTAATATGTATGAAATGCATAGAAATTTTTTCACACTATTTTAAAGGAAATTAATGATTTTCTTTACTTTTATTTAACTGAAGGTGTTGGTATGTTTATAACGAAGAACATGTTAATGAAAAATAATATTATTTAGTCATTATTAATTAAAATGTAGTGATTTAAGTTTAAATTGTTAAAAAACTCTCATTCTTTATTTATTGCTTTAAGTTTGACATGAATTACTTTTTTAAAAAAACAGCTTTTTAGAAATTCACCTTACACATATTTAAATATTTTCACACTTTTTAAAGAAAACTATTTTTCTTACTTTTTCTTGTATGATAAAACTTCTTTTTATAAATTGTAATAAAAATTTTTTTTAATTTTGTTGATAAAGTATTCTAGGGATTACATTAGAAGCTTTTAAAAATTTATATCTGACATTTTCTTAGGACTAAAATATTATTTAAAACACTATTAATAATTAGAACTTATTAGAACTATACGTTCGAAAAAAAATTTTAAACTTATTTTGTAATTAAATTTAATATTCGAAATAAATTGCTTTAAATTAAAAAAAAACTATTAAATTTTTTACTATTTAATAGATTCTAATTGAGATTAAGCTGGAAATCAGTTTTAGATATTTTCTTCAAACTAGAACTTTATTATTATAAAACGCACAGGCAATCGCAGACCTACAATACACGCAGCCAATTAAGAACCTACAATACATACAGCCAAGCGAGGACCTACAATACACACAGCCAACCGTGGACCTACAATACACACAGCCAATCGTGGACCTACAATACACACGGCTAATCGAGGACTTACAATACACACAGCTAATCGAGGACCTACAATACACACTGCCAATCGCGGACCTTAATTACGCGCGGCTAATTGAGCTTTTTTAAGTGATAATGAAGAGCAAATTTTATTAAAACTAGTGACTAATCATCCAAATGATATTGACTTATACTTTAAGGCTTTGTTAGTGATATTTTTTTCCTCAGACTTTCATTTAAATTAATTTTCAAAATTGCAAACTAACTGATAATGCTCTGATATTTACAAATGCTCGGCATGAAAATTTTTATTTTTAAGGTCATTCAGAGTGTTTTGTAAATACTGCCCTTAAAAACTATTTTTATAATATTTGTCGAAATTGAAGACAAAAAATACGTTTATATGGAGTCAAAATTTCATAAAGCAATGTAAAAATCAAAAACACAAAAATACAGACGAAATATACCAAATAACAGTACAGTGAAGCAAATGAAACAGAGAAAAAACAGTTTTGATTGTGAAAAGATACAGAAATTAGTCATAAAAAGATCATTAAAGACATTTAACCCGCAATAAAACTTATTTTTGTGCTTCTTGGACATTCACAGTCCTCTATTGTAGTTTGTTAGATTTCTATAAGCTTTCTGTTTTTAATCACTACTTTTGGATGTAACTAGCCCGCATTTGCGTTAGATGAAGAGGAAAACCACGAAAACCTCTCGCTCTTAGACTGACTGCAAGGGGACTTTAACCCATGATCCGTTAACAACTGAGGATATCTTAACTTAGCACTGAGTCGGTGCAAGCCGGGTGCAAAACTTGAATCAACCAGGCATTGCCGGAATTCGAACCTAGTTCACCTCATTGGATAGCAGTCGCTCTATCCTCTGACCCACAACTGATCTCCTAATCTTATTTTCCTTTTTTGCCACCACTCAGTTAAGTCTTTCTAAACGATCGTTTTTAAGTAGGCGTGAAAGTATTCATCAGACTTTTATTTAAATTAATTTTTAAATTGCAGACTAGCTGATAATGCTCTGATATTTAGTAATGCTCGGCATGAAAATTTTTATTTTTAGGTCAATCAGATTGTTTTGTAAATACCGCCCTTGAAAACTATTTTTTTAATATTTGTCGAAATTGAAGACAAAAAATACGTTTATGTGGGGTCAAAAATTAATAATACAAGATAAAAATCATAAATACAGAAATACGGCCGAAATATAACAAATCACAATACAGTGAAGCAAATGAAACAGAGAACAAGACAGATTGATTGTGGAAAACAGCCGACCCAATTTAGGGTATACGACTACCAATTTTACTTATTACTATACCATCTCCATATCCTTCCAATTTTGAACCTAATCCCAATCCAGAAGACTAAGGAACTCAAGGATCAAGTATTGGGAGAAATTTGATTTTGTGGAGGACTTTTTGATGGAACTGGCACGCATTTGCGTAACATAAAGAAGAAAATCACGAAAAACTCCCGCGGTTAGCCGGATTGAAAGGGGACTTTAATCCATGATACGTCTACCACTGAAGATATTTTACCTCAGCACTGTGGTTGGTACTAGCCGGGTGCAAAATTCAAATCAACCAGCCATTTCCGAAATTCGAACCTGGTTCACCCCATTGGGACGTAAGCGCTCTATCCCCTGACATGCAACTGCTCTCCTAATTTTATTATCCTTTTGCTACCACTCAGTAAAGTCTTTCTCAACGATTGTTTAGGCATGAATGTATCTGTTTTGGTAAGCTGGCCTACGCCCTCAGAAAACTCAAAATTGATTCTGAAATTTCAAAACTAATACATGAAATTAAATATTCTGAGAACAGAAATACTTCGCACAGGTTCTCTAACATTTTTTTTTTTTTTCGATAATTAGAAAGCTAAAGATGTGAGTTCTTGAATGTTCTTTTAAAAATGTTTCTACCAGTTTAAAGTTTTCTGAAGACCATGATCGCCTTACGCAATGCGGCAGTGCAGTGGTCTACATATTTCTGCGAAAAATGTTGCTTATGAAGATACTATAGGAATAATTTATTTCCTACGATATGATTTAATTTTCAAAATTACCACAAACGGTTGAATTTCATAGAATGAGACCAAAAAAAAAAAAAAAAAGCATGTCACAGATTATAAGGCTTTGCTTCTTCTTTACAAAATATATTTGTACAATTAGGCTACAAATAATATAATATAAAATTACAAGGAACTAGAGAAACAATTGTAAGTCTTCATGTTCTATTTTACTTTCATAATATTTAACATTAACCAAGAATAACTTGGCACTGTAAAACAGTTGAAATCAGTGTTGTTCTTAGTATAATATGAATGGCCTCCCATTTTCTATCAGAAACTTTCCCTCTCAAATTTAATGAACATAAAATATAAAAAATTTTCAAATTCCATAATTTCAATTCTATGATTCCAGAATTACTGAGTGATCTTTTATACCCTTGAATGACCTATTGAACATTTAGTTTTATCTAATACATAATAAGCGTAAGCATGAAACCAATATATTTTAGTTGTAAATATTTCACGTTTCGAAGAGATATTGCTCTTTAACGAAAAACTACTGCACATGAAATTTTCGACCTGCGTATGATATATTCATTTTTTTTTTATAATTTTATTAATCGTTTTAAGATTTTTAGTTGATGCGCTTATCTATTTATTAAAAACTGTCAATTTTATAAGAGAATATTCTTATGCTAGATATCAAACACGTTTTTCTAAGAACTACTTTTTTTAAAGTTTTCAAGCCTGCTTTAAAAAAAATCGTGAACTACCTACGTTATCCATTATAAATATGCACATTGTGTATCTTTTTATTTATTTATTTTTTTTTGTGAAAAAAAGTAATAAAATAATTTTTTATTACTTTTTTGTAACACATTGCTTTGCTTCATTAGGAAAAAGCCGAACACTTATGTTGTAAAACGAGTACATTATTCTGGTAGTCAATCTTATAACCGAAAGTCAAAAAATCTTTTTCAATATATATTTTTTTAAATTTTATTTTTATTACAAACATTTAACTGCATCATATGATTCGCAAAAGAACCACTGATACTATCTCCGCTATAGTTTTCAAATAAAACAAAATTCTTTGTACCAATTTTAGAATTTTTGGTCACTTATTTTGCTACTATTTAACAACAATTTTCTCAACATCCATGTCAACTACTACGCGTTTACTTAATTAAAACATCTAGCGTAGTTCTTTAATTGATTTATTTTCTCTTTTTGCTTGATTCTTATTCCAAACTACTCTGAAGAGTGTGGCTATATATATATATATATATATATATATATATATATATATATTCAGCTTTCAGTTCATTTTTTTAAAGGGTATCATATTATCATTATTAAATGTATTTCAAGCAAATTCTTCATATTTCATGCATACTTTTCCAAATAAAAATGTTAACGATCTAAGCAAAAGCGGGCTCTTTTACTTTTTTTTTTCTTTTTCTTCTCTGACTATTTACAACGACATGGAAGTATGACATAACTCTCACTGAGGGAAGAGTGAAACAGGTTCTTGACCCCCCCCCCCCCGCCCCCTAAGAATTGTTTCCAAAAGCCTTCTAGCTTTTGAACACCAGTCTCAATCTTTGGAGACCGGTCCAAGAGCATGTAACTAAGGGAATAAAAATATATATTAAAATGATTATCCTGTTATTTTTTTTTTTTAAATTTTTGATGCTTTTGTCATTTATTATACTACTTTTACATATTTTATTTTATTTTTGGTATTTTATTATTTTTACTTTGTTTCACATTATTACTTTCTTTATATTACTATTTTTATTTTCGTACAAAAAATATTATATTTGTATCCATTTTTTTGGCATATTTGAAGTGATCAATTTCGAAAACGGAATATGGTTTTCGAATTTTAAAAAAATATCATGACAAAATCGATCTTCATATTTTACGAGATATTTTTTAATATTGAACCTAAATCATAATTAAGAATTTCGGAATAAAGCTGTTACGGGACGAAGGAAGAACACCAAGTTGGTAAAATAATAAACAATAGTTGAAACATAGTATAAATACATACAAGAAATAGAATAAATATGTCTGAAGAATCGATATATCTAAAGATAGATATTGAGTATAAATTTAGCTTTAAATTGTTGTAATTGCGATTTGTAAAAGTAATAGTTAGAGAGATAAGGTTGTTGAGGCAATTATTTTGTCACTTTTTAATATTACAATAAGATCACTAAATACATGCCTTTTCTTTTGTTAAAAAACTGCTGGAATAAGATCCACTAAAATTTCGTTTTGGAAAAGCAAGCTTTACTAAACTATACAACGGTGGTAAAGCATTGAGTCATTTTAAAAATATTCAAATACAAATAAAAATAATTTAAAAAAATTTGTGATGAATATAATAATATTTTTCAGAAGAATGCTTGTAAAAATTACTGATATATGATTAACAGGATTACGTTTTATATAACATACCGAAAAAAAAATGAATTATGAATTGCTTCAAAATGCTTAATATACAGATAATTTATCAAGAATTACTGATGTTTTACGTTATTTTGGTGCAACTCCTTGCTGAAATGCTTAATTGACTTGATAAATAATAAATTTCAAAATCTCAAATATCAAAATAGAGCACTTAATTTTTTTTTTAAAAATCAACTTTGATTTTTCTCTGAAAAAAATTGAATCAATATTTTGTAAAAAAAAAACATTAAATCATGTTAGAAACAAAATTAAATTGTTTGTTGCTTTCAATTTATGATGTTACCAAATGATATGACGATTTGTCATAAAAATTTACAACGAAACCGAAATATGTTACTTTCTATTAAACAATTAAAAATGACTATTCGATAAATTTTTTAAAATGATTATGAAACTTCACATATTTTGTGAATTATAAGTAATAAATTGTTAATTTTTTTTAGGTCTGAGGAAGCAAAGGATCAATTTAAAATTTCGTTTAATCTTCTTAGGAGTATAAATTAATTGAAAATATTAAAAAATCTATATAAAAAAGAAAAAAATTCACATTTTTGAAGGGGGTCTTTGAAAGTTTTCATTTTGGAAAATATAAGAGTCCACATTTTTTAACTTCTAGAATAGTGGAATTTTCTAAAACTCACAATGTGTTTAAGCTTGCCTTTCGGCAGCGAGGAGCAGGGAGTTCGACCCTTTTTTTTTAAGTGAGCGCGATCCTAGTCACTTGTCTACTGACCGATTAGAGCCGATTAAGTGTTTCTTTCGAGGGTGGATGCGAAGATCGTCAGCATTCTTTGCAGTATAGAATTCTTGCAGATTTCGTTTTTGAAATATTAATTAAAAAATTACCTAATTTATTTTTAAAGTAAAAAAATTAAACTATTAAAATCAACACATTTTGAAAAAAGTGTTTTCATTTACCATAAGGTTATTAGTAAGGAGTAGTAGCGTAACATTCAATGTAGAAAATACCT
Organism: Parasteatoda lunata; assembly: GCA_949128135.1. Taxonomy (NCBI): domain Eukaryota; kingdom Metazoa; phylum Arthropoda; class Arachnida; order Araneae; family Theridiidae; genus Parasteatoda; species Parasteatoda lunata. Next base: position 72,711,096 of record OX421976.1, on the reverse strand, counting down.
TTATAAATTCATAAACAAAATTACTATTTGTTCCCGTGACTTTTTTTAAAAATTAATTTCTCATCAAAGAGTAACAAACAAACATTTCGCTTTACGAAGCATTTTTTTAAAATATTAATTATAATTCTATAATTTGTTTAAATTATTTTACCTTATACTAATTTATTATGCTATTTAAATTTATAATATACTTTTTTGTTATACTAAAGCTTCATCTTTTAAGAAAAAATTAAAGAAAAAAAAATTCTAATTAAAAGCAAATCTATTACGAAACATTTCCGAGCAATCTTAAACCATATCCATTAATAAGTCAACACAGATGCTAATTATGAACTAAAACTTAATAGTAAAAAAAGCTTCGTTTATAGCGTCTGATAATGTAATATATAAAATTTACTTTTATATATTTACGGTGTGGGGTACATACAAGCTAGAATAAACAATGGGTTTTATAGCTGTTTTTTAATTTAAATCTTTGACTTCATTATTATTTTGGATATAAAAAATATTTTTAAAGGGAATCGTAGATTGTTTTTTTTTTTTTTTTCATGAGTGTATCAAAAATATTGTTAGAAAACATAGAATTGGCTTTGTTAATCTACATCAGAATCGCAACAAAATGCCTTTTTAAAATTATGTGTAATGCCTTTTTAAAATTATATTACGTGTAAAAATTACACTGTTGAAAAACAATAACGATTCACAGAGTAAAAATTTGACTTCCTTAGAGCTTTCAAAATAAAAATTCTTGTTCAATAACATGGCCGTAATAATCAAGAGAATTATTTAAGAATTACTTAATTTAATTCTTGCTTGAGACAGTTAACTTATTCTTAAAAGCGGAAGAAATATGTAAATTTATCAGGGATAATGATATCTTTCATTCTGCCATTCTACAGATAGAAGAAAAATGTTGTTTTTTTTCTATCAAATAAATACAGTTGCAAATAATATCTCTCTTTGGCTTTTTATTTCATCATTTCTACTTTATTTGAAAGCAGGATTATTTTATGGTAGGTATGATTTTACTCACTCTGAAAAATTCCAGGTGTTTTTTTTTTTTTTTTTTTAAGAACCTACCTGAGTGGATGAATAATTAATAAAAAATATATTTTAAATACTATTTCCCCAACTGTAAATCTTGTTATGTACAGTTTGAAATGATTAGACTGAAAATTGTAAAACTTAACCTCTATCACACTCCGGGCTGTTGCAAGAATGCTTGACTGTTTTAAGTATTAAACAATCAACACTTGACCCACTTTTATTAGCTTTTTAATTAAAATTTTTTCGAAAAACAATACAATCAACCAAATATAACGGACAACCATTTAACAATTTTCAACGGCACCCAAGCAACGTTGCTTCAAATTATTAGACTTGTCTCACACCGACTTGCCTCATCTCTGTGAAAATGTCGCACCATCAGAAAAACTACTTCACTGCTTAAAAATGCTAAAATTTAAGCTTAACTCTACTTAAAGTTGAGAATGGAAAATAGTTTTTTTTTAAAACTTATACGTAAAAAATAAACTACTCAATTCGAATCACACAAAAGTAATACTAATTTATCTTAAGCAATGAGGACAAAATTGGTTTTTGTGATCCTTGCATTGTCCTTGCATTGAGTAATTAAAATGCCTTTTTTAAAAAAAAATTTATTGTTAATTTTGGAACACCAAAACAAAACAAAAAAACATAAAATTATATATCATAAATGCTTTCCTAAATAAAAGATCGTTGTAAAACTAACATCCGATGAGAAAAACTTCTCAGCTGCACCCTTATCCACCTTCCTAATTTTATCTACAAACTTCTTTTGGTAGAAGCCAAGGAAGCCTTGTCTTTCAAACTAATTTTCTATAACCATCTGCAGAGCCGTGGTGGCTCATGAGACAGAGCGCTTACCCCCCAATGAGATGAACCAGGTTCAAATCCTGGTCGATACGAATTCCGCACCCGGATCACACCGTCCGCAGTGCTGACGTAAAATATCCTCAGTGGTAGAGGGATCATTCGTTAGAGTCCCCTTGTCGTCATGCTTGCCGTGGAAGGCTTTCGCGGTTTTCCTTTCCATGTAACGCAAAGGCGTTTTAATTCCATCAAAAAGTCCTCCTTGAAGACAAATTTCTCCCAATACTTGATCCAGAAGTTCCCTTGTCTTCTGGATTGGGTTCAAAATTACAAGGCTTCTGCGTTGACATTAGTACTCCAATCGCAGGCCTCACCATACTTTAACTTACTTGGGTTTCTTTTAAAACAATTTTATTTTTGATGTTCTGTAAAATCTGGTTCTTGAGTTGTTTTCTTTTTCTTTCAGAGGTTCGGATGCAAAGTGAAATTGCGAAATTTTCTGTTTTTCCTTTCTCCCTTTATTCATAAATATATATGAAGGAAAAATCTATAGAAGATCAATAAAGATGATCAATAGAACTAGTTCAATAGATGATCTTTAAATTATACATTTTATGCTCTGTTTGATGTTTCATGACTTTTCAATTAAATAGTTTATATTTAATTGAACTAAATATTTTCTTTAAGAAAAAAAAAATATGAGGTTCTAACAGGTCATAGTACATTTTTACTTCCTATTTTTAAAGTTATACAAGCTTCTAAAATCTATTTGAAATTATTTTCTTTTTTCAAACTCAAAAAAATCTACTAAAATTAGGATTTTTTTTTTAAAAAAAGAGGGAAAAAAACAATTTACTATACAGCTAACAAATACTATTTTAAGTAAACTTTATTATGATTAATATTAAGTTTTCAACAATTGTTACATACGTTTTGAAATTAATGAAAAAACAAAAATAAAAACTTCCATTTTACTTTTGCTCTTATAACAAGAGATAAACAGGGAAAAAAAAAAAACTCTCATTATAAAATCAAACTCTTCTGCCATTTTTAGAAGCATTGGTCAATACTTAACTGATTAAATTTTTTCACGTAAAGCGTAACATTTACCGTAACAACAACAATCACAAAAATGCACAAGCTGCACATTTTTTTCAGTTTCTTCATTTTGAATGAGCGAGTATGTAAATAACAAATTTAATAAATAAGTAATATGAAGAATGAAAGAAATATATTAGCTTTTAATACGACTAAAAATTTTTAAAGCTTGTGTTCAACTATTTCTATTGAGACAAGAACCGTTTTTTTTACCTCTTTTCATAATGTTTCTATACAGATTTATTAAGTTCATATACTTAGTAGCATTAAATGAGCTATTGATAACGGTTTTCCGTTCATTTATGTAGATTAGACTCCTGTTTGCCTTGTAAATTTCAGTTATTACAATTCAAGCTTTCAAGTCCTTTCAACAATTAAATTTATTTGGAGTAGTTAAATTGAACTTTATTAATTTATTAACTATTGAAATATCTCCTTGTTAACTTGTTAGAAATCACTTATTTGTTCATTCTTCTTTTTCAATACAGTGTTCAGGGAATTATATTCGACCAAACAGATATTAGAATGAACAGTGATTTTTACACAAATATCCATTTTTAAGATTTTCAATTTAAGTGGAATTAAAAGGAAATAAAAAAAATACATGTAATCAGTCCCTCAAAATAAAAATCCATTTCCAAATTAAACACCCAGTAAATAATACAAGGAGGGAACTTTACACGTGTTCTATGTTTTGCAAAAGCGCGGGAAATTCTCAGTAGTAGCATCTTACAGTAATTAGGTAAGGATGATTTAGCATAGGCAATCTTCTGCGCCAGATCGGAAGACCACCCGGGGCAGGGCTCCCATCTTCCCTTCAGAATGAGACAACAAAAGAAATGGTCAAGCCCTTGAATAGTCTTTTGACAGTAGCTTTGTTGGCGCTCAGATAGAAGTTAAATTAATAGAAAAATGAAACATATTCAGGACACCTTTTATATATTTTTTTATTTGCGTATATTTTTTAATTTATTTTACTCTTATTAATAACAATATTTCGATTCAATTGAAACTAAAAAATTAATAAAAATCAATAAATAAGAAATAAAATTTTATTGTTTATTGAGGTTTTTACAATTGAATTTTTTGAAATACCTAACTTGGCTTATTTATTTATTATAAAAAACACTGAAGAAAATTCCAACTTTTTTTTTTAAGTCATATTATTCTTTTTGTATTATTCTTATCATTATATACTTCTATAGACCATGTATTAAAATAACTTAAAAAATTAGTTCACAATGAAATAACATCCTAATTCATACTTTGAAGGTTTATAAAAGTCAGTGGAAAAAAGTAATTTTTTTAAATCTTAAACAATAAGCTGGATTTTTTTATTTTTTATTTTTATACAGCATTATATTTTATTTATAAGACAATATGTAAATTTTCTAAAAAAAAAGTAAGAAATTCCCTTAAGTTTTTAGTTTCAAATTATAAGAAATTATTAAACCGAAGTGGTTAAAATTTTAGATTTTGTTTTTAAAAAAAATAATGGCATTAACACAGTGCATGACAATAGCAAGAAAATTTAAAATTCTGTGAGGAAATTCAATTAAAAAGGAATATTTAATAAATCAATTGAAATATTAATGGTCTCCCTGAGTAAAGCTTATATCTTATCTGAAATAAGAAAACAATATTATTTTTTTATGCCTACTGCCAACCGCAAAATATTTACATTACAGTCCACATGCAAAATATTACATAAATATTTACATGCAAAATATTACATTCCCTCCCCTCCAAAAAAATAGAATATTCTAATTCTTTTAAACAATGGGTAGCATGGATTTCGGCTTAAAAAAGAGCAACTGTTTTTGTGTCAGCTGTTTTAGTTTGAATTATAAATTAAGTTTAATTTATTTAAAGTTTAGGAAACAGCATTTGCTATATCCTCTTTTATGTGTCGTATACGGTTTTGATTTATCATATTAAATATAAATGAGAAACATTAATCACTCTCTATAGTAAAACATAGCAAAAGTCGCTGTTTTGTGCTTTCAACTTTTCATTCCATTTTATTTTGTGACATAAAACCTGTAAGACATACAAACTTGAAAATAAGAAAGTTAGTCGAAAAATGTATAAGCAATACGATTCACTGAAAAAAAAATTAACTACAGACAGTTTGCTCAAGAATGATTAGCTGTTAAACTTATAAAGAAATACCAAGTGAGGCATTCTGCAGATCTAAGAAATGCTAATACATAGTTGTAATTTCATAAACTGAAAGAAATATTTTGGTAGACTTAACAGTTCTTTTTTTTTTTTTTTAATTTATATTTTTTCAAAGTTTAATGTAATTAATTATAAATGATTTTGTGGTGATTTCTTTTTTTTTTTTTTTTTTTTGATTAATACACGATTATTTATTGTTGTAAGAAATTTTGTATCGTTTTCTCGAATTTTGTATTTTATAAGCTCACATAGAACTTGATGTGTGAATATATAATTTAGCCTGATATAAATGCCAATATTTTTATTGAAATTTTTAAACGTAAAAATTAAAAAAAATTGTCCTAGAGGGAAAAAATCTTTTTCAATTCGAACTGTTATATAATCATCGCTATTATTGTCCATGATTAAAATTACATCTAATTGCGAAGTTCATATTGCTATTCTATATTGCTAAGTCCGTATTTTTATTTTCAAGTAGAGTTGATTGTTTTTCGAATCTAGGTAATCGCTTATTTCAGTGTAATTAATTTTAACATACCACAAATACTTTTGAATTGAATAGTAATATTTTATTTTTATTTTTATTTTTTTACAAAATTTCTGTTGTTTGTAGGGAAAAAAAAACAATGATGAATGTTGAGCAATCAAGGGGGTTTGTAAAATTAGTAAGCCACGTGCGAAATATCCTAATTTCTTTCCCATTTAAATTAATATTATTGAGTAAAAGTGCAAGTTTCGCAAAGAAATATATTTAAATCAAAAGAAACGATTTCTTAACTGTTCGTTATTAATATGAATTTTTGCGCCCTATTAAAGTATTTTTTTCATTTTGAAATTATACAAAGTTATTCAAAACTAGAAGAAATAATAACTTGGAAGGTTAACTTGGATGAAATAGCAATGCTAATTGGAAACGCAATCCTAACTAGATACTTTTTAGAGTCTGACGCAGGTACTGAGTCGACAGTCAAGCGCAAAGGCTGTTCGAATTGAAATTAAACTATGATTCTACCTTTGAAAAGGTAAATATGGATTCATTTAGGATGAAGTTTAAAACTGCTAACATTAAAATAAAATATCATTTTCCTGTTTAAGTTTTAATATTTAAGGGGAAGTTTCATATTTCAGGGGCCATTCTTACTGCATGCGATTAACCTATTGCAACAAGCAAGATGTTTTTCTTGAAGTAGTTTCTAGATTTTCACATGCATGATGAGAAACTAAATGCTTAGGGAATGGGCATTAAGTCGTGCTCAGAATCTCAGATGATGAGGCAAGCAATGGCATGTCTTCCTGCCTACGCGTTGACATGTCTTCTAGGTTCTAAACAGTGCTCACTGAGCAGTTATGAAACTTACGGTAATTTCATTACTACTCAGAAAAATCATTGCTTGTTTAAAGCAAGATCATCGGTTTGGTTTGAATTTCCGATGGATTCCTACTTTATTGTCAATATCATTCTATCTCTGACAATCGCTGCCGCCTGGGTGGGCGATGCAGCATCTGCGTCAGCCCCTATAAACCTTCTAGCATTAGGTTTGTATTTTCGACCCCGCGTATAAGATTGCAAATTGTTAAAGGTACAGTATCACGTGCTATGATGCAGTCACAATGTTTCATGAGGCTAAAAACCGGTATGATAATTAGATTACGTGGGAGATAAATTAAGTTATGAAATCAAAAGCAAAAACGTACTCTCTCTGAAGAAACATGCTTTTTCTTCTACAATTTCGGACTCTTGATCATCACATTATTATGAAGGAGAGTAGCCGTTATTCAGAAAATATATTGTCAAAATAGTTTATGTAGAGAGCGAACGAAAATTTAAGTCCTTTGATGTTAATTTCCCTTTCTGCATAGTATGTCATATCTCGTGAACTATTTAATATCTTTGCACACTCTTATTGACGGTCAAATATTGTTTAAATCATAAGGTACACAAATTTGTACATCATTTCAAAGTACGTTACTATTGTTCATAAAATACGAAATTTTGAGCGAAATCGGCTGAATCGTTTCTGAGTGATGAAATTTTAAAAAAAATATGTATTCTTAAGTTTCATTTCTCTACTAAAATTAAAAGATGTCAAAACTTCTATCATACAGGTAGAACTCAGGAGAACTTTCACAAAAAACGCAAATTTAGAAAAATTACTTCAAAAAATTTTAATAAGATAAATAAGATAAACAAATTTAATTTTTATCTAGCACATGAATTTTTCGCATAGTTTTATATAAAAAAAAAAAAGATTGTAGTGAGTTTTGATTCTTGCAAATTGTATATGTATATATATATATATATATATATATGGCTTTGTGTTTCATCATTTTCACTTTATTTGAAAGCAGAGTCTTTTATGATTTTACTCAAAATATAAAGTTCTAAGTGGTTTTTTTGTAAAGAACCTACTTGAATGGATGAATAATTTATAAAAAATATATATTAAATAGTGTTTCTCCGACTGTAAATCTTGTTACGTACAGTTTGAAATGATTTTTTTAATGTAGCAAAATTAACACTGTTAAATTATTCCAATTTATTTAATGTAGCAAGACTTATTTTAAGAGACTTATTTAAAGAATACAAAAAAAGAAATTAGTTAAAAAAAAAAAAAATTTAAATCCTGAAAACCCCAATAAAATCCTGAAGTAACCCCCAAAAATCTTTGCAAGTGGTTTATTCCCCAAAAATGGATTTTTTTATTTTTTTAAAAGTATGTTTGAAAACCAAGTGACTTATTAAATAACATTTCTTTTTTTTTTACTTTTCTTACTTCCGTTTTAGACAGTATAACTTTGCATATCAGCCATAATCCCTAAATAGCCCAATAAAAACTGGTCTTTTTTTATTTATTATAATTTTTTTTACAAAAAAGTGTTAGATTGTTGTTGCGTTGCTACAAACATTGTAGCAATAAAACATGTACAAGCCATATTTTTGTTAATTTTTAAAAACGTAGAACTTGTATCTTGATAGCTATAAGCATCAAAGAAATTTAATTATAAAGTAGACTTCTACCAATATTTTTTAATATCCGTGAAGTATAGTATTTGTTAACAAATAAGGAATGTAAGAATTATTTTCTAAAATATTGAATTTAAGGAACACCGGAAAAAGATTATGAGAATATTGTTTTAATATTATTATTATTTTTCTATTTAACGTTTTAACTAGCCTTTTTTTTTAATCTAAAAATTATTTTTAACTTATGTATAACGAAACAATAAACTATGTTTACTTTTTATAAGAACAAAAATATATAAATGAATAAAAAATAAAGTGTTTTGCTATCAACATAGTATCAAAGTATTTACGCACATATACAATTCTTACTAATTTATCCCATAATTGGTTTTTTTATTAGCCCGTTATAATAAAATATAATAATAGTTTCTAATTCTATCGTAATAATTTTTTCCCTAATCTATTTAAAATACAGAAAATTGTAGTCTGGAGATTTCCTAAAATATATGCTGAAGCATTACAACTTATACTAAATATAGAATAATTTTTTAATCGTAATATATTTTTAAAACTACTATTTTTATTCCTTCTAGTTAAACTGATAAGAATTAAAACTTCCTAAATTATGAACATGATTATATAAAAATGACTAGTTTTTTAAACAAGGAAACTTTTATGTGAAACGCGAAAATTTTGTAGAGACAACGTATAAATTTCTACTATAGTTTGAAACTTATTTGAATTGAAACTTATTGAAATTTTAATCGCTCCCACGAAAATAGCATTTGTACCCTGAAGGATTTCCGTATATAAAGTTCAAAATATTTCAATGGTCTTTCCTTTTATTTTACTTGATATGATTCTTTATTAGACGGTTGGTACAGCGTAACCCCTTTCAGCTTTTTCTCATCAAGCTTTAAATTCAGCCAGCTAAAATGTAATCCACAATAAAGTTATGTTTCTTTAAAATTCTTAAAAAGAATTTATTCATCCTTGTGCAATGCAGTTCAAGAATGGCAAGCCTATTGGGGAAAAGTGTCACAATCAGTTGGGGTAGAGATTATGCGTGACACAACTTTCCAGAATTATAAAAATGTGAAAAATATTTATATACTCTGATCAGTCGGGTCTAAATACTTTCAAATCAAATAATTTATATTGAATTATACTAAACATTTCAATTCGAAGAAAAGTATGCGAATCTAAATGTGAGTCGTTATTTATACTCCGTACTTTTAAAATTATATCTTGTAGAATTATCTATGATTTCTTTTTTCAAAGCTTAAAAATCTATCGTCAAAGTTTTAATAACGTCTTAATAACGTCAAAGGTCAAATTTTTGTTTTTAATAAAATCTACTGTTGCTGATATTTTCAGAAGCATTGGTCAATATTTAACCACTCAAATATATTACTTGAAAAATACAAATGTAAGCCCCCTAAAAATGCACTTGTTGCTTCAGCAATTTTTTTTTTTTTTTTTTTTTTTTGTAGTTCCTTCAATTTAAATGCGAGCATATGTAAAATAAATAAATGAACTATAAATAAATATAATTTAAGTAAATAAATAATAAAAAGAATTGCAAAGAGCATGCCAGCACCTAACATTTCTTGCGTTGTGAAAAACTTGTACTTAATCAATTCAATGAGAGCTGTATTCTGCCTTACATTAATATCCTATCTAGATTGATTTAATAAGTTTACAAATTTTTAGCATAGAATAAAGTAAAAATGGCAACTTTTAGCTTAATTATGTTGACTGAGTTTGAGCGTTCCTGATTATATTGTAAATTTCAAACACAGTTTCAACAATTCAATTTTAAGTCATTTTAATAACTCAATTTATTTTTGAAGTAGTTAAATTGGCATTTTATTAATGTACTTTTGATGTTGAAATTTAAAATGTCTACTTGTTACATGAGCTGGAATTTGTTGTTTCTTTTCTTATTTTTGTTCTCATTGCGGCATTAAAGTAATGCATTCGAGTAAACAAATATAAGTGTAAAGTGTGATTTTCTTATTTTACCATCAAATAAGAAAATATATGTTTATTCACACAGTTTTAAGTAATATGAAAGTACAACTGAAGTTCCTCTAAAATGAATTTCCAAAGGGTGCAGTACATGTGTTCTATTTCTACAAAAAGCGCGGGAATGAAAAATGCGCGGGTAAAAAATTCTCGGAATCATCTTTTAACCAATTAGGGAGGGGACATTTAGCAGGAGGGGCCATCTTGCTTCCCTATCATATGACTATCAGGACCCAACCTTCCTTTTGCCCCCAATGCATAGTAGGGGGGTCGCTCTCTTTTCAAAATGAACCGACAAAGACCATGGTCAAGCTCATAAATGTTCTAAGGACAGTGACCTTTCTGGCAGAAATGCAAATAGCAACAATTTTCGATTACAATGATTGATTTAATTACCATTAATTGTTACCATTGGAAATATTGATAACTATTAATTTATTTTGAATAATGCTTCCAATCGTTTAAAATTACAAATAAATAAGAAATGCCAGTATTTATCAATGTTTAAGTTTTTTTCATTTTATTTATTCTTTTTATTAAAATTCTTGAACCGAAAGAAACTTCTACGTTTTATTTTTAAACCACACCATTATATATTTAAATTTATCATTAGCTTATTTCTCTATACCGTAGATTATAATAATTAAAAAAATACTAGCTAAAAAGAAAATGCCGTCATCTATACTTTGTAGGCAAGGTAAATAAACGTTGGTTTAATTATCGTATTATTTCTTAAAATCTCTTTTATTTTATATTATTTATATCTTACCTTAAATATCGTATTTATTTATAAGTACGTCAAAATTTTCTCACAAAGAAATAAAAAATAGACCTTAACGAAATAATTAAAAACAATTTTACCATTATAAGCAGAAAAGTACACAAAATGTAATTTTGTATTTTTGTCTCTAAACTTGCATTTTCTCATAAAAAGTCTTAAAAATTCGATATTATTTTGAATAAAAATAACTTTTAAGTGAAATAATATCTAATTTCCACAAAAAAAAGAAGATAAAGAAAAACATCATACATTTACAGTTACAGCAAAACTTCAGTGTGTACATTAAGCCTTGCGTTTTACGTTCTTAGGAAGTAAAAATTCAAGTAATAATAATAATATTTTTACATTCCAATAATCAGGCATAATCCAATTGTTATTTAGCAGCTACTGAAAAAAGAATACAAACGTTTAAATAATGTAAAGCATATATGAATAAAATTTGAGGTAGGTAGATATTTTATTTACGTCACACCAGAGCGTCACACGACGGTCTGGAAACATTATTCAAAGACATGCCATCGCAATTTTGATCCTTTGCAGAGGGATGGCTCCTCCGCTATGGCAGCCCGACGACTTACGAGCGAAGCCTAGGAATTTACGACAGAACAGTTTAACGAGCACCGATGGACCGATACCGCTCACCCTCGGTCCCTACGTAGGCTGATCAAAGTGGCCATCTACCCGCTTACTGACTGCCACCAGTGATTCTTGCCTTTGGCGTTTTATTGGGAACCGTGTTTTTACGATCAGTCCACTTACGGGGCAAAGAAAACTTTAAAATCCTGAGAAAATTTAATAAAAAATAAGAATATATAATACATCAATTGAAATGCTAAAGCTTTCTCTCTATAAAATTATCGCATTACAAACTACAATAAGATAACCAGGATTCTTTTTTGTGCCGAGCTCAATTATTTCATACTTTTTTCTCTATTATTAATTTAGGTCAAAGTAAGTGAAAAATATTATATCTTGCATTTTAATAATTTGTTGTTATGAAAAACAGCATGAAATATCAGGGTCTTAACAGTAAATTAGCAGTTTTTTTAGTAGCTAATATTAGACTATTTTTTATACTTTAAAAATACCAAAATATTTTTTTTTTTTTGTTTGTGATTAGAGGGTCAAAAAATATATATTTATAAGACCCACCTGCGTCAAAGGGCGTATAAACAATTTTTTTCTCGCTATATTAAAAACTATGGCCTCAAATCAGAAAGGTTTTGAGCTCGAATCCTGGACAAAGCATAGATGTTCTTTCATTCTCTATATTAACTGTCCATACTGTGGGAAAAATGGTGTTCCCCCTTATATGGTGCCCCTGAAAGATTGGCTGACAAATAGGCTTTAATACGCCTGAATTGACGAATGTTAACCAAAGTGGGCATTGAAAAAAAAAAAAAATCTCAATAATCATTTCTGTTTTTGATGTATGACTTTACATTACTTTATATTTTCTTAAATACTCTAACATAGAAGCTTGAAACTTTAGCAATTTTAGAAGTAAGCGATAAAGTTGAATTGAATATTTTATGGGTTTTTAAAAGAAAGTTAATTTGAAAAACCCTTGACGTAAAATTTTTGTTATTTCATAGTCAAGTATACTCTTGGAGTATTCCGGCCTGTGAAAGCTCTTCTTTCTCATTTTAAATTTGTTTGATAATCAATATTTAGATTAAAAATTATATTGTCTCATGTTGAAAAATTGCAAAGTTTTTAGATGTTTGTGCGATGATTAACTATATTGATTTCTAATGATGTTTTTCTGAATCGGAGTGCGGATCAGTGACCCGCACTGGGCAAGGTTGTGAAGGAGTGATTCTGTGCATAAGCTAATCAATGAATAAGCGTATTAGTTCAATATTGAATTCGCAAAGTTTTTTATCATTTTTATAACTAATTCTGCTAAATAAATTCACTAAGTCGCAATGGGCAACTTAGATAATAATTACAAGCTAACTAGAATGTTCTAAACTTGTTCTAATTACATCGCCTGAAAATTATAGTTTAGTCGTTGAAACAACAGTTAATGAATGTAGTTTTCAAAATAAATTGAAATAACTGAATCATCCATAAAAAATTTCAATTTTAGGTTTAAATTCATTATGAGTATATAATAAATATTTATAAATACTAAATATTTATTATATAATAATATATAATAAATATTTATTAAATACTGATTTTTGTTTAAACTTCTAAATCAGAATCTAAATTGTTCTAACTCAAGCATGGTATAAAAAATTCAAATTTATTGTTTCCCTTAAAGTATATTTAGCTATTTATGAGATCTACTGAAATTTTCTTAATAGGGTCCTTCCTTAATATCTTCGTAGCCAACTCAATGCAGATTGTTAAAATATCTGATTTTAAAATTGTTTTATATTAATCTGAATTTACTTCTAATTTTTTTTAATAATTCTTAGAAAATTCCAAAATATGTCCGAAAATATCATTTATTTATATTTAGTTTTTTTAACTTCTGGCTCGTTCGTTCAACACTGATTTTCATTGCTTTTAAAGCTTACATTTACTTTTTAAAAAGGATCTATACAATAGGTTTGCGAAGCGGATTCTGTACGAAAGTATTTAAGAGAAACCTCTCATGACTAGCCAGATGGTATAATCTTTTTGTCCACCTGTTATTGGAAATATGTTGCGTTAGTTTTGGGATCGCTCAGAGCAGAAATATAGCACAATTAATGACTGATCACTGAAAAAAGAATTTTAAAAAAAATCATTTTTTTTAGTTAATCTGTGGCTTTTGGCTCTCATACAGCATTTATTCAGTTAGAATAGCACTGTGATTGTTCGCATGAAATTGTTCCAGTATTTTTTAAAAATGCATTTTTAAAGTCCGCGGTTGCCGGCGTGTATGACAGAAGTCCGCGGTTGCCGGCGTGTATGACAGAAGTCCGCGGTTGCCGGCGTGTATGACAGAAGTCCGCGGTTGCAGGGGTGTATAGTAGAAGTCCGCGGTTGCCGGGGTGTATGACAGAAGTCCGCGGTTGCCGGGGTGTATGACAGAAGTCCGCGGTTGCCGGTGTGTATATCAGAAATACACAGTTGAATGAATGTATAAGTAGTTTTTGTTCATTGTTCTTTTTATTAGAAATATTTACACTGTTCTATATGTTTTCAGTACCACCTTGGTTGCTGATTTACAAAAATCTTATATTTTGAAAGGCTTTCATTCACATATTTAGCTTTCAGAAAAGAAATTAATAGAATATTTGAGAGTTTCATTGATTTTGATACATTAAGCATTCCTTTTCCTTCTTTCTTCATTCGCTACTTTGCAGTTGAAAACAATTTAAGTTATGAGCATGCTATAAGTTTCATCAATAAAAAATTAAACAGATTTCTTAACAAAATATTTAAAAAAGTGGCAAGCATAAACAAATTAAAAAAAAAAAAAAAACTCTAAATTATGAGAACAAAATATCCGTGATGAGCAAGTATCTCCAATTTTATAGGAATTGTGCTGGCAACGTAATCTGCATTGCGCGCCGACCGCCTTTACTTCCCTAACAAGTTTATTTTTATTGATCTGAAGCTGGATGAGCTTTAATCCGCAACTAAAGTTAGTACAATTTAAGTTATGAGCATGCTATAAGTTTCATCAATAAAAAATTAAACAGATTTCTTAACAAAATATTTAAAAAAGTGGCAAGCATAAACAAATTAAAAAAAAAAAAAAACTCTAAATTATGAGAACAAAATATCCGTGATGAGCAAGTATCTCCAATTTTATAGGAATTGTGCTGGCAACGTAGTCTGCATTGCGCGCCGACCGCCTTTACTTCCCTAACAAGTTTATTTTTATTGATCTGAAGCTGGATGAGCTTTAATCCGCAACTAAAGTTAGTGCCCTAACATAAGCAAAATAATGAAGAAGAAAAATTGAAACAATTTATGGTATTTTAGAGTTGAAGGAAAGTATTTTAAATTTTAAAAAAATTTTATTTTTTTAAAAGCTATAAAGTAGAGTCTATTTTGCCGTATGGTTATTAATTTTCATTTGAGTTGCCATATTTCTAGAACCAAAAAGGTATAAAAAAATTCAGCGTCTAAACACGAAATATATAAATTTTTTTCCAATAACATTTTAATAAAATGTAAAACTCAAAGGATAAACATCTTTAATTTAAAATTTAATCTTTTAAAATTTAAATAACTTGGAACAGAGTAACTGTGTAAAAATACATGTTAGGCGACATTTTCTACTTGAAGGTCCTCGATTGGCTGTGTAAAGTGTGTATGTTGTGTATAGAAGTCCTCGCTTACCTTGCAAAATTGCCTACTTCGAAAAAATAAAAATATTTCAAATTTGAACATTAAACTATTATCTATCACGTATTAGAATATATATACCCAAATTTTATCAAAATACACCCATTATTAACGGACGTCCTCGGTCGCGGGTGCCGGCACACACGTTCCCGGTTGCCGGTCCTTGCGTACCCGTGTGTGTGTGTGTGTGTGTGTGTGGTGTGCGTGTGTGTGTGTGTGTTTGTGTGTTAAACTTACTCAAAGTTTAATTCATAATTTCATAATTGAATTTAATTTATTCTTTCTCATTTACTGCTATCAGGCATGGGTGAAAGCCGGAAAAGAGAAAAACCTGGTACGTAAGACATTTCATTCCAGCATTTTTTACGAAAAAAATAAAATATCTGTAACTATCAAGATTTCTTTTAAAATTTTAGCATATATATAAAACTGCTTCTTTTCGAAGATAAAGTAGATATTGCTGAATAATTTAAAAAAAAGAATAAGTAAACTCCTCCCCAAATCTTAGTTTAACTGAAAAAGTTTCACTACCAGCCTTTCTTATTTTCCGTCTCGCTTTCACCCCTGCTATCAGGGATGATTTAGAGAAGTAAAAAAGAAAAATATTAGTAAACACAAGTAGTAAAAATCCCTTCTATAAATTATTGATGAGATTTCGATAAGTAATTGTCCAACGTGCTTCAATAATCAAAGCAACTACAAGATAACTCACTCAGAACATAAATGTGCACGGCAATTTTCTCTAAAATAATTCTCATTAGTCAATAGGAACAAAACAGGAGTGTTTTCAAAATAGAGAAATGCTTGACCTCTTAAGAATTCGTATAAAAAGCTCAGACCATTTATAAAGCTTCTGTCTCAATTATTTAGCGACGTTTTTCACTATTTTACCAAACTTTAAACAAAATATTCATAAATATCGATAAAGAGCTTTTTTTGTGAAAAGTGTTGCCAATAAAATTAAAATATATTTTTTATTAGTTAATATAAAACAAGTATACTTAATCAGTATGTTTTTTTTGTCAGATAAAAAATTTCTACAAATGAACAAATATTAGTTATTGATAGATTTTTAATTGACTGTTTAAAGGAAATACTGTTCTCAAAATTAAAATAATGCCTACATTTCCTTGTTTATGAAATCTTGAATGACATACAGTAGTAGTAGTACTTCATTCATATCGCAATAGAGCGGCACCGTGGGCAATAGACGATGGTTTGAGAAATATCCTTTATGATGATCCGAAGATTTGGATTCTCTGCAGAATATGCAGATCACAATTTGGATTCTCAGCAGAAGGGATAGCTCCTCCGTTTCGGTAATCCGATGACTTTCATGTGAAATCGAGTACTTTAGGGTAAAACAGTTTAACGTCAACCAATAAAAAGCACCCCCGTCCATTCACAGGCTGATCACAGTGGCCACCCACCCGTTCACTGACCATAGTTAATGATGCTTGACTTTGGTGATCTACTGATAATCATATCTTACGATTTGTCCACGGCGGGTCACAAGTCTCAAAGAGTTAATATGCTGCTATTATTTTTTCGAAATCTTTTTTCCACCTTGAAATGCATTACTTATCTTGCGTAATTTGAAAATATAACATTTAAGTAGTGTATTGAACATACCAATGATTTTTTTTTCTTATTTCAACTTAATTTCTTATTGTTACGCATTTCAGACTTGCTAAAATCTGATCAAAGAGGAATTTGGAAATAAAATTTATCTTAAAAATTTAATTCTATAAATTGCAGTAGGGTATTTTGGGCAATATTTTATCTGAAAAAATATGACTCTATGTCACATAACCAATCAAAGTATTTGCTTCTAAAAGTATAGACACAATATATAGAGCGCTACAAAATTATAAGACAACTGTGGTTCTTTACTTTTATTATAAGTAATTCCAAAGTAGTAGTCCAAAAGCATAGTCCATAAAGTAGTCCATAAGTAGTCCAAAAAATTAATTTAATGAAAATGAACATGAAACGAAATGCATGTACATAGTTTTTAAGAGATATATTTAAATACGAATATCTTCTCAAAAATATTTAACTCTCCACTGAAATATTTGTTGCAAAATTATTAGTTGAAATGAACTTTTTTACAAAACTAAAAGGAATTTGACCCACCATTTTTCCAGGTAACGTCGAAGACTCAATGTTCATAGACTCGAGCAAGTTTTCAAACTATGTTTTAGGAATTCTGTTCCATTCCTCTATAATAGCTTCTTCCTGGTCGTATACAGAATCATATCAGCAGTTATTTGCATACACTTGGCTAGTCAAGTATCCCCACGAACTTTCTATACGACTAGATCTAGACTCGACCAGATTAGAACCTCGATCTTTTCTCTCTGAAACCATTTTTTTAGTTTATTGGGACGTAAGGCATGGCGCATTGTCTTACTGAAATTTACAGTCTAACCCTCCTAGAAGGTAAGATGTAGACCAAAAGATTAAGGTGTTAGTAAAGTAGTTGTTGATAGCAACTAGAGTCCATTTTTTCAGAAATTCACCGCAGGTCTTACATACCATCGTATGCAAAAGCTCCCCAGACCATATACTCAGCCAACACCCATCTATTTACCTATCGAAAAAATCACGAAGTTCTGCTCAAAGATAATGGCAGTAGTAATTACTA
The DNA here is from genome assembly GCA_949128135.1 of Parasteatoda lunata. Classification (NCBI taxonomy): domain Eukaryota; kingdom Metazoa; phylum Arthropoda; class Arachnida; order Araneae; family Theridiidae; genus Parasteatoda; species Parasteatoda lunata. The sequence goes on along the minus strand of OX421976.1, from coordinate 72,693,249 downwards.
TCATCCGGAAAATCCAAATTTAACTTCTTTTCATCTGAAAAAATAACATTTTTCCACATCCCTGGTCATGATCTTCTTTGTTCACTTCACTTCACTCTCCCTTCTTTATGGAGCTTTAACAGTCTTGACTTTCTTTTCAATTCTCGAAGAATAGCATTCAAATTTGATATCTAAGTGTACCAGATTGTTGTGTGGGAGACGGTTCTATTTGTTTGCTGAGTTTTTTTTTTTTTTTTTTTTTTTTTTTTTTTTTTGCAAACAGAGAAGTTCTGTTCCGTTACATTGAAAAAGAATTTATTTTCCCAAGCTGATAATTTATGCTTCCTACCAGATCTTTTATATTTACCATAAAAACCTTTTTTGGTTCAAACATTATGGGGAGTTTTATAACGTTTAATTAACTTACATATTTAACGTTCTGACTTTCCAGAGCTTTCAAAAAACAAATTTTTCGAACTTCTATATCAGATAATTTTTTCCCGCGAAGCATTGTGAAATTTATTATGAAAATGAATGAATTAAATTCTAATTTTCTTTATAATATTATCAATTGTCTTTTATGCAAAGTTACACTTTACATACGATTTTCACAGAAAAATAAAAAAGATTTTGAAATTTCAAATAGTTTTTGAAAAAAGAAATCGGTGGTCTTATACTTATATAACACTCAGATTTTTATAAAAAATGTTTGTTGTGTAAAAATAACTTAATTTTCTTTCCCTTATTAATTTATTTGCGAAAATATAACTTATTTTTGTTGCTTCACAATTATTGATTTCATACAGTGTACCATAAAAATGAGTGATATTTGGCATGTCTTATAGTTTTGTAACACACTGTAAGTTAGCATTAAAAATAATTTTTGTGTTAATTTTAATATAATGCATAATTTAAAAAGTACTTAAGATTATTTTGATAAATGTCTCATTCAAAATTTAAAAAAAAAATTAAATACATCATATAAATAAATTGCACACCTGAAGATTTTCCTAAGAACCATTCAGATCATTAAAGACATGATTTATTCAAAAGCTATCCAATATTAAGAGATTCAGTGAAAAAAATCAGAATTCCATTTAATGTCTGATAAAATATTGTTTAATGCTGACTTGTTACATCACATAATGTTACATCACACAAAAAAACATCATGAAAAGAAAATAAAAAATGCATGGCTTAAAATTTACATGAATAGAAGGGCGTCAATGCACACTTTTTTAGCTCCTTAATTTTTGTTCTCTGGGAATCTTTAACTCTCTCAGAGCAAAGTTTTATTCATCGCAAGAACTATAATTCTACTAAAGATGGTATTCTGTTCAATGGCGTGCCATAGACAACCATGAGTTAAGTGACGAGTATGCATGAAGAGCTTTAGAGATGTGTCCGCTAGGATTAAGGCATAGATCAACAGGGATTACATAAATGGGTCACTTATACTAAGTTTCTGAGTTACAGCTTTACCTAAATTTCCTTCACCATCAAGACAGAAAAGCCTAAATGATGATTGACAACGCAGAACTTAGAAAGGTAGATTATTTTAGTAGAAAAGGTATTCATTTTGAAGTTCTTTCATCATAAGTTCTTTTATGACATGCAACGCAAAAAAGCACTTACAAGTAAGCACTTGAGCATTGAAGAAAAAAAAAAATAAAGATTTTCTAGAGTGGTCCAGCAACTCAAATCGCGCCGATATAAAAGCTTTTTTGTGCATTGAGACATGATTTCTTCGTATAATAAAATAATAAATTTGGTTTGTTTTCATATCCAATTCCAAAAGATGTCATTTGCAGATGGTTCTGTAAGCCAAAAAATATATATCACGCTTAATAAGTTTTATTCTAATGATCAGATTTACTCGTAGTTAGTCAGATTTACTCGCAGTTAATGATCAGATTTACTCGTAGCAACAAACTTAATTGCACGATAGGCTGACATTAAATATGGAATTTAATAACTGCTAACTATTAAATGTATTACTAAATCTTATACAGAAATGTACTTTTGCTGAATGAACATAAATTGCTTTGGAAGATTTAGAACGTTTGGCTATATAGGGCAGGATATTTTTATCAGGGAGACGTAAAATTTTAAAAAAAAGTAGTGTTCTTTAAAAATTTGATTTCTAGCCAACTTTTCGAGTGATTTCGCTACATTTTTGTATTTTGCCATGTAATATGACATTATTTTACATTATATGAAAATTGTATACTTTACAATTCAAAATTTTTTCGACTTTTATTAAATAAAATAATAAATATTTGAAGTTTATTTTTTATTTTAAAAAAAAAACAACTTAAAAAAATCAACCTCCCAAGGTTTATAATCAAGGTGTATGAAGTTGTTTTATTTACATTTGAAGTTAATAAAAATCTATGATAGAGGAACCGAAGTAGAAAGGTTGTTTTTGAGGTGCACAGGCTATTTTTTCTGCACTTCAAACAAATAAGTATATTTGAGGTGTGGAATTCAACTAAAAGTATTGCTGAGCTAGATATGAGGTCGATTATATAAGGGGAAAATGAGGTTTAAATTAAGATTGATTGATCAGGCTATTTTTGCAATACATAACCGTATTTTCTACCTCAAGCACATTTTGTGCGCCTGTCAATCTCAAAACAACATCATAAACGTCCTTTTTTTGTAAAGGATAGCCAAGTGGCCGTGCATTGAAAACCTATTCTCCAGACAATATTGATCTGAAAAATTTCTCTAAGTATTTTAGAATTAAAAATAGCAACACTATTATATAAATAAGTAAATAAAAAATAAATATTGAATAAAATAAATAAAGATTGATATTCATGAACTAGCGTTTATTTTTAATTAAATTTGGTGAAATTTTTGTTTTGTTTATGTAATTACTAGAGTGATTTACGACGTTTTTGCGTAAAACTTATGTTTTCTTTTACCATTTAGAATAAATCCTCCAAGAAAGATTAAATTTCATTTGTCCTGTTTCATCTAGTGAGATACTCAACAAAAATAGGAAATCTTTTAAACTAACAATATTCAAACCGTCTTAACCAAAGGAGTTTAATTTGCATGCTTGTTTCCGATTTTAAAATGTTCCTTCTTTTAAAGAATGTTATAAAAAAAAAAGCATATTTAAAACAGTAGATTCTTTTTCTGGAGCTACAACTTGTTTTAGAGTTTTTAAAAGATATTAGAAAGTCACAAAATAAATTTGCTACTTTCAGTTGATTTCGCTCTTCGAATTAAGAAGACGAAAAAAAATTAAATAAAAATTAAATACGCATACACAGATTTGCCATTTAGTAAGATGATTAACAAACTACTAGCTAAAAAGTTGCATCAAAAGAAGAAAAAAGTTTAATAACTAAAGTACTACGAAAAAGTGATATAATTATATATTGAACATTATCATAGTTCTGGAGAAAAAAAATATCATAAATATTTCATGTGCATTATTTAATGTGTTCTAGTGTGTTAGAAATTAGCATCATTAGTGTTAGAAGAACAACAATTCAAAAACTGCCAAGCAATGTGCTTCTATGTGCAATTTCATCCCATTTATCAAAACATGTGGTTATTACGATTAATAATATTCATATATTATAATAATAATCAGATAAACTAGAATAACCAGACGGCAAGTATGTGTGGGCCATCATCCGATATTTACGGCATTCGTATTTTTTACGTTTAATCTACATTCTCTGAAATACACTTGCCCGGTATGGTACTACATGTGGTAAATGGTGCTTTCTATTTAAGGGCAATAACAGGAAATGCAGTTATTCAGTATTCCCTAGACTTACGTTTTATTAGTTTATCTTAATTGGACCCAATTAGTATTGAATTAATCTTTAAATATTAAATAAATATTGTAGTGTTAAATAAATATAAAAATATTGAATAAATATTGAATCATTAAATGAATATTAAAATATTAAATCGATATTAAAGTATTAAATAAATATGAAAATATTAAACAAATACTAAAATATTAAATAAATATCAAAAAATTAAATAAATTAAAAAATTAATATCAAAATTTAATTTCAAATATTCAAGATTTTCCCCAAAATAAATATTAATATTCATCACAATTCAGACTTAACGATGCATAATTTAAACGCATCATTTTATCCCATTTGAAATAAAATATTATTTTGAACAAGATAGTCAAAATTACTCTATAATAATTTCACTAAGTTATAAAAATATTTAGTTTTTATTTACTATAGTAATTCGTACAGTTCTAAATGTTGTTTTCGTTAATTTAGAGTTTATGTAAGTGTTACTAATGTATAATGTAACTTATGTAAGTGTAACTAATGTATAATGTAAATTATGTAGGTGTAACTAATGTATCAATGTATTTATTCTTATTTATCAGCACGTTTTGGAAAACAGTTTTTTTTAAATTTCTTATACTATGGAATTTTTTTCATTTCCAAAAAAAAAAAAATCCCGTTTACTTCATTGGGCATTTTGCCAATATTTTTTTACTGTCAAGTTCAGTTTCTATATTGTAATTTTTATCATTTCAATCATCAAAACAAAATTAAGAAAAATAAATATTTAATAATCCTTGAAGTTACAAATGGCTCAAAAACTTAGTAATTACAAATTTTGACACAAAAATGGGTAAAAGCCATGTTATTAAATACAAAATAAAATATTTTAGTTTCATTTATTTCTAATTATCATAGTATTACACTACTTATATACAACTAAGACATATAAAGTAATTATTAAAAGAAAATTTACAAGAAATATCATTTATTACATTGGATCAATTAGAATCTGAAGTATTGTAAATTATATTTCAAAGTTTTAGAATTAATGAACAGTTAGGAGGGCAAATCAAATCAGTACTCTAACTAATGACTGTTTAGCATTCAGAACCAAATGTTACTTAAATTCGTAAAATAAGAATATCAGAACACATGAAAAGCTACTTCAGACGATTGCGGAAAACTAGATCAGCCATTAGTTTTAATTAAACTTAAGTGCTTTTGAGTTTCAAATGCACTACACCTTATATATTATAAATAACGGCAAAGAATTAAAATTTTCCAATTTGGCTTTTTTAAAAAGGGACATATATATATATATATATATATATATATATATATATATATATATATATATATATATATATATATATATATATATATATATATATATATATATATATATATATATATATATATATATATATATATATATATATATATATATATATATATATAAATATAAATTCAATCTGGTTTGTTTGGGTCGGTCATTTTATTTTGGTCTGTGGGAATTTGGGAAAGTAGTTATTACATGTAGGAAAAAAAATTCGGAATTCGTGCCCGACTAACTGAAAGGTACCGGAAGTTTAGTGTTTTCTTTTTCTTTATGCTTATTTATTTCTCAAAAGAAGGCTTCAATACACGACACTTAGACTGTGGAATACGTTTGATATTCTCAAAAAATAACATTTAACTAACAGACAAATTTAATTACAATAAGCTATATACATTCCCATTTTCCCGCATAGAATCTTCATACTATCCCAATTCAAAGTAATGTAAATTACTTCATGAAATTGCATGTAACTTAAATCAGTATTTTCAAAACTCAAATTAAAGTTTCACAACATGCTTTCGAGTAACTACATATTTAATGAAATCTAATTTAATCTTAAAAAATTATTATGCTATTTATAAAATCCCTATTTATTGAAGAAATTAAGAAGCATTTTTAGTAAATAAGATATCGACTGTTATATTACACAAAATACGTATTACACCAAAAGCTCTTGAACGGTTTAGATCTTACTGTAAGTCGTTGTACAGGTCAGTATGACGTTGCCAGATTCAGTTTAAAAAAAAGTCTAGTAGAGTTGAATGATATTCTCACACCCCACTTCACTTCCACCCACGTTTGAAGACTAAGGAGGAAGAACAGATTCTGTCTTTTTTCACAAAAATTGGATCGGCATCTGCTCTATTTTGAGAATTACCAAGTTTTGAAAAAGCAATAATCAAAACAAACAATATAAAAACAAAACAACAAATAACAAAAGCAATAAATAGGTTCCTCCCGAGAGTTATTGTTCAATGAATATGGGTAGTACTTTGGAAAAATCCATCCTTCCCCCTTAATTGCTTTTACGGAAAACCCCTTAATTGTTTCGCTCCATTCTTTGAGGCGTCAAACTCAAATCAATTATGACGCTGCATTTCAGGCCATGTATTCTGCTTTAGCGGTTTATAAAATAAATAAAACAAATTTGTGTATGCGTGTGTTCCAGATTACGTGTAATTTGAATCAAGGAAGACATAACCAGTGGCAGAAGTCGAATTCTTAGCAATCGCACCCCCTGTCTTAATGGTCGATGACAACAACAACAATAGAGTTAAACTATTATTTTTAAAATAGATTCAGTAATTAAAAAACAAATATTATTGGAATCAAAATCAAATTTCATTTTGTATTGTAAATGTATATTGATAACAATTCATTCCTTAAAAGAAACGAAACAAGTTGATTTGTTTCAATGTGTAGGTATGTGAAACATTCAAAAAAAAAAAATTTTATGTTGTGAACAAAAAGGATTTTTGGAGATAAAAAGAGAAAGAAATATTTTGTACGTCATTAGTCAAATAAAAGCTTTAATTAGATGCTTGCATGAAAAAGATTTTAAATAATATGAAATTTTATAACTTACAGAATTATATAACAGTATTTCATTTGCATACTTTATTTCGAAGAAGGAAACAGAAAAAGAATAGCTATAAAATCTGACAAAGCATTTTTTACACATTTGTATATATCGTTCTTTAATGAGGATTATTTTTGTGAAAAATGCTCTTAATATTGTAAAAGTTAATAAAGCAGTCAATTTTTTTAAAACTTATTTTTAGAAATTACAGCAACTAAAACACACAATAAAGGCATTGGTCTGCATTAAACTAAAACAAAAATGTATATTTAATATTTTAATTAGAAAATTTACTTTAGATGTTAGACGTTAACTAGAGCAAATTTCTTTACTTTCTTTTTGCAACTAGTATTAAAAAAACTATTTAATTATAAAAGTGAAGTAAAATAAAACTAGCTTAAATGAATTATTTCTGTTATTTTTTAATAATATTATATAAAACTGTGACATTTATTTTTAAATAATATAGTTATTATAAAAGAACTTTTTACAAATAGAGCGCTGAAAAAGTTAAATGTACTCTTCACCTTTCAGCATTAATTACGGTTATAGCTTGAGAACATCTAAAATTTTTGCACAATATAAATTTTAAATTATATAACACTTACTAGGGGGCTAAGCCCCCTGTTCGCTGCCGCTCACCAACCTCGATTATTGCTTTGCAATAATTGTCTTTTCTTGGCAGTAAACAGTTTTTCTACTAAAGTTAAAATTATTTACTTAACATAAAGTATGTACTAAAAGGAATTCTGCTTGCTTACTCTTGTGCCTCTACTTCCCACGTCCAAATATTACTATCTATTAGTATTATTAACATTTAGATCTCTTGGTGAACGGAAGTGATTTTTCGAAGTAATCAATTTTTTAAATCACATTTATATTTTTATAACATTATATTGTTCAAACAAATTTGATGAGTTCACAAACATAATTTGATATTCTCACTAATAATAGCAGTACTGGGAAATAAGTTTAAATTAGAGATACAAAATTATCTAAAGGAAAACAATTCGCGATCGCAACACTCGATACGCCATCTAGCGGGAGACTGTAAATATCGGGCATTAGTTCCCACATAACCATTGGCAATGACGGACGCCATTTTCTTAGCAGCAAATAGGAAGCAAAATTTCCCTAAAGAAAAGGTAAAACTTCTTGAAAAAACTCATCAGAACATGCCAAACATCGAAGCAGAACACGCCAAGCATTTGAAGAACAACTTCTCAATAATTTTTACCTTTCTATTACCAACAACATAACATGATTTCATGATCACTTGCTGTTACAGATGTGTGTATTGCGGTAAAATAAATTTTCTGTCTTCAATTCATTACAAGTTAAAATGAAGTCAACATTGCTTTCGTCATTCCAATGAATAAATGTGTTCCAATGAATTCCATACAGAACTGTAATAGTTATAGAATATTCTTCTTCATAGAAATGTATATATTTCTGTATCTACATAATTCAGAAAACAACAATAAAGAATAATCCGAATTACTTGAAAAAGTATCTTTTGCGCTGATTATAAATAAATTTTTTATCGTTTTCTTGGTAAGTGTTTTTTAGTTTTGAAAGAATTTCAACTAGAATTCAGCTGTTCTGTTTTTAAGCTACATATTAAAATTCATATCGAGATCTTACAATTATAAAATTTTGATGTGTGGTATGTTACCTAAAAGTAATGAAGGGATAAACTATGTATATGTTATTTGAGAATAAAGTTTTCAAACAAAGAACATATCATTTTGGAATTCTCCGGACTTATAAATCAGGTAAGTGTTATGATTTTTATAATAAAAAATTTGCTTGTAAATAATTTTTTTTCGTACTTGATGATCGTTCTCTACAAAATGTTTTTTTTACGTCTGATTAAATACTATAAGAATTAAAAAAAAAAAAAAAAAAAAAACAATACGAAAGTTTTTATTGAAAAATGAGGAATTTTTAAAATCGTTTTTATCCTAAGAATTCTTTATTTTACGCTTTTTAGTTTATAATTTTTTGATAAAATTGTTGTCAAAATACTTTTTTTGAAAAATTAAATGGTATTAAATTATGTGTTTAGGTATATTTCTTGCATTTTCTAATATTTGAAGTAATATGATACAGAAAAGTATGGAAGAAAAATTCGGTACTTACGTATTAACCACCGCTACAGATTTGGCAGATTTTTAGTGCCGCCAATCTACACTTAAACTTTTTGGAAAAAATCTTAAAATGAAACACTTTGTTTAAAATCAAAGTAGTCAATCGGATTTCGGTGGAAAATGGGCCGATATAGAGTTTAGCATAGATTCAAAACAAACTTTTCTCTCACCTGATTCTATAGCCATTATGAACTCTAATAAATAAGATTCAAAATGAAATAACATTTCCAAAACGGACGTTTACTAAGATAAAGTTTCATGTTATGGACTTTGGTACATTTTCGTTATATTTCACTCCATAAAATATTTCGCTCCTAAAAAAATAAAATTGCATCTTGGTTTGTTTTTGGCAAGACCCAAAGACGCATTTTCGTAACACTAAAAAATGGCGACAAAAAAAGAATGGTTCCTTTTTTTCTTTTTGTTTCGTAAGCATTCTTTATTTTACGTTAAAATTTAAATGGGCCTTTCATGTTATACCATTAAATTCAGTAAAACTATTTCTCAGGCATTAGGTTTGAACTCTTATAAGAATATACCTATTTTTTTCTCTTTATTTACAAATATTTTTCCGATGTGTTCTGGATGTTCCTTCTCTAAAAAAAAAGGAGATACCATTTTGTTTTCGTTTGCATAAGAAAGAAAACAAGCATTTTTCTTTTTTAAATTTAATCAGCCACAATAAAGATGGAACGTTACAATGCTACATGCTGCATTAAAGACGTCTCCAGTGTAACTGAATGACTGTTCATGTGGAAATCGCAGGGATTCGGCACATACAACAACGCCCCCTATAGTTTGTTGCGATCGCGAATACCTTTACTACTATTGTAAATTTTATGCTGATGACAACCAAAACAATATGGAAATGAATGAGGGAAAACTGGATCCTACAACGTGATTTTCCGGCCAATAAAACTGCGCCGACAACAATGGAAAACGGTGTCAGACCATTATGATTTTATGTTATATCGAGAAATATCAAATATACACTACTGGCCATCAAAATTGCTACACCAAGAAGGTGACACACTACTAACGCGAAATTTGCAAGACGGATAAAGCATGTTGCGGAATGCAAATGATTAGCTTATGAGCGCATTCATGCAAAATAGGCGGTGGTAGCGACCCCTACAATGTGTATAAAAGAAGAGATTTGACAGTAAGTTCCTCATACAAAAATTGAATTTCAGCGTTGTTCTTGGGCAAAAATAGTTTTCGTTATCCCTCGTGTAAGAAAGAGAAATGTCTACCAGCGCGTGAGATCGAGGTCGAATTGTGGCCTACCGGGATTGCGGTTTATCATACCGAAGTATTGCTGCTCGCGTTGGTCGAAATCCCATGACAGAGTATGGAATCGATGGGTTCATGACGATCATATGGAGAGCAGTGCAGGATCTCCGCAGCCCCCCATCACAAACAGCCGAGAAGACAGCTATGTTATCCACATGGTCATAAGAGATCGTACAGCTACGTCACGAACCCTGAGACAACAAATGGGGTTATTTGCAAGACAACAAGTGTCAGCATGAACAGTTCGACGATGTTTGCCATATCAACCAAAAAGTTATCAAGTAAATGGTTTAAATACCACATATTTTTATTTAAATAACCAAGATTATGTTTTTGTTTTTATCTGAAATTTCATTTACTGGGTTAATTTTACCAACAAAAAAAAATTCATACACGTAAGTTTCAAATTTTTTTGGGATTCATACATATTTTTCTTGCTGACAAAGATCTAAATAGCTAAAACATACGACTTGGAATATCGTACACGAAACTTTTGACATATTGACTGAAGTATTAAACGTTCTAACATTACTAACCTACGTAAAGTTAAGAATCAAAAAGGTGCTTTGACAAGGAATCAAAGACTTCGAAAAACCTTGTTAAAGGCAAAAAAAAGGTTTTATTTTTACCTCTGAAATCAGAAGTACTGTTTTTGAAATGTACTCAACCTACATTCAATTTCTTAATCGTAATCTTAGTTATTTTTAATTTCGTTGATATTAAAACTCATAAAACATTTTATTTATTTTGAAATTTAAAAAATCTATCACTCCAATTTGATTTTTTAGGATTAATTTTAATAGAAATGTATATTAAATTTATCTCAGAATTTCGTTTCATTGGAATTAAGAGTATCTACTAAAAAATTGTGTTTATTCATTGGTATTTTAAATCATTCCAATTTTAAATTAAAAATCTATCATTCCAATTTTATTTTTTAAGATTAATTTTAAAAGAAGTATATATTAATTTTATCCCAGAATTTCGTTTTATTGTAATTAAAAGAATCTACTAAAAAATTGTGTTTATTCATTGGTATCTTAAATACTACCATCAAATGTTTTACCGGTAATCTTGTTTTATTTTTCAATACTATTAATGTAAAAAGTCATTATTTTATTTGTTTCGGAACATTACAAAACTTTCAATCATATAATTATGAATCAAATAAATTTTAATACTTAAAAAACAATAATGCAGAAAAAAAGTACTTTTTATTTTGTTTATTGTTTACTATTTGCTTTATTTTGTCACAGATGTATATTTCTTTACTTCAGATATATTTTTATGCAAAAAAAATTCAAATAAAGTTCAAAATTTAACGTGAAACTGTTTGCGTTCATTACTTTAATACTTTTTAATCATACAAACTTGAACATAAAAACTTTTCGATTCCTAATTCTAAAATAGGTCAAAGATAAGTAATAGTTATTTGTAGTAGTAAGAAATTGAGAGAAAATAGACATTTCCTATACTATCTAGTCTTCTTGGAGATATTTTCTTGAATTGGATTTTTCTATCTGTATGAGGGAGTTATATTTAGTCACGCTACATCTGATTTTCTTAATTTTCTCTGATATTTTCTTGGTCGCTTTTCATTCGCTGAAGCTTGAAGATGATTGCCTCGGGCAACGAAACCAAAAGCAGTTTTGCATCGCAAGAAGAAAATGAAAATGTAATGAGATTCAAGATATTTGGATATAAAAATTGAGAACTCCGCGCATATAACTTTATTTGGTGTTTATAACCAAGAAGTTTTGAATTGCATGGTTATAGTTTTTCTTTTTGTTTCTTATTTTTAGTCTAAATTAAAATTTATTTTTTAGAAAAAATTTTCTTTATTAAAGTTTCTAAAATAAACTTAAAAATGAGATTATGAAATTCTTCATATTTCTGATTCAAAAGACTGTAGATTAAATAGCATATAATGGAATACCTGCAAGTGACATACTGTCTATATCTCGATCCCGATTGGTTGCTGAAACGAGTTATTTGTTTACGTTAACAACTGCTCTTCCCATTGTATTTTGAGAAAGCCAGAGAATCCATTCTCTTAAGGGACTCACTCTACACTGGTGTAAGAAATTAAGAGAATTTGCAGACTTGGTCGATTATCTCTAGAACTACTGAACCGATTTTAAAAAAAAAAAATTTTACAGACATTTATACAATATAAAACAAATAACTATTCAACAATTGTAATACAAACGCATGGTCGTGCGTAACACTTGATGGAATAAGAAGATATGAAATTGCCTCGGGACAATTCGGGACAATTGCCACAAGAAATGATAAACTACTTTATTTTAAGTATGAAATCACGCTACAAGGCCTGTATAACTGTAAGAGTGTATCATACCCGCTTTTAAACCATCTTGTTTGTTTATTCAGCAAACGGCTATTTCATACCCTCCGACTACAGCCAGTGTTAAGCACATCCATGCATGTGCAGTACAATAGTTTAATGGTTACTTGTTTTGTATTGTATCAATGTATTTACATATCAAATTTCATTATAGTCCAGTAGTTCAAGAGATAATTGACCAAGTCTGCAAATTATCTTACGTTCTTACACCAGTGTATATTCTTTCGAAAAGATTTAAATTCTCTCACTATATCTTTCTTACTTAACAGGAAGCTAAACACACACTTATCACCCGTTGCCATGTAGAATATAAACAAGCTTATTATGTATTGAAGTTGCCAAGTAAACCAAGCAAAAGTATATAACTATTGTAATAAAAAAACATAAATAAATAATAAATCTAAGTTAAGTGAAAAACGAGAAAGAATTGGATTTCAACAAATGTGATATGTGCGATACGGCTCTGCATTTAATTAACTGCACATTAATTAACATTCTTACTTATGTGGAAAAATTTAGCTCAAAACCCCATTTTGCTTGTAAACGATCAGCAATCATTGACGTCATGGGTTACATGTGTGGATATTTGTGATCTTTTTCTTCTTGAAGTGCAAGTGCCCAATTCTGGCAACAAAACACTAAAATATTTAAATGTCTTTAAAATATATTTTTAAAGATTTCTACGTAAAAATTATTTGAGTCACAAACAATATTTGTTGTGTCTTTTCATTTCTTTCAGAGGAAAATACTTAATGCAATCGAATTTGTCAATCCTCTTATTTAGAAAAAGTGAAACATGTGCTAACATGTACAAAAGCTTATTTTTGTTTTCTTAAATATGGTACAAATTCTGTCATTAAAAAATCATATAATTTCATAGAAATTTTTGTTGGCCATAAATCCCCCCCTCCTTTCGTGAACAAAGAAGATTAAGACAAGGGATATTTTATATATATATATATATATATATATATATATATATATATATATATATATATATATATATATATATATATATATATATATATATATATATATATATAACGAAATATATTTCAAATATTTCAATTTAGTCCAGTTTTTAAAAATTGTCTGTTTGAAACAAGTCTGAGATTTTATGTTTTAGACATCCAGTTTAAATTATATATCTTCAATTATACTGATTTCATATACACGGTAAAAAAAAAATCTGTTAAATTTACAGAAACAAATGTCAGCTGGTGTGCCAGTATAAACTAGTTTATTTCACAGAAAAATACGGTTATATAAAAACTGACGACTGTTTTTCAACGGATAAGCACTGTTATTTTAACAAAAAAGATTATAAAATAACTACATAGACATAGTGGTTGGAGCGAGCCAAGAGCAGCATACATACTTACAAACGACGCTGGGATTCGAATATGCGCTAATTCATCAGGAGACAATAAAGTCGAATCATAGTTTAATATTTACGATGTTTAAAACCAAAAAATAATGGTTGAAAAATTATAACAAATACAGAATATAATCGTCAAATGGTTTGAAAAAGGCAGAATTATTGTACAACTGCATGATAAAAACAAGAATTTGAACTGACAGTTTTAACTCGTTTACGATTAGGAGGAGAAGTAGAGAAAAAACCGTTACTTAATAAAACAGCTTTAAACCATCAAATATAAAAAGAAAGTCGGGAACGGGAAAAAAAAACGGGAATTTCTTTACAGTTAGCGGATAACGTATAAAAACAGAAAAAAAAAATCTGTACTTTTCTTTAAACAGTTTTTTTGTTGTGAAAAATATGTTTTTCTTCCGTTTTTTACAGTTATTTTTTTAGTGCATAAAACTGTAATCAAATATTACTTCAGAATATTAATTAGTTTTAAAGAAGATATATTCTTTCTAAGGACGTAAGAATATGTAAGAAATTGTTTTGTAAACTTTATTCGGAAATCTGGATAAACATAACATTGTAATTCATGGGATGTAACTATTATCTTCTAAATTGTTTTATTTTCACCCCATTTACTTCTTTATTTACCGTGATAAAGAGGGTGCATTTTTTCGATATCCGAGAATTTAATACGGAAATTATGGAGACATTATCCATTTACAGCAAAATCGAATTACAGAAGAAATATCAGTAAGTAGGTCATACATTTTGCTTGTTCTTAGCAGTTGAGATAAATTAGACGCGTTAGAATGCTTCAACATAAACATTATCTTTTTAATTCTTTTTTGTAGACTTGAATGGAGCAATATTTTTTTTTTAAATAGCTGCAGAGATGAGTTTCGATTTTTAATTATATATGATATTTACACAAAGAAAAAACAATCAAGTAAAATTACCTTACTGTGCGGTAATGACATTTCTGGTAAAAAATATAACCTTAATTCTGGTTTAATAAAAAAAAAAACAAAATATACGGTATTTAAACTATTTCGTGGTTAAGTTTTCCTTACGTTACAGTTTACAAAAAATTCCTGTTTAAGAAATTATTGTTCTTATTACCACACATTTAGTAAAAATTACTAAACTGAAAAGTAAGTTTAACTGAATAAAATTTTTTATGTCATGCTCTTTGGTCATAAAATTGCAAATTTTACTAGATTTACCAAATTTTAACACATTGAAACTACATTTATTTGTTAATTTTAATAAACTAATTACTAAAGAGCTTTTGTAAAAATTATCGGGCTGTTTGATTGAGCTAGAAGCAAAGTAAATTTTATCCTAGTTTTTTTTTCGACTGTAATCTGAAAAGTAATTTTGTTTTAACGCAGATTTAAAAAAAAAAAAGATTTAAGAACACATATTTTATTCTTTTCTATTTGATCAATTGATATAGATTTTCATGTGCCACATCTATAATTTATATCTGTGCCACATTTATCTTTTCGTAAACTATGTATATATATTTTGCGCCAAACCTAAAATGCATGCACTTTTTTCGGTACTTACGTATTAACGCAACCAGGCCAAAATTCGCATAAATCACCAAATTTGGCGACCCTACTTACGGCAACCCTAAGTGATTTATATTATTTTTCTTCACACATCTTGAATAAATGTATACCGGGCAGTGGCACTTGACCTTAAATAAACATCAGTGTAGGGTATACCGGGCAAATGTATACCGAGCAGTGGCACTTGACCTTAAAAAAACATCAGTTTAGGGTATACCGGGCAAATGTATACCGGGCAGTGGCACTTGACCTTAAAAAAACATCAGTGAAGGATAAACCGGGTAAATGTATACCGGGCAGTGGCACTTGAACTTAAAAAAACATAAGTGCAAATCGCATACATACGAAAAACATAACATACTAATCGCGCCTAACATACTAATATATATAATATATATATATATATATATATATATATATATATATATATATATATATATATATATATATATATATATATATATATATATCGCCGCATCACTGAGAAATGTAACATTTCTACAAGATGAGCAGCAACAGGACTACGTAGAACGCTTCGCTTGTTAATGATAGCTGTTGTGTGAAATTATTATTAAAATATATTTTGTAATTTCTGCTTCTTTTGGGATCTTCTGGATAATATTCCTTGGTATTCATCCTAATCTTATATATGGCGTAGTCATTTTTAAGAGAACAGTTTGATTTCGTCACTATATCTCACGTTGCCATTTCATCACTACATTCTAAATTCTGACGAAATCGTAACCGCTAACGCAAACGAATCAGACTTTCTCATTGGACTACGTCTCGATCAGAAAATCCTATTTTGATAATAATAATAATAATAATAATAATAAAACTTTTCATTGAAGAGTATTTGGAAATTACATTCCATTGATTATTGATTTTTAACCGCCATGCTTCTGGATGAAACACGTCGCCAAGCAGATTCCTCTTGTTTCACTTCTCTTCGCCAGGACGTCAACATGCGTGAATACTTTTTTGAACGTCTTGAATTTGGAATCGCTGAGTCATGTTACTGTCATCCAATTTAAATCGAATTTCCGTTTAAGAAATCTTTCGCCCAGAGGAAATAAAAATGAAATCATAGATGATAGAACTTTAGATGAATTTTTAACTTCTCGTGATATCGCCAAATGATAAAAGATTCCGAAGAAAAGTTCTTGCATATCAAAGAACTGCAGAAACAAGTGGATCTTTTTAGCATTCAACGTAGTCACCCCTCGCCTCATTTCTCGAAAATAGATTCCAATTTTACAGCCATTCTCGCTACAATGACGGAGACTCAAGAAAAATTATTTGTCAAGCAAGTAAGTCATACAAATATCATTTAAATTAGCTATACTAACGATATTGCAAATTCCATTTTAATATTTAAAAGAGATGTCATTGACAGTACCCGTGAACGAATAAAATTGGATAGAATCATGGCGCAAGCTAATTGGTCTAATCTTTTGAAACTAACAAATTCTATTTCTCCAGTCTCTGGATATGCTAACATTTGGCAACTGACAATTATTTACACAGACTGTGACTTTATATTGCACAGTCGTTGAGCAGCTGACCTAATTTTGAGTTTACGACTACCAATGTTCAACTCCGTATCCTTGAAATTTTGGTTCCGAACCAGAAGAAAATGGAGATCCTGGCTCAAGTTTTGGGTGAAGATTTGCCTTCGTGGAGGACTGTTTGATGAAACTAACCAGCAATCGCTTTACACCGAGGAAAAGTACGGAAATCTCTCACAATTATTCTGACAAGGGGACTCTAACCCATGATTTGTCCACCATTGAAGATATTTTATGTCAGCACTGTGATCGGTGCAAACCGGGTGTGGAATTCGTCGGTGGGATTCCACCTCATCTCACCTTATTGGGAGGCAAGCACTCTATCCCCTGAGCTAACATGACTTTTTTATGATGATTTTATTTTATTTTATAACCGTCGTTGAGCAGCCGACCCAATTTTGTGAGTTTACGACTACTAATGTTCATCTCCGTAACCCTGTAATTTTGAACCCAATCAAGAAGACGAGAGAACTGCTGGATCAAGTATTGGGAGAAATTTTACTTCGTGGAGGACTTTTCGATGGAACTAAACCGAATTTGCGTTACATGGAGAGGAAGACCACAAAAGCCTCCCACGGTTAGCCTGACGGCAAGGGGACTCTAACCCATGATCCGTCTACCAGTGAGGATATTTCACGTTAGCACTGTGGTCGGTGCAGCCGGATGCGGTATCGACTGGGATTTGAACCCGGTTCGCCTCATTGGAAAGAGAACGCTCTATCCCCTGAGGAATCGCGATTCTTTTTATGATGATAGGGGATATTACAGAAAAAGATGACAGGCTGTCATATCTACCCAGATTTCGATCATTGTCGAAGACTTAATTCACAGAGCCATCGCACTTGATGCAATTTGAAGTTTCAAACAAGAGAATATATCATGACAGTCAACTCGTGATTTTTTTTCAGTCAAAAAAAAAAATAATAAAAAAAAAAAAAAAAAAAAATAATAATAAAATAAATAAATAACTCTCAATAAACTCTAGTCGTAAATATAACCCTACTACTGAAGACGTTCGAGATATTACATACCGGCAAAGTAGACAAAAAAGACCATACCTCATTTATTTTTAATTTACATCCCCTTTAACGACGTCACTTGCAACATAAAACAGAGATAACTACAGAGGAATAACGAACAACCATTTTATAAAATTAAAATAAAATATATCACCACTCTATTAAAGGTAATTTTATAAATTAGATTAAAATAATTAAAAATACGATATACTCATCGTGTAATCAGTAGTTCTTATAACCGCAGAGGAGCGCTGTACTCTTTTAGTCAGAAGGAGTTGTCACATTGCCGAACACATTTTTGCTCAAGTTGTGTGTAAATTCTTTATACGCTTCTCTGGAATTTAATCTAAATTTTTACTAAAATCATATACTTTGTGTATCCATTTGTGTAATCATCCATTTTCATATACATCTTTTTTTTTGCAATTTTAAATTAAAACATATTTGAAAAACGCAATGCATCGTAAGATATTTATCTATATATATAAAAATGAATGTCTGTGTGTATGTCCTTTATAGACTCCTAAACCATCGGACAGAAAGTGATGCAATTTCAAGCACGAGGAAGGTCACTGTCAACATTAGAACATTCTGCGACAAATCGTTCTTGTGTGATGAGCGAAAAACGAAATGGAATTTTCTGATTGGTTAAGCGTTAGCCATTGTTTTAAATTTAACGATTCAATTTTCACATATTTTAACGATAACATCGGTGATAATTGCTAACTTATAACTCTGTTTGGTCAAAAAATAGTTTATTGCACGTATTTAAATATTTGATAATTTTATATTCGTTATGTCAGATGAATTCGATGAACATTCGCGATCGCAACACTCGATACGCCATCTAGCGGGAGACTGTAAATATCGTGCATTAGTTCCCACATAACCATTGGCAATGACGGACGCCATTTTCTTAGCAGCAAATAAGAAGCAAAATTTCCCTAAAGAAAAGGTAAAACTTCTTGAAAAAACTAATCAGAACATGCCAAACATTGAAGCAGAACACGCCAAGCATTTGAAGAACAACTTCTCAATATTTTTTACCTTTCTATTACCAATAACATAACATGATTTCATGATAACTTGCTGTTACAGATGTTAATAATTTTTCTGTCTTCAATTCATTACAAGTTAAAATGAAATCAACATTGCCTGAACATTGCTTTCGTCATTCCAATGAATAAATGTGTTCCAATGAATTCCATACAGAACTGTAATAGTTATAGAATATTCTTCTTCTTCATAGAATAGTATATATTTCTGTATCTACATAATTCAGAAAACAACAATAAAGAATAATCCGAATTACTTGAAAAAGTATCTTTTGTGCTGATTATAAATAAATTTTTTATCGTTTTCTTGGTAAGTGTTTTTTAGTTTTGAAAGAATTTCAACTAGAATACAGCTATTCTGTTTTTAAGCTACATATTAAAATTCATATCGAGATCTTACAATTATAAAATTTTGATGTGTGGTATGTTACCTAAAAGTAATGAAGGGATAAACTATGTATATATTATTTGAGAATAAAGTTTTCAAACAAAGAACATATCATTTTGGAATTCTCCGGACTTACAAATCTGGTAAGTGTTATGATTTTTATAATAAAAAATTTGCATGTAAATAATTTTTTTTCTTACTTGATGATCGTTCTCTACAAAATGGGTTTTTTACGTCTGATTAAATACTATAAGAATTTAAAAAAAGAAACAAAACGAAAGTTTTTATTGAAAAATGAGGAAATTTTAAAATCGTTTTTATCCCAAGAATTCTTTATTTTACGTTTTTTAGTTTATAATATTTTGATAAAATTGTTGTCAAAATACTTTTTTTGAAACATTAAATGGTATTAAATTATATGTTTATGTATACTTCTTGCATATTCTAATATTTGAAGTAATATGATTCAGAAAAGTATGGAAGAAAAATTCGGTACTTACGTATTAACCACAGCTACAGATTTGGCAGATTTTTAAGTGCCGCCAATCTACACTTAAAAGTTTTGGAAAAAATCTTAAAATGAAACAAAAATCAAAGTAGTCAATCGGATTTAGGTGGAAAATGGGCCAATATAGAGTTTAGCATAGATTTAAAACAAACTTTTCTCTCACCTGATTCTATAGCCATTATGAACTCTAATAAATAAGATTCAAAATGAAATAACATTTCCAAATCGGACTTTTACTAAGATAAAGTTTCATGATATGGACATTGGTACATTTTCGTTATATTTCACTCTATAAAATATTTCGCTCTTAAAAAAAATAAAATTGCATTTTGTTTTGTTTCTATCAAGTCCCAAAGACGCATTTTCGTAACACTAAAAATGGCGACAAAAAAAGAATAGTTCTTTTTTTGTTTTGTTTTTGTTTCGTAAGCATTCTTTATTTTACGTTAAAATTTAAATGGGCTTTCATGTTATACCATTAAATTTAGTAAAACTATTTCTCAGGCATTAGGTTTGAACTTTTATAAGAATATACCTATTTTTTTCTCTTTATTTACAAATATTTTTCCGATGTGTTCTGGATGTTCCTTCTCTAAAAAAAAGGAGATACCATTTCGTTTTCGTTTGCATAAGAAAGAAAACAAGCATTTTTCTTTTTTAAATTTAATCAGCCACAATAAAGATGGAACGTTACAATGCTACATTAAAGACGTCTCCAGTGTAACTGAATGACTGTTCATATGGAAATCGCAGGGATTCGGCACATACAACAACGCCCCCTATAGTTCGTTGCGATCGCGAATTACGTGGTAGCACGCGTGGTTTACTTCTTCAAATTTATACTTTGTCTGATGCTACGCGATTTTATTTTATTTATATTAATTCTTTTATACGTGTTTCTAAAAAAATACATATTTGAAATCAACGCTAATGAAAATAGAAAAAAATTTATTTATGTATTCAAAATGCGAATATTAATGGGAAAGTGGTACTAATTCGTTTAGGAGAATCATAAAAACTCGATGCCAATGAGGCTTTATTATGCCAATGATGTTTAATTAATTAAGGTAATATATGCATATTGAAATAAAGAAATATAAGAAGGTAATAAGAATAATAATAAATAATGTACTAGAAAGAAAAAGAAATGGAGTAAAAGTATTTATTTGTCTAGAAGAACCGTAAAAAGTCGTCTTACTATCATTAACGCCAATGATGCTTAATTAATGTTGATAATATGTATTAATTGAAAAAAAAGGAACTTCTGTTCTAAAAAGCAAAAATAAAGAGAAAAGCGCTTTGGGTAACCGTAAAAAATATGCATATTATTATTGACACTAATGCTCAATTAATATTGATAATATTGATTTTACCCCGGATCACATTCTCGAGTGCCCAGCCCTTACCCCATATGTTTTACAACTGGGTATGGTGCCACTGGCTTCAGAACTTCGTGAGATCCTCTACAGTAATGATGTATTGGAGCTTGCGGATGCAGTTTCGGAAGCGCACGTGGCCATTTAATTGTCCATGGACACGATAAAAAAAATAATTTAAAAAAATTTATATTGATTGAAATAATATAAAATAAGCTACATGCTAAAAAGCCAAGCCCATGGAAGAAAGAATTATAGGAAATTCACTTAAGAAAGCATTAAAATATCACCATTCACAGATGACGCTTAATTCATATGTTTTCCGTACTTTCAGAACATATTTTTTTTCCAGTGGTAGCTAAGATAGTGTATTAAATTTTTAATGAATTATAATTAAAATAACTTTTTCCCCTCACTACTTTTAATTATTTTAACAGTAAATTAAAGGTCAGATAGACAAATGGTCATGCTCTAAAATCCTTATAAAGTTCTGTTTTTTCTTCTTTCATTTTTCAATTAATGCGGCCTTAGTTGGGGGTCACTGACAAGTACGTATAAACTTAAATGTTGAAGGATTATGTGCTAAGTACCAAGTATACTTATGTAGGTATAAAATATATTGATATATTTGGTGATTATTAAAACTGCAACAATCTGTTTTAATACCTATAGTTAGGAATTAAGTGTTTTAAGACCTTCGAAAGGGCCATAAAACAGGACCATTGACCTTAGAAAATCACTTAATAGTGATAAATTTTAACTATCATGAATCGGTCGCGAGCAATATCTTCATGCCAAGAGATGCTAAATACATTTTATGTTTATTCCATTGGTATGAAATATAAACAAAGAGCTTTTCTTATTTCAATAACGTAAGGACACCGAAGATTTCATCATATAACATTCAGTAGAATAAAAATATTATTTTAGCTATACTTAGTGGAAGAACCAGGTAAGTGCCATTTTCAGAAAGAAAAAAGAGCACACGCATCCGAATTATTTTATTACCAATTTATAAGAAGGTGGGACTAATAATTCTTTACTTTATTTTATTGACCACTGTCTAATCTAAGCGAATCTGTCTTATCTATAAAAAATAAATGTCTCTGTGTGTGTGTCCTTTATAGACTCCTAAATCTCTCAAATGAAATCGACGGAACTTAGCATACAGATAGTTTGAAGCACGAGGAAGGTCACTGTCGATATTAGATCATTCTACGACGAACCTCTCGAACGGAATGGAATTTTCTGATTGGTTAAACGTTAGTCATTGCCTTACATTTAACTATAGACAATTCAGTTTTGTCACATATTTCAAGTATAACATCAGTGACAATATCTGGCTTATAGCTCCATTTGATAAAAAAAGCTTATTGCACGAATTTAAATATGGAATTATTTTTATGTCAGATAAATTCAATGAGCAACATGATGTGGTAACACGTGAGAGCTCCGTCACCAAATTTATACTTTTAACGTTGTCTGATACCACACATTTTTTTATTTACATTTATTTTAAAACATTTTTCCAAAAAAAAAATTTATTTAAAAGTCAACAGTAGTTGAATAGAAAAAATATGTATGTATTTAAAGGCAAAATTAATGGGAATATTGTATTTATTTGTTTAGGTGAAACGTAAAAAATCGCCACATTATTATTGATGCCAATAATGCTTAATTAATTTAAATAATAATATATCGAAATGAAAGAAATAAGCTTTGTACTAGAAAGCAGAAGCAATGGAGTTAATCTATTTATTTGTCTAAAAGAAGCGTAAGGAATCGTCATATTATCAATGACGACAATGATGCTTAATTAATGTTGGTAATTTGTTAATTGACATAAGAAACTGATCAAAATTATAGCAAAAATATAGGAGACAAGATACTTATTCATTTTTAATCGATATCTTATTACTGACACTAATGCTTTATTAATATTGATAATATGTATTAATTAAAATAAAAAAAATATATAAGCTATGCTCTAAAAAGCAAAGTTAAAGGGAAAAAAAGTTAATAAAAAAATTGCTAAGAAAACCGTAGAAAATCCCCATTCACAGATGATGCTTAATTTATATGTATCCGTGACGGTAATATATACTACTGGTATTATACTAATTGGTACAGTTTTGATAAAAATTCTACAAGGGTTTTCCGTGATTTCAGAAAATATTTTTCCTGTGGTAGCAAAGATAATTTATTAATATTTTAATGAATGAGAGCAAAAGAACTTTGTTCTTTCACTACCAAATATTTTAATAATAAATTAAAGGTTAGATAGAGAATTAGCTATTCTCCAAAATCCCTATCAAGTTTTCTAATAAGAATTCAATTTTTTTTTCAATTTCGGCATTAGTTGGCTGTCACTGACAAATATATTTTTCACAAAATTTAAATGTTGAAGGGTTATATAATAAGTATCAAATATGCTAATATAGATATAAAATATTATAATGATATATTTATCTATGATTAAAACAGAACCAATACTAAGCCGTTTAAATACCGATAATTTAGAACGGCCCCTCGAAAAGGATATGTACCGGAGAAAATTATTTGATAATGGTAAGGTTTAATTATTATTGGTTTAGCTGCGAGTAATAGCATCATGCCAAGTGATGCTAAATACATTTTCTCTTCATTTTAATGGGATGAATTACAAAAAGCAAGTTTTATTTACTTCAATAACGTAAAGCCATCGTAAATGGCAACAAATAATATTGAATAGTAAAAAAAAGTAATTTTAGGTATATTAATTGAAAAACTTAGTAGAAGAAGCAGATAAGTGACATTTTCATAATGAAAAAAAAGTTGTATCCGAAGTATTTCATTACCAATTTTATAGAAGACGGGACTAATAATTCTTCGCTTTATTGTTCCCAATTTTAAATAAAACCTAACTAGAAAATAAAACATTATTGCCTAATTTGAAATAAAAAATCATACTAGCATACTAAAAATTTATGTGATTAGTTGTGTTAAGATTTATAGAAAGGCAAAACCAGTGATTCATCAATTCCCCTAAAAATGTCACTTTCCTGGTTCTTCCATTAAACTCTTTCATAGTGGTCGCTATGTGCTTTTGAGAATGATTTCGTTGTGTTTCTCAAATGTGATTTATTGATACTTAACTTATTTTTTATTCACCCCGTGCGAAGAACGAGCATTCAGCTAGTATCTTATAAAAACCTTTCCCGTACAAAATGTAAAATCTATTTTTAGCTGGAATAAAGTTTGATATCATATATTTAGTTTTATGTATATTATATTAAAAAAAAAACAATATATATACAATTATTATTTTTTTTTTAATAATAACATACAATTATTAAAAAAAAATTTCAAAAGGGATCAAAACTTATTGTTATAATTTTAGAAAAAGATTATGTAAAAATGATGTAACTGAAGATTGAATTTTTATCAAAACTTTTAAAGCTCAATAATAAAGTGCCGCGATTCAAAATAGAAAACTGCAGAATTTATAATAACAAATTAACAGCGTGGGACTTTTTTATTTCTTTCCTTAAAAACCATAATTTATTATACCAACCTTTTATAAAATACGCTTAGATGCATTTTAATGGATGGATGCATTAATCACATATTTATAAACATTTTCCCACAAATTTCTTTTTGTTTTCACTGGAATGCGTTTAAAAATTTCCTTTCTCTGTCATTATTCACAGAATCCAGCTTATCATTATTTTCGCATGAATTATTTTTAATATACTTGTGGTCTAAGGCTAATGCTACTTTAAGAGAAGTGAGAAAAAAATCATTTTGATGATGTCATTAGTTACTGCACGCATTAACTAAAGGAAGGTTTTTCAATAAAAATTTCAACAAAATTTTCAGATAAAAAAATATGATGAATGTTTTATATTGTGTTAAGGTATTTTATAGTGAATAACACTGTTATCGTTATGATGGAATTAATGATTGTGAGATATTATAAGTTATAGAACGAATGATGTAAGAAAGGTCTTTAGAGCACACCATTTTCTTGAACACAAAGTATATGGAATGGATATATTTAGAAAAAGCATATTTTATAAGTAAGATTGAGCTTTATATGACAATTTCCAAGTGAAGCCGTGGTGATTTAGGGGATAGAGCACTCGCCTCCCAATGAGGTGAACCAGGTTCGAACACCAGCAGTGGCTAGTAGTTGCGAATTCATCTCCCGTCTCGTCCTGACCGCAGTGTAGACGTATAATATAGTCAGTACTAATACTGCTTATACTAATACGGAGCATGTGTTAAAATCCATTTGTCGTTGGGCAAATCGTGTGATGATTCGTTGTTTTCCTCCATGTAACGCATGTGGTGGTTAAATCTATCAAAAAAGTTCTCCCCGAAGTCTAGTTTTCCCCAATGCATAATCCAGGTGTTTAATTGTCTTCTGGTGTGGGTCCAAAATTATAGGGTGAGGAAGATTGATAATCTTATACTCAAAATTGAGTCTACTGTTCCACGCAGGTTATAAAATAAAATAAAATGCTCTATGTGATAATATTATTTTTTCAATTTTCTAAAATTGGTCCATAAATTAATAAAAGTAAATACAGTGAAACTTGGAGGTATCAAAAAATAAGAAAATTGAATATATATTATTAAAATTGATAAAAACTTTATTCAACTAGTAGAATCTCTGAAACAATATATGTAAACTAAAACGATAAAAGCTTCAAAATATAATACCCTATAAATGCTTATTGTTCAATTGTTCCTTTAAATGCAATAAGTCGCTATATTAAGTTTAATTTATTTTTTTTATTACCAAGTGGCAATAATAATACTACAAAAAAATGTAGCTAAAAAAACGCAATTACGTGCCCCATTTACTTGCTCATTGTAACTATAAATCTTACAAAGTTTACCAAATGGTTTTCTCTACAATTGCGATATTTTCTTGGCATTTCTTTCTAAGATGTGATGCAAAATGAGATTTTTATTCTATCCAAACACATTATCTGCATGATGTTGTGTGTTTTATAGCTTATCTCTGAATTCCAGAGCAATAAAATATGTTGGTTGAAAAAATACGCTATCTTGAGATATCTTGGTCATAACGTTTTATTTTGTTTGTTTTGTTCCGGGGTTTTGGAGGATTAAGTAATGAAAAAAGAGTGTGTGTCGACTTCCATACCAGTTGAAAACGTTCTTGTTGATTCAAGTATTCAAAAAGTAACGAGATTGTTTTGCTGAATCTATTTATAGCTATTTTTCTTGTTTAATAGTATTTAAAAAATGCTACATATAAGACAAGGCTATTACTAAGAAAATTTTGGATGACTTGTGAAAATGAAGATAATAGCTTAATGTTGCAACCCAATTATTGTGCTTGGCTTGAAAATAATTTAGATTTAAAAAGAAAAATCAACTTCAATTACTCAAATTTTAAACTTGAAAAATATTATATAAAAGAAATTACAAAGTAGTATCAACTAATGGAAGCCACCTCCTCTTCTATGTCGATTATAAGATTGTCATTCATTTTAAGACTTCTTTTAAGATTGTCGTGTCCTTACTCGTATAATTAGTTAATTCTTCCCTTGTATTTAACAAGCTTCAAACATATATATCTATATATGTAATAAGCCTAAAAATATTGGAAACTTTTCCAATCTGTGGAGTGTGTTTCAAAATGACGGTAGCACTCAAATGCCGTGTTTTCAAATAAGCCTTCGATGTGTTTACGTAAAAAAAAAACTAATAATGAGAAACTTTAACTTATTGTTTTTAAACATAAAATAGCAAACAAAGGAAGGAAATCTAAAGGCTCCAGTTTCAGTTTCGATTGTTCCAAAAGTTTAGTTTTCAAATTTCGGCAGAAGTTTCCATCGCAAACTACTAACTGTTTTAATGACATCAACTTAATAGTCATGTTGTTTAAAAGTTAAAGGAATTGATATTTGTTTCAGACATTTCTTTTCTTTTAATCACATACTTCAGAAGAATAGAACCTGGCAAAGAGTTTTATATTAAGAGAAAGAGTTATTCAATTAGTGGGATTATTTCACATCCCTTATGTTATAGAACGACAGTGCTAAACAATTCATTGCACAGTCTATTAAGTACTAAACATTTCGAATCTTGTACTAAGCATTTTGAATGATTATAGAGCGAATAAAATTAGCGCTTACTAACGATTCCAGTATAATTCAAATTAATGATATTCATTCACCACTAATGATCTGTTAAAGCTACATGCATTATTAATCGGGAAAACCTGTTTTCGATATTTGTAAGCGTTAAGTAACATTACTGCCATGGTAATTCATTTTCTAATGGTATTGTGAGGAATATTGTTCAACCAGATTATGGTAAGAAGCAGATGGCTATTTTTGACATGCAATTTTAAAGTTGTTTTGGTCTGAATATTTTTATGAATGGAATATTTCGATTAATTATTTTATAAAAAACCTCAAATTTTAAAATATGTATTCAATTTTAATCATTTAAAAATAAAACTGTATAAAACAAGATTTATATAAATTTTTTGTCAGCAGAAATGAAGAAGAATGTTAGTAAACACCATTTATAAATTTGCCAGTGATTCGCCTCTTTAACTCATTACGTGAATTTTTAGTGGTGAGATATTCTTGTATGTTAAACTATAGCTGCTTAAAGCTATTCTTGTGTTTATTTGGGGCAGTACTGTGTGAAAAAAAAATAAACAGACCACCTTAAATAACTTTTGATTTTATGATCGAATCTTTACTTTCTTCTTAATCTTCATGGTTCGAAGGGTTGATCTCAAATATGCCTGTTAATTAGTGAAGACGATGCTTGTCAGTGGCTCTCAACTGGTGTTTGAATGGTACAATAATGATGAAAAGAAATAATTTTAATGAAAATCAATAACTACATTATGTAATTAAATTTTTCTATGCGAAAAGTTAGACAATGATCAGCAAAAACCTGTTTCTACCTAATCTAAGCAATTGTTTTTCAACCATTCTTGGAAAGTAATTGATCATTTGCAAAAGCCAAGCAATCATACTAGTTTGTTATTGAATTTCACAGAATTTTTTTTTCTTGTATTATATGTTTATTTTCATGCCCAATATGAATGAATTTAACGATTACATTACTAATCGAATTTTAATATCAATTAATGCCTAATAAAAGATGAAAAAAAAACATAAAAATTAAAATAAATTTATTCCAATTTAAATTCATAATGTTTGTAAATAGAAGACAGAATAGAAAAAAAAAAAGAAAAGAAAGTAATCTCTAGCGCAACTTCGAGTTGCAGGTTTTCACGCAAGTATGTTACTAATTAGTCGGCAGAGCCAAAAATGAGAGAAGAACTTATTTATAATCCGTTTTTCTTAGAATTATTGAATCTTTATCGTGTTAAGAGCTAGACACTTTAATATTTTAAGCGATAAGCACTTTATTATTTTAAAGGACACTTTAAAGGGAATCCCGTATAACTAATACACTAATTTCTTAGTCATGCCCTCAACTGGTTAGTCTATTTAAAGAAAGTTTATATTTCCTTTATGTCTATAAAAATGCATACATATATATTTCCTTGATATAAAGTAACAAAAATTCTGATGATTGATGAGGTGTTATGAAAAAAATATTTCAATCAACTTTTGTCCCACCTTAAAGTTTTTAATTAGAAAAGCATTCTTCTTGCATTCTTCACAGCAGTTCTTATCGCATACATCTTCCTGTCTTATATACAATGTTGCAAAAAATAATGAATCAATAACGTGTTTGCGTGATAGAAGAACATAAATCTTTTTTCCCCTATAAAAAGGAAATATGTTTATTGTTTAGCCGTCAGAGTATTCTATTTATGAAATTCTATTCTATTTGTTTTCATTTTAGAGAAAAACATTTCAATGAAAGAAATTATCAAACATATAGACAAAATCAGTGACAACAAAAAGTAAGATGTAAAATTAGGAAGTTTTGAAATTACCTGAAATAACAATTTATTTACGGAACGATTTTTTTTAAGAAAAAAAAAGAGATTTTTTTAATTAAAATACGGTAAAAAATAGTCTCAGTTTTCTTACAAAATAATTGATTAAAATTTGTAAACTGATTTTTCCAACTTTTACAAATTTAATTATCTGAAAATATGTATTAAAAAAATAATTTAAGAAGAAATTGATATTTGTATAGTGCGGCCGGTTGCCTGTCAGTTAAACATACTAATAAACCCCGCTTAGTGCTCGCCTAGCTCTCTAATTTCTGGAACTGCTTTTGAAAGATTACTTAGCAATTGGAGCCCGCTTTGCTCGATCATTGGCTTCTTATAGGCATTTGTTTTGTTAAGTGCGTATAATAGTACTCTTTTTGGAAAAAAAGCATAAAGAATTTACTGTATATGTATCTTGTAAAGTAATTTTATTTGCATAGATTTCATTTAGTTTATAATACATTACGATTTCAATTTAAAAACATTTCAATGCTCATTTGAAATAAGCACCGTGAAAAAAATTTGGTCAAAAGTACCAGAATGTAGTAAAATTTTCCATGTATCTCCTTGGAAACACAAAAAGGCTTAGAAATTTTTTTAGAAGTGCTTTGGCAATGATTTTGGTAAAACGAACCATAAAATAAGGTTTAAAATATATGTTAAAATTTGGTAAATGTGGCAAAGTTTGAAAGTTTTATCATGATACTTTAGAGCGTGGCATAAAAACTATTTATCCGGTTAAATTCACTTTTTCGTTCTGGACTCTTTACTAAATGTGTGGTAAAAATTATAATTTTGAAAACTATATGAACGGAAGATTACCAAATATAAAGGTTTAAATACTGTATATTTCATATTTTAATACCAGAATTACGGTTTTTTTATCATACCGTACGGTAATTTAAAAAAATTGTTTTTCTCTGTGTACTAAATTTTTTAAAACTACCATCTTGATGTTTTTTAAATTTATTATAATGCTTTGTATTACTTCTAAAATATACAACAAATATCTTTTTATCTAACAGTAAAAGGTTTTCGATGTTTTCAACAGTATTTAAATGCACATAAGAGTTATTTCTACTCTAGAAACTATTCCCGAAGAGGATTATCTCAGGATGCTCCTCGTTTTCGTGCCAGTATACAATAATGAAACGATTGAGAACATCAACGTTATTGTACCAAACACACTTTATAAGTAAACTGCTCATCTATTTGAAAATAAAAAAATTGTACTTTGAAAAGTTGTAAATAGCAAAAATAATAATCATTATTAACCATATTAAAAAAAACTATATTTAAAATATTAACAAAGAAAACCAACATCTTCCGAAAAACACAACTTTAATAAATGAAGTTATTTTTCAATTTAATCATTAATTCTTTATCAGATTAAAAAAACATTATTAAATACACTTAAAAGCACAACGCATGAGTTATCTTTCTCTTAAATGGTTATGAAAAAAAAGATTCCTCGTTGATTTATTATCCTCCACCTTTTAACTGAGAAATAAAGAGCAAAAAAGATGAATGACTCTAAGAACTGTTCTATTTTTTTTTTCTTTGTTCAAAAAGATGTGCGCGTAATCATAAGAATCATCTTCGCCTATAATACTTCCATGGTATGATGTTTGAAAAAGGAAAGATGGCTGTTACTTAGGGAGTTAATGAAAAAGGTATTGATTTCCACTAAAGCTGCTACTAAAGAATTGTATAGATT
The DNA here is from genome assembly GCA_949128135.1 of Parasteatoda lunata. Classification (NCBI taxonomy): domain Eukaryota; kingdom Metazoa; phylum Arthropoda; class Arachnida; order Araneae; family Theridiidae; genus Parasteatoda; species Parasteatoda lunata. The sequence continues at coordinate 72,662,237 of OX421976.1, read as the reverse complement.
ACTGAAAGACATTTTAGCATATTTTTGTTGCATACCATGCATCTTATAAGAAATAAGCCTTGATTTTAAGTTTATTACATTTTACCTTTTTTACATAATTGCTCTAAAATTGAGGGTCAAGTTATAATTGTTTTATCTAATATTTTTAAATACACGAATATAAATTTCCTTAATGAATGACGCTATTATTTTCTACCGATTATACTTAATATTATACTTAACTGATTTTATTATATTCTGTTACATTACATTCTATTTTTCAATTGTATTCTTTATGATTTTAAAATTTATTTAATTTTATTTAATTCTATTTTTTTTCTTTTTTTATTTAATTTGATTCCATTAGATTCCATTTGATCCTATTCTATTTGATAAGATTATATTCTATTCGAATCCATTTTGTTATCTTTTACGCAGAAACTTAAGAGTCGTTTTTATCATAAATACACCCATTACTTTGAACTTGAAAAGATGACTATTTTTGAGGACGTTAATAAAAAAGATAATAATTTTCACTGAAGCTACAGCAAAAGAGACGCAAACTAAAGATCGCGGAAGACGTTTATTTATTTATTTATTTATTTTTTTTTTTTTTTTGCGCCATACATTTTAATCAAAAAATTATTGATTCCAGTTTTATAATAATTTACTTTCTTTTCTTAACTGTTTTAAAAAGAAGGAACATTTGTAATTGTTTTCTAGTAATTTCAAATACACGAAGTAATATTTTTTAAATGATTAATACTATTATATTCAATTTTATCCTATTCTGTAACATTCGATTTGACTCTATTAAATTCTATTTGATTTTATTATATTCTGTTTTGATATTTTCTATTCTATTCTGATCCATTCTGTTACATTTTACACATAAGTTTAGGAGTCGTTTTTACCTGAAATATTTCTATTAGTTTGAAGAAGAAAAGATAACTATTTCTGAGGAAGTTAATGAAAAAGTTAACGTGTCTGATTAAAACTGCTGCAAAAAGAGTCTCACTAAGTACTGATATATACATTTTAGCATATTTTTGTTGCGTACCATTCGTCTTATAATAATTCGTTTTTGTAATACTTTTCTTCCTTTAACAAAACTGCTTTAAACATGAGTATTAAGTTGGAATTGTTTTTTTCGAATAATTCGAATTTACGAAATTAATTTTTTTAAATGAATGTCACTGTTATATTCTATTTCATTGTAGTTCATTATTTAGTCTAGTTAGCTCTGTTCCATAACATTCTAATTTACATTTCCTTGCTCTATTAATTTAAAAAATATTCCATTTTATTTTATTCTGTTACAATCAATTTGGCCCTATTAAATATTATATGATCCCATTAAATTATGTTTGATTTTATTCGATTCTATTTTGATCGATTATAATCTATTTCTTCCATTCCATTCTATTCCATGCTATTCTGTTCTATTTTATTTGATTCTTTTTTAATTTATTCTTGTCTAATCCATTCTGTTACATTATACACACAGGCATAAGAGTTGTTTTTATCTAAAATACTTCCATTACTTTGAAGAAGAAAAGATGACTATTTCTTAGCAAGCTAATGAAAAAGTTATTGATTTCCACTAAAGCTGCTGCAAAAGAATCGCACTGGGTACTGATAGATATTTTAGCATATTTTTGTTGTGTGTCGTATGTCTTTTTAGAAAGAATGCTTGATTTTATTTTTGGGATTATTTTATCATTTAAGACATAAAGAATTGTTTTAAAATACAAAAAAAAAGGTATTACAAATTTTTTTACGTAACTTCAAATATTTGTGTTAAAGAAATATTATTCAGTTATATTATTTTCTTCTTTACGAAAATGATAAACTTATTCCGAAAGTTCTATTAGACTTTGATCATTTCCTTTCAGATCTTTTCAACACCTCTTAAAGGAGAATGCCTCAGATCTCATTAGTTATTCAACACCTCATAGAGGAGAACGCCTCAGATCATCAAAGTATAAGTCCTGCCTTGTCTGTAACCATATCTATCATATGTAGTTATTTTACTCCAGGCACAGTATTTTATTTTATACAATTAAAAATTATTAAGAAGATTTTTTTTGTTTATATTTAAAAAATATTCTTCTATAATTTATTGTAAAAGAAGCTTAATTACTTTTTCATTCGTGAATTATTGACTTTGAAAGTTATTTCTAGCTTATCTAAATTAAAATAATAAAATTAATAAAATTTTTATTTTAGGTGTGCCTATTACTGTTTTGTTTAAATAAATGTTGATTTTTTTTTCTAATTATAAAATAATGGTAACTCTCAGTCCGGTCTATTTTAGTCCAATCTGGAATCTTTACTTTGACGATGCTTATATTTCAGTCAGAAAAATTTATAAGTAATTTGTTGTGGATAAACAGCTAAAATAACAGTTCAAAATTAAAGCATGATAAATACAAGATTAGAAAATTTAAGAAAAAGATTTCAACTTTTCATTTAGCATAAAGGCAATTTCAAAATTATCTTTGCATAACTTAGGTTGGAATTTTCATTCATTTTCGGTTGGAAGTTTCATTCTAAAATTACGGTAAAGTAACAGGCAACAGTTTGTCTATATAATTAACTGTAAAGCTTACGGTATCTAACATTTTTTACCTATACGAATTGCATATCATTAACAACTAGTATGGTTGAAAATATCCTAAATGTAAAACTATAGGGTTTTTTAGCCATTTATAACTAGCATGGTTTCAAAATCTTAAAAAAAAAAATTCTTTTGGCGCTAGGATTTTTGGTAGGTAATGAGCATGTAGGTTTTGGTTGAGTTGAGTTTTATCAAATGAACTGTAGAATGTGCTTTAAGTAGTTTATCTGGCTTATCTATGGTAAGACTTTTTTTTTATTAAGCATCTTTTTGGTGAATGATAATATATACCTATGGGTAATGAGAATGTCCCTTTATACGTGAATGAGAGTACTGTATTCTAATAGTCCAGGACACAAATTGGGAAGCGTAAATCACTGAAAACTCTTCATCAGTTAAAGAGAATGGAGGAAATATTGTGGGTCAACGCTGGGACTGTCAGCCATGAGATTGATAAATTAGCCCCCCCCCCTGGCTATAATATGCACACAACGGCACGAAAGTAAGTGTCTTCAGTAGGTGGGCCTAGTTAGTGAAATTAAATTCTGGTTGTTTAACAGCATTAAGTTAAAAAAGTTAGTAACCGGTTTTCTCACAGTTAACAATTCGAATATACCATCTTATTTATGGTTATTCGACTGTTTCATTTAAATATGGTAAAATAACGACTAAATAACCAAAAAACGAGGAAAAATTTTCAATCGTGTTTTATATAGGGGGAATCTAGAATAGATGTGACCATATTTTTTTCAAATCGAAATGAAAATAGGGATATAAGAAATGTCTATACATATTTAAATTTCTTATGCACGTACTTAAATTATTTTGAGTAAGTAACATTGAAATATTAAGAGCAGAATATGAAGAAAAAAATGTTTGAAAATAAATTTATAAGCGTTCATCTTTCTTGACTGGAAAAATGAAGTTAAAATTCGAAAAACAATACATTTCATATTGTTAACAATGACAAGCTTATGAAAAATAAGAGTTTTCATGAAATTTTATTACGATCCACTGTATATATCAAGCTCATTACATTTTAAAAAGCTTTATCAAATTTTTGGGGAAGGTTTTCAAAGTTTTTACTTGTTTCATGCACTTAAACTATCTTATCTAGTCATAATTTTTAGCTGAGGTGTGGTATATACTCTTCTCCACAGACAAAACACTGATCTTCGTCAAATTCTAAGCCTCTAAAATCAAACAATTTCATCTTTTTTAATACATGGAATCTATTGGTTTTTTTTCTTGAGATTAGTTAAAAAAATTTTTAGTTTTGGGCTGATCACTTTCTTATGTTTCTGTAATGATAATTTCCTCTGTTTTTTAATACTTTGAGGTGATGTTAAATCCGTATACAACTACTAGGAACATTTTTTTTCACTTTTCATACAAATTAAAACCCTACGATCTTTGGTATGTCTATATTAAAGAAACGCGTCCATCACTTCTCGGTTTTATGCGGCCATCTCTCAGAAAATTGAAAATTATATAGCAACCACCGAATATATTGCGCCACTTCAAAATTTCATTATCTTGTTTTTTTACTAACGGATGAGGATTGGACTATATGGTTCATCTAGCAAAAAGAAATATAAGCTTTATATTTTTAAAAAACAATAAAATAAACTCTCGAAAAGTATTAGTTCCTTAAATAAAATGAACACTGAAAATTTACATACTTTTGTTGTCACAAAAAGTAGCACTTTGTCCAAATTGATAAATATATTATATAATGATAATTGATTGATAAAGTTAAATTATATACTTTGTGACTGCATCTGCTGCAATCTATACGCAAATATAGGTTATATTACGTCATTAAAAAAGTTCATTCGCTTCAAAAATATATAAATAGGAAAAAAAGAGAACATATTTCAAACGTTCAAAAATAGGTGCTTATTTTCAATACTTGCCAAATGTGAATGAGAATTAACAGAAGTTATTTGAATTATAAAATGTAAAGTTGCCAACGAAAAGTGAAAAAAATAAAATTGAGAAACAGAACTAGAAAAATCACAGTTGCAGTGTAATAAAAAAGTTTTTTTTTTTTTTTCTCCGTTGGATATTTTTTCTCTCGTTAGAAAATAATTGAACTTGGCCCAACTTGTTGCTTTAGTTTAACAATTACAGGCTTATACAATATTGATAATTTCGAAGATACAATTTGAGTTGTTCAACTTTGCCCCCAGTAGTAAGTTGACCAGTTTCACCTATTCAATTTGTTTAGATTTTATTCCGATACGTATAATTCCATTGTGATAGAATGAATTTTATTTTATTTACAGTTTAGGAATCTTCTTCATCTAGAGTGAAATATAAAATCTTGAATAATAAAAGATTGATGCTGCTTAAGAAGATAATAAGAAAAGCAATGATTTCCTCTCCGGCTGTTCCCGAAGAGTAATATTGAGAACTGAAACAAATTTTAGCTGATTCTTTCTCCATGCATTGTGTCAAATTAGAAATTATAATGAATTTACTGATTTAGATTAAAAAAAATAAAAAAAATAATTGCAATCAAATTAGAAAAATTTTGGTTACTATTTGAATTATATTATTTATTAATAGTTACTTTCCCAAAACAAAAAATAATAAATTCTGAACAATCTAAGAGATTCTAATGTCTATTCGTATATCCATTCTAATCTATTCCAGGAGATTCTTATATCCATTCTAATCTATTTTAATCTATTTCATTCGATTCTATTATATTGCATTAAACACCATTTGATTTGATTCTGTTCCATTATATTCGATCTAATTAGATATTTTTCATTTAGAAAATTTTTCTATTCTTCTAAATTTTTTAACATACTATTCTAATAAATACACTGTAGGGTATCTACCACTACAAAATTACAATTACAATTCCCTAGTATATAAGACATGTTAACTCGACTCTATGTCGGAGTACCTTTTCATAGATGAAGGTTGACAATGTCTGTAACTACTCACTCCCCACATTGGTGACCCGGACGTGATGTGAACACACCTATCTTGACAGTAACGCCCACTTCTATCTGAACACGCCTACTTCGGTGGATGGTCCACACTGAACAGTTGACTTGCTACTTGTGACTGCGACATTATCCACCTCCTCACACTGTTGCTACTCAGTCTCGATTAATACACAACGTCGGCCTACATACACTCGACTACTAAAGGCAACACAGGAGCGACTACGACCATGATCTAAATACAGCTCTCATGACTAATGCTCAAAACCCGGTGACCTGAATCCAGCTCTCCCGGTCTGTCACAAATACAGCAACTAGTGGTATCCATGTATCGAATTCTATCACAGATATAATTCTGGTGGGGGAGTACTGTAGGGTATCTACCACTACAAAATTAAAATTTTCTAATATATAAGACATGTTAACTCGACTCTATATCGGGGTACCTTTTCATAGATGAAGGTTGACAATGCCTATAACTACTCACTCCCCACAACACCATTTATATTATTTATTGGTTTGCAGTTAGTGCGTGTGTTTTAGAAAATTCTTTTCTATTATATTTAATTCCATTCTTTTCTACATAGATTCTATTAAAGTTCAGTCAACTTATTTGATTCGAATGAGTTTTTTTTTTCTAGCTAAATAATTCTTTAAAATTTCAATTAAATTTTACTTTAATGCTTAGCAGCGGTATTCATAAAAATATTAGGAGAATAGCAATCTCATAATTAAAATCTTTCTCATAAATTATTAGTTATAAACGTTAAACCTAAAACTTCTTTTACTTAATACAGTTAAACAACCATTATTGTATCGCACCGACAAGGTCTACTTAGTAAAGCCAATTTGATCCTTGCAGCTTTGTTCATATTATAATCGAGAGAGGTAATCTGCCAATCTCATTGTCAAAAGAACGGGGGTTCGAGTCCCAGCGCTGGCACTACTATATTTCCTCCATTCCCTTCGAGACATGAAGAGTTGGAAATGTCCTTCAATCTTAATTCGAAAGCACATTACCTAGCGACGAACCTAGTTCCAATGTCCTGTGACATTTCTTTTTAACAGTTATGGAAAAAAAAAATGCTGGTTGTAGATGGTTAAAAAACCGTACAGTTTTGTATTCATGGTATTTTAACCATATTAGTTGTAAACGGTTTCTGAAAGGTAAATTTAAAAAAATATTTTAAAAATGATTAAAAATATAATCATCACGAACTTTTTTGTTAATTGGGTGGGCAGATTGCTGCCGGTTATTTTACCATAATATTAGAATAAAAATTCAAGCAATGTATAGTAAATAATCATCTGAAAAAATATGCTTAAAATGTCTTTACAATCCTAAGAGATATGTTTTAAGAATAAATATTTTCATCAGTTATACAAAAGCGAATGGGGAGATGAATATATTTGTACTGATTGAAACTTTAACTCAGCAGCGAGTCCACTAAACCGCACTTACGTTCTTTCGATTTAAAATGTAAAATGTTTCTACGAAATATTTGAGATTCTTCAATGCGTTGTTCAATTTTATCGTCAAAATATTTATTAATACCGTTTTCCAATGTTCTGATATGCAACGATTCAAAAGAAAGTTCAGTCTATTGATTTTCGTGACCTATAAATAAGGGCATAGCGCTGCATGTCTTGGAAATTTACATTTTGAAAGAAAAAAAAACTGTGGTATCTAATAGACTATGAAAAATTTAAGAGCCCTCTTCACACAGATAAGGAATTCTACTTTACTACTGTTGCACTGTTAAAAGTTGCTAAAATAATGATAAAATAAACAGCAGCAGTCTACCCATCCAATTAACCGTAAATTTTACGGTTTGGAACCTTTTTTTTATTTTTACGATATTGAAACCGTTTACAACTGATCTGAAAAAACAAGGAAAACAAATTACGTGGTTATGCAAACATTTACAGTTAGCATGGTTTTAAGATCGTTAAGGTTAGAACTAGGTTATGATAGGCCTTTGTAAGGTAATGGACATTGGATTTAAACTTTGGTTGAGATGTGTTTCGTCAAATGAACCGTGTGAAGCAGCACGATTAGTTTATTTAGTGATGTTATCTATCGTGGGACATGGGAAATACTAGACTTTTTTGTATTAGGCCACTCAGTAGTGCTTCCGTTTGTGCATGAAAGAAATTCTAATTGTTCAGGGTCGCCAATTGAGAAGTGTTGCAGTAAACTCTTCGTGTGGTGAAAGAATGGAAGAAATATTGTGGTGTCAAAGCTGAGACTCTATCCCTCGCTTAGAAGGTCATGTGAAGGAAAAATTAGACATCTCGGATAGAGTATGTATTTAGCTATTTGTAACTAGGTTCTGTTTCACACAAAAAAATTATGGTTAATGAACCGTATTACGTAAAAACAGTCGATAAACGATTTCTTTTTACAGTTCAAGTTTTAATAACATCTTTCTTTATATTTATTTGGCTTTTTTGGTTGATTATGATGAAATGACAATTAAATGAATTGTCAATTAACCGTTGCTCCAAGAAATTTCAAACGGTGTATTATACAAAATTTACGTGAATGCCACTTTCTCATTTGATGATATTTTAGCTTTTTTTTTTCTTTATTTTATTTATTGGCACACATTCTATTGAACCTAGTAAGCAAATTTCAGAATTGAAGGGGGTAAATAGGGATCTACAAAAATACACAGTTCCAGGAAGCCTTTACCAAATTTTAGAAGAAATCATGTCATGGAATTAAATATAGCGTTACAGCTTTTTGTTTTGTTATTAAGTTTCACGAAAGCATTGAGTACTTGCTGCATATTTTAGGCACCATGGTGAGCAGATTTTGTCAACATTTGGTTGTAAGTTCTTTCAAACTTATTTTTTTGCCTAACAGTTTTAAAGATAATTGCAACCTTGAAACCTTTAACTTTGTAACTAGATTTAGTAAGGTGCATTAAACTGGAAGTATTAGAATTAAAAGTATATATATAAAATATTAGTTTATAAGGAATTTGCGCTCATATGATTTTCTAAGGATTAACATAGATACAAAAATATTTTTCAGTCTAGTGAGAACAAATTTAATGAGTCTTATTTCAGTATTTAAATTTCATGATTGATTGCGTGATTAATACTACTGAAATTCCTTAAAATAAAAAAAATGCTGTGAAATAATAGTTTATAAGGAATTTGCACTCATACGATTTTCTAAGGATTAACATAGATACAAAAATATTTTTCAGTCTGGTGAGAACAATTTTAATGTGTCTGATTTCAGTATTTAAGATTCATGATTGATTACGTGATTGATACTACTGAAATTCATTAAAACAAAAAACAAATTCTATTAATATTATTAACACTGTGTACTAAGTGTAACCATGCAAGTTTGTATCAATAAATAATTTTTTTTTAAATCTCGTTTCTATTAAATGATTATATTATGAATTGAAGCAAATGATAAATATTTTTGAAGTGAATAATCTCAAGAGACGGAAGAGTAAATACATTAATAATATAAATAACATAGTTATTTTATTAAATATAAAAGCGCAAAGATATCTATATGTTTCTAAATCTTATTAGGTGCCTATTCTTGACTCACTTGACGTAAATGAGAAAAACAAAACATAATTGAGAAAGAAAACTCTGAATTTTCCAACTAAAGAAGTAAAATAATGAAAAGTTTATAAGCAAAACAATAAAAACTGCATTATTTTTTCTCTTTAAATTGCTTTCTATTCCTTCGTTCGCAACTTTGCATTTTTGTTTCTTTCGTCTATTTTATTTTTAAGAGCTTGGAACAAGGTGACTTTCCTCCAGCTTCAACATTCATGAACTGAATGAAGTGTTTCTGTTATCAAGAATCAACAAATATTTTAATTCCATGTCGTAGTAAGAAAAATATCTTTAGTTTTTTTTTCTTAAGTGTATAGGAAATACTAAAGAAATATTTGCTTGAAAAGATATTTTTAAAATTAAACATGAATAATACTTTTTTATTCATTAAAAATAATATAGATAAATGTTAAAAAAACGAAAGATTGTTAAAAGAAATTAATAACATTTTGTGTAGAAGTTTTCGCAATACAATATTTCGACAGGCTTATAATTATTTCAAGAAAAATATTCTTCAATCTCTATTATGTTCTTTACATAAAAGAGGTAAAAATGCAATTTTCCGTTTTTAATTGTATAATGAGGATTGAAAAACATGCATTTTATACTTTTAAAGGTTTTAAAATCTATGTCTAAAAAAACTTATTTCCTGACTTTAAGGAAAAATTTACATTCATTTTTTTTAAATTCAATATACTCGAATTACTAAGTGATTTTTGAAAAAAAATATGTTTGTTTTGGAATTTATTTTTAGCAAATATAAAAAGATGATTTTGAGACAAAAGACTTATTATAAAATGTATGTATTTAAAATTCTATAGTCAATATTAATCAAGCAAAATTATTTACCTAACATTGGAGGCTAAAATTTATAGAGTTTGCGAATAATTTAACAAAATTACCTAATTGATAAAAATATTCTGTTTATGTCTTTTCATTAGTGTTTAGTTGCCATGGTTTATTCTTAAGCAACAATTGGTATAAAATTACTAAAACTCTTTTGTGTTCTTACGAAGTAGAAGGCATTGCGCACAAGATTTAGATAGATTGTCATTAATAATAACTAAAATTAAATCATTTACATGAATAATTGCTCTTAAATAAAATTGTTGTGAGATTTTTATAAACAAATATCATAATATTTGTAGGGAATATTCCAACATTATTATTAAAGTAAATGGAAAACAAAATAATTTTATATATATAAAAACGTTAAAAAAATCATTAAAAAAACTTTTTCCTGAAATGAATCAGAGATCTTTACAAGGTTGTAATAGTTTATCATTTCTTTTTTGTCGGCTTTGAATAGTTTTTAACGTCTGCGAGTATAAGAACTATAGCCTCATATAACCAAGCACAGGAAATATAGTGAAATGCTCTAAAAAGAACCATTATAGTGTTAGCCAAGATCCGCAGCCTATGATTAATCGTTTTATTTATAAAATAGTTTGTTCTACTTACTTTCTTAAGACGATTTAGGGAAAGAATTACAAAAATTCGTGCTTTTATAGAAAACTATGCTTTTTCATTATTCATATACTGCAACATTGCACTTAAGCTAATAATGATCCTTGCTGTGCCTTTTAATTTAAAAAAAAACCCCAGCTGGAGTTGTACTAGTTTTAAAATATATTAGAACTGATTTATATCAGTACGAAAGCGGTAACACCCAAGTTTATTTTTGAAAAAAAGAAGAAGTTCACCCATGATTAGAAGGAAACTTTAATCCCTTACAAATACTAACGAGTATTTGTACTACTAAGCGAGTTTCAAATACGGCTTCACAATCTGGATTGAAAGCTGTATCTGACACAAATAAAGATAAGGAAAACAGCAGGAGTAAATTGTAATCAAATTTTTTCTGACACAAAAAAGAATAAATGAAAATAAAAAAAAAACAAGTGTCTTTTTCAATATGCAGAAACAAAATAGAATATGCAGTAACAAAAAAAAACTTTTTCAATATGAAGTAACAAAAAGCAACAGTAATAAACAATCTTTTAATTAATATAACTGCTATAATATGCTCAAGTCTCATGGATAACTGAATCAATGAATGTTCCAGTGCCATCAATGTAAGCTATTTGACAAGCTGTTATAATAAATGTCGTTAATTTAAAACTATTATGAAAAATTAGAAACATTTCTTCCTTTAATTCGAAAGTAAGCGAATTGAAAAAGTGGTATAATATTCAAAATATATGTGGTAATAGGGGAAAACAAATCAGCAAATAGTTCTAATGCTTTGCAATGTTTTCCAAATGAATTGAGCAGATGGAAAAATTTAAAAATGATCACTCAACATAGAAGTATAATAAACACTGAATCAGTGAATAGAATTATTAAACACTAAGGTCATTAAAAGAGAGTTTAATAAGCTAAAACAGATGCTAAAGCAATGCTATGTCTTGTGGTATTGGTAAAGTTATAAAGGGGAATGACGGTTCAGAATCCGGTAGTTAGATATGTGAAATAGTTATGCAGAGTATTCCTGAGTACTATATCATGAAACCAGCAGTGAATAATTGCAGAAACTGCTCGGCTTTCAAGTTAAAATCAGTCGCTGTACATCCAGAGCAACAAAACTATGCGTCATCATCTTTTTAAATTATGCTTTTAATATTTAAAATTATTCTGTAAATGAAACTAGTACATATTTAAAGACAGTATATATTTAAAGACAGTATATATTTTGAATTAATTGTAATATTCGTTTTATAATTTTCACAGACAGGTATATTTTTTTCATTACCTTATTTTCAATCAGAATTTCAAAAGCATATTTTTTACAAGTTTACCTTTTCAGTAAAAAAATTTCAACAAAACATACTAATGGTAAAGTGTACTTCGATTACAGAAGAAAGATTGTTATTTTTAAGAAAATAACCATATGATATGGTTAAGAGAATAACCATATGATACTAGTCACATTAGTGAACTTTAAATCAATTTCTTGTATAATAACAAAGAAGAGAGCCAACATTTTTAGTTGTATGGAAACAAGTTCAAATTTTTCAAATATTCAAGCTCGTCAGCAGTGTCAACAATTTAAAAATCACTCCCCAAGCTTTGTCTCAGAAAACAACTTCAATGATTAAAATTATGTACTTTTCTGTAAAAAAATTAATTAATTAATAATTTTTTTTAAAAAACCAACTTCATTACTTTATCAATTTTAAACAAATAGAACAACTAGGGTGACACAGTAATAAAATTTGTTTCTTAAATAATTTCTTAATTTGAAGAAAAAACAAGTAAAATTTAATAAGTGATTAATACTACATCCGATTACTAGTTTGAAAGTTTATAGTTTTTTTTTTTTACATTGAGCCAATCGGCGTCAGCTTTAACGAATAATTTTTTATTTCCTCTGAGAACAAATCAATTAAATTTTTTTGAAAAAGTTACTAATTAAAATAACAAGATAAAACAAAATGGAATATTGAAAAATTGTAGATAATAAAAAATGGTTTCCTTTTTTTCCCTCACAAAAACTTTTATTTATGAAAAACAAAGCATTTCTTGTTCATTTACTAATTAATATCTATTTTTTTCATTTAGATATCGTATTATGCATGCATTTTTTGTCCTTATTATTTTACTTGAAAGGTCTCTAGAATTTAATATGTTTATATATATATATAAATATATATATATATATATATATATATATATATATATATATATATATATATATATATATATATATATATATATATATATATATATATATATATATATATATATATATATGATAGATAGATATCGAAATGCAGCGAACTTTTTCAGAATAAAGAGAATAAAGAAATTTACAATAGAAATTTAAAAATATCTGTTTTTCAATATAATTTTTTATTCAAAAATAAATTCTTTTTACTGATTCTCAACATGGTGAACTAGAGTTCAAAAAAAGATTTATAAAACCCTAAGATCACTTTATTATCCAGAAAAGTGCTATCTTATTTATCTTAATTGCAATATACTACTGAATTTAGTGAAAATAAAGCAGGAAATGAGCAAAAAAGACTACTCTATCTTAAAGCATTTACTATCTCAGTAAAAGATAATTAAAGGTAGAATAAACGTACTTATTAACGGGAAAAAAAGCCCATTTTATTTGTCTTTAAAAAGAATTTCTGGTAGTTTGCATTTGAATTGCCTCCTTTTTTTTCAAGAAAAAAAAAAGATATTGTTAAGGACCCGTTTACGTTTATAACGGGACTTAACTATTCAGTGGTTATTTTCAAATTTATGAGCTCGCAAGAGAATAACCATATGATTACACATATCTTTAATTACGTGAGTTAAACTTAAGATGTTATTAAACTTTTTAACTTGGGATAGACTTCGCCTAAACATTTAAACGTGAGTAAGACTTCGCTTAGGCCGTGGTTCAATTAACCATGCTAAATGCTGGTTGTCTATGCGGTTATACTTTCTACTTTCTACGACTGGTTCTAATGAGCTACATATATATATATATATATATATATATACGTTATACGTTATATATATATATATATATACGTTATACGTTATATATATATATATATACCAATTTAGTACCACAGAGATATTTTTATTTCGTAACCGTTGCTGAACAGCTGACCCAATTTTATGGGTTTACGACAACAACTCCGTAGCCTTGTAATTTTGAACCCTATTTAGAAGACGAGTGAACTCCTGGATCGAATAATGAGAGAAATTTGCTTTCGCGGAGGACTTTTTGATGGAGCTAACCCGCGTTAGCGTTACATGGAGAGAAAGACCACGAGAACCTCCCATGGTTAGCCTTACGGCAAGGGGATTCTAACCCATGATCCGTCTACCACTGAGGATATTTCAAGTCAGCACTGTGGTCGGTGCAAGTCGGATGCGGAATTCGTATCGACTGGGATTCGAACCCAGTTCGCCTCATTGAAAGGCAAACGCTCTATCCTCTGAGCCATCGCGGCTCTCCACAGAGATACTGATTTGTTAATGGAACTTTGAAGACTTCGTGACTCCGACAGATTTAACGTGCAACAGTCACCATTAAATACAGGGGAATTCTTCAGCCGGCGGGACTCGAATTCACGAACATGAGCCCGGCGTCTTACCAATCAGGCTGTCCTGGCCTCGTATTTTAATAATTCATCTAAGTTAATAATTGTAAAAATTCGTTTAAAGTAACAGTTTCTCTTGCGTCAAAATTAATTTTATTACAAAGAAAAAAATGGTTGATATGAAAAGTGGGCAAAACTTTTAAAAATCTTTTAAGAAATGAAAAAAAGATCTATAATAATCATTAAAACGTAGTTGGTTAAACTAGGACTAAGTAAAACTAGGCCCTACACTCCAAAATTTCACTCACGTATTTTTAGATTTACTAGCAAATCATTATCAAGATGATTTATAGATTACTTACATGCAGAATCGGCTGAGCTTTAGTACTTTAGCCTTCAAATATTTAAAGCAACCTGAAATGGAGATATACAATTTATAGTTTATGCAAATTTTTATTTTCTGTATTATAAGAGCTTTTATTGCCACTTTTAAGAAAAGAGTTATCTGCAAGATTTTTATGGAATTTCAGATTTTTACAATTTATTTTTATCTGCACTTTCGTACAGCTGTGAAAAACAAATTAGTAACAATAACTGTATTTTATTCTTTAATATTTATATCAATAAATGTATTTTATTATTTAATATTTATATCAATAAATGTAATTTATAATTTAGTAACAATAAATGCGTTATAAAATTATTATACTTTATTAAAACAAGAAAAATTCCTTTTGTCATTTTACATTTAAAACGGCTCCTTATTTATTTTATATATTTATATATTTAAAGGTTCATTTTTTCTCTGTATAGATATTCGGAAATTCATTATGTCATATTAAATCAAAAATAATATAATTTTATTCTTAGGCGTAATTAATTTAACGTATACACAGTGAAACATTCTGGAGTAATTGTCGTACTGTACGGAAAAGACATCTCTGGTAAAGAAAGCTAAAATTCTGAATAATAAAACCAAAATATACGTTATTTAAAACATCCATTAGGTAATTTTTCCGTTCATATGCTAACAGTTTACTGAAATTCTTGCTTTGAAAATTATAGTTCTTATACTACATTTAGTAAAACATACAAAACTGAACAGTAGATTTAATCGTGTTAATGATTTTTTTGCTATGAAATTAATTAAGAAATTTCTAAATTTTTTCATCTAAATTTCAACATTTACCATATTTTATCATATATTCTAAAATAATACTTTATTGATAATTCCACCAAAATCATTACAAAGTGCTTCAGTAAAATGTCAGTGCTTTTTGGTGCTTCTATAAAAGTAGAAACGTGGTACTTTTTACCATATTTTGTCTATACTTTTTTTCTCAATAAACAATCAGTTTTTTTTTTCTTTCTTAAAAAAAAATAATAATTTGGAAGCTAGCAAGCTTCCTAATTAAGTTACGAGTTAAATACGAGTACAAATTAATTAGTCAGTACGAGTTAAATCCAAGTTATTACAAGCCTAACAAAAAATGTCAAAATGACTCATTAGTTCCAATAGTTCAAGATTCATTAAGAAGGTGATTAAGATCGTTTGGAGAAAGGCAGAGATAATTAAAAGAAAGCTATCTCAATAGTTCCAATAGTTCAAGATTCATTAAGAAGGTGATTAAGATCGTTTGGAGAAAGGCAGAGATAATTAAAAGAAAGCTAACTCAATAGTTCCAATGGTTCAAGATTCATTAAGAAGGTGATTAAGATCGTTTGGAGAAAGGCAGAGATAATTAAAAGAAAGCTAACTCAATAGTTCCAATAGTTCAAGATTCATTAAGAAGGTGATTAAGATCGTTTGGAGAAAGGCAGAGATAATTAAAAGAAAGCTAACTCAATAGTTCCAATAGTTCAAGATTCATTAAGAAGGTGATTAAGATCGTTTGGAGAAAGGCAGAGATAATTAAAAGAAAGCTAACTCAATAGTTCCAATAGTTCAAGATTCATTAAGAAGGTGATTAAGATCGTTTGGAGAAAGGCAGAGATAATTAAAAGAAAGCTAACTCAATAGTTTCAATAGTTCAAGATTCATTAAGAAGGTGATTAAGATCGTTTGGAGAAAGGCAGAGATAATTAAAAGAAAGCTAACTCAATAGTTCCAATGGTTCAAGATTCATTAAGAAGGTGATTAAGATCGTTTGGAGAAAGGCAGAGATAATTAAAAGAAAGCTAACTCAATAGTTCCAATAGTTCAAGATTCATTAAGAAGGTGATTAAGATCGTTTGGAGAAAGGCAGAGATAATTAAAAGAAAGCTAACTCAATAGTTCCAATAGTTCAAGATTCATTAAGAAGGTGATTAAGATCGTTTGGAGAAAGGCAGAGATAATTAAAAGAAAGCTAAATCTGTCGTTTCTTAACACACGCTTTGGCCTAACTGTTAACCTCTTCGGCTTGAAACATTTATATACAACACACGACTTTCTCGCTACTAGCTGAATTAAAGAAACAAAAACTCATAATTTAATAACCATATCGCGTCTAGTCCACATAGCACAATTCTGAACTCACCAAAATCAGTGACAACAGTTACTTTTTATTTAATATAGCAAGAAAGTACACGGTGAGAAAAATTTTATTTACAGATTTGAATGTAGTAAATAAATTTTTTTATTACCTAAAAAAATTTATTTACAGATTTGAAATATTCACAAACAAATCTAGCGAAACTCTTTACATAAAAATTTTACATAAAAATCTCCTTTTTAAATACGTAAAGTTCATAATTTTAAGAAAAATACCTATCATAAATACAAATTTCTTCATCAAAAGTTAAAAATGCATAAGTTCAGTCTGTTGATTGGTGTGTGTTATTTTCAATAATGTCACTCTTAATAAATATTTATTAGAATCTATGTCAAAGGCGAAATTAGAACAATATATGCACAATAAAGATCACGAACGATGATTTATTTTGATAAGCGATGAATAAACAAAACAGCTATTAAAATCTTTTAAAACACTGCTGAGGAATATGAGACTTATTCAATCCTATTCAATTTGGTTACCTAGAAAATTTGAAAGGCGATTATTAGAGACACTTGCACGTTTTATTAAATCAAATATTTAAAATAATCGGGTTCTATTTTCAGTTTTGTCTTTCTTAGTTGTAAATTTTTAAATTTTAATAGCTTTTCTTTTCTAGCATCAATCAAACATTATTTTGCGAATCCATTTTTTTTTTCTTCTTAAATATGGCAAGGATCCCGAAAATATGTATTAAGGGCAATAATTTCAGAAATATCCCATTGTATTTTTATTTACACAAGAAAATTTTGTTTCTAATGAAATCGTTTATATTTTTAGTAGTAGTTTTTAATCTAGTAGCTTTAGTAGTTCTTAGTAGTAGATTTAGTATTCTGTTTAAGTAGTTAATTAAGTAGTTAAATTAAGGATTTAGTTTTAGATTTAGTAGTAGATTTTAAGATTAATAAGCTGACTTATAATAAGAGTCATTTTAATTTGGTAGTTTTAATAGTGTTTAATGGTATATTTAGTAATAAATTTAAGTAGTGTATTTGTAAATTTCAATAGCTTTACTGCATTATGAATGTTTTATTAATGATGGGTACTCGTAAAACTAAATCTGTTGTTCTGAAATTTTAGCAAGGATGCTGAAAATTTGTATTGGGTGCAATAATTACAAAAATACCCGATTGTATTTTTATTTACACAAGAAATTTTTGTTTCCAATTGAATCGTTTATATTTTTAATAGTAAATGTTGATTCAGCAAGTTTTTAATAGTAGATTTAGTAGTATATTTAAGTAGTAGGTTATAAGATTAATTAAATTGCATATATTTTAAAGAATCGATTCTAATTAGTAGTTTCAGTAGTGATTAAAATTATAATTAGCCGTAAATTTAAGTAATTTATTTTTAAATTTCCATAGCTTTATGTTCTATAATTAATTGAATATTAATTCTCAAATATAATTTAGGCACAATTTTTTATTTATTTATTTAGGCAAGGATCCTAAAAATATGGCTTTGATTAAATAATTACAAAAATATACGATATGCATATTTATTTGCTTAAGATGATTATGTATCTAATAAAGTTGTTCAAAATCTTAAAATATTTCTTTAAACAAAAATATTATTTGCTTTCATATACAAGTACTATTACAAAATGAATAAACTATTGCACAATTTATTTATATCGTATCTCTTTTTACCACTTGATTGATTCAAAAATATTTGTTTCATTTCAAAAATGACAGCTTGAATCCAACATTTTTTAAAGTGAAAAATATCTTATTTTCCTAAGACTATAAAAGTAAACTTGATATACGGGCCTGTCATTCAGAGTGAGAAACCCAACTCAAAATATATAGTTTAAATATAAAAGATATATCTATTTTTTTTCCATGATCATATGTCACAAAGTAATTTTAGTTATTTTTAACAAATAAATTTACTTTCAAGGCATAGTATTCGAATGACAATAGTGACAAAAAAAGTTTTTTTTTAAAAATGAAATAAACAATACCTTTTGGAAATCCATTGCTTTTAATCAGTTGGAATGTATGTAAAAGTCAAAAAAGATTATAAAAATAACAATAAAAAATGTCAACTTTATTCAACCATTGAAATACCTTTAAAAGTAATATGTAAGAAATATAATTAGCTAAAGGATGCAACAGAATAACAAGGAAAAAATAAATTAGATAGATCTTGCTAAGCAAATCAAAAAATTTGTGCATACGGTTATAAAATCCGTTTATCCGAAGATAATTACGTGTCTAATATAGTTTTTAATTATCAAACAATATTTATATAAAATTTCTTTGAAGAGAATGAAAAGTAAAGTATTCAAATCAAATTTTAAAACTTGTAGTTTAAAGTGACAAAATACAACATTTGAATTAAATCGGTTGAATAGTTCTAGAGAAGCAAAATTTTAAATAATCGACTACTTTAAAAGAGAGAGTTACTTAAAAGGTGAAATTAACATTAAGTGGCTCAAAATTTTATCTCCTATTCTGCCTATACTACAAAAACCATAATTTTTTGCCGGTTGCGGCACCCACGCCAACAAAATTTGGTCGTCAGAACTTCCACTCTGTCAGACAAAAAGGTCAGTTTATTCAGAGAAAGTTCTTTAATTTCTCATTTTTCATAACTTTGTGGCGTAACTACCACTACGAAAATAAAACATCAATTCACTAGTATATAAGACATGCTAACTTGATTCCATGTTGAGGTACCTTTTGATAAATGAAAGTTGGCATTGTCTAATAGTCATACCCCACATTGGCGACAAACGGACGTGATATGATGACGACTACTTCGATGGATGGTCACATTGAAAAATTGACTGGGTATTTGTGATTGCATCATCGTCCTCCTCGCGCTGTTGCTTCTAATTCTAATTTATACACAACAGGAACCTGCACACACTCGACTGCTAATAGCAACACAGGAGTGACCTCACACACAACCATAAACTTAAACAGCTCTCATGGCTAAAGCTCAAAACCCGGTGACCTAAATCCAGCTCTCCCTGTCTTTCTCAAATACAGCAACTAGTGGTATCCGTTCATCAAATTCTATCCCTGATAAAATTCTGTTGGGGGAGCATTGTGGCGTAACCACCACTACGAAATTTAAACATCAATTCACTAGTATTTAAGACGAAGTAGGCGTGATTATATCACATCCGGGTCACCAATGTGGTGAAAGACTATTAAACAATGTCAACCTTTATCATTTTTCTTACTTTTTTTAAGAAAATCATGAAGTACAGCTTGGGTTTGTGTAGCATTAGGAATAAAACGGCGATAGAAATTTAGCATTGCCAAGAATCTTCTCAACTCAGATATTGTTTTAGGTTTTGGAAAGTTTAAAATAGTTTCAACCTTGGCAGGGAGTGCTTTAACCCCTTTAGGTGTGGCTAAGCATCCCAGAAAAGAAACAGAGTCTTGGCCTAAGACGCATTTAGAAGCGTTTAGAGTTAAACCAAAATGTCCAATGCATATTTAAAGTTAAAACCTTTAAACCATACGTGAGAATACGATTATTAAGTCAAAAGTTATGAAGGGTTAGCATTTTTTTACGACAACAAAAAAAACACTATAATTTTTACAGATGTGCTTCAGTAATGATTTTGGAATAGTTAACAAAAAATGTTGTTTTTTAATGTGCGCTAAAATTTTATAAATGTGGTGAAATTTGGTAATTCACCTCATCATTATACTTTGAAGCATGACATTAGTTGGATAAATTTACTCTTCAGTTTTGTATTTTTACTAAAGATATGGTAATAAGAACTATAATTTAGAAAACCAGAATTTCCAGTAAAGCATCACCACATGAATAGTTTGAATACCTTTTATTTTAGTTTTATAACCAGAATTACATTGTTGTTTTTTCACCAGAAATATCCTTACTATCGAATACGTTAGAAATAGAGCACAGTAATTTCACCAGAATTTCTTTCTATTTGTATCTTTTCTGCATTATTTTTAAGTAAGATGCCCGCTTTTATGTCACCTACGAATTTTTCCAGATTTCAGATCGTTTGGGACTCGTTAAAAAAAGAATAAAAACAAAAACAGCATAAAATAAAATATATTCCAACAAAATATTGTATTTTAACAATATAATATATTATGGCACTATTATACGCACATTAAACAAAGTTATATTTACAACCAAAAGGAAATTATTTTGGAACATTTTTAAATCATTTTAAAATTTAGCGTACCAAAAATGTCAAACGTGGAATAAAAATATTTAGCCTAAAGCTATTTTGAGCAGCTTTTATTTTGTTCATTAAAAGGAAAGTTTTCGAGTAACAATAAATTTTAACATTAAAAAATACACATTAAAGAATTCAAAATTTTCTGTTAAAGGAAGATTATTTTGGAACATTTTATTCTATTTCAAAATGTAGCAAGCTAAATATATTTTAACAAATTTGGAATAAAAATATTTAAAGATGAAATTGTTTTAAGTAGGTTTAATTTCCTACTTTCAAACGCGAAATTTCGATTTACTGAATAATTTCAGAGATGTGTCATTACTAGAAATAATTCTCACGTGCTAACTTTCCATAAATATCATACTTTCCATGAGTTTCTTCGAAGTTCTTTTCAAACGATTCCTCAACTAATTCCGAATATTCAGGGGATACACGTATCAGATCTTCTCTAGCATTTCCCTAACAAATAATTTAAAAATATGCATTTTTTTGACTAAAGAAACCTACTTCTTTACTTGCGTGAATGATTTAGGTAGGAAAACTAATTTGGAATTTACATCGAAAATGTGGTTTATTTCAAAGAAACCACGATTTTTAAATTTATTTCTAGATTTATTTCTAAATTTATTCTGGATGTTATTTAGTATCGGTTTGATATGAATGAAGTATAGGTAAATTTCCTCTCGAATTTCATGATGTAACATCAAATCTATATGAGTGTATGACGCAAAATTGCAGGGATAATATATGCGTGTCGCGATATCTTTTATTAAAAAAAATGAATTTTAATTTTAAAATCAAACGATAAAATTTGATTTTCCATCTTTATGTTCTGTTTTACGTATTTTTCATTTCTTCATTAGACATTTTCGAAATATTTGGCTAATTTTAACTATAAATATTTTATTTTTTTGGTTAGAAGAAATATTTGTGTTTGTATTTACAATTTTGTTTCTTTTTCAACATAATTATAGTCGAAATCTTAACAATAAAATTAAATACATGTATTAGAACTCTTGTATATATTTGATAGATCATCGTACAAAATTTGGACAATTTTATTCTTCTTGTTTGCAACTATATTATTTTTTGTAATAGGCAAAACAGGGTATTAGTCCATAATATATGAGATACAACTTAAGTAAAAAAATAACACAGCGAGATTTCTTAAAAAATAAAGGTTTCTGTTAACAACACCATCAAGCGGTCTATTGAAAAAAATTAATGAGAGATGGAAATTTCGTATGAAAAGAAGAAAAAAATGTACAAAATTAGAGGAACATTTCTGTTTTTAATGCATTCATTTTTTACTAAAAATTATACGAAATATTCCATGAAATAATTTATTTCTTTTATAATATGACATCTAATGTATAATCTTCAAAAATAACCACCAAAACAGATGGTTTGAGTTTCTTTTATAATTAATCATGCAACTAGAGAATAAAAAATAAGATGAAGAATGATGAAGAATGAAGTGTATTTCGATCATGAATGAACTATAGGGAAAGTCATAGTTAAAAATTTTCGTTTATCATAGTTAAAAATCAAACGTTTAAAAAAAATTAAAATAAACATTTACTTATAACAATTATGTATTTTAAAGAAACATTATCAATTTGTTATTGATTCATAATTTGTTTGCTTTCAACAGTCTTGGAATTTTCTTTTCTCTTGATTTAAGTTTCACTTTCGATAACCAGTATAACCCATTGGGCAAACCATGCAGACATTCTTTATATTTCTTAGAGTTTGAGTTTCGAAAAGTAGTTCTTTGTAAGTAGTTTAGTAGGAGTTTAGGTAAGTATAAGTATGAGAAAAAAATATTTTTAAGTAGCATACATTCTTTGATGAAGCAATGTAAAAGCGATGGGCAAAATTACAATACAGAAAACAGCACTATCTAGTGTCACAGAGAAAAATCATAAGATAATTGTGAGGTCTTACTTTAAAAATAAATATTGTACTAAAACAATATGCACTGTTATAAATTTCTCGGAGAAAAGTGTAAATAATTTATTTAATTATCATTTTACCATATTCAAACAAAACATTCAAATAACCATAAATAAGGTCGTTTTCAAATTGTTAACTACGAACGAAAACGTTTTTAACTGCTTTGACCTAATGCGGTTAAACAACAAGAATTTTATATCACCAAGCCCACCTAATGAAACCACTTAGTTCATTGCAGATGGGTACGTATTATAGCCGTAAGGGCTAATCCATCAGTCTCATTACTGACAGAATGGAGGTGTGAGCCCTATTCTGACCCCACAATATTTTCTTCACTTTCTTCAACTCATGTAGTGTTTCTAGTGACCTGTTCTGCCTAATTTGTGTCCTGGACTATTAGAATACAATAGTCTCATTCAGGCATATATGAATACTCTCATTTATCACAGATAGATACTCTCATTCACCATAAAGCTGCTTAATACAAAATAGTATTTTCCATCTCTTATGCTTGAGGAAACTAAACAGATAGATTCATTTAACCACATTTTACAGTTCATCTGATACAGTTCATCTACGGTTCCATACGGATCATTTAAAAAGCCGTATAGTTTTGTAATCATGGTTTTTAACCATACTTGTTGTAAACGGTTTCCTTCCTCCCCTTCAACATCTGAAAATATTTACTGTGTCCTGCACTACCCAATTTGTGATCCTGGGCTATTAGAATACAATACTCTCATTGCCGTATAGATGGCAGCACCGTAAAGATTCTAAGTGATCTTCAGTGTCCAGTTAAATTTTTTTCATTGCGGTTTTGAAACCATGATTGTTTTAAATGGTTATAAAACTATATGGTTCCGTATTTAAGGTTTTCTAGCCATACGAGCTGTAAACGGGTTCAAAACCATAAAGGTAAAATATGTTCCTTACCGCAAACTTGGATAAACAGTCTGTTGCCGGTTGTTTTATCATAATTTTAGTATAAAAATTCTAGCAGTGTATATCTACGAAGAGAGAAAACTATTTATTCTCTTTCTAAAAGTTAAATTCATTTTAATTATTTTTTTTACATCTTAACGATTGGAAAATTTATATCATTGCGTAAATTATGATCACCTATATTCGAATAATAAATTTCGCTATATTTTTGGTGTTTAATTTAACTTAATTTCTAAACTTCCTGAAAAAAAATATAGATATAAAAATCATCTTACAATTTCAATTTAACTTCTAAGCATCAATGCACATTCTGTGGGTCATTTAAGCTATCGGGTTTCGTATTTATTTAGTTTACTTTAATTTCATTCCACATGTTTCAGAAAACTTGCAAACTGTAAGAGTAGCCGAAGGCCCAAGTTGTATAGCAATTAATTAATCGACAAATTATTTTAAATTAGCTCTTAAATTGAAAAGTGTTGTATATAACCCTAAAAACTTAAATAAAATGTATCTCATACAGTTATGGCGTTGTTTCCATTTATTGAAATGAAATTAAATTCTTTTAAAAATGGCTATTATAAATGTTTTCTTTATTTTAAAAAATATATTTTCTTTAAAAAAAATAGTTTTCAATAAAACAAATACTCCTGTAATATGAAAAGTTAATAACTATTAAATCCATAAGTATCTTAATAGTAATCGATAATTGATGCTATAAAGTGAAATAGCAGAACTCAATACTTACTTAAATGATGTTGTTAAATTTGTGATATTAAGCATTGTTTCTTCACGTTGTAACTTTATACTGTTTAATAAAATATAATACACTTAGACATTGTTTAGTTTGATTTTTTTATAAATCAATATTATGCAACATTTTAAAATAAGAAATCTTAATATCATTCTTTGATATCATCCTTAGAGAAAACATCTAGATAGATACACCCTTAGATACATCCTTAGAGAAAACATCTAGATAGATACACCCTTAGATACATCCTTAGATAACATCTTTAGAAATGTTTCAAACTTACTAGCTACAATGTACTCCAATTTATCGAAAGCTAAATGAAATTTAGTATTTTATTATTTTTCTTAAAATTTAAATACACAATTTTAAGGATGATAGGATAGTAAGGATATTAAAGCTCATAAAATGCATTGCAATATTTTATCAAATAGTAAACAACAAACACCTGAAAAGATGGGCAAAAAATGTTTATCTACATGACTAGTATATACACTTTGCAAAATAGGAAATTCAATTGAAAGATTACTCTAATTCACACTCTTATTTCAAAAAACAAAAATTTAAATCTAACTGGAATTCAAACACCCCTTCTGAAAGATCTCAAATTTGAAAATTTACTAAATAAATGCATTATTTATTTAGTGAATTAGCTATGGATTATGCCTCCCAGCTTTGAACAATAGTATTATTTTACTCTTACGAGAATTTTATTTTTCATACTGCGGAGAAAACGTACGTTTTCATAAAACGCCAGAGAAAATGCCTCTAAAAAGTATCTGCAGGGTTCAATTTAGAGATTCAAAATTTTTTTGCAAACTTCATTTTGTTTACCTTTATTACAGCTGACTGGAATAAAATTATAGTTTATAGGGGTTAAAAAATTATCTCGATTTATTCATTTGAAGAACTACTCACATTTAGTAATAATTATTTCCCTTATTTAAACATTTTAAATTGTATTTCAGAGTATTTATTTATTAGAAACAAGCTTCGCAAACGATATTTATACTGGCATCCAAAATTTAAGATAGAACTCGTTTTGTGTATTTAATTTGAAAGTAGATGAAAGAATAAACAAGGAATTTGGCGGATATATGCATCAGTTTCCAGGCAAAAATGGATATTTACATGAATCCAAACTTTAGCATGATTTTTAACAAAGTGCATTTAGCAAAAATCTATCTTCGCCGAGAAAATGATACACTAGAGATTAGTATGGTACTATACAGTAGAGAGTACTATAAAGATAGTAGAGATACTATAGGTCAGAGAGAAAGAGAGAGTGTAGTTTGGTAGCATGGAAGTAGTACAAAAGTAGAACAGTACTGTAGAAGTCGAGAGGACAAGTATCGAAATAGTAATAAGAATGAAATTGAGTAAGAAATGTGTCTACCCGATGCAATGCATTAATGACTTTCACCACTAATACAATACATGGGGACATTTTTCCAGTGAAGTTCTCGGGCAACGAATTGAGGAGAAAGAGTCAGACACTGAGAAGCCCACTCTATTCAACAAATGTAACGACCACAGATTCAAACCAGCAACTCGTCTGTCAAAATATTTCCAAACATTCTCCGTCAGATTTAAATATGGAGATCTGAATGGCCAATCCGACGGTGAATATCTTCACCAGATTTATTGATCAGTCGAAAGATTGGTTAGTAAAGTCATAAATTAAAAAAATCTATATTTTATACTAGAAAATAAAATGTAAAAAAAAGTAGAGGCTGTGGTGAAGTGTAATAGCTTTATTATTATTTTTTTTTTTTTTACTTTTAAGCTGATTTAGATTTTAAAAAAAAATAAAAAAACCTAGCCCATTGTCTAAAAATTGACTGTAAATCACATGCGTGGAGAGAATAAAAAAACTTGCTCATTATTCATTCAAATTGGGTTTAAATATGTGACATTTTAGTTGCCAATTTAATAATATAATATTTGTACTTAGGAACAGTAGTGACAGGAAAAATATCAGGCGTCTTTTTTTCTGATGAATTGCGAAAATATAAAAAGAAAAATATATATATTATAAAGTGAAACCAGTGTATAACGATACTGTCTATAACGATAAACCAGTCTATAACGATATTTCCTTGAGGTCCCGGTGAAATTCCTTTTTACTCAATGTATTTTTAACCTGTTTATAGCGATAACCACTTTTCAGTTAAACATGTCTATAACGATAATTTTTCCTCTTTTGATAGTTGATAGTTCTATTCCGATTTTTCTACCGTTGGAAAACGACTCCCCATCCAGTCTAAATGTGAGATAACAAAATGTTTTTTTTCCCATCCCCTTTGTATGTAATATTCTTTCGTTGTTTCTGAGAAAAAAAAGCCACTTTTAGACAAAGCTACCCTAAGTAGACAAAGCTACCCTAAGATGGTTCCACGAAACGAGACAACAAAATGTGCCAATTAGTGTTCCAATGATTGCAGAAAAAGCAAGAACATTTGCGTCTTTGCTAGGCAACAACGAGTTTAAAGCCAGCAATGGGTGGATTACATCATTTCGAGAACGTCATGGTATTGTTTTTAAAACTATCTCAGGTGAAGAAAAGTCAGCTCCAGTCAATGATGTTGCATCCTGGAAGCAACGAGAAAAAGAGACTATTGAAAAAACTTATTCTCCAGAAAACGTGTACAATGCTGATGAAACTAGCTTATTTTATCAGCTCATGCCAGATAAAACAATGGCATTTAAGGGAGAAAATTGTAAAGGCGGTAAAAAATCAAAACAGAGGTTAACTGTTCTACTTTGTGCAAACAGTATTGGAACCGATAAACTGAAGCCGTTCGTTAAAGACAAATACGCTAAACCTAGATGTTTTAAGAATGTGAAAAGTTTACCAGCTGACTACAAGACAAACAAAAGAGCCTGGATGACAGAAGAAATATTTAACAACTGGCTGCTTGATGTGGATAAGGAGATGAAAAGAAAGAAGAAAAAAATAGCTCTCTTAGTTGACAATTGCACTCCTCACAATAAGTTTGAAAAATATAAAATTGTTTTATTTCCCCCCAAATTACACGTCGATTCTACAGCCATTAGATTCGGGAATAATTAAATGTTTCAAAGGATACTATCGAAAAAGATTAGTTCAGAACGTTGTTTATAATCTGGATAATAAACTCCCAAATCCTTATGCAGTTGATGTAAAAAATGCATGTGATTGGAATTCCGGAGGATTGACACAATCCACCACCCAAAATTGTTGGAAGAAAGCTTCTTTCTTTGAGGATAAAAGCAACGGAAACGCAGAAACTGAGCTTACTGAAATCACTGATGAAGAAGAAAAATGTGTGGCAGGCTTAAATTCGATTGTCAGTGATTTCCAAAGATCATCTAATACATCATTTCTGTTTAACGCAGATGAATTTTTAAATTTAGATAATGATGTGTTGGTTTTCAGTGGTGCAAGTGATGAAAAGATTTTAGCAGAAGTTATCCCGGGTGGTCAAAGTGATGAGAAAGAAGCAGCTGATTGTTCTCAAAACAGGACTCAAATTTCACCCGAGAATGCCATATTGGTAATTAACACTTTGCAAGATTTTGTTGCAACATTACCAAATGTAACTGATGTTCATTTGAATTCATTAGATGGACTGAAATCTATGTGCATGGAAATGGCAATTGCTTCCAAAAATAAGCAAACAAAACTAACAGATTATTTTTCTAAAAAATTTCTGTTTTGATTCATAAAATTGTAAGTAAATTTTTCTTGTGCGTTGTTTCATAATTCTAAGTAAAATTTTCATTTGGAGCCTAAAAAAGAAGTTTAATTTATCATTAGTTTTAAACGTATACTTTTAAATTTCAGACCTGTCTATAACGATAACCTGCCTATAACAATATTTTATTTAGGTCCCTACAGTATCGTTATAGACAGGTTTTACATTTCTAGTTACTTTCACTTATATCTATAAACATATTCCCCACATATATTTATTGAGCTATATGCTAAAATAGAAAACTTACTTTAATTACTTGACTATAAGATAAGGTACAGAGATAAACGTTACAATTTATAATAAAGCTGTGCAAATTGAACTGATACTCATAATATTAATGATACAATGATTTCATTGTTTATTAAATGTAAAGATCAAGGGGAAAGAACTGCTTAAGCCCATTCCAAAAAAAATGAATTTCAAGGCAGACAAGTACAGGTAGGCTTGTTTTCGCTGCAAAATAACTGCAATTATTATTTTGGTAATAAATTGACATAAACGTCGTTCTTCTTTGACCTTCATATATTATTGGAATATTTTAACAATTTAAAAAGAAAAAAACACCTATTATATAAAAAATAAATTAAATAAAAGACTCACTAAAATTTGGTGAAATATTTATTCACATTATTACTAATGTCTCTGGAGAAATGATCACCTTGACATTTTTAAATTAGTTTTGTCTGCCACATGTTTTGCATGTGAATTACGCATCATTTTCCCTGCATTTATATTTTGAATAGAAAATTTACAATAGTAATTAAAAATTTAATGCGATCTTTGGAAAAATTGGGTACTTATTTTCAATCAGTTTATTTTTTAATTTAACCCAGCCTTTAATTTAAACTTTATGACCGCAGCTATAGTTATGAATTGCTCGATCATTCTTTAAATAATTCTAAATAAAAATATACCTTGAAACTTTATTTGTAAGAAAGTTTATGGAACTAAATGTTACATCTAATCTTTGAATAATTACTCTGTGACTAAAAGAACGTAAACTAGCAAGTCTTTTCCTGACAATTTGTAATAAAAGATGCTGAAATACAATACATTGAAAAGAAAATTTTGAATTATGCAGTTCATATTTATAATTACTGCTTACGATGCTTTGGAAATATTTCAAAGTATTTAAAACTATTACAAAAATATATTGTTTAGTACGTGTTGCTTAGTTAATTGGAAAATTTTCCATTTTAAATCCCTCATTAAATTTTTAAAAAAAAATCATAGTTATTATTATAATTAACTTTAATCCATTATTGACTAACTATAGTTATAACAAAATAAGCATTAAAAGCATTAAAGCATTGAACTCGTATGTAAATGAACAAAAAATTTTAATTAAACTCAAAAATTGATTTAAACGACTTATTTGATTTATATTTCTTATAAAGCTAACTAATTTGAAATAAGTGTATAATTTTAAATAATAAATATGTTGATATGATTTTAATTCAGAATTCATAAATTCTTTCACTGAGACACTTTTTTAAAAATTTTAAAGAGCTTATCATCTTATTCTTTGAATTTTAATGTATTTTAACTTTTTTCAGACCTTTGGTTGCACTTTAATATTTCGGAACGTAATACATTTTATTTATTTTTTTAACTTACATTGTCTTTAAATTTTTAAGCTATAAGTATTTATTTATGTTATCTTTATTCTAGCTTTAACAATCTGAAATTTCTTCTCATTAATAATTATTTATAAGACCCCAGTACCAACCTAAGGGATGGTATTGAAATTAAATTGGAATTATAAACTACGTTCTTTTCAGGATATATAAAACAAGCCAATTGTTTTCGATCTGACAAGTATTTCTTGCGATCCGTTTTAAAGAATTTGCTGCAATTGAAAATGAATGGAACCCATTTATGATATTTTTCTACTCTTACAAAAATTAAATGAAATGGTTCATTTTTCACTGTGGAAAAGCTAAAATATTACCAATTTTGAAAAAAAGTAAAAACGCTTGTTTATTTGCTAATATTTTAAAAGTTGCATGCTAAATACTTCGATGAAATTTCATAATGATGTAACGAAGGATTTGACCATTATGAAGCATACCAACTGGAAATTCACAGTCAAGACAAGGAAAGCTTTGTTCATTCTTAATATTACAAAAGCTGCATGTTAAATGCTTTGAAATAATTTCAGAATAATAAGTGAATGATGTAGCAAAAGATCTAATCAGGGTAAAAATTACCAACTTGAAATTCAAAGCTAAAAGTTAAGTTCTCTTCGTTCGAAATGTCACAAAAATTACATGCTGAATACTTTGAAAAAGATTTAGTGATAATACGCTGATGATGCAACAGAAGAGGTAACCATTACGAAAATTTCCAACAAGAACTTTAAGGCTAAGGACAAGAAAAGTAAGAAAAGAAAGAAGACCAAGGCACGCAGTGGGAGTTAATCATTAGAGAAAACAAAAGATTTCGAGGATGCCCTTAACAAATCACATGATTAATCATCATGCACCTGAAAAGTAAAGATGGTGTACCTTCAAAGGCAAAAAATTAACCTTAAAAAATGTGTAAAAAAGGAATCGTAACATTTATCATTCAGATTATATAAAAGGTGATCTGCAATGTCAGCCCTTAATATATATTTTTAAACACTAGTAGAAATGAAATATACGCTTTACGTGCCACAATATTTAAATAGAGTCGATGCAATATCTCAAAAACAGCCAAATGGCAAGTAGGGATGAAATATATTAAAACCAGTTAATAAATAAAATTAATAAGAATAAAACGGAAATAAGTATTAGAAGAGATGAAACAGAAAGTTAACTTATTTCCCAATTAAATCATTACACGATTAAATAATGTATGAATAAATTAAAACTAGTGGATCACCTTACATTTATTACTTCTGAGATTAATTCAAGAAATGAAATTAATTATTGATCAATACAAAAATCCTTAAAGATCAGAGTTAATTATTAACCTTTGTCTGCAACACAAAAGATATATATTTTTCTTAGAAATTAATTTACATTATTTTCTCTTACAATTGATTCTAGATGTAAGGTTCTAATTCTAACCATTTTATTATCACTTCAAACAAATGTTGCTTCACCATAAATGGCATAAAATAAAAACATTAAGTCATATTTGATTTCACCCTTGAGCTTTTTTGAATTTATTGTGTAAATCTTATTCTTGAGGAAAAAACGAAAAGAAAAAGTGAAATGTATGTTTGCCAACTGATTAATTATTTTGATTTTGCATAGAACATGTTCGGATTTAATTAAATATTTTGTCTGAGATAATTAAATAATTACTAATATTACAACTTCTTGCAAGGAATCGATGATGTCATTTAAATAAATTAAACTTTTGAACTTCAGTAACATGGGAATTATTGTGTAAATTCTAGTTCTTCGTACGAGTTAAAAATATCACAATAAATCAGTTAATCAAAATGAACTAAAAACTCCAAAATCCTACACAAAGATGAAAAGCATGCACTGAAACAATTGTAAAATTTAAAATAATTTAAAACAATTTTTATTTGTTGCTCTTCCTGTTCACTTCCTATTCCTTTCCTACTACTTGAGTGTAGAAATCATATTTTTAAAAATTCTAATAATTAGTCTTTCTATCTATATTTTCTGACATAGGATGTTTTGAAACACTCCTTTTTACTTCATAATTTATTGTTGGTCCTTCAAACCTCTGAAAGTTTAGATAAGTAAGAGAAATCACGTAATCTAAACAACTGTAAAGTTATAAAATATTTCTTTAAGTTTTTCTTGATAAATTGGAAAAAAATGTCAAAACCTGATAGTATTTTTTTCCTTATTGTAAAGTAATAAAGCTTCCAATTTACAAATTTAGGAGTCATTTTTTACTCACCCATACTGATTCTAGTTGCGATAACGTTACAAAAAGAGCAAAGATAAGTGATTATGTAACAAGCAATAAACTCTAAATTAAAATGGATTTTTTATTTAAAAGAGTTGTAAACAAATATTATTATTGTTGATCTTCTAAATAAGTGTAAAGAAAAAATCTACTGTTTGAATTGCAAAAATGCGTAATGATAAAAAAATCGTTTTCCCATAACCATTCTATTAAACAAATTAAAAAAGTGACTTCTGCAACTGGTGTTGACCTCTACAACCGATGTCTACGAGCTAACACAAATTGTTCTGAAGTTATAAGAAAGAAAGAAACTGAGAGAAAAATATTCCTTTCATTATATATTTTCCAATAAGAAATATTTAAAACATTTTAAAATTTAAAACCAAATAATGATATATTAACCAACAATATATAAAATTGGAGAAATATTTAAGCAAACCACCACTGTTTAAAATCCTTCAAGCGTTCTGAAGCATCCAAGTTAGCCAGAAATCAGTTTCTGACAAGGAAATAGCAGTAGTAAACCTGAATATCAAGTTCGCATTCGAGCTGAAGAGCAAGTTGGTATGGACCCAGACGCTAAAATGTACAAACAGGATCTTTTGAGTGTCAAATATTAACGATTTCTTACAAAAATGTCGAAAATCTATACCGGACCTTTTATTCAGATTAGTATTAGTCTTCAGATTGTAATGACTTCGTACTGAGAACCGTTTTGATAACCTATTGAATGACTAATCATTATTTGAAATATTTAAAACTTTCAGGTTTTTATGGTATCGACAAGTGTTTATGATATAGGTTTGTGTTTTTGTTGTGTCTATAAGAACCCCGCAGCTGACAATATTATTAAGTCGATATTCAAGATGCGATGTATGTTAACATTGATACACGTTGGCAAGTGTCCCTAAAAATTAAACAAATCTAGATTAAAGTAATTATCTAGGTCAGCAATATGTCGATGTCTTAGGGGTTAAAACTCCTTTGTCATGTATTAGATAATCTATATTGTTTTTAATGAATTGAAACATCGATATTTTTATGTTTTAATTTGTAAACAGTAGTATCCACTTGTACTGATTCTACATTTAATACGAAGTTAATTAGAATATTTTATTTAGTTCAGTTCTGTTAATGTATTAGAATAATCTAACTTAACAACCGATTTTTTCACGTTTTTATTTTTATTTTAACAGGAGAAAAAAATTTCAGTGCATGAAATAATATCAGAATTAATGAAAAACTATAAAAATGTATAGGATGCTTTCAGTTATTTAAAATTAAAGGTATTAAGGCATATAATTATAGTGAAACATGATTTTGTATCATATTGAAAAATGCAACCTTTAGAGCAGGAAATAATGTCACTCAGGCAGAACACCATCCCATTTTCACTTTTCCAGAAGAAAAGGAAAAAATTTTATGGGGTGCAGCCTCATTTCTTGTTTCAAGGTCCCTTATGAAAAATGTTTGTTTCAGACACATATTTTACCTTTAAAGTGTGTGTTTTATTCCTCTGTTTAACCCCTTAATCAAATAGCCAAAACTATAAAATTCTTAGACAAAGAGGAAAATTTTTCAATGCCTAAGTACGTAATAAAACTTTGTGAAGCTAAATGATCAAAATTAGATAAATATTTTTTTTCACTTCTTAATAAGGAATCTAGAAGCAATTCACGCAGCTTAATTCGGATTTACCACCATTGTTATGTTTCCCGAATATATATTAATTTTCTTTATTTTTTTGTAATATTAGTTACAAGTATACATCTGCTCATTTTATTAATCAAATAATTTTCAACTAAACAAAAATATTTTGAATATCATTTAATGAAATCTAATAATAAATTAGTATTTTAATAGTACTTTATTATTAGATAATGTAAAGTATTTTTTTTTTTAAAATTAAATATTAGAAACATTTTTTTTAATGAAACGAGAAATAAAAATAGAGCTTTTATTTTTTTCCAAAGTTAAAATAGCAATATTCTTTATTTTACACGTATATTAATGTAATTTTATTTACATTTTCTAGACATTTTAAAGTTATGTTTATTTAAAAATTATAGGCTAACGTTTCTCGAAAAATTAAAATTTTTATTTGCTTTATATCGAGTTGGTATATGATTCTAAAATCTCTAAATTTTAGTTTCTAAATTTATATAATTGTTTTTTTTAAACAATAAAATATTAAAATTTTAAAATGTCATGTTTTTAAACAAAGTGACAAACTATTTTATTTTAGTGCTTTTACAAATTTAAGATAATTTAAAATATAAAAATGACGATAAACGATACCTTCAAGCTTTACAAATTTTTTTCTGACTCAGACTTCCGAAATGAAAAAGTAAGATAATAATGCTATTGCTTTTAGATTAGTTTCTCAAATAAGTTTTTAGTTTACTGAAATAATTCTATTATGGATAAGTAATATTCCTTCATTCTTTTAAGCGATCTAAATTGTTGATTTTTATGCATATCTATTAATCATAAAAAAGAGCTTCTAGAAAAAAATAAGAATTTGGAATACAAATTTATTGATAAAGTTTCACTGGTAACCGAGAAAAATTATTAAGTTTAAAACGTATCCCAATAGAAACATGAACTATATCTGTGTTAAATAAAGAATAGACTCTTTTAGTTAAATAATTTTTATTTAGATTTACCAATATATTTATGAAGTTAAGAAGGATAGTAACCATCATTACTTTT
Organism: Parasteatoda lunata; assembly: GCA_949128135.1. Lineage (NCBI taxonomy): Eukaryota > Metazoa > Arthropoda > Arachnida > Araneae > Theridiidae > Parasteatoda > Parasteatoda lunata. The sequence continues at coordinate 72,627,354 of OX421976.1, read as the reverse complement.
AAATTAGATTATCAAATAAGTTTCTACTTTACTAAAACAATTCTAAATTGAATATTGATTTTAAGTAATATTCTCTCATTCTTGTCTGTGATCAAAATTGATGACTGTAATGTGTATCTTTAAATGATAAAAAAGAGCATCTATAAGTAAATAAAAAAATTTGAATTACAAATGTTTCAGAAAGTTTCAATTGTAACCGAGACAAATTATTAAGTTTGAAACATATACTAATAGAAACAAAATGAAAAATGGAATCTTTTAAGTAACATTTATTGCTGCAAATTTTTTTTATATAACAATCTGTCTACCATTTAGAAACTAAAATTATTGAGGAATAATGGTTAGTGTTGATAAGATAAGAAAATAGAGAGTGCCCAATAGTAAGTCAATAGTTATCTTTAATTTAACCATAGAATAACGTTTGCAAACTGTAAAAAATGTGTTTTTTAGCACCAAAATGGTAGCAAATGCTTTAAACCAGAGTGGTGCGGAACCAAGCACAATTCCAGTCATATAGAAAAACCAAGAATATCCATTACACTATTTGGTGTAAAACTGCTGCCATCATTTTTGATGTTCAGTATTGTAACACAAATATTTATAATTTCAGTGAGATAAGATACATGTAAGAGCCATAAGTTCTTTTTAAAAGACAATAATAGAACAACAGAGACAATATAGGCAAGTAAGATTTTTTTATGTAGAATGCAACTATACACTTATTCTTAAAACGGAATTAAGTTAAATAACAAATCAAACGCGTAGTGCTGTGAGAATATGCAGACGAATTTGAACTAGGCTTGAAAGAACCAAAACAAATAAAAATTATATATTATGAAGTTATTTATTTCAGTTTATAGAGACCTAAAAACTAAAATATAACACAGCTTGAAACATATATACATATTTTAAGATTGAACTTTCGTTTCAGTAAATGTTTGGCAACATTGAATACATTTATAAACTCTCGCCAATTTATATTTAAATGTAAACAATCTATATACAATATCCAAAGGACGCAAACATTGGTGCTTTCTATAGCGAAAATTTTTAACGTATGGTACGAAAGTACGTGAGCTTGGAGCAAATTAATCCCATTCTAAGAGTATTCAGTATTCAGATTATTAGTAATCAGTATTCAGATTATTAGTAAACAGTATTCAGATTATTAGTAAAAGATATGAAAAATAAGTTAACTATTTTCATAAAAAACACTTTTTTATTACTTGTAAGGAATTTACACGTAAACAATTTTTTTTTTTCAAATGCCCACCTGTGTTAATATTTTTCGTTTATTCAGGCATTTACAGGACGGATCCTTGCCTTGCCCGGGATTCGAACCAATAACCTTTCTGATGGAAGAGCAGTTCTCTGACCCCTATATAGGCCGGTCGGCGTAAACAAAATGTTTGCTCAAAATTTAGACACCAATTATGAAAAATTTTAAGAAAATGCGAAAAAGATATTTCTTAGGAATTAAGTGTTAAATACAAATTCCTCTATACAATTAATCAATTTTAACATTTTATTAAATTATCTACTGATAAGCATTTTCTAAAACAACAAAATCAATGTACCCATCAATGTTAAAAAGAAAAGTGTTATAAAAGTTTTGTAAATAGTTATTAGATTCGCATAAAGGAGTTTAATATAAGTGTGTGAGAAATTTGTTGTAGGAAAATACTTTACGGTCAAATTACTTCTTATGCCGCAATTATTATGCCGCAAAAATTAATTTCCTTCTCAAACGCTGTACAAGAAAAAAACCTTCCTTAAAAAGCCCCGTTAATTGAAAATCAAAACTTTCCTATAGTTCAAACAATCATTTTAAAAGAGCACACACGTTTTAATTAAAAAGTTAACAAGGCATATAATATCTGTGATTAAAATAAAGTTATTTAAAAAATTCAGTATTAAAAACTTTTACGAGAAAACGCAAGGATTGTCAAGCTTGATTGTGTAGCAAAGAGAGAGAAAAAAAATATTTTGCAGTTAAATGTTTTTAGAAAATTACTGAGCTTTCTAAAAAAATTTAAAAAACGTATTTTAATTATTCGTCTTTACAAAACATATATAACTACATACATACAGACAGACATTAGATAAATTATATATATATATATATATATATATATATATATATATATATATATATATATATATATATATATATATATATATATATATATATATATATATATATATATATATATATATATATATATATATATATATATATATAATATATGTATGTATATTTGATATTGAAAAGCTTACATGAGTTTAAAAATTAAGTAAAATAAGGAATACATTTGAATTTGTCACAAAACTTTATATGATCAGATTTAAGAACAAAAACTATATATAATTTTTTCTTCTCCAGTTGAGAAAAAATCACTTATGAAAGATAAGACGAGTTAAAAAGAAATCTCTCAAGTTGAGAAACTGTGACAACCTTCCAGAGAATTCAATTCGGAGTATTGTGAAATAAAATTTCCATTTTTTGAATAAGTTCTAAGTTAAAAATATTATTTTATCTTACAGTACAATTTAACAAGAAAAACACTTAGGGATAAATTTTTATTATTAAAGGAAAATGCTGAGTTAAAAATATTTCAATTGCATGAAGTTTAAGAGGAAAAGTTTACCATAAATTTCTACAACGTGTAGAGAAATAAAGTAAAAACACGAAAGGTAACATCAAATTTCACCGAGTTTGAACTAACGCGACGATAATAAAAAAATAAAACAGTTTTCGATTGATTTTGTTCAATTCCGAGAACATTTACGATTACAAACTCAAAATAAATTATTAAAACTATCGATAAAAAATTAAAAATGTTAGCACTTAGCTTAGTCAATACCTGGTGTAAAACTTGTTTTAACAATTTAAAATAATATATATATATATATATATATATATATATATATAAGTAAATGCATAAAATTTTAGAGTAGTGTGCGAATACCTTAAATTTCTCCAATTAAAAAAATATAGTATTATGATAACAGTACAAGAATATAGAAATGCAGAAATACCTTAAATTAGCGATATGCATATGAAGATCAAATGAGGAAACGGTTTATGTACATACAAGCTAATTCAGATAAAATGAATTACAAGGTTTGAGAATTGAGGAGCAAATAAAAACATACGTAACCCACACTTGCATTTATTTTTATCGCCTAAAAATTTCCAAGCAAAATTTAACCAGATGGAATTAGATGAAAAAAAATTGGAAATCATTTGGAACTAGAACCGTTTTTACTTCATAATTCCTCCCCAAACAATACTTTTTTACTAACCTTAATAAATACTTAATTTTAGATAGAAATCTCCAATTACCAATTTCCAGGCTGTTAGTGACAAAGTTTTCTCATTGTGACACTTTGTTAGTAACAATTAAAACAGCAAACGAAGAAACATATTGCAGATTTAAGTTTCATTAAATGTAGAAAAGCTTTTGGATTTAAACGCTAAGTTGCTTGCTGTAGAAGAATCTTTAAAAAAAATTTTAAAATTATTATGATTTTTTAAGGTATCCGAACACGTTCGGAGGACTTTTTTAAAAATATTAAGTTTCAGAACACTTTAATTATGTTTTTATATTTATTATATGTAAAAAATAATATTAAATAAGAGAAATTAGACATTTATATTATAATTTGTTTTTAAAAGCTAAATAACAAGAAAAAATTGATGTTTTTTTCATAAAACTTGGGAAAGGATATACTTCACCAAAATTATTGTATTAAAAAAGTGTTATTATCAAAATAAAGAGCAGAATTTTGTCTAGTGATTTGACTACAATCATAAAAATATTTGAAAAATTAAATTTTTTATAGAAAATCGAAAACTTTTTATGAAATTTTTGTCAAATTTTTACGTCATATTTCACATTTTAGACCAATAATAAAAAACTATCAAATATTTTTAAACAATTGTAGCACAAGCACTAGAGAACATTATACATAATACACATAAAAAATTTTATTGAAATATATCAACAACTTTTTTAATAATGAATTTTTAAAGTTACTATTTTTGCGTGAAATTACATTCTGAGAAAAAGGCATTTAAAGTATAAATTATATCATTTCTATTTTAAAAATGCTAATCCCATGAAACTTCTTTTTTCGTCCATTATTTCGATTTCTTGGATTACCCATATTGCAAAGTACTTAAACATAAAATTTCGAAAGGAAATTCAATTACGTTTCAATAAAATGTAGTCAAAATAATATTAGAATATTCGAAGAACGCTGCTTGTAAACAAATCCACAAGAGAGTGAGAATGTTCCCAATTTTAACCCAAAAACTACTAATATAAATGATAAATTGTGAGGCTCATTTCTAGCAACATTAAAATAATAATTATTTAAGTGAAAGAAAGATAATTATCCTAAAATAAAGATAAATATAACTGTTTTTGTCCCACTTCCGGTTTCGGAATGCTATTTCCGGTTTCATTTTTTAATCATCGACTAATATTCTTTTAATCATAACTTTTCTTCTAATTGACGCACAATTAAAATTTAAACTGTTTTAAAAACTAGAATAAACGGAGATTCGTAATATAAAATTAAAAAAAATTGTCATTTTTAGCTAAAATTCATTTTTTCAACGTGTACGGATACCTTAAGTGCAAAACTTTAACTTCTTAGCAACTATAAGTAACTACATTAAAGAAACAGTTCTATTTTTATAAAAAAAAAGCATTTATTTGACAGCCACACATACACTAAAATTTTTTAGTTAAAATATCCGCAACTGTTTAGTAATGATCTCTCAAAATAAAAGGAAAAACCAGTAACGGATTAGTATGAACCTTAAATTCAAAACAAAAACTATTCTCATCAAAAATCAACAACTCACTGGTGTTCCATAAGTTGCCTCTTGCTTTAATTTTTAATTTATTGTGAGGATTTTCATTTTCGACTATGTCAACCTTCAACTATCTAAAGGTACCTCTTGATGGAATCAAGTTAACATAGTCTAAGATAAAATCTCCTTCAATGGTGACCCGCAGACGTGATGTGAACGTGCTAACATGATGGAGGTACCTTTTGATAGATGAAGGTTGACATAGTCGATAAATCAAATCTCCTCAATGGTGACCCGGACGTGTTATGAACTTGCCAATATTGGTGGATGATCCACATTAAACAGTTGATTTGCTTAAAATTATACTGCTCAAAGAAAAATCTGGTGAAGTAAATAAAGTCTCCCGGTCAATAAACAAAAAGTGAAGAAAAAAAATATAATGAGCGTATTGCTATTAAAAAAAGGAAAATATATTGAGCAAAAATAAATAAATAACCAGCATAAATAAACTAGTGGTATTCGTTCATCGAATTCTATCACAGATAAAACTCTGGATTTATGGTAATGTGGAAGAGAATTGAAGTAATGTGACGTAACTACCACTACAAATATTAAATACCTAATCACTAGTATATAAGACATGTTAACTTATTTCTCAGGAGGTACCTTTTGGTAGAAGAAGGTTGACATAGTCGATAATTATAATCCCTCATTATCTCGTTATATGTATTTTTTTATTCATGCTTTTGTTAGCCAGATATTTTTTGAGATGTTTTTATACTTTATACTACTTCAGTTTATCGCTTATTGTATAATAATAATTAATATACTACTAGAATTAGGTTTTCCAACCTCCAAGAAAAACTGGAAAAAAATGTTAAGTTTCTAAAAGTATATTTGAAAACTCTTTTTTTTTATTTAAAATTCTGAAACCAAAATTCTTCACCAGTAAATATTTTTTTGGTGAAAAAGGTGAAATTTGGAATACCCTTTCAAAATCTTAACTTTGAAATTTGTTACTTTTTATCGAAAACTAATTTGAGGCACACGTGCATCCTACATGTGCAAACATGCATGTTAAAATTATGCATGTTTGTATATGACATAAAAATTGTTTTCATGTCATGTACAAACATGACATTAAAGGAAATACACATTTATATGGAACTAAAAGGCTTTACTAAGTATACGTCTTAGTTTCCTACTTCAAATCACCAGAGGTCAAGGACAAACTTGTGTAAAAGCTTTTTCAATTCACGTCACACACGCGTTCTTTATTAGCTATCTATATTTAGCCATCCGTAATTATCATTACAAAATATGTTATTCCCACAAGATGGTAGATGCTGAAAATCTCAACATGCGTATATGAAAGAAGTAATGTTTTAGTGAATTTATTTTCTACATCATTTATAAATTGCAAGCATGTAAAGATAGACTTATATTGATTTGCAGATATTCTCTTTTTACGACGTTGTTATAAGAATATATCATTAATAATAAAAATAATAAAAAATATTAAATAGTAATTACAGAACGAAACAAAAAATATAAATTATTACGATGCAAGATAAATCAATCGCGTTTGTTTAGTTAAAAAACCACTTTTGTTCATTAAAGTTGTAAAAAAAAAGTTGTTCTTACATTTTTAACATTTCTTTTAAACAATTACTCATATTTTTATATATTCATTACGATTTGCATGTATGAACTATAAAAAATACTAGTATGAACTATGCATATATGAACTGTAAAAAAATATATACTTTTTTTTGCATATATGAATCATACATTATGCAAAAATATTTAACCTAGACAGAAATTTCGTAAAGAAAAAATTATTTATCAAATTGTTTTATAAAATTTGTTTTGAAAGTTTTATGAGGTTTTTAAGAAATTAAGCAAAAGAAATATTTTTTGGTTTGTCTAAGAATAATATGTAACAATTTGTCCAATATAATATTGATAAATAAAATGACAAATCGGTATATAAATCTCTGGTATTTCTTTAGAGGAATTTATTTATAAGCTTGACTCATATACTTTCCCCTGTTACGAGTTTTTATATTTCGATTTATTTGCTTAACGATAAGCACAAATACGACGAAAAAATACTGCAGAAAACGGTTATTATGAACGAGCAACGAGTATGGACTGCAAATGCATATCGTATATCCGAATAATGGCTGGAAAAAAACAAATATGGTTAAAGTAATTAAATAAAAATACAAACTATAAATACTAAAAATGAACAACGGGAGTAAATAGGAAAAACTATAAATATGAATAACGGACATAAATACTATATACGATTGATGGATATAAAATAATAAATGACTAAAACGAGAGATGGTAAAAATAAACAAGTATGAACAGCGAACGCAAATAATAGCTGCAATGGGTTTATGCAATTAACGACTAAACAGAACGTACTTATGGAATTAGCGAATAAAATTGAGGTCTACGAAAAATGAAATAAGTATTGTGTATTAAAAAAATAAGAAGTGAATACGATGAGTAGTACGCGATGAGTAGTAACAGAACTAATAAAAGATATCAATAATGAATACGACTGAAGAATTTGAAAAACTAATAAAAACAACTGAACATTAAAAGTGAACTACCAGTAGGACTAGCAAATCTGAGCAATGGATATAAATAATGAATACGGTTAGAAAATCTGTTAACAAATACAAACAACGGATGTTCAAAACGAGCAATAGGAGTGAATAGAGATTTCGTATAACGGATGCAAATAATGAGACCAATTGGAGAAAATAAAACAAAGAATTAGTGCGAAGAGCGAGTATTTGAAACCAGCAACAACCTCCAACAATCATAAACGGCAAATATGAATAACAAATACAAATAAGAAATACAGCTAAAACGCAAATACAGATATCAAATACAAATTACAAAAATAAATAACAAATACAAATAATAAAAACAAATTACAAAAACAAAAATAAAAACGAATACAAATAACAAATTCAAATAACAAATACAGATAACAAATACAAAAATCAAATTTAAATAACAAGTACAAATAACAAGTATTAACAGCAAATACAAATAAAAATAGATGTAGCAAATGGAAGTCATAATACAATGTGAAAAAAGAATACTAACAACGAATATTAACTTTAATACAAATATTCCGAACACATGAATAATTTTTAGACAAAGACTTCGTGAATTACATTTTTAATAAAAACCTTTCCATTTAAAGTAACAAGAAAGCAAAATTGGGGTGTGTTATGTTTAATCAAATAGAAAGTTAATTATTTTTTGCAAGAAATAAATTTGTATCGCGATAGGAATAAAAGGAATTAAATTCCCAATGGAAAAATATACCGCATATGTTAACATAAAGGACAAATACTCTCAGTTCCTGCTTTAGCTCTGAATACTAACCACTCATGCACTGCTGAAAACGTTAAAAGTAATCTCTTTTTATCATTATATGATTGTACAAATAACCATTCTTGTTAATCAAGTGGAGAAAATCAATTCTTTTCTCTGGGAATAGAAAAGATTATACGATACTCTAGGCAGTAATTAATATTGATTAGAATACTAAGAATATATTTTTACACAATAACGTGTCTATATTGTTCCAAAGAAATATAGAAGTCTTAAAAAAAACAGTAAATTTCTGTTGGAATTTTAAACACAATTTAAGGCATTCGTTAGAACTTTGTATTTCATTTAAATTTCTTTTCACCAAATGCAATTTTTTAATGCTTGCTAATCCTTAAGACTGTACAAAACATATCGTGGCTTACTTTAAAAAGAGGCATATTGCAGGTAAAATTTTCTTTGTATATTTTGACGAAGTATTTAAATTGATTTTATTTATTAGTAAGAGACTTTAAAAGTATTTATTTTTTGAGTGATTTTTTTTATTTGGTCTATTTTCATAAAAGAAACAGAAGTAAAAAATTTGCACTTAATCATAGAATTAGTTTCTTTTAAAAATTAACTCTTTTACTGATACACTACTACTCATTAATTTTAAAGCACTTTCTTTTTTTAAATTTTTTCATCAAAAACATGAATCTTTAAGAACTGTTCTTAATTTGTCCAGATTTGATTCAGAGGTATGGCAAAATTTGAAAAAAGTGAAAGAAACATTAAATTGCACACACTTTCAATTTTCTCTGCTTGAAATAATTGTTATTTTTTTAATACGGCTACCTCCCATGTTTTGAAGATCAAAAATATCGAAAACTGTCGTATCAAAATTCTTGCTTATTCATAGAAAATATGTTTTTTTTCCTATTCCGTAACTTAAAATTCCGACTGCAATTTTTAAATACATATTAGCCCTTCCAGTCATTAAGATTGCATCGAAGTGTAGGAAAATTCAATCATTAGAATGAAAGGTACTGAGATGTTTCGATTCTTATTTTGAATTTTTGTATAATTTTAAGTTCTTCTAGTTTTGTTGTTGGCGTTTACTGCAAACATTTATCAAAATGTATATATCTCCATAAATAGTGAACCTAAATTTATGCAGTTATTGCAAATAACAATCAAAGTAATCTGCACGCAAACTTATTGCTTGATTTTCTGACACAGGGTGCAAAAAAATAGTTTTTTTTCGTAATTCATTGCTAGTTCCTGAAATCTCTGAAAGTTCTAAACTTTATGGCTAATTATGGAAGATAACATGAACAAATTACCTCTAAAGTTACAAATTTATTCTCTAAGTATTTCTTGAGAAAATTAAAAAAGAAAAGCCAAAAACTGGAACTGTTTCTTCTAGTATTGTAAGGTAATGTATGTGCTTTCTGCTGCAAATATCTTCCAATTTCAAGTGTTTTTAAATGCAATTGCAGTTTAACTTTGTTTTGAATATATATTTCTTTGACTCTTTTACATTTTTTCAGACTGAAATTCAATATTGGTATGGGATCTAGTTTTCCTCAGGCGTGCATCTATATTTTGCGTTTTTAGATGTCTTTTCTGAACTCGAAATGAAATGTCTGCAGCGAATTGAGAAAAAATCAATTAAACATCTTTGTTACTCCTATTTTTTACCTATTCTGCCGGCTTTTTTTTTAAGGTATCCTTTTTGGTATGATTCTTCGATTTTTCTCTCAATTTCTAATGGTTAATGAGACTTTAACAAATGTATATCCTAAGAAAATACAAAATATTGTGACAAAATGATATATTTTAACAATAAAAAATGTACATTTAATAATGTAAAACTTTAAATTAAAGGAAGATTATTTTGGATCATTTTTGTGTTCTTTCAAAATTTAGCATGTCAATATATAATAACAAATATGGTATAAAATATTTAAACACAAATTTTTTAAAGTATGTTCAAATTTCCATTTTGAAGCAAAAATATTCTATTTACTAAATAATTCCAGGAGTGTTGCTAAAAGTAATCATCACGTGTAAATTTAACATAAATATATCCCTCTCCATGAGAGGCTACGTAGTTCTTCTTAAAAGATTCCTCAACTAATTCCAAATTCAGAATACACGTATCAGATATTCTCCAGCGTTTCCCTAAATATTTTAAAATCTGAATTTTTATCGACTATAGCTACTTCTATTACTTCCTTAGATTATTTAAGGTTAGCAAACTAATTTCGATTTCATACAAAAATGTATTTTATTTCAAAGAACCCGCAAGATTTTATACCTATTTTTTGTGGTTGTATTTTAAAATCGGTTTTGATGTAAGTGAAGTATGATAAAAAGAAATTTTAACGAATTTCAAAGTCTCACATTTGTTGAAATCTCGTAAAAACGCCTAAATATGCGGGGTTTTATTAAACTAGTTTTTTATATTTATCTGAATATCTTGAATTCTTTGCGTCTTATTCCCATTTAAATATTGAAAAATAAATATGTAATTGTTATAATAATTATTTTATTTTTGGTAAGAAGGCAAGAAAAAATATTTGATGTAATACAATTGTACAGTTTACTACGCGAGAATAGCTAAAACGAGTAAAAAATTAAATCCAAGTATTAAAACATTTTTTTTAATTATTCTTTTTAATATCTCTTTGTATAAATCACGAAAATTTATTTTAAAAACCTTTCTATTTGATCAAATTATCCTCATTTACCTTAGTGATTCTAACAAATTATGAATTTCTTTAGTTTCCTGGTCGCCAAGGCTACTGTTATCTATAGAGTACACAGCTTGGAAAAATGTCTACCATCACGCTCTAATATCAAGTAAGGTAATAAAAATGTTAAAACGCAAAATTCTAACGCAAAATTTATTAAATTTTATAAATAACACTTAAAAGTGAAATAACAGAGCTAAATTTCTAGTTAAATATTATTACATATAATACAATAAGTATTTTTTTGCTTAAGTTCAGCAGTAACTTTGCGCTGCATGATAAAATAGAATACATTTGGCTTAGTTAGATTTACTTAATCGTTGCCATGTAAATTATGAAAATAAGAAACGGCATTTACGGCATCATGTTTACAATTTATTTGAAAAAAAAGTTTAGATCTAAATGTAGTTGAAACATACCATTAGAAGATTTTCAAATTTACTAATTAGTATGTACTTCAATTTCTCAAAATCTAAGTGAAATGAAAAAAAAAAAAGTTTTTGTAATTATAAATAATATAAAAATTCTTTTAAGTATTATTATTAACATCGTTTTCCCTCAATGAAAAAATTGCTTTTTTTGTTTTTAAGTAATTTTTTGTTTTATTATCATATTGTATAAAGTGAACATAATAAACAAATCAATTTTTGAAAAAAAAAAAACAATTCTATAAGTAACAAACTTTTGCTATTTTTTTCAATACTTTAGTAGTACACTGATATAATTTACTGATACAAAATATTTCAAGACATTTTTTCAAATAGAAAAAAGAACAACGGACAGCAAAACAGGCAAAACAGCATTTTTTTGTTTCAAAATCAATAGTATATTTGTTGGGCAAAATAGGAAATCCAATTTTGTTATTATTCTAAATCACACTCACATTTTTTTTTTTTTTAATATTAAATGAAACTTGAATTCAACCCCACCTTTCGAGAAATCTCAATCTTGTAAACTCACCAAATAAATGCATTTAATGCCTCCAAGCTCTTAAGAATAGCATCATTTTACTCTTTTATTGGAATTTTATTTCTTGAATAGCGAAGAAAACGTACGTTTTCCTGAAACGCCTGAGAGAACGTCTACAAAATATCTCTAGGATTCATTTTAGAGATTCAAAGGTTTTTTTTGCGAATTTCATTTTGTTTGTTTTTATAACAGTTGACTAGAATAAAAATTTAGTTCGTAACTTTTAAAAATTATAACCCTGTGTTTATTTAAAGAGTTGTATTAACTGTTTATTTTTAAAACATTATTTTAAATTGCATTTCGGAGTATTTATTTATTAAAATCAAGCATCTCAACATTATTTTTAATGGCATCCACATCCAAAGTTTACAATAGGTTTTCTGTATTTAAATTAACATTGAATTAAAGTTGAAACAATGAATTCGGTGGAAATGTGCATTAAACCGTTTTTGATTCGTCTGAAAATGCCTTAAGAGGGCCTTAAATTAAAATGTGAGAACTTAATTAGAAAAGTTTAAAAAAAATTGTAAAAGGTAGGGTCAGTAGTGATGTGTAATGAAACTATTCTTACATTTAAGCTAAATTGTGAGCAAAAGTTATTTTGACAAGTTAGGAATCATTCTAATAATTCATTCCTATTTGGTACAAAGTGGCATTTTAGTAGTCAATTTATTAATACTTTATCAAAATATTATGTCCATTTAATAATAATTTATTATACTGCGAGATAGTGATGCTATAAAAACTAAGGGTTGGTGTGTAATTCCAAAAACATAAAAAAGGACTAAGGGTACTATATTCTATAAGGCTACTATATTATGTATTTTCTTGTAATCTGGATATATGGCTACAGAAATTTTCAAACTAAATATTAACTTTGCTGTGTGTTGTAACTGAAAATGCTTTTTTAATATCTGACTATAAGGTTAGGGACAGGAATTTTGCGGATTAGGTAAGTGAAATTTGAGGTGTCATTAACTATTTGGAAAGTGACAAGAAAAAAGAACGTTTTAGTCATAATACAATTTATTAATAATTTATAACAGTACGGGGTCGTGGTGAAAAACCAAGAGTTGGTATTGGGTTCTGATGAATTGTTAAAACACAAAATAAGAATAAGAGTATATTAAGTATTTTCTTGAAGCTGGACATAAAGTTACAAAAACTTTCGCACTAAATAATTATTGTGCTGTGTGTTTAAACTGAAAATGCACTTCAAATATCTGATTACATGATTAGGGACAGGAATATCAGTGACAGTTGAGGCGTCATTAAGCATTTTAAAATTGGCATTAAGCAAAAACTTTTTAGTCATAATATTTATTGTACAATAATTTTACTGATTTTATTCTTTATAAGACCATGCAAAGTATAATTACTATTAATTTTTAATTGACAATAAGAAGTTGTTTTTCCTTTTAAGGTTTGTTCGGCCATCTACTGATGAAATTGGGAGATGCTTTTACTTGAAAACATGTGATTTATGCGTTCGTCTATTTTATGATATATCATGTCCTTACTGTAGGAGCAACGTTGGAATTGACGAATCCAGGGAGCATTGGAAAAAATGATATATCACGGAGTTCATTTGTAGTTATAAACATAGAATTCAGTTATTTATTAACTCACACGTTCAAATTTATGATCATCTTACGAACGTTTGGAACTTAGGTGTTCGGATTTCTTTTTCTAAATCAATCTATTTCCCTAAATTACTTTAACATATTTATTAAAAAAAAATGGCCCCCAAATGGAATAAAAGGTATGGTTGGAATACATTGATAGCTATTTTTAAATCAAAAATAATTGTACGAGAAATAAATTGGCTAAAGATGAAATGACTAATTTCTCACACTTCATTGGGTAATGACTCATACAAATCCTGCAAATTATTCATGGATTTTATGATTAAATTGTATCTGGAGAACTGTTCGCGTTAACATTTTTAAAATACATATTTGCTTGTTAACTACCAGCATTTTCGGATGTTGAATTTATAGAAAAACGTTGCTTTTATATATGGTATAACGTATTCACCATAGCAGACAAAACTTATACGTGGTCTTGAGAAAAATTGGGAACTTGATTACTCATTTTCAATCCATTTAGTTTTAAATTTAAACAAGCATAATTTATTAGCCTCTTCTATTAAAACTCTATGCATGTAATTGTAGTTTAGAACTACTCAATCATTGTTCAATTAATGATAAAAAAATTAAAATAAAAAATAATATTTTTAAAAACCACGTTTTTGTAGTGGGGAATAATAATTAAAATATAAAAATTTGAAAAACGAAAAACGTGGGGCGCATGAAATACATAACATGAATGTTATATTAGTGTGTGTATATGTGCTATATTAGTGTATGTAGAAAGGGACAAATTTGCCTCTTCAATTTTCTAGGTATGTTTAATTTTTCAAGGCGATGTTTAATTTTTCAAGTGTAAAGAAACTAAAGGTACTAGTTAATCACAACCAGTTTTCTCTGGCATAAAAACGTTAACTGGGAAGTATTTTCATATTACTTGTAATAGACTGAATACAATGCTGAAATACAATGGAATACAAAGAAAATTTTGAACTCAGTTAATATGTATAGTTTATAGCATAAACGTTTGAAAAAAACATTAATACGCTTATTATAAAATATTTTCCCTTTTTAATCCCTTACTAAAACTTTGAAAAAAGTTATTATTATAGTGATTAATACAATTATTTTAAATCCATTACTAACTAACTATATTAAAAGTAAAATAAGCGTTAAAAACCATTAAGGCATTGAACTCAACAAACAATGAAATTTGTAATTAAAATCGGAAAATTCTTCAAATAATTTTTTTTGTTTTCTATTTAAAAACTATTTAGAAATAAGTGTGCAGTTTTAAATATAAAATCTGATAAATTAATTATAAATTTAACTTAATGAAAACGTTCTCTAAAATATTTTTCACAAATTTTAAAGAGAATATTATTGTATTTTTTGCAGTATTTTAATGCGTTTTATCTTTTTACGGCTGTATTTTAAAACTTAGTAACATATTGTATTTCCAAATCACATTTTATTTTGCAATATTATTTTTAAATTTTTCAAACATTCATGTATTTATTCATTTTTTCATAGTTCCAGCAATAATTAGTTGAGATTTTGTTTCATTAGTAATCATTTTTATCACCCTAACACCACCCAAAGGGGTGAGATAGGAATTCCCACTTATAATTAATAGTTAGAAAAATATCAAATATTTCAATTTCAATTAATTTTTAATCTGACGAGTATTTATTACAATCCATTTTAAACAATTCGTCGTAACTAATAGTAAATAAAAAGCATTAATAATATTTTAACTCTAATTAAATGCTTAAAAGAAAAGTTTGAATTCGGGCAGTAAAAAGGAAAAAAATTTTAACAGTTCAGAAAAAAAAAATTATTAATTACTAATGTTACAAAAGTTATATGAAAATTAATTCAATATAAATTCATGAGTATAGGTAGATGACATTAAAAAGGATCTAATAATGACAAAAAATATAACTTGTAAATTCAAAGCAATGAACATAAAGGTTTTGTACGCTTACAAAAGTTATGTATAAAGTTATGTAATATTACAAAAGTTAAATGCTAAATATTTTACTCACATAGTATAACAAGAAGATATAACAAAAGATCTAACCAAGATTAAAATGATTATCAGGCTTAAGGAATGGAAGTTTTAGAGCAACATTTTCATGAAGCTTAGGTTCACTGCAGGCTTTTGCTAGTAAAAAAAGAAATTATTTCTTATGTGGCTTTAAATTTTCACAATTTTATAAATATTCACAATTTTATGCATTTTCAAAATACAAAAAATAACGGACCACATTTTTTCACCCTAAGATTGTACGGAGGGTGTTCTGCAACGCCAGCCTTTAATATATATTTATAAAACCCTTAAAATTAAGTATAAGCTTTAGGTGTCACAATTTAACATTTTAATACTATCGAATCGAAAACAGCTAAATCGTAATACAATGTCAAAACCAGTTTAATAACCCGTCCAAGGAAGAGTGAACTTTAGTTATTAGAATAATTTTGCTAATTAAAATTCTATCTCTAACACTACTTTTGGCATTAACTAAAAATATTTTTTATTAATTACCTGGAAATATTAAATTATTTTGTATTGTTTAAAAACGCAATAATATGCAATAAACGCAATAACAAAGACATTTATAATAACTTTATAATATTTAGAAAATTTTCATTTTAAAATTAGTAATTTTAAGTATTTTAACCGAATATTAAAGATCCTATTCTGTGTCAGTAGCAGCTAAAAGTATGTTGAGTCTATTAATCACGAGACAAATTCTCATTCATATTGTTTCAAGTGAGAACGAAGGACTCAATACTGCTAGAGAGTAGTTCTCTTTGTTTATCAATACATTTTTCTTGGATAATGAGATTGTTTTATTAGAAATCAACAAGCAATAAAGTTTTCTTCTGTATGATATAGCGACGTTACATTAAATGAATTTCTCTGAGAAACTTTAAGCGGAAAAAAAAACATTACTTGACTTATTTCACTATTGAACTGTTACCGGATTAAATAATGTATAAATATTTAAATAAAACTATTGGGTAAACTTAACTTTAATACTTTTAAGACTTATTCCATAAATGAATCCAATTATTAATCAATACAAAAAACTCAAAAGATCAGAGTTGATTATTAACCTTTGCTTGCAATACTGATAAAAGATATATATTTTCCTTTGAAGTTAATTTGTATTATTTAAGTCTTTTAATTAGTTCTTGGTGAAAGGTTATGTTCTATCAACTTTATTATCACGTTAAACAAATGAAGCTTTACCAATAAAGGCATACAATAAAAACATGATGGCATATTTCATTTTCTCCCTTATCTGTTTTGAGCTGATTTTGTAAATCTTGTTCTTTCGGGGGAAAAAAAAGTTAATTTTATCTTTGCTCACTAATTAATTATTCTGATTAAAATAAGAGCTTGTAGGGATTTAATAATCTTTTTGTCTGGTGTGATTAAATAATTGCAATTATTACATTTCCGTATGACGAAATAATGATCTCACTTATACCAGTGAAACTTGTAAATTTCTTTAACACTACAATTACTGTGTAAATATTATTTACTAGTTCCGTTTTACGAAATCAAAAATCCTAACTGATTAATGAATTGGTATTATTTAAAACCATGCACAAAGAAAAAAAAAGGTATGTGCAAACACAATTACAAAATTTTGGAAAATTTAAAATTTCTTTCTTAATATTATTTATTAATTTTCGATTATTAGAAGAATTGTAATATTTTTTTAAAGTTTAACACATCAAAAGGAAGAAGCAAAAGCAGAAAAAGATATATCATACTTAATATCAGCAGCTATTGAACTTCACCTACATATTATAATCAAGCTTCACCACAGTAAATAACTTAAACAATTTAACTACATTATAACAATATAACAATAAGCAACCACAATAATAACTTATAAATCAATAACTTATTAAAATTACCAATGAATTAGGTATGCACGAAAAGCACATTATGAAAGCACAAACACGTTTCAAGACAACTATATACAAAAGTTTATAAAAATATACGTGGTTTCAGACAGGATCGAATGAACAATTTTGGGCTCTCTCCTTCCCCATATGATCTTACTTGTAATAATATGATCAACTTTACGTGACATAAGAAACCAATGATAAAAAAAGTATAAAGGAACATGCAATAAATTGCCTTTGACTTGTTTTTGACATAATAGAGTTGTAACATAACAAACATCATCGAAGTTTTCGTTTAAATTATTAAACTAGAAAAAAATCTTAAGCAGTATTAATTATAACAATGCTTAGTGTACAGAGAAAAATTTGTTTTCCCACATCTTACCCTGAAGGAAGAATAAAACTGTTGGTTTTTGCAACTTCCGTTCACATTTCAGAATACTAGTATAAACGGAACTAGAATAATTCGAAATTCCCAAAGATACATAGATACAAATATCATTCACACAGAAAAAAACCTTCCTTTATTATAAATTTTCTAAGAAACAAAATTAAAATAATTTTAAATTTAACGATTAAACGACTGAACCATAAATAAAAGTCTAAAACCATTATCTAAATAAACAACTATTGATTAACATGAGTTTCTCCATCTAGGTGTAAAAGCAATCAGTTTGTGCCAATACTAGTCGGAAACAAATAAGATATACGTTCGGAAAAATATACGGTATCTGAACCTTACTTTTTGCAATTTTTCCGTTCATATATAATAACGGTTTACTGGAAATTCTGATTTTCAAAACATAAATTTTTCATACCACATAATTAGTAAAAACACCATATTGAAAAATAAATTTGATCTAATAAATTTTTATATGTATACTATTTTCTAAATTATTATGATAAAATAACCAAATTTTAACACATTTACCAAACTTGATATAAACTTGAACCAATACTTTACTCTTATAAAATTTAAAAAATAAAATTTTTTTAATTTTTTTTTTAAAAAAAAAGAACTTTTGTGAGAATTTTTTTATTTAAAAAAATATCTTTGGGATAAATATATATGTAATAAGCTCCATTGGGTTATAAATATGTAGTTAACAGTCAGAATTATATTGATTTATCTTAAATATTTCATTTAAAAAAAATTCTATAAAATTACGAAATTACAACCTTACACCGCTCATATAATTTAAATCCGCAAATTCTATGTTATTTTACACTACATTCTATTCAGACTTTATTTGTGTTCTAAGCTTGAAGTTTATTAAAATTCTGAAAACAGCTTAACGAAGTATATCACTAAACATAGAAAAAAAAATCAAAAAGCATGATATTTTTTTATTTTTTATGTTTGCATGTTTTTAATTTGTCCAAATAATGCCATAAAAGTATAGTCGATATAATTCGTAACATTATTACACAATTTCATAGCAATATTCTCAAAAGAATTTGAGTGAAGAGAAATACGCTGAAATGAAATAAATGTTAAATGATGTTCTTCAAATAATACATTTAAATCTTATTAACAATATTGTAGTTTCTTTTTATTATATCTCTTTCAGTTGCTATCAAATAACTATCTTAAAATTCATATGTAGTCAAAAGAGTAATCAATAAGAGCAATCAATCATAAGTATTCAATTTTATGATGACTCCTAATCTAATAATGCACTTTTTCAGATTTACATTTTGTGTATTTATCTCCTGGTTTCTTTAATTGTCAAAGAGGTTTCTAATTGTCAAAAAATTAAAAGTAAGATAATTTTAAAATTCTAAGTTACAAATCTTTTCAAACATGCAATAAACGTTCATAGTAAGGAAATCGACTTTAAGTTTAAAGTTATATTTTGAATAAAAAAGACTTTATTTTGTTCAAAGTTAAAATATTAATATACTTTCTTTTATGTGCGTTTCAATGTAATTCACTTTAAATTTTCAATCATATTAAAATAATGTTTATTTAAACGTTAGATAAATATTTCCTAGGAAGTTAAACCTCAATTTTTCCAAGTCAAACTTAAATATGACACAAAATTTTGTGCGTTTCAATGTAATTCACTTTAAATTTTCAATCATATTAAAATAATGTTTATTTTAACGTTAGATAAATATTTCCTAGGAAGTTAAACCTCATTTTTTCCAAGTCAAACTTAAATATGACACAAAATTTTGTGCGTTTCAATGTAATTCACTTTAAATTTTCAATCATATTAAAATAATGTTTATTTAAACGTTAGATAAATATTTCCTAGGAAGTTAAACCTCATTTTTTCCAAGTCAAACTTAATTATGACACAAAATTTTGTGCGTTTCAATGTAATTCACTTTAAATTTTTAATCATATTAAAATAATGTTTATTTAAACGTTAGATAAATATTTCCTAGGAAGTTAAACCTCATTTTTTCCAAGTCAAACTTAAATATGACACAAAATTTTGTGCGTTTCAATGTAATTCACTTTAAATTTTCAATCATATTAAAATAATGTTTATTTAAACGTTAGATAAATATTTCCTAGGAAGTTAAACCTCATTTTTTCCAAGTCAAACTTAAATATGACACAAAATTTTGTGCGTTTCAATGTAATTCACTTTAAATTTTCAATCATATTAAAATAATGTTTATTTAAACGTTAGATAAATATTTCCTAGGAAGTTAAACCTCATTTTTTCCAAGTCAAACTTAAATATGACACAAAATTTTGTGCGTTTCAATGTAATTCACTTTAAATTTTCAATCATATTAAAATAATGTTTATTTAAACGTTAGATAAATATTTCCTAGGAAGTTAAACCTCATTTTTTCCAAGTCAAACTTAAATATGACACAAAATTTTGTGCGTTCCAATGTAATTCACTTTAAATTTTCAATCATATTAAAATAATGTTTATTTAAACGTTAGATAAATATTTCCTAGGAAGTTAAACCTCATTTTTTCCAAGTCAAACTTAAATACGACACAAAATTTTGTGCGTTTCAATGTAATTCACTTTAAATTTTCAATCATATTAAAATAATGTTTATTTAAACGTTAGATAAATATTTCCTAGGAAGTTAAACCTCATTTTTTCCAAGTCAAACTTAAATATGACACAAAATTTTGTGCGTTTCAATGTAATTCACTTTAAATTTTCAATCATATTAAAATAATGTTTATTTAAACGTTAGATAAATATTTCCTAGGAAGTTAAACCTCATTTTTTCCAAGTCAAACTTAAATATGACACAAAATTTTGTGCGTTTCAATGTAATTCACTTTAAATTTTCAATCATATTAAAATAATGTTTATTTAAACGTTAGATAAATATTTCCTAGGAAGTTAAACCTCATTTTTTCCAAGTCAAACTTAATTATGACACAAAATTTTGTGCGTTTCAATGTAATTCACTTTAAATTTTCAATCATATTAAAATAATGTTTATTTAAACGTTAGATAAATATTTTCTAGGAAGTTAAACCTCATTTTTTCCAAGTCAAACTTAAATATGACACAAAATTTTGTGCGTTTCAATGTAATTCACTTTAAATTTTCAATCATATTAAAATAATGTTTATTTAAACGTTAGATAAATATTTACTAGGAAGTTAAACCTCATTTTTTCCAAGTCAAACTTAAATATGACACAAAATTTTGTGCGTTTCAATGTAATTCACTTTAAATTTTCAATCATATTAAAATAATGTTTATTTAAACGTTAGATAAATATTTCCTAGGAAGTTAAACCTCATTTTTTCCAAGTCAAACTTAAATATGACACAAAATTTTGTGCGTTTCAATGTAATTCACTTTAAATTTTCAATCATATTAAAATAATGTTTATTTAAACGTTAGATAAATATTTCCTAGGAAGTTAAACCTCATTTTTTCCAAGTCAAACTTAATTATGACACAAAATTTTGTGCGTTTCAATGTAATTCACTTTAAATTTTCAATCATATTAAAATAATGTTTATTTAAACGTTAGATAAATATTTTCTAGGAAGTTAAACCTCATTTTTTCCAAGTCAAACTTAAATATGACACAAAATTTTGTGCGTTTCAATGTAATTCACTTTAAATTTTCAATCATATTAAAATAATGTATATTTAAACGTTAGATAAATATTTACTAGGAAGTTAAACCTCATTTTTTCCAAGTCAAACTTAAATATGACACAAAATTTTGTGCGTTTCAATGTAATTCACTTTAAATTTTCAATCATATTAAAATAATGTTTATTTAAACGTTAGATAAATATTTCCTAGGAAGTTAAACCTCATTTTTTCCAAGTAAAACTTAAATATGACACAAAATTTTATCATAAATCAAATTTAAAATGAAAAGGAGAAAAACTCTTAAATAAAATGATATTTTTTTATAAATGCAAAACAACAATTCGCTTCTGACTTTACTAAGTTAAATTTATAAAATATCGTAACTTAAACTAAATAAGGGGAACAATATTTTGTCGTCATATTTTTTTCACATTGCCATTATTTAGATAATTTAAATTGAAAGACTGAAGAAAATATAACAAGATTTTAAAAACGATATTTCTAAATGAAAACAAATTATTTGTTTCTAACTTAGCGTTCCAATTTGAAAAAAAAATAAATAAAATAACGCTACGAGTATTCATTTTAAATTACTCTCTCGAATAATCTTTTAATTAACAAGTCATATTCTAGATTGGACCTTGATTTTAATTAATATTCCACCTTTTGTCAAGGAGGATATTTTTTTATCATTTCTAATAAATCATAAAAAATTATTTTAATCTTACCATTTTTTCTGCTCTTTTTAGACATAAAAATCATATAACACGATATTAAAACAAAATGAAGATCCACTGATAATTAATTGGGATCAGCATACATATTCTAAAACTTATTCATCCGAAAATTATTTACTTTTTCCTTTTTTGATTGCTTTTATAGGTAATATTTAACTTCCCCTCTTAATAATTTTCTCTTGCTACGTTTTTTATTTTGATTATTATTTAAAATTAAAAGCATAAAACTGAAAGATTTATTCTTTTACGATATTGGAAAGTAAACGCAAGATATTACCTAATTATTTAACATAAAATCTTTTGATAAAGATATTTGCGATTATTAAATTGTAGGTAAATTAGACTTTGAAATATTTAGAAAAATTATTAATAAAATTATATAACACTATTTTCACAATAGTTGTAGGAAATATAAAAATTAAAATAATGAATACAAAGTAAGTATTTTACATTTTAAAGAATTATAATCGATTAACTTTTTGTCTATACATAAATAATGTCTTTTTGCTGTATTTAATGAGTTTAAAAACATCTAGAAATTAATAAAAAAATTTATTAATATATATTTTATTAATATAGGAAATATTATTAATACATGATTACTTATAGAATTACTTATAGTGTTCAAAGTTAGATCCCCCAATTCTAAGTTCAGCCAATAAAAGATGAGATTTCTGAAGAGATAAAGGTTAAATAAAAAGTGCAATAAATTATTTATCAGCTTTATTTTAGTTATTTATCAATTGATAAAAAACGTATATACCTAGCAATATTAATTTAATAAAATGTGTAAAAGAGATAAACATGAAATTTGATAAAACAAATTTTTTTACAAATGTTTGATAACTTTGTTAACGAAACATATTTTGCGATCTCATTACATTTTTATGGCGCAAAAAAATTAATTTCCTCTTCAATAGCTACAACAATTTTTCTTTTTTTTTATTTAAGAAAATCCCCTTAATAGAAAATCAGACCTTTCCGATGGCTCAAGCAATCAATTGAAAAGAGCACACAAGTTTTAATTAAAAAAGTAATAAGGCATATAATGTTCGCGATTAAAACAATGTTATTTAAAAAATTCAATATTATAACATTCTACGAGAGAAGCGTAGCTAAGAAGCAGGGAAAATACTTAATTGTTTTCACAACCGTACACAATAATATAATATTCATAATAGTACAAATATACTATTATAAAAAGTTATATATTCATTTTACATAAAAAAGTACCTTTACTCCCACTAAAAACACGTAAAAATGCTTATAATTATTTCAACTTTAACTCCCACATATCATGTACTCATACTATACTTTTATACAACATACAGATA
This sequence comes from Parasteatoda lunata, assembly GCA_949128135.1. Lineage (NCBI taxonomy): Eukaryota > Metazoa > Arthropoda > Arachnida > Araneae > Theridiidae > Parasteatoda > Parasteatoda lunata. The sequence goes on along the minus strand of OX421976.1, from coordinate 72,603,829 downwards.
TACAGAAATAAATTATCCAGATTTAAAATATTTCCCCAAAAAATTTATTAGTACTTAATACAAATATTAGCAGACAGTTAAAGAACACATATCAAATAGTGGAACAAAACTACAACCTACGTATAGAAGCAAGTATTCTGTTTGAATTAATGAATTAGGTTTGTCAAAATAAAACTTGGAACTATACAAATTAAGCAAGCTGTAACGTTATTAAAACCATCAGTGAAAAATGCTGTTACAAAAATAGTTGCAAGAAAAAAAAATTTAAATCAAATTGTGTCAAAGATTTTTTATGAACTTATTCCTGAAATATACCATGTTTATTATTGTAGTTCAATAGACTTATGCATTGTATGTTTAAATGGAATATTTTCTTTCTTAAATAATGAAGTTTTTATTTTTATTTTTTGATTTTTTGAAAGTTAGTTGCATTTTTATTAAAATCGTTCACAAAGTTACTTGAAAATTCTTATCATTACTAGAGTCAAAACATAATATTCTTCAGTTTTTCAGGGAATTTATGAAAAATATGTTTAAATTTGCTATTTAGCTTCTATAATTCATTCCCATTTTAAATATTTATAAAAAAAAAATTTAATTCTAAACAACTAAAAGCAATGACTTATTCGTTTAGTTTCTATTAGAAGATTTAAGATATACATTAAAGTGGGGCAAGAAAGATTTTAGCAACAATAATTTAGATAAAATTAATAAATAAATAAAATGAAACGGAAAAATGGAAATTATATTTATCACCAAGAAAAAGATTCATTTCAGGTGACAGAGAAACTAAATATAATTATTTTTATATCTAATAAACAGTTTCTCAGTTCAACTTTTGGTCGCACCCAATTTAACTTGGTGACAGTTAATTAATATCCAATATTGATTTACATATTGAAAATCAAGAAAGTTCGTTCACACCTGAAAAGCTAAAAAAGTGGTGTCCATTTTGTTTGAAAGAAGTCAACAGTTCATTAGAACTAGATTTCATTTTAGAATTAAGTATCATATCCTCTGGATTCGGATCTAAATATTGTCTACTATGTCGGATCTGCTTTAAGTTTCTTAAAATATTCTAGTAGTGAAAACTCAATAAAATATAATTTTTAATTTCAACTTCAAATTTTATTTCATAACTGACGTTAAACAGCCAACTGAATTATAAGTTTTCGACTATTAATCTTCAACTCCGTAACCTTGTAATTTTGAACCAAACCCAGAAGACAAAGAAACTATTGTATAAAGCATTAAGACAAGGGAATCTTTATTGAGAACTTTTTGATGAAATTAGCCCACATTTGAGTTACATGGAAAGGAAAATCACAAAAACTTCTTACGGTTATCCTAAGGGGAAGGGGATTCTACTCCATGGTCCATTTACCATTGAGGATATTTTATGACATAAAAGTCGTCGAGGTGAGCCGGGAGCAGAATTCGTATGAACTAGCTACCACTGGGATTCGAACCTGTTTCACCTTATTCTGAGTTACCCTTTGAAATCCTTCACAAATACGTCCGAGCTCTGGTTCTTTCGTTAATCGGATTGATTTTTTTTGAACTTACAGGGGGCTGATTCTTAAGTGTTAATATGAAAAATAATGCATATTATACACATATAACTATTATACCTCTTATTATTGGCCTTATATACCTTCTGATAAAATATATTATTGCAAGAACAAATTTACCGCTATGTGTTTTCAATGATGAAAGATATTCTAAGCTAGAAACTTGACTGCAGTTCTCTTATAGTTTGTCGAGTGCTTATTTTTGTTTTACGAAAAGATTCATCCCTTCCTTTTACTGATAACGTACAACATCAATTTTTGAGAAATCTTTTAATGTATTTTTATTACATATATATCGTAACACATTAGGGGAAAAATATTTTAAAAATTATTTTAAAACAAAAAAAGATTAGACCTAACAGTGCTCCCTTCAATGTACTAAATGATATCTGTCTCATTTTACTATTTCAATTACTATCACCTGAGGCAACTTGAGTCTGCTATTAAATTTCAATCAAAACAACTTCTTACTCTAATCAGCTTTATAAATATAAAAGTATTAATAATTTATATAAAGATAGAGTTCGGCATGCCATCGTCAGGTTAATAGTGATTGTGTGGTTTCTAAAAATATATTTAAAAATTCACCGATTATCCTTTAAATATAAGATTTTCAAAACAAAAAATTTCCACAGGAATGATTTTTTGAAAGTTGTACTATATCCTTCCAGGTAGTTTACTAAAAAAATCTTAATTTCGCCCGAACATTAGCGCGTTTTACTAGAATTTATTCTGATTTAAAATCTAGTACAAACATGACATGAAAACAAACACACATTTATGGAGAATTAAAAGGTTTTTCAGAGTATATGTCTTATTTTTTACCTCAAATAGTCCAAGGCAAGGACTCTTATGTAAAAGCTATTTCTGTTCATGTCAAATACATTTCTTTTAGCAGCAGATAATTCTCATTACAAAATATGTTTCTTACACAAGATGACAAAAACAGCAAATCATAACATGCGTGTGTAAAAGAACCAATGATAAATTCAACTTATTTTCTGCTTCATTTGTAATTTGGTTGCATTTAAAAATAGACATAGTTTGACATCCAATTATGTTCTTTTTACCATGCTCTTTTAAAAATATTCTGTACTTTTTAAGAACAAAACAAAAGAAAACTACTAAACATACTAAATTCTCTATATTATTTTATTCCCTATATTAATAGTTTTATTCGTTGACTTTAAAAGAAGCTGGTTTTATTTTTTTAACATTTTCTAAGCAACTACTAAGTTTTTAGTTTAATAGATTTCATTATTATTTTAAAATTCTATTAAGCTTAGATTGAGATATTTACTATGTTTTACTAAAATTTTTATTTGTAATTATGAACTTTTAAAAATTATTTTTCCAATATTAAACTTTTTATATGAAAGTTGTTTTTAATAAAAATATAAATTTGATAAAAATTTAAAAAAATTAATAAAAATAAATATTTTTTGTTTATAAAGGAACAGTATGTAAAAAATTTTTCACGATTATATTGCTGTAAAAAATATTAACTGTTGTGTATAATTCAAGTAATTCTTTAAAGTGCTTTATTTATGCTTTCAACTTATATACTTTACCCCTTTCCCTGTTCACCTTTTGCTTACGGCTGGTACAACATGTGGACCACATGTGGTGGTACAGCATGGAACACCGTAAGCAAAGGTTAAGAATTTATATTCTGATTCTATCGTTTAACGATATATCGTTTAACAAAATACGAATAACAGATACAAATAACAAATACAAATAACAAACACAAATAACAAAAACAAATAACGAAATCAAATAACAGAAACAAATAACAAGAACTAATAAAAAATACAAATAACAATGAAGGAAAAAATAAATGGACAAGTACAATTGAATCATGTGAAAAGGAATACTAATAACAAATACTAACAATGAATACTAGCATAAAATACCGTGGATCAGTTTTTATGCAAAACTTGGTCAGCTGCAATTTTTAATAAACACTTTTCCATTTATAATAACGAGAAAAAATATTTTGGGGTGTGTGTTACATTTAATCAAATAGAAAGTTAGTTTTTTTTTCAAGGAATAAATTTGTATTGCAATGAAAATAAAAGGAATTAAATTCCCAATGGAAAAATATACCGTATATGTTAAGTTCAAGAACAAATACTCTCAGTTTCCACATAATCTCTGAATAGTAACCACTCATGCCCTGCTGAAAGTGCTAAAAGTAATCTCTTTTTATCACTATATGATTGTACAAATTACCATTCTTGTTAATCAAGGGGAGAAAATCGATTCTTTTCTTAAGGAATAGAAAAGATTATATGATACTCTAGGCAGTAATTATTATTGATTAGAATACAAAAAATATATTTTTGTACAATGACCAGTCTATATTATTCCAAAAAAATTTAACACTCTTAGAAATAACAGTATTTTTCTGTTGGAGCTTTAAACACAGTTTCGTTTCTTATGTTGATTGAAATTTTATTTTTCTATTTAATTTTCCCTTAGTTTCATTTCCTATGATTGGACAAAAATTGTAGCTTAATTAAAAGAACAAACTAAAATATGATTTTTCGTGTGTATCTACTGACAAAATATTTAAAATAATCAATCTTGTTTATCAATGAGAAACTGATAAACAATATGATATCTACCTGATTTTATTATTTGTTAAGTTTTGTAAGAAGTAGCAGAAATATAATTTCATTTTTACTTGTGTTTAAAATCTTGTTAAGTTAACCATTCTTCAAGCACACTATCATTCTACAATTGATAACTGCGTCAGATTACGCAATATGCACTCATTGATTAATTGGATAAGTGATTTAAAATATAAAAAAATAAGCTGAAATTAACTACAGGAAAGTAATTTATTACATTAAGAGGAAGATTGTTTCCAAAATATTTGACAAGCATTTGATTTTCTAGATATGTTCTGGATTTTAAAATTATAGTCATTATTACCACGCATTTAATAAAAAAGAAAAAAGAAAATAGCTAAGTAAATGTCACCATATAAATGATTTTTATACCATGCTCTAAGGTATAATCATTAAATTACCAAATTTTACCACATTTACAAAATTTTATTGGTTATTTGAATTAAAGCTGTAGAACATTTTGATGTTTCTGTAGAAACGAAAACACGATAAATTTTAATTTATTTTGGCAATTTTGATCATATTTTTTTCCTCAACGCAGAATTCAAATTTTTAAAATAATTAAAAATGATAAATTATAAAAATAAAATAAATAATTGCTAAAAATTATTTCAAAGCAATTTATCTTTGAATTAATGCTTTTTAAAATTGTGTGCAAAATGTTCCTTGGACATGGTGACATACACACAAAGTTAAATTGACATTAAAGGGTCCAAACTTTCAACCACTGAAGTGAACCAACTATTGGGGCTACATTTCTCAAATACCACCCATATTTTGGTTATGAAAAATTAGAATCCATCCAAAAAAAATTGTGTTTATTCAGATGAAGTACATTTTTGTGTCTAATTTTGGAACTTAAATCATCGCTAGAACTACTTAATTATCATATTTAAGATTAAACCCTCGAGCCACATTACTCGAAATTTCTCGGACAATTTAGTTAAATAACAATTTATTTAATTGTTATTTTACCATAGACAAACAGAACAGTCAAATAACCATAAATAAGATGGTAATCAAACAATTAACTGTGAGAAAAACTGTTGATCAACTGCTTTAACCTAATACCGTTATGCAACCATAATTTTATCGCACCCACTAGTCTCACCTCATGAAAGCACTTAATTCATTGCAGCATGGACACATAATCGAAATGGCAAATCTTCCAATATCTTAACCAACAGATTGGGGGCTCGAGTCCCAGCAATGGCATTACATTATTTCCTTCATTCCCTTCAACACATGAAAAGTAGCGTCCTGCTCTCCCCAATTTATGACCCTGGTCTGTTTTAATGCGTTACTCTCATTTGCGCATTGGTGGCAGCACCATGAAAACGTAGCTCCATTGTACAGTTAAATTTCTTCTTTGCGGTTTAGAAAACCATGCTAGTTGCAAATAGCAAAAAAAAAAAAAAAAAAAAGAAGAAGAAGAAGAAGAAGAAAAGAAAACAGTACAATTTTGTATTTATGGGTTTTTAACTATACTACTTGTGAATGATTTACAACATTAAAAGTAAAAATTTCATTACCTTAAACTTTACGGTTAATTAGATGGACGGTCTGCTGCCAGTTATTTTACCGTGATTTTTGGAATGGAAATTATAACAGTGCATTAAGATTAAGCCCTAGTATTTACATATTGAATACACAATATGGCTTTTAGCCTTTTTTTCGTATTGCGTTACATACAAAAACACAATACCAAAATAGATTACATTTAATTTTCGTTTGGAGTTTAAATACGTTTCAGATTTTATGACGTCATCCTTGTGAAATAGAAGGAACTTGTTATAAAATATATATGAAGCATTGAAGAAAAGTCAATTAATTTTTTTAGCGATTAAATTTGTTAACAATCAAGTGTAGTGTTTATTTAGCCTTAAATACTCAATAGATTGATTTCATAATGGCCACCATACGGCGAGAAAAATTGTGTTAAAATAACCACGCTGCAAGATAATGACATTCCTGGTAAAAGAAAAACATAATTGTGGTATTAAAAACCAAAATTTATGGTATTTAAACCATTCATTTTCTGTTCATATGGTTAAGGTTTAGTGAAAATTCTGGTTTTCAAATTATAGTTTTTATTACCACGCATTTTAGTAAAACAATACGAAACTAAAAAGTAATTTTAACCGTATTAATGACCTTATGGCATGCTGTAGGGTATCATGATAAAATTACAAAATTTTACCACATTTAGCAAATTTTATCACACAATATGAAGCCATATTTTATTGTTACTTGACGATTTAGGTAATTTTAATAAGTTTGTTAATTTTATCAAAATCATTACCAAAGTGCTACAGTAATGATTTCCGAGTGTTTCAGTATTTTCGTAAAGCCTGAAATACGGTAAAATTTATCATATTCTTGTACTTTTGACCCTACTTATATTCTCAGTGTTTTCAAATATCTTTTTAAATTCCTCATCAAAAATTAAGTTTAAATGAATATACATTTATATTTGCGAATATTCGAGGTCACAAATACAAATCAAAGGATCTCAAGCGAAATCTGCCCATTTATTAATGAGAAAGGAAGGGGGGAAAACTTTTAAAACAAGATTTTTTTTTATCTGATGAAACAATAAGATGGTTTAAATAGTCACTCACTTTTTAATTTTCCATTGACAAACAAGGAAATGAATGAACCCAAATAATAGCAGCCTTGGGAAAATGAACCCAAGAAACTGAAAGATGATCATGATATGGAACAAAAGAAACAATATCATGATGACGATGTTTTCAGTCTTACCTTCCATAGTATTGATTTGCGAAATTTTGATAATGTTTTTGATTTTACCTTGCACAAATAGAATATCATATCCCTCCTTCAATATGTATAGTTTTTTCATTAAAAACAATTCTTTAATAACAAGTATTCTAAAAATATTGAGGAAGAATATGCATTATTATAATAAATAAAATGCCTTTTTTTATAAGAAAAGTTGCTGAGCCCATTCATTGCCACTTTTTTAAAGTAATTTTGCTCGTAAAAAAGATAATTTAATTTATCCTCATTGTATTAAAAAAATTGTACTTTTAGATTCAAATTAATTATTTAGTTATAAGTATTTGTGCATTTTTGTAACGTTAGTTCTTAAAAGTAACGCTCACGTATACACCTAAGACAATAACGGTTTATTCAAATATGATATTATTCGTTCGAGTATAGTTCACGTAGATATACAATCTGAAATCTCCTTTTATTATTAGTGGTCACAAGTATGTTAAGTTTTGCTTTACCGTGATGAAATAAAACTCTGTTAAGACATTACTAGACATTACTTGGTCATATGTCTGTACCACTATTGGCAGTTACATTTTAAAATAATAAACTCTCGAATAACCATACTACTTAAAAAAAATAAGCAATAGCCATTTTTATGCAAATTAAAAAAAGTAGTCAATGTGCAAGTGATATTTTTAAAAAAAATCTTAGAATTATTTTATTATTTCCCTCACTCAATATTTCATAAGCAACGCATATTTTGTTACAGTTATATGAACTAAAATTCTATTTTTTTCTCATTAAATAGTCTTAATTCCAATTTCATATTTTTTATTTTATATGCTAACAATTTTTGCCAGATTTAATGTCATTGTTTAAAAAAAAATATTTATTTGATTTTTATAATATTTCCTACCTTCGATGTTTCCGGTTAATTCATTTTGTAATAAATATATATATTTTTAACATTCTAATTCTTTTTTAAATTTATATCTAAATTCTTTATTAGATGAAATAAAACAAATACATTGCCTTTTCTTAGTGTTAGAAACTTCTCAGAATTTCTTTCTACATTCGCTGTTTTGTACGCACTTTCATTTCGCAGTGAAGAAACCAAAAAAAGAATGTTGCTAAGGATATCTTCTTTTTTTACTTATTTTTGTTTATTCTATATAACAATTTTACTTATTTTATAGCATTTATTATTTTAAAACTATGAAATCTAGAAATCTGATCTGTGTACACTGTTAGAAATTTCTGAAAAAAAAATGGTTAAATAACTATTTAATTATTATTTTACCACATTCAAACAAAAAAAAATGAAATAGCTATAAATACGATGGTATCCAAACTGTTAACTGAGAGAAAAACCATTGATCAACCGCTACTATGGTTATAAAACTAGAATATTATCGTACCAACTAGGACCACTCAATGAAGTTCAGTTTTTAGCCGAAAAAACAGGGGTTCGAGTCTTGACACCACAATATTTCTTTTCTCGAACGTGATAAATCAACCACTAGATTTAAAGAAATTCGAGTTGTTCCTTTTTTTCAAATTGAACATAAAATATGTTCTTTACTGTAAACCTTAATATTATTTCTCGCAAACTAATTAAATTTTAATCATTAATATTTTTATTCTAAAAAATGCCTCTGAAACACATAGATATAATAAATAAAATTCGTAAAATTATTCCAAATTTTTTCTCCGAGCTGCACTGAGAAAAATTGGGCTCTACCGTTTTGCTGGCTCTATGGAAACAATAAACAGCTCGGTAATTTTTACCGAGGTATTTTGATAATGCTTTTGGTAAATTTACCAGTAAAATGTGGTCTTATAAAGCGTAAAAAAATTTTGGTAAGTGTGGTAAAATTTAGTACTTTTATTATAATATAGATGAAGACAAAAAAAAAAAAGGAAGAAAAACATTTATTCGATTAAATTAACTTTTCAGATTTGTATTTTTTATTAAATGCGTGGTAATAAGAACTACAATCTTGAAAACTAGATTCTCCGGAGCACCATTTCCGCATGAACAGAAAAATTACAGAATGAATGCTTTAAATACCGCATATTATGGTTTTCTATACTAAAATTATGAGGTTATTTTACCAGAAATGTCATTTCAATACATTTCAAGTGTTTTTCAGAATTTTTCACTCTCATATAAATATATTCTTATGGAGTCATAGTGAATTGTGGCAATTTGAGGCAAAAGCTGAAGTAGAGGTAGAAATATTTAAAAATTTTAATAGTATTAATGGACAACACTTCGCTTAGTTTAGACTTTTAATAATGTGGCACAAATATTGGAAATTGTGGGAAAGTTTAACTTAGAGAGAAAGGGAAAAAAAGAAATCATTAAAGTAAAAAAATTAACTTAGATCTAATCGGTAGTTAGTCTGTAACACTTAATTTTAAAACAAATGTAAGCATTTCAGTTATTTAAAATATTTTAGGAATAATTCAATGTGAATGTATTGTAATACTCAAGTCTAAAAGCTAAAAAACTGTAATATAAAAATAGTTAAAATCAGTTTTAAATTAATTATATGGTATTGTAAATTATTTTACCAAACTGAATTCAAGATATCTTTAACAGAAACAAAAAATAATTCAATTATTTATAGATTTTTCTCGAAATATCTCTTAGAAATAAGGTTTGTGCCAAAATATTAAAATTCATTATTTAATTTATATGACTCCCAGTGTAAATATCTGAAAGTTCAATTTAATTAGGAAAACATTATTATTTACATTATATTCAAAGCAAAAAATTTAATTATATAGCTTTTATCTTTACTTGTCAGTTACGCAAACAAATAAAAAAAATCTAATTAAGGAATGTGTGCCCACTTTTTATTAGAAATCGTAAATATTTAATCAGAGAATGAATTTCCACCATAAAATTAATTCCATTCACTTTGTAATGAATTTATTTTGTTCACAGTGTTATACTGTAAAATGATATCAAACTTAAATTAATAATTTAAACAAATGCCTTTTAAAATTTTATACTTCTATATTTAAATAAAAGAATAAATAATTATGATGTCCGCAAGGACTTTCCGCATTGAAGAGCAAGGATATTAAGAACATACAATATACTCTATATACAATTTACGTCCAGAACATATACTTAGCTGAAAAAGCGACCGTAAATATTTAATACGATTTAGATTAAAAAATATTTACTTATTTCGTAAAAAATAAAGTCATATGTATTGAAAATTAATATCATGCAAGTGGTATAATATCAGTTGAAAGACGGAAAGATTCGGAAAGGCAAACAATTTATTTATTAAATCTCTTGTTAAACTCCTAAGACATAAATTTTGATGACTTTTCTTAGACTATAAAATGCCTTTTGCTTTTGAAATCTCTTCAATTTATTAGATATTACAGAAATTAATATTTCCGAATATTACAAGAACATATTTTAATGGAGATTAGCAAAGATTTAAGAAATATAATTTGAGCCTTTTGAAATTTTGTAGAGCCATCCATGGTTTTTTTTTATTAAATGCATACTAACATTTATATTTTCAAATTAATCGAAAAGTTATTAAATCGTAATGTTAGTTATTAAAGCTAGATTTCAATTAAAACTAGATATTAAACTATGCATCAAATAAAGTATTTAATTAAAAAAGATAAGAGCTAGAGGGTACCTGAAAAGCATTTCGTGATCGCAACACTTGAGTACGCCCTCTAGCGGAGCCAGAAAATATCAGGCATTTAATTATTAAGTTTTCATTCAGTTCTATCATAATCATTGGCAGAGTCGGACGCTATTTTCTTAGTAGCAAATAAGAAGCAAAATTTTCCTAAGGAAAAGGCAGAAGAACTTGAAAAAACTAACCAGAACATTGATAAATGTTTTTTAAACAGAACACGCCAAACATTTGAAGAAAAATTTCTCAATAATTTTTACCATCTATCAATAACAAGCTTGCAACCGATAACTTCCGATTTCGTGATCGCATACTGTTACAGATGTGTGTATTACGGTAAAATGCATATATATATTTTTTTGGTCTTCAATTCATTACAAATTAAAGTGAAGTCAGCATTTCTTAGTTTATTCCAAAGAATAAATATGATTTCAGAACATGCAGAACTGTAATAGTTATAGATTAGTATATATTTCTAAATTTATATAATTCGGAAAACAACAATAAAAATAATCCAAATTACTTGAAGTTATATCATTTATGTTGATTATTAATAAATTTTTATCGTTTTCTTGGTAAGTATTTTTTAATTTTGAATGATAAATTTCAACCAGAATTCAGCTATTCTGTTTTTAAGTTACATATTGAAATTCATATCGAGATCTTGCAATTATAAGATTTTATTGTGTGGTATGTCTTCTTAAAATAATGAAGGGATAATCTATGTATACATTATTTGAGAATAAAGTTATCAAATGAAGAAAATATCATTTTGGGATTCTCCGGATTTATAAATCAGGTAAATGTTATGATTTTTTTAATAAAAAATTTACTTGTAAATATTTTTTTTCTAATTTGATGATAGTTCTCTATAGAATGGTTTTCTACGTCTCATTAATAATAAAAGAAAGCATGAAAGTTTTTTACTTTAATTTGAGGAATTTTTAAAGTCGTTTTTTTCGTAAGCATTCCTTATTTTGCGTTTTTCAGTTTACAAATAATGATTTTTATTGAAAATAAAAAAAATTTTATGAAAATACTTTTTGCATATTTTAATGTTTGAAGTAATATGATTCATAAAACTATGGAAGGAAAAGTTTAAATAGGCCTTTTATGTAATATCATTAAACAATTATTTATACTTAGTAAAACGATTTCGCAGGCATTAGGTTTCAACTCTAATAAGAAGATACATATTCTTTGTCCTGTTTATTTACAAATATTTATTAATGTATGTTTTGGATGTCCCTTCTCTAAAAAAAGAGATACCATTTTGTTTTCGCTTGCATAAGAAAGAATATCATACAGTTTAATAAGAACACTTTTTTAAATTTAATAAGCCACAATAAAGAAGAATCATTGCAATGCTACACGCTACACTGTAAACAATTTCGATCTACGTTGCGCCAAACATCGGTATTCATTTGCTGGCTACATAAATTGGTGTTCAGTTCTATTATATATTGGTGCTTTCACTAGCTCCAAACAACGAGAGAAGGTTGCACCAAAAAAATGGGATTTTAAAAGAAAAGATTGCACGAAAAATCAGTGTTTTGAAAAGAGCTAAAAGCGGAGGAAGGTTGCACCATGATTTGGTATTTTAGAAGGGAACTAAAAGCGAGGAAGGTTGCACCATTATAAAGTATTTTTAAGGAGCCAAAAATCAGAGAAAATTAGCATCATTATTGAATATTTATAAAAAAAGAGAAGATAATTCAAATCAAATTTATATAAATCAAATTATAATTTAATTATTTAAATCTATAAAAATTATAAAAAAAAACTATTTTTATTTTAGATGTGTTATGTAATATAAACATAAATCTATATTACATTACACATCTAAATTAAAAATAGTTTTTTTAATTTTTATAGATATAAATAGCTAAATTATAATTTTATTTATATGAATTTGATTTAAATTATCTTCCCTTTTTTCATAAATATTTAATAATAATGCTAACTTTCTCTGCTTTTTGGCGCTTTAAAAATGTTTTCTTTCACATAAAAATTTTTCTTTCTTCAAGTTGATATATGTAAAATTAAAATTATTTTTTTACATTTCATTCGTTAAAGCACCAGCAGATGCTATAGAGTTAATACCACTAATGTTTTAAACAGATGTAGATGTAGTTAATTTACGTCGCACTAGAGCTGCACAATGGGCTATTGGCGACGGTCTGGGAAACATCCCTGAGGATGATCCGAAGACATACCATCACAATTTTGATCCTCTGCAGAGGGGATGGCACACCTGCTTCGGTTGTTTTAAACAGAAGAAAAAAAGAATTTTAATTTTAGGCTGAAGCAAATTCTTATTACTATGTATTTTGATATTATTTTATTATTTAAAAATAAAAATATTACTTTCACAAATAAAAATTTATGTAAAAAAGTAGACAAATATTGGATTAGTCAACCCCCAATCTCTAACTAAGGAAACATTCCAATATTATTTACATTGGCTTATGGAAATAATAAATTTGAAGTAAATTATGAAATGTAAAAATAATGAATTAACTTGGAAATTTGAACAAAAAATATGCAGATGGAGATTGATATTCAAACATAATTTATTCATTTACAATCACTTTGATGTTTGTATACATAGACAGAATATAATAATTTTTATGCAAAATCTTAAAATTTAAATATATTATACTTTTTATACATATCGCAGCATTTATTAAAAAAATACAAAATATTTACTGAAAAATTAATAGATAGTACCCTTTTGTTACTAAGAGAGTTAATTCAATTCAAAATTATTTTTAATTTACAGTAATTTAAATTAAAAATTATGTTAGCATATGCCTCAATGTTTGCAGTTTTGAAATTTGGGATCATCTAAAAATAATTTTCAATATTTTAATAAGATACTAAATTTCTTGATATACTCTTCCTCATCTGAATTAAAATTTACAATATAATTAAATTACTTTTTTACAAACATAATTTACTACTTGATAAAAAAATTACAATTTAACTCAGTTTGGAAAACTTACTGTCATTTTTTTACAAATTAGTGAATTGTGGTGAGTATTTGAGAAAAAGCAATATTTTTATTACATGTTGATTATTATATTCATTATTATACATTCATTATTATAGATTTTTCTGGTGCTATTACTTTAAGAACATCAAATTTTTCAATTGATTGTTAAAAACACAACAAGATTTAAAAAGATTATACTCAAAATAAAAGTAAAAAAAGTTGAGCCTTTTCACAAAATAATAGTTTTTCCACAAACACAGGTTCTTCATTCTCAAAACTTGAAACTATACACATTCCTTGTTTGTAAGCTGTTCTTGAAACTAGTACTTTTGAAGTTTGAAAAAACTGTTTATTACCTTCTAGAATTCTGGTAATTTCAGCTGAATAAATATTTTTATTAATAGGCACTGATTATAACAATATTATTTCCTAAGCTTCTTTCTTGATAAAAAGCATTGAAGTTGCTGGTGCCTTTGTGCTAATGAAAGAAGATTAAAAATATGTAATTTATTGTTATAAAATGTATAGGAATTGAAATAATTTCACAGAAGAAACAAAATTTGAGCCTTTACATTTTTAAAACACAGAAAGATCAATCAAAGCAAGTCATATTTTAATTACTATTTTTAAAATACAATATTAAAAAAAATTTAGATATTGTTGTTCTTATGTAGAAAAATGTTAAACATTTTTATCTTAAAACTCCTTTCGCCCATAAAGATCCTGAAAAGGAAACTTTTGATATTTTAAAATATTATTATTATTATTATTATTTTTGTTGCTGTTAAAATGCGCCAAAGCACCCAAGAAGAATTTCTCCTCACTATAAATTTTGAATTGAATTTCATACAGGGCTAACCCCACAAAAATATTTGCAGAGGGTACTGTCAACTGTTAAAATATTAAATGAACAATATGATCATCACTTGGATGGATCAAAGAGTTAGTGTTGTGCCTAAGAGGGCGGGATATGGCTGCTGATAAACACACAAGCAGTATTCATGTGGATGGCATTAAACCTCCACCTGTATATTGTTTGTGAAGATTGTCTTTTTAAGTAAAGTTTCTTTGTTTCACAGAAGAAAATACATTTCAGAATTAAAAAAAAATACCTTTATAATTCAAATAAATCTTTTTAAAAATATTATTAAAAAAAAAAAAACTGTAAATATTATAAATAATACTTATGACCTTTTTCATGATCAATTATAACGTTCGATTTTATGCTTATGTTGTCTTTTCCCTCCCTCACAAAACGCAAATGTGGTAAATTACAAAAAATAATAATAATTCATGGAAAAATAAGTATGTATAGCAAAGTATCTATGATCATCTAAGTATTTTTTACTATTTAGATTTAATGAAAAATATATTTATTAACTTTTTAAATACGATATTTTGTTCAATTTAAAATTTGTTTCGCTCAGTAAAAAAATATAAATAAGAAAATCTATTTTTAAAAAAAAATATAATAAGAAATCAGCTTATTTCTAAATGCTCTAAAACATATCTTGTTCTGGTCGGTATTTTGTTCAAATTTCAGTAAGATTCTAGGTGAATTAAAAAAAAAAATCAGCGCTTTGTTTTCCTTAACGCCAATATGTTTCTTTGGGTTTTTTCCTACCTTGTGCGCCAAAGAGAAACCCAGTTTCCATGACAACGGTTGCCTTTTGAAAATCTCAAATTCTAATTTGAAATTTGAACGAAATATAATTCGCTTTGAAAATTTTACAACAAAGGCATTTAAGAATGTATAAACAAAAATTCGTGTAATTATGTGACATTATAAACGAATATGAGCAATATAGAACATGAAAATCAAAACAGAAACATAGATATTGATAAGAAATTTCAATCCTAACAGAAAGCACATACAATTTTTTTGTTCGGTAGAATGCAATCAAAACACGGAACTAGAACATTTTCATCAGCAGTAAATTTGGCGGAAAGCTATGCTGCTTAAGATTGCTGTATTTACCATTTATTTTTCACTAGTATTGCACTTTCTGTGCGCATAAAATGGATTTATCTCCTTATTTATTGAAAAAGACTAATATAGATTTTACAATATCTAATTATTCATACAACGAATATAGTTTTCTAGAAGAAATTTGAAACTAACTCTTTCACAACACACAAAAAATTTTTTTAAAGATGACATGAAAGAAATGAACTGTAATTATTGCAAATAAATAAGAAAAGTTTACTTACTTGCAAAAGAAATAGACGATTTCAAAGTAAGTGGCGTGAGATGATAGCAAGCTTCGACAACAAAATCCGCCATTAGTCAACAGCTACAAAATAAGTCATCGGTCATGGTTAAAGCTCGTGCCTGACATAGTACGAAAGTTTGGTGCAATCGATTGCGCCATAAACGCATTTCTTGATCATATTTACCAATTTACGGTGCAACCTAAATAAAATAATTTTTCATTTATCCAATTTATGGTGCAGTTAGAAACTTTGCACCAAGTATTAGATAAACATTTACCCAGATTTTTTAAAGTGTACATTAAAGACGTTTCCAGTGCAACTGAATGACTGTTCATATAGAAATCGCAGGAATTCGTCTCATACAACAACGCCCCCTATAGTTCATTGCGTTCGCGATTTGCTTTTTTTAAAAAAAATTGGTAAACCTAATTTAGATCATTAACAAGTTTTGTGGCACAAATATAGTCAGAATCAAAAATATGATTATAGTTGAAATAAATACAAAGAACTGTTTTTTTAAAAAAATATGTATAAGAGACACTTATCAAATGCAATGTAGAACAATTTTTAAATTTTCAAAAGCAGCATCAATATTTTTGATATAGAGGGGAAAAAAGTAACAAAGAACCTTTTAAGAATTAAGTAACCAAATATACAATTAGAGGTTGCAAACAGTTGTTTAAGTTAGGAAGGAAAAGTAAAAACACTATAAAAATCAAATGTATTATAAGTATATCTCCTGGTATATACTTTTGTCATTAATTTTGGCATGGATTTTAAAAATAAATAATAAAGATAAACATTACAGTCAATCCCCTGCACACTTAAAGTGCAGGGTAAACGAAAAAGAATGTCGCGATGTTGCAACTTCATTATTAATTTGTTTTTAACGTATGGAATGTGTACTAGCGTTGAAATGTTGTGAAATAAAGTTTTTCCTCCATTCACATAGCAGATTTTCTTGTGTTTTTTACTCTCTCTCTCTTCCTCTCTCTCTCTCTCTCTTCCTCTCTCTCTCTCTCTCTCTCACTCACTCACTATTATTATTATTATTTCGAAGCTGGAAATTTAATCGCGTTGTGTTCTTTAATTTTTATCTAACGATTAGACATTATTTATAATGTCTCACGTGGTTCTCTAATTCTAAACTAGCTAATCTAAATTAAATTAAATAATTACATGATGCAGATGTACAATTTATAATTAAATTTTATCCTGAATACATTCTTGATTAATTCAATAACATAATCTAATACCCTAACAGATAACTACAAAATTAAAGTATAGAAAATTAGCCACTCACCCCTGCACCTTCTCCCTCCTTCATCGGCAACCTTCTCGCCTCGAATTCAACTGCCCACTGTCCTCCAAGCTCTGCTCCCTTTTAGAGGCAACCCCTTAAAGTCCTTCTGATTGGTTAAGAAAGAAGGGGCTACCTTTTGGACTTGTAATCCATCTCTTGGTGAATTCGCTGTAACATTCCTCCGCCGACAAATCACGTATCGTGAGGGAGATTGGTGACAAGAGGTAGTGGGTCAAAGTCCTATTATTGAGAAGAAAAAATAAAAAAAAAAGTCCATTCCGATGAATCGTCGAACACTTTGTCAGATATCTAAGCACTCTGATGAACTGAAGCTGAGGATCGGAAACTAAGGCTGAAGATCAGCAGGTCAATACTGGAACAATCTCGATGAATCATCTGTATTCTCTAGACTGGAACAACTGATGTTGTATATAGAAAGTCAGCACAGGATCCACGGGTGTCATTGTTAAATCTGGAATGTTTCGAAAGAAAGTCTATTCCGATGAATCGTCGAACACTATGCAGATATCTAAGCACTCCGATGAACTGAAGCTGAGGATGGGAAACTAAGGCTGAAGATCAGCAGGTCAATACTGGAACAATCTCGATGAATCATCTGTATTCTCAAGACTGGAACAACTGATGTTGTATATAGAAAGTCAGCACAGGAGCCACGGGTGTCATTGTTGAATCTGGAATGTTTCGGGGGAAAGAAAAAAGTCAATTCCGATGAATCGTGGGACACTTTGATCGAACTATTTGATGAAGATGATCAAGCTTAGGATGATGATCGGGGATCTGAAGATCAGCAGGTCAATGCTGCAACCGTGTCGAAGAATCTTCTGTACTGAGGACGGGAACAACTGGTGATGTATGTCGAGACTTATCACAGGAGGTACTGATGTAATGTCTGAATCTGAAAATGTTGAACAGTATCAATTCTTTGGAAAAAAACAATTTTTTTTTTCTGTTTTGGAGGGAGATAAGGGTACAGGGGGTCTGTGGCAATTTACTAATTAAGTATTAACAATTTAATGTAAATGATTAATAAAAAAAAATTTTTTTTGTATATATATATATATTTTTTTTACAATTTAGCTTGTCTGAAAAAGAAAAAAAAACCAATTTGCAAACTTAATATTTTTCTCACGGGCCCTAGTGAAAAAAAAAATTTTTTTTTTTTTTTGAATCCCATAACTGCACGCCAGCATACAATTAAGAAATACAAATGTTAACAAATTAGCCCTTTTTTTTTTTTTTTTTCTCTAACAAATTTGAATTATTATTCTGTTGGTAAAGATGAATTCCTAAAAACTCTTGTTCTGAAATTATATATACGATTTGTAGAAGGTTTATTCTCATTAATCTTCGGCTGCAAGTGCAATTTAATAAATTTATCTTGCTCTGTAGGATCCTCATCTTGTTGAGTAAGGTGCAAATAACCAAACCTTTTTATGAATGGAATCATCCTATGGACATGAGTAGATATGACTTTCCTTGGATTATTAACGAGCATTAATTTATAATTTACTTTTGAAATCCTGTCCACAACTCTATATGGACCGGAAAATTTTGGTTTTAATTTTGCAGATAATTTACTTGAAGTGTTAGGTGTTTTCAGAAAACAAAGAGAACCTATTTTGAAATTTATTTTTTTAGTATCATTATTTCTTTCACTGAGACGTATATGTTTTTTTTCTTGCTCTAACAAATTTGTTAACGTTTTGGAAAAAACTTCATTTAGATTTAAAATTAACTGTTGTAGATATTCGGTTTCTGATTGAAATTTATTAGTTGAATCTTTTATGCAATATGGTAGTCTCATGTCTCTACCATGTTCAAGGAAAAAAGGTGATGTATGTATCGCCTCATGAGTAGAAGAGTTCAATGACATCATAACCTGTGGAAGTAGTTGATCCCATTCTGGATTTTCGTCGCAGAACGCTGCTAAGATATTTGCAATTGAATAATTTGGGCGTTCGACCCTGCCATTAACAAAGGCACTGTATGCGGAAATATGTCTCCTTTCGATTGAATTAATTTTACAAAAATCAGAAAATTCCTTACTTTTAAAATATTTAGCGTTATCAGTAATAATTACTTCAGGGCAACCTTTTAATGCAATGAAATTTTTGAAAATAGCTTTACAAATAGTCTCTGATTTCGTATCCGACAGTGATACCAGATGAATATATTTTGTGAAAGCATCGATAATGGATAAGACATGTTTTTTTCCTGTCGATGTTGTTTTTAATGGTTCGAAAATGTCGACATGGCAACATTCTCCCGGAAATTTACTTTGGGTAACTGGTTGGTGTGGAGGTTTTTGTATTTTAAAAGCACTTCGTCTGGATAAACAAATTTCACACGAATTGATAAAATTTTTCGTATCGCAGTACATTTTAGACCAGAAAAAATTTTCTCGTAGCCTGTGATAGGTTTTGAAAAATCTCAAATGACCTCCATAGTCAGAATGAATTGCTTTGAGAATTGTGGATTTTAAGGAATGTGGAATACAAATTTGTTTGATTAAAGAAGTTCGAGGTGATTTGGAGTGTCTTTTACTCAAATGCATAAGCAATCCTTCCTCGGAAATAAAATAAGAATCATCATTATTAGTGTCGTTTTTAATGTTTGAAATAATTGTTTTCAATTTTGGATCCTGATTTTGTAAAGCTATAATGGTTTCGGAATTAGGAAAGCAGATAGAATTAGTATTTATTGACCGAGATAAATGATCTGCTACAGGATTCATCGTACCTTTTACATATCTTATTTCATAATTAAACTCTTCTAGTGCTAATTTCCAGCGTAAAATTTTCGCGGATGGATTTTTGTTAGAGAGAAAGCCTAACAACGGTTTGTGATCTGTATAAATCAAAAATTTCTTTTTACCTATTAAAAATGCTCTAAAAAATTGAAGGGCACAGTATATTGCATAGAATTCAAGCACAGTTGCACTATATTTTGATTGAGTCGGATTAAGTTTTTTTGAATAGAAGTATATCGGTTTTATTTCACCTGAAGGACAGATTTGCTCTAAAACAGCTCCGATTCCTTTTCCAGAAGAATCTGTAGTTATCTGCATATCTAAGTTGAAATCCGGAAGAGCTAAACAAGGTGGTTTAAAAATTGCGTGTTTTATGTCTTCAAAAGCGGCTTGAACAGTAGGAGACCATTCAAATTTTACATCTTTGCGTAACAAGTTCGTAAGGGCATGAGCTCTGGCTGAAAAATTTTTTACATATCTCCTGTAAAATCCGCAACATGCCAAAAATGATTTAACTTCTTTCACATTTTTCGGAACTGGGAAATCATTAATTTTGACCGTTTTATCTTTATCAACCGAAATTCCGTCGGAAGAAACAATAAAGCCTAAGAATTTACATGTTTTGGTTAAAAATTGGCATTTAGCAGGAGAAAACTTCAAATTATACTTTTCGAAACGGCCTAAAATCTCATTTAATATTACTAAGTGCTCCTCTATTGTTTCGGAAAAAATAATTACGTCGTCGATATAAACAAGCGCTCCTTTATGTAATAAGTCACCGAGAATTTCTTGAGCAATAGATTGAAAAGATTTAGGGCTATTTTTAAGTCCAAAACATAATCTATTAAAGTGGTATTTTTTTCCATCTGGACCAGTAAAGGCAGTTTTGTGCCGATCTCTTGGATCTAAAGGCTGCTGATTGAATGCTGAACGCATATCAAGCGCCGAAAAATAAGTTTTATTTGATAATTCACATAAAATATCATCTAGGGATGGGATTAAAAAATCATCTGTTAACGTTACTTCATTTAAACGTCGGAAATCGAGGACGAGTCGCCATTTATTTTTTTGCTTAACGAAAAGCGTGGGTGCATTATATCGTGAGTCAGAAGGTGATATAATTTTAGCATCTAATAAATCATTAATTTGTTTACGCATTTCACCTCGCAATTGATAAGGTACTTTATATATAGGGCATTTAATTGGATTATCATGCTCTAATATTATTCTATGAGGTTGAGTTTTAGCTCCGGTTAATTCCTTTGTAGATCTTGCGAACGCGTTAGCATGTTGTAGTAAGACCTTAACTAATCGTTGTTTTAAATTTTTGTCTAATTCGGGAAATTTAAAATCTTTCTCAGAAAGAGGAGGAAGGGGTTCACTAGAAATAGGTATTTCAGTTACGGGAAATTCCTCCATTGAGTTTACGATGCCTAAAGTCATGTGTTTATTTAACTCAAAGGCATTGTTGGTATTTTTTCTAATCATTAACTTAAGATCTTTTGTCTTAGAATTAGTTGTCGTTATGGTAGGTAATACATTTATTCCACGTTTATCTAATTTATTAAGAGGTGAAATTAAAATATCGACATTGTTAGCTGGTATCATAGGTAATGTAACATCTAATATTTTTAAAGAGTTAGGTGGGAGAATAGTCTTTTTCTTTAGTTTTAACCGCGTAGCATTAGAATCAAAATTATAAATATGATGCGAAATCAGATCTATGATCGGAACTTTAATATCGAATACTTTTAAACATGAATTTTTTGTATCTAAAATAGCTTGGGTTTGCTTAAAAAATCCAAAGCCCAAAATAGTTTGATAGGCTGATGTTAATATGTCACGTGTAATATAAAACAAATGAGAAAATGTATGGTTTTCAATTTTAAATTTAATTACGTAGGCTTTAGATATTTCTAAAGTATCCCCGTTTACTGCTTTAATATTAATATCTTTGTTAACGCATTCTTTAATTTGAGTTTTATCGAGTTTATCGAAAATTTGTGGAGACATTATTGATACACTAGCGCCTGAATCTATTAAAGAAAAAAATTCCAAATCTCCACAGTGAAGTTTTATCAAAGGTAATGATATTTTTTCGTAATTATTTTCTATTTTTTGAATTAGCTTCTCCGGGGCCTCCCATTCCAACCTCGTGCTCTTGTTGAGAAGCCCCCCTTTTCGTTTCCCTGTCCTCTGGGTCTTCTATCTGGGTGTCGAATTTGATTTTGAAATAACATGGGGCATTCTCTTTTAATATGACCGTAGTTTTTACAATTAAAGCATTGAATTCGAAATCTATCATTATATCTGTAATTTCTCCGATCAGTTTGGTAATTTTGCACCCTATGTTCAACAGGAGTCGAACATGCTCCCTGTTCAGCTAATTTGTCAACTTTAAGATTTAATGCGGATATCTGATCTACTAAAAGATTAATAACTGAGCCCTGAACCGCTGCCTGATCAATTTTGTTATTAATTCGCGATTGTGCTACCATCGAATCGTTCAGCTCCTCTGTTAGAGCCATCTCAATCGCTTGTGAAAAACTTGTTGGTCCTTTCGATAAAACTGATCGCTGAATTCCTTCTCTTAAACCGCTGGTGAATCGAGCTTGAATCATTCTATCATGCGCTTCTAAAACTTCACGCGAGTGTTCAACCGGAGATAGAATACCGATCGCGAGTTTCCTAATTCTCGATGAATAATTTTGAACGGTTTCTGACTCCTCTTGTTTACATTGAGCAAAATGTTGCAAGCTCGTCGCTAAGGGGATTTTTTTTTTGAAACCTTTGTATTAAAAGATTACTAAATATATCAAAATCGTTAACGTTATTGATTTCTCTGTCAATCTCTAAATGATTAGCAGCAGAATCTCTAAGTTTTAGTTTAGCTATAATTAATTTTTCTTGGTCTGACCAAGCGCTTAAGAGAGCTATTTGATTTACCTTGTTTAAAAATTCCCTGACCGATAAATTGTCACCGTCGCCGCGATATTCAGGTAATAAGTTTATGAATTCCGAATTATTTATGCGAATATTTCCTCTAGCCTCCACATGCTCAGGTTAACGTTGACGTCTTCTATTCATTATGGCTTAATTAATTTAAATAAAATAACTGATGAAATAACACTAAACTATAAATGAACGTGGCAAGACTTAGATATAAAAAATAAATGTTGGCGTGGCAGCAAAGTTAATTCCTAGTCCTCATTATTAAAATAAAAAAGAAATAATTATCAATTTAAAACAATTATACTTAGTTTAACGAAATTAATTATTAATGCATTGAAACTATTCATTGATATAACTAGATTGTTAAGATGGAAAACCACGTGTCGAAATTAAATTTATTTCCTAAGTTCCCTAGCATTTTAAATTTAAAAAAAAATTTCCGTGTTTGGTCACGGCACCAATATTTCGAAGCTGGAAATTTAATCGCGTTGTGTTCTTTAATTTTTATCTAACGATTAGACATTATTTATAATGTCTCACGTGGTTCTCTAATTCTAAACTAGCTAATCTAAATTAAATTAAATAATTACATGATGCAGATGTACAATTTATAATTAAATTTTATCCTGATTACATTCTTGATTAATTCAATAACATAATCTAATACCCTAACAGATAACTACAAAATTAAAGTATAGAAAATTAGCCACTCACCCCTGCACCTTCTCCCTCCTTCATCGGCAACCTTCTCGCCTCGAATTCAACTGCCCACTGTCCTCCAAGCTCTGCTCCCTTTTAGAGGCAACCCCTTAAAGTCCTTCTGATTGGTTAAGAAAGAAGGGGCTACCTTTTGGACTTGTAATCCATCTCTTGGTGAATTCGCTGTAACATTATTATTATTGAAGTTGGAAGATGTGCACTGCAAAATGTTACAGTTGATAGAAATTGTTGCTTTTCCACAAATGAATGATTTGGAATCTGGAATTGAGGACAACGTGGTATCAATGCGTGGCAGAGCTCTTACTATTTAGGCGTGAAGCCTTAAATAAAGAGTTCCGTAGCATATAAATATCGTTAAAAGGAGAGAGGAAATAAGACGTTCGTATAGTAAAAATCAATACTTGATTATTTTTAACTTAGGGGTGAAAATTGCATCCTTAACCGATGACACGCATTAAAGAATTATTTTTAGACTTGCATTAATACATAACGGACTTTAACAAGCTTAATATAACCGTAACCTTACTTCAACAGTTCGATTCGGGGCAATGCTGACAACAGAAATTGTCATCTGGATCCTAGAACTCATTCCATACATATTAGTTCTTTAGTTCTGGTATTGGTATATATAATATAAAAGTTTCTCTATTAGAGGCGTAATGTTACTCACTTACTTAGAGATTTAGTTCAATCAAATAAAGGCACTATGTCTTTTTTTTTTTTAATTTTGTTCATAATATCCTAAACTGTTTGATTTCGGGAATGATGTACACCAAATTAAATAAAATAATTTATTAACATTTACAGACATATTAATTAAAAAAAAACTTTTACGTAATGAAAAATGCTTTCTTGGCAAAATTTTATTTAATAATTACATTTTTTTGGTAAAAAACAAGGCTAAGACTAAATTTAAGCCAAATATTTAAAAAAAAAAAATTTTTTATTCTTTTTAGAAAAATGTAACTTTTAATAAAAATTAAACATTTCCCAAACTTACATTTATTATAAAAATATTTTTAAAACATTTAGAAAGGTTAAACAGAAATATAGGAAAAGGGAAATTTATAATTTGTTTTAATTAAAAATAATATCATCATAATGATATCAATCGTTAATGTGTTCATAATTATATTCTTAAATTTAAACGTAGTAGGTAAGGTAAATCAAAGAATGCTGTATTTAAATTGTTTTCATTTCAAATATGCATTTCCCAAGCCATACTCTAAAAGTAAGCATTTTATGAACTACTGCACGTGCCTGTAAAAATATTTAAAATAAAATTCAGAGTACCAAAATACCTTTTTATTCTCTTTTTTTTTCAGAACCCGGAAATCATTGCTTTCAAATACACTTAAATCGAAACATTTCCAATTATTTTGAGTCCAGAACATCTTAATGTGTTATACCTGGAAATTCTAAAAATAGCGAAATCGTTTATCACATTAAGAGTTTATTATTAAGCACTTAGAAATACTGAAAAGTTCTTAACGATAGCCCATTTGTTTTGTGTTTTGAAAATATACCTTAAAATGGGATGGCAAAAATTTAGTGAAATGGCTTATGCCACACATGTCATTAAAGGTAAAATTACAAGTATGGATAGTTAGAATAACCGTGTTCAATATTTCTACAAGTGTCAGGAGTATTTTCAGATTTAGAAACATGTGCAATTGCTAACTCATAATCAACAAAAATTGTCTGTGTCTTTTGCCTGTCTGGGTTGAGATTTATGAAATATAATATGGTGAATACAATACTTCTGTGTATCTTTATGTACAGTGCTCAAAAAAAAAAAAATTAAATAAACAGACCACCCTAGAAACTTGATCTAATAATCGGATCTTCACATTCTAGGACTTAATCTTTATGATTCAAGAGGGTAACCTCAAATATACTAATTAAGTAGTAAAAACAATATCTTAAGGTATGAAACCAGAAAGAAAAACGTACTTCCTCTGAATAAACATACCTTTTTTTCGATGGATTTGGATTTTTGACCATCAAAATATAGGCGGTAACCGCAATTCGGGAAATATGCTTCTAATAAGGTTGAGCAGGAGAGCTTTCCAAAGTTTCGAACCATTAATAATAATTTTACTTTTTGTGTATTATAACGAGAATTTTAAACCAAATTGAAAGACTTTTTGCACGCAGTTTTAAAATTCGTTTATTGAAAGATAATCCCATGGAAATTTTAATTTCAATAAGTATTCATATTTTTTTTTTATTATTTTATTTGATAAAAGTGGAAAAAATTTTGAATTGTAAGGTATATAAATTTTTACATGAATTTAAAGAAGGAAATTTTGTATGGCAAAATTCAAATTTTGAGTCAAAGTGGTCAAATGATTCCAGAGAAAATTAATTTTAAGAATACGACTTTTTCAAAATTCTATTTCTCAGGACCCATTCGAACAATTCGGCTCAAATTTGGCATTTTGCCATTTAAAATTGCATTCTGTAAAATAATATTAAAAAATTTTATAACTTAAAAATCAATTTTTTTCGACTACTATTAAATAAAGTAATAAAAAATAATAAATATCTGCTAAAAATTATTTTATTCCATGGAATTATATTTGAATTTAAGTCTTTTTAGCGAATTGAAAACTTTTTGCGCACAATTATAAAATTCATTAATTTTATAATTGTGCGCAAAAATTTTTAAATTTGCTAAAAAAACTTAACAAGATATGGTGAAATACATAAAAAAGTAAAATTAACTTTATGGGGTCTAAACTTTGGCCGCTCTCCTGAACTAACTATTGGGACCATAGTTCCCAGATTTCGACTACCCCGTATATCTTGAGGGTTAGAAAACCAAATCAATCAAAAAAGGCATTTTTTTTCAGAAAAAGTAAGTTTTTGTGTCTGATATCGTTACTTAAAATATCGTCTGCACTAATTAATTAGTTTATTTGAAGTTTGCATGGAAATTTCATGCAAAAAATAACTAAAAATTTTGTACATGATTACAATCATTATCACATACATGCTCATTATATGTTAAAAATCCAAATAAGTGTATTAATGACATGTGAGAAAAATTGAAACTTTTCTTTGTTTCTTTGTTGTATTTTTAAATTGCTCTCACAATGATTTTTGTCAAGAAAATTATAAAGACAGTAACTTAAGAAAACAAAAATTTAACGAAACAATTCAATTACATAAATTGTATTCCAGCAAAAATTGTAATTAGCAATAGTGAAGTTTGTTTGTTGTCTTTTATGTTTGACATTTAAAGGTCAACATACAGTTACACATAGTGTCAATTTTCGAATTTATATTACTTACCACGATTATAAAAATAAGTAATTATAGCAAATCTTCGAAAAAAACAATTATTGATTTTATTACTGTATGTATTATTTAAAAGTAATTGAATGCAATTTTACATCTTCTGTTTCTCCAGTTCACAAAGATATACATTTTTAAGTTCTGTTTATTATAATACGTCTAAGAGTATGTTACCTTTGGAATAAAAGATTTTAAAATTATTCAAATATTCTTATCTTAAATACAAAGAGCTATGAAATCCTAGCTATCATAACCGAAAAAAATAGAAAAGTATACTTTTCGAGAAAATCCGATGCGTCTTTCTGAAAGACGTTTCGCGTAACCATTTCTGTAAGGAAACAATGGAACAAAAGAAATGGAATACCTGGACTATTGCAGAGTTATCGTAAAAGAACCAGCAACATTAATGCGTAGGAATAATCAATAGACAATGTTGTAGCTGCAGCTTTTCTTTCTCAATATATTTATACACCTATAGCTTTGAGAGAAAATGTAGGAACAAATCCACAACACACACACGTTAGACTAAAATTTTCTTTTACTGTAGTAATAGAGTTTAGAATAATGCAAAATATTTTTCAAAACCAAAATTATCCATATGCTTCCTAAAATAAAAATAACGTTTTCAAAATAATTTTTCTGTTTTGTTTGATAATTTTACACAAAAAAAAATGCTGCAAATTATTATTTTTTTAAACTTCAATTACTTATTTGAAAATTTTAGGAGCACTAATTGAGGGGTAAAATACACTATCTGGCCAAAATTATCCGGACCACCGGTTAATAGGGTGGGGAAGCCTAATGGTGTAGGGGTGATCCTCGTGGTATTTTGGGGCAGGCCCATTTCTCTTCCAACAGGATAACTGTTCCATTTACACATCGAGGCTTGCACAGACGTGGTTTGGTGAAATGGGTGTTCAAAAACTGGACTGGTTTTCTAAATTCCAAAGAACATCTTTGGGGCGAATTAGAGAGCCAGCAAAATCGACCATCCTCACTGCAAGAATTCACTTCTGATATGATGGAAGCTTGGATGTCAATTATAATGGCCACCTATCAAAAACTGGTGGAAAGTCTTCCCAGACGTGTGCAGTCTGTCATGGATGCAAAACGGGAACCAACATCATATTAATATATGATTCAGGACGCTCTAAGTTCATACCACTGGGTTTCCAGATACTGACGGTGAACTTCATATCTGTGATGCCACAATAGACATTACATATTTCCCAGCTTTTAGAATTTCTTTTATTTCTTAAATTTATTTTTTGAATCATTTTTAAGTGAATTTTAACTAAATTAATTGCTTAATTTTTATTACATTTTATAAAAATTGAATATAAATATTTTATTCTTTTCTTAACAATCAATGTAACGACTAACTTTTTTTTATTTCAATACAAATGTAAAACTCATTAATTCACTGTCGCGACTAAATGGAAAGCAAAAACTTTTTATATCTCTTTATTCTTCATTTCTTACATCAAAAATGTTTCTGTTTCAAGGTTTTACTAATTCTCTCAGTTTTCTGGCGATTAGTTTCAAGTTTATTATTGATTAAGGGGTGTTGACTTTATTTTTAGCTATGTTATTTTTCGATAAGAACCAATAATATATTCTCATGCTCCTAACTACCCGTTGGGAATAATTCACTTACTTTTAATTTTAAATTCTGAGTGATTGAACTGGGGCTGCTTCGGCCTCTGAATCCCAACCGTTGAGTTATCTTTGCCGAAATTCTTGATGTTAAGAGAACATATTCTATAAATAATAAATCAATTTTTCTCAATTGAATTTGTTTATTTTTCGGGGATAAATATCCCTTCTTCATAACATATTAAGATGTATCTCGCAAGGCTATAATATGCTTAATACTACAATCATGTTACTTCCACTAATCACCAAATTGGACTGACCTACCCCACCATAACATCATATTTCTCAAAGATTGAATACCGTTTAATAATATGAAATAACTTCCAACGCTTTTATTACATTTTTTTTATAATATTTCACAGTAATTGTTCAACAAGCATTTTCTTTTCCGGTTGTCGAATAGAATAAAATTAACAAAAAAAAATTTTTTTTAAAACAAATTTGTAAACTACGTATTTAAGAAAAATAGTGATTCCAATTTAAAAATATTCGTGATTCCTACTAGCAAATATTCACTTGACTTATTTCAACACTTCTAAAAAAACTTTTTAAAATTTTCCATGATTTTAATTTGCTATCTAAAACATTTCCACATGCTCATAATATTTTTATTCAAATTTTTTCAGTAAAAATCAAACTTTTAGTTTTTGAAAGAAGACTATTTTTATTAACATTCATGGACATGTGTAATCTATATAAAATATTAAATTGCAATTTTAATACATTCTGCATTTTGCTTAAAAATAAAATCTGAGCTGAAAATCTAATATTTTTTTTTTACAAATACGCAACAGCAATTTAAAACAAACGAAATAAGTTGTGATTGCCTTATTACCCATACTGGTTACCCATTGATTAAATGCTTTTTCTTTCTCGATTGCCTCTGTTAAACACCACAACATTTCAAATCATGGATAGCAAAAACTGTCTCAATTGATGTTTGTCGTCGGATTGGTTTTCATATCCTACCTATGTACGTGTTTCAAGGCGTTACAAAATACTTTTCTTTCTTCAGCATTCATATTCATATTAAAATCACCGCCAAGACAGTAATTAAACGTTAATACTAAAAATAATATAAAAATACTTTAAATTATTATGATGAAAATACATTAGCAATGCCTGCTAGTGCAAAGAAAAAGAAAAACAGCAGCGGTTGCCATAGCAATGCATGCAATAACGATGCATGCTCACTGTTTATTATTACTCTTGAAGACAGTTGAAAAGCGTGGGATGCTATCAAATCCAAACCAAGACCCATTTTGCCAATGAGTAAAAAAGAAATTTATTGTTACAATGAAGGATTTCTACTCTTAAATATAATACAATAAAATAAGTTAAATTACAATTGAAATAAAAAAATTTAAATCAATGAAATAATTCGATATTTTTTTTTCTCCGTTATAAAGCAGTGCAAATAATTTGAGTGTATTTCAAAATTCTAAATCTAATAAAAGATATAAAAATTCAATGATATCTAACCAAAAATTATGACATGAAATTGTAAAATTAAAGTTTAAACTCTGATTTTTTTAAAAATATTTTTGCATGAATCGTGTAGATAAGTTATTTGTGTAAAACTTTAAATTACCATTTCAATGCCTTTCACATTTTGCTTAAGCATAAAGCATCAGTAAATTTTTAATATTTCATTATTAAAATGCATAAAATGCAATATGCATAATAACACCAGAACACAGCTCTGTATATGACCCTTTCGAACTCTACCAATAATCAGCTAAGGCCAAAAATTTTATTTAAAGCAAAAGTAACAATACAGTGTTACGATTCTACATACAATATAAGGTATGAAAGAAGAACTATATTACATGTATGGAAAAATGTGTGATAAAAATGCATAGAAATAAAGTTTACAATTATTATGAAACAATCCTATATGCAACATGATCATATGTAAAAATATTAGATGCATAACGATGATTAACATTAAGCTAATCTTATACATGATAGTTATATATTATAATAGTATAAAATGTTAAAATGTTACGATGGTAAAATTTGCAAATGCATAATGAAAAATGTGTTGAAAATTTGAATATTGTTTTCAATTTTAAATTTAAGGAAATATAATTACATTCAAAGAAATAAAAAATAATGTCTAGCAAGAGAATTTGGACTTACTTTCACAATTTATGGATAATTTCAGTTCTAAGCCATTCAAAATTATTAAATTGGGTAAAAAACATAACCAAAAATAAAAGGAATAGATTAAATAAAAAACTTAAAATAAATTACAATTTCAGCAAATTCAATGGAAAATTTGCTGTTTCAAATAAAAGTAGTAAAAAGTATTCATTCTATCATTTCTTGAAATAGGTAAATAAGATGTGGCGTAACTACCACTATAAATATTAATTACCAATTCACTAGTATATAAGACATGTTAACTTGATTCTATCTTGAGGTACCTTTGGATAGATGAAAGTTGACATAGTCTAAAATTAATTCCCCACAAAAGACAAAACTCAAATGAATACACCTATATCAAGACATTAGTTTAATGGTTATGCTAACACGTAGCACCTTAATGAAATGTAGAGTAAGAGAAAAAGGAAATACTCTTCTACTAAAATACAATATAAAAACTTACTAAATATGGAAGCCAAATTCCTTTTTTATAATGAAGACATATTCAAATAGGTGGACTGCTGCTTAAAAAAAGAACAATTATTAAAAGTAGATACGTTTCGAACAAATTTAAAATATGTAATAAGTACAAGAAAAAAAACCAATGATGAATGATTCCACCAAAAAACGATAAATTTGAAGTAGTTTAATATAAAGATTATTTTAGTTAAAAAAAGAATAAAAGATATCGTTTGCAGTTGAAAATATTAAAAGTTCGCAGTTGAAAATAAAGTTAAAAAAAAGAATAAAAGATATCGTTTGCAGTTGAAAATATTTAAAAGTATCTTTTGCAGTTGAAAATGAAGTGAAAATATCTTTTTTAGTTGAAAATGAAGTGAAAAGATCTTTTGCAATGACATCTATTTACTAAAACGTCTATTTATAATGACTTAAAAAACATAAGCATGGACAACTTTTTTTTAATTTCCAAAACCTATTTTGAAAAAATTTTAAAAAAAATTATATTTATTGTCAACTCGTAGCATTAAATTGTTCATAAATTAGATCATGAAGAAATATTCGGAATAAAGATTCAAAAAAGGTAATGTCATGAGATTTCACAAACGTTTGTCTTTTGTTAATCGTGGCGCCAACATTAATTTTTCCTTTTTAGCAATTTTACAATTTGTAAGTAAATTTTCGCTTTTTTGCTGTGAAACTTCAACTTTTAAATGTAAGTTTTTGCCCACATTTTAAATAATGAAACGTTAAAAATTAGTGTTGAAAAAATAATGCATTTCAGTTAACATACATTGATATAATTTTTTATGTGTTGAAAAAAATTACAAACTCCTATTAATCTTTATAAAATACGAAATACGAAAGTTATTTTCCTTACATCATAGTTTTGTGCAATTAATACAACGTAAAAATTCGGAGCCTCGCTGCACCAAAATTTAGTATTCATTTGCTAGCTACGTAAAATGGAGCTCAATTTCATCATATTTTCGTATTTTCACTAACTCCAAATATCAGTAGAATGTTGCACCAAAAGAAGGTGTTTTGAAGAAACAAAACACCTATTTTCCTTATTTCTCTTTTTTTTCTTTTATAAAAGTAGAGAGAGGTTGCTCCAGTATTAAGTATTTTTAAAGCACCGAAATGCAGACCGAGTTTGCTATTTACCGTGGCAAAACTATTTACCGTAAGTAGGTTATTATATGACAAACCTGTAAAGATTTTATACCGTCAACCAAATTAAAATAGCAACTTAAAAGAAATGAACTTTAATGCAAATAAAATATTTACCAACCTAAATAAGTTTATACTTGAAATAACATGCATTCGTCGTCCCGATACATCGAGACCGAGCTGTTAAGAAAACATGGCGTCGTAAACAAATATCGTTCAGTTTTAGTTTTCGTCAAAGTTTTGTGTCTTTCACCAAATTTTGGTGCAGTCAGATGCACCATGGAAGCATTTTTCGATCATAGTTCACAATTTATGGTGGAAATAATCTTTCGTTTAACCAAACTGTGGGATAATGAGAAACTTTGCACTAAATACTGTTTAAAAATTATCCGAGTTTTTTTTACAGTGTACGCTAAAATTTAAAATGCTTGCTTTTGTTCTAAAGTTTTGTGTAGAATTTGCATTCCCACAAAATATACAATTAAAAATTCTGTAAATCTTTTTCATCTGAATACCTATGACATTCCAGTAGCTAAAACATTTTTACCAGGAAGATAAAAAGAAAACAATTTTCAATGTTCAGTATTATACTTTATTGCTATTAATAATTAGATTTCCGGATTTCTATTTTGAAGTATCGTACCAATTACTTTAAGGTAAATAGATCTTGCATTTCAATTTCATCCGTTGAAACTAAATTAAATAAAACAGAGAATTATATTTATGAAGAATAACAGCTTCTCTATCCTCTCTAAAGCAATCAATTAGCGTTAGTTCTAACTTTCATTTTTCCTTTCGAGTTCTCAAAATTAATTTCTATTCGGATACAAGATCTATAGCTTTTACTGAATTGAGTATTTTCCTAGAATTAAGTGAAATCCGTTTACTCAAAGTATCAAAATAAGAAATTTAAAATATTTAATTTCAACATTCTTTTTTTAAAAAATAGAGTATGATTGCAAAATTATTGAGTTTATTATTGATTCATAATAAAGTACAAAACTGAGAATAATATATTTATAAACTCGTTTCACCCACTTGATTATAAATATTTAAGCGAGTAAAATCAGATGTAAAATAATGAGAATATTTATTATGAAAAGAATATTATGAATATTTATTACAATTAAACCCATACACCCCAGGCCAGCTCTTAAATATGAGACGAAAATAATTAAAAGGAATCTGGAAATTGATTTAAAAATAGTGGTTTAGGTCCAAAGGAAATTTCTGGAGTTAAACTTTGTTTTCAACTAAGAACAAATTTTTGATCACCATTTTGAATTCACTGAAGGGAGCGGAGACAATTAAACATTACTTTCTAATTAAGTAATGTATTCTTATCCTCGTATTTTTCTAAGCAGAATAGTGTGTATCTTAAGTCTCTAAGCTGAATCGTGCGTGTCTTTAGTATTTACATTAGGTAAACAGAACATTTTTTAACCGTACGATCTTTAATTTGACATGAAAGATTCCAGTATGCCAATTGAGGTGTTATATCCTATGTACCAGGTGTCTTAAATAAGACTGAAATATTTTTTTTTATAAATTTAATTGTTTAATTTCTGTTTTCTGTAAAGAAACAATTCAGGAAAACAATATTTGCTCCAACTACTTATGACAATGGAAACATTTATCCTCTCCGTATTCTTGTTTAATTTTAGAACTTTAAATTAATGATGCTGAAAGTAGTTAACTTTTAAATCAAAGAAAAACATTTTCCCCTTTCTAATTCATATCATGCTCTTTTTTTTAAATTTCTTCTAATAAGTAAATACATTTTTATACGATATTTTTTCCTTATTCTCCACAATTAGTTTCAATCCCATGTGATAAACGAAAGACGAAACTTAAGGACAAAAAAAATGGAAAAAACGGAAGAAGAAACTTTCAAGGGAATCTGTCAGTTAATTTTTGAATTAAATACGAAAATAGTGGGAGAAAAATTTATACTCTATTATGAAGTTATTGCAAGATTTTTTCTAACCTTAACTGTCTTCTGTTTGTTCCTTAAATGTTTGTAATTTAAAAAAAAAAAAAAAACATCAGTCAGATTTTAGACATCATCTATTTTCGAACACTAAATCAAACAAAAAATAATTAGGGGGCAGCTTATACTCACTCTGAAGGAAGCCTAAATATCCAAATATCCTGGATATCCAAGTATCTCAATCTCCAATCAGATCTCAATCTCCAATCAGATCAGATTCAAAACAAATCTAACTTTTAAAGTAATTCCCAGCTTCCAGCTTATTATTTCCGCCCTTATCCGCATTTTTTTTATTATCTTTAATGGTATAGAAACAGCTTCAAATATTATAAGCATATAAATATAACAGCTTATAAGAGAAATTTTAATACACCATTTTAATCTTTTACCATGCAGTTAAGAAAATAAGCATTATTCAAACTAAAAGAAGCATTATTTATCACTAAACATACCAACATTTTACAATGTAATACAATCAAACATACAATTACTGGTCATTTGACCGGTTATGGTACGTTTAGTGTTTAAATAAAACAAGCATTACTCAAAAGCAGCTAATTTATGAAATTTCTCCCCCAAAATAGTTAATTAAAAACACTAATCGGTCTTCCTTCTAAAAGGAAATAAGGGGAAGTTACTGTGAAAAACTAAAACTATAATCGGAATGTATTTTATTGATTAAAACATTAAAATATAATTTGATTTTTTTAATTTTATCCAGTAACAAATTTTGATAAAAGTCTTTGGGAGTTTTTTAATGCTCATCGAAACATAAAAAGTTTCAAAAATGAGACATTTAAGTTTTACTGAAATCAAGCATGACATATCGCGATCACAATCAATGATTGGTAAATAGACCAGACCAACATTAAAATGATTATTATTTGATTCTTACTTTTATAAGTAAAATAAAATTGGTTCATTTAAAAATACTTACTATCCAATAAAAAATACATGTTGTCTTACATTTATTATATTCTATAAATTACGATGTAAACAAAAGAGAAATTTAGGTTTAAACTTCGGTACACAAACTGTTTTACTAATAATTGTATTCAATTAAGAAATTTACTAATATAAGGTAAAACATTTGAACAGAAAATATATTTCTACTAAGGGTAGCTAGTGATATATCATTTTTGAAGAAATCTATTGTCAAAATATAGCAATAAGTAAAAATTTGAAATTTATATAAAAAATGCACTTTGCACTTTCGTATATAGCTGCTATTTTACGGCATATTTCTTAGCACATAGCGTTTTATAGCAAACCTCAATTCCATTTTTAACTTTTGCTTTTATAACACTCTTTCTATTTATTGGTTGTTGTACCTTAAATTCTTTCTAATTTTTAAAAGTGTTAAAGTCTAAAAACCTTGCAACGAAACTTTAATTTTACTTTTAAAAATCACATTGTACATCTCATTCAAAAGGACATTGTGCATTTCATTTCCTTTGCGTAGACTTACATACATAAGCTATAGATCTTTTTGGTCAGTCATAAATCGAGGCACGTAATACCACTTGTTTAACCTCCTATTTCACCAATCACAAATTCAGGCACGAATTCCACCAATCGGGGCACACAATACCGCCATTGGAAATCGTAATAAGTACGGATTTTAATTTTTAGTCCGATGGATTTTATTGAGGGCTATTGGAAGGCAAATCTTTATTTCCTATTAAGTTTCTCACATAACCTCTTAACAAAGGCTGGGACAGCCTGGTTGGTAGGGGGATTAGGTTCATGTCCAAGAGGTCGTGAGTTTGATCCCTGCCGGCTGAAGACTCCCCGTGTAGTAAATGGTGACCGGACCACGTTAAAACTGTCGGGTCACAAGTCCCTCAATGTTCCCATAACAAATTATGCCTCTGGAGGTACTGAGTTGGAAATTGATAGTTCTCTAGTGCAGGTTAATATTATAAACTGCGGATGAATGAATGGATGTAAACCCATAAACGAATTGTGACCTGTGTGTGGCTGAAGTCGTATTCTTGGCCATAGATGGCAACACGGAAAAACAATAAAAGCTCCCTTTGCCTTAAATTATCTTAGCTTCCCCAAGCTGGTTTTTTGGTATTAGCAAGTGGAATTAGAAACAACAACAACACAATAACAACCAACGCTAGATCATCTTCGCATTATGCGTTTGATTCCTTTTGAGCAGACTCCTGTTTAAAAGTCTGTAACCTCTATTAAAATGGCTTATAAATCTTTACTATTGGTTCGAAGAGAAATATAAATTTGCTTTATTAAATTTTCTCAAAAAAAAAAAAAAATTAACAAATGAAAAAAAATTCTAAGATTCCTTTATATACGCACATAATTTTATATAATTTTCGTCGCACATGATTTTTAATAATTACATAATTTTCTCTTCATTACTTCCTGAGCATTTCTTGCCTATACACGTCCATTCTAGCGAAAGATTTCTAAGAAAATGACAAGTAATTCTTTGATAAATTTTGAGTCTTATATCTTTAAATTATATTTCTTATTAACAAGTTCATCGGCTTAGAAGAAGAAAAAAAAAAGATCTTTCTAAAGGACTTTCGAAAAAAAAAATTTTTTTTTATTTTTTACTGCTTTGACAAAGGCTAATTTTTTCACTCAGCATATTATGCCACTTATATAATGGTCTACAATGCTGTTTGTCTAGGAAAATATTTAAGTTTTAAAGAAGAAAAAAAATTTCAATGTATAAATGATTAAAAGTCTTAAAAATCGTCGAGGAGTTCTATTTTTTACATGGACAAATAACTGAGAAACTATTATTTGAACTATTATTTAAATCTCATGCAAACTTTCTTTTTTTACAAGCAATAAACATTCTGATTTTTATAAGAAACAAACATTCTGTCTTCAACTTACAGAGAGATTATTTTTTTAAAAAATTAATTCAATTAGTACTTTTTTCTTCTATAATATCAAACTTATTTGACCATTTTAATAACAAAGAAAACTTGCAAACTGAATTAAATTGTTTAAATAAATATGAATACAAAATCACTAATTAAGGAAACGAAAATTACCTATGGATTATTTAAAATTTAATCGAGCCGCGTTTTTGGTTTTTTCAATTTTTTAAAAGAAAATTCGTTTAAATTAATAGGTTGACAACAGAAACAAAAGAAAGAGAAAAAACTTCTAATACAAATAAAACAATAAATAAATAAATTCTCAATTCATTATTTTCTTTTCATATGTTTTTTACACTTTCATCATTTGGCATTGATGATGTCATTATTTTTTTTTCTTGCTTTCTCTTAAACTAAACTAAGAGTTTAAAAAAATAAACAGAAGACTCACCCTCATAAATAACCTCCCTTTCACTTGAAACAAGCAACATGAAGTGTAATAATTAGAAATAATTATAGCATTAAATAACAGATAATCATAGTTAAATATATTTTTAATTGTTTGTTTCATTACAGGTCATTAAGAACTACATCACATGAGAACGATCCAATAATAATTTAAATTAATTATCTAACGAAGTTTAATTAGTGTATAGCATTAAACTGAAAAATGTAATTATATTATTATTTTCAAAATATTACATTTATAATAAAGTAGAAGATAAATATTAACTATTTACAGAACTGTTAATGCATTTTATCATTTTTGCAGAAAAAAAAAGTTAAAACTGATTATGTAATTTGTAAAAGGAATTTGAATGAATTATTTGAATACGCAATTACATTTTTGCCTTCAATTCGGTTCGTACAGGATGTATTAAAAAAATAAAAAATAAAAATATAGGAAAACTTGAAAAAAAATACTGAAATACTGAAAAAATGCTGAAGCAACTGATGGATCAAAAGTTTTATTTTTCTCATTTTGCCAATAAAAAAAATCTAACAAAGCTAATAAAAACAAACCATGCTAAAATATCATCCAATGTAAAACTAATTTATAGGAAAACAAGTATGGGCACAACATGTTCCTTATATAAGTAAACTGGTCCTTACCCAGCACCCTACTGGTCCTTGCCAAGCGGAGCAGTCTACCGATGCTCTGTCAGACGAAAACAAACATGTCTAATACGGTGTACGACACTACTACACTACTTTCGTATCGACGTTTCATACGTTCGACGATCACCAGGGCGTTATCAATCGCCCAGGGTCATCAAGGTCCTTATCAATCGCTGTCTCAAATGCACCCACTCATGCAGCAAGGTACCCTTGAGATCTGATGTTCATTGGAGTTGGTCTTCCAGCTCCAATTGACCGTCCAAAGACGTCCCTTAAGTGTTCAATAGGATTAATGCCAAGAGACATCGCAAATCACTCCTCCGATATAAGGTATTCATTAACTAATTAAGTCCTGTGTGGACAGGCGTTCGAGTCGAATGTATCATTCAACTTTAATAAAAATGATTTTTTTTTTTTTAAATTTTTGTGACTTAAAAACGAATATTGCCGAATTTCATTCAAATAAAACTGATAACAATAAGTCAAATGCAAAGTTTTAGATAGTTTTGAAATGAATAGGTGAGTAAAATAATTTCACGTTAAGTTTTGCTTACTTTCATTATAAAACACTGACGACGTGAATGACCAATTAAAGTTCAACTGATTTAGTTTGTACAAAAGAAAATAAATTATATGCGCACATCGAGCAGATTCATCGGAGAAAAAAAAAACAATTATATGAATGAGTCAAGAGATCAGAAAAAAAATATTCTGAACAACATATTTATTTGAACATGACATGAGAAAAACTTGAAGTTGATTGAAAAATACAACATTAAAACAAAAGATTACATTTCAATTCAATTAAATAAATGCGTTTAACTTTATTGGAAAAAGTTAAAATCCCATACATCAACTGCTTGGAGACCAGAAAGTTGTTCCTCATAGCCCCATTCAATTGGGGACTTGTACTTCAAGAAGAAGAACATCACGGATAGCCACACATGTAACCTACTCGTATTACGTCAGCTCCAGTTGATCGTTCACCAGCAAAATGGAATGTTAAAGTTCAGCTAAGTTTCTCCACGTACGTCAGAGTATTAATTAAATGCAGCGCCGTATCGCACAATTTTTTGAAATATATTTCTTTCTCGTCTATGTCTTTTACTTAACTTTCATTTATTATTTATTCATGTACTTTATTATAACAATGATATATTTTTGTTTTGTATACCTGGCAACTTAGATGCATATTTAGTTTGTTTATAATCTACATGGCTTCAAGTCTGTCTTTGTGTTAAGTAAAACCTTTATAGTGAAAGAATTGAAATTTTTCTGAAAGAATCTTAAGAATATAGAATTTTTCATTTAAGAGAATTGATACTTGATGAGTTTGGCTTACTCGAAATATAATAGAAACAACAGTTTCTGACGTAAACAAATGCCACGTTTCAGCAACCAATCAGGGTCTAAATACCCACACTAAGCCATTTGCAGGTATTCCATTAAAATATCTCTCAAAACCATTTCAATTCCCCAAGAGGTAAATAAAGAAAAAGAATTTTTTTTTCTCTTGGAAAAAAAATCTCAAATGGTAAATTACGCAGCTATGTAAGATCAAGTAAGGTAAATTTCTTTCACAGAAATAATCATCTAATGTCAATGTTATTCCATTTTTTTCTCTCTTTTTGAAATACTTTAGTTTTTTTTTTTTTTTTTAACCACCCTGAAAGTCTTCAATATCCGATTATTTCACTTTTTTCTGGTTGAACAATTAAACTAATTTATTTTAATTATGCATTTTTTTCTGATACAAAAAGAAGCAACCAATATGATTAGTAATAAAACAAAGAATTGTAACTGACTATTAATATACGAGTTTTTAGTATATTTTGCATTAGTTATCAGGTTTTTACTTCAGGCTTTACTATGGCTATTAAATTAACATAAAAAAAATACTTTTTTTTCAGAGCATTTTATGAGAATGCAATTTTAAATGCAACATATCCTAGTATAGGAAGAATTGCTTATTTGTGATTTTAAATCTCTTTAACCAAAAGAAAAAATTTTAAATTAGCCCCTCCAACCTTAAGAAAAAAAATCATTTTTAAAATGACTAGAATTGTTAAATATGATATTGGTAGTGGTAATATTTACCGCTTTTCAAGCTCTACAACTGAGAGCTCAGTTATTTTGTAATGGTAATGATTTTAGTAAAATTAATATTAAAATATAGTTTTATTATATATTATTAAGTTTGATATAAGTGGTAACATTTACTAATTTTACCATGATACCTAAAAGCAGGGCATAAAAACCATTATTTTAGCTAAATTTACTTTTCAGTTTTGCATTTTTTACTAAACGTGTGGTAATAAAAACTATAAATTTTAAAACCAGATCTTCCGGTAAATCGTTGCAAAGGACGAAAAATCATATGAATGGTTTAATTACCGTATATTTTGGTTTTATTACCAGATTTATGTTTTTTTTTCTTTCCTATTTTTTGTTGCCAGAAATGTCCTTACCCTACAGTGTGCTATTTTTATAAACGTTTTTTCTCCGCTTACAATTCTGGATAATATAAACTAAGAAAATTTTTTTGATTGTCCTGTGATATTTCAGAGGCTCATAAATATATATTTTTTAAAAAATCTATCTGATTTATATATATATATATATATCTTCACTTGTTGCATCTGTCCAATATTTATCCCATTCATAGCACACGTAACACATATGTTATAAAATAATAAAAGCATAATTAATTCATTATTCATATTAGATGAATCATAAGTAAAATTCTATTTTTAGACTAAAAGTTTACCCAGCGTTGCTCTTTAGA
The DNA here is from genome assembly GCA_949128135.1 of Parasteatoda lunata. Lineage (NCBI taxonomy): Eukaryota > Metazoa > Arthropoda > Arachnida > Araneae > Theridiidae > Parasteatoda > Parasteatoda lunata. The sequence continues at coordinate 72,562,764 of OX421976.1, read as the reverse complement.
AAAAGACACTTTATTAAGTGATCACGCCCGTGATATTTCCAAGCTGGAGCCATCAAAAATAATGCACCAAAAAGGTCTAAAATCTATATCTGTACCCATTTTTTTTTAATTTCTTATTTTACACACTAGAGTCCTGAACCAGATATTTGATATAACAGGAGATCGTTATATATATTTATATATATATATATATATATATATATATTCTACAGTTTTATAATTTGAATGTACAATAAAATAATTACATTAAATTAAATATAGAATACTGCATTATCCTTATATTACTTACTATCGCATGTATATCATAATCCTTCTAATATCTTTCTTTCTATATCAGACTCTAAGACAAAGACATCAACAAGGAACGAATACTTCATCAAACATTTAAATCAAATTACGACATATTCTTCCTTGAGGTACAGAAACGACTGTTGACAGTATCCCAATCCTTTTCAGTATTGATTCGGTGGAATGATTCCTTAATTCTAACGACAAACAGAACGTCATGTAACGACACGTCTTATAAACGAAAACTTATTCACAATGCGGATAGTTTTTATTTCACCATTTCTGAATAAATAGTTTTAGTAACATTCATGATGAAATTTATTTTAAATTTGGTTTTTATACGATAAATTAATAAATATACGATATATTAAATTAATAAATTATACGATATGCAAAAGAGAATGCTTAATAAGTAGTTGTCTGCATTTTTCGCAGTAAGGTTTTTCGAACCATCGAAAAAGTGGCAAAAACTGCAAACTAATATAAATATTAATGCAAATAATTAATACGACCATGTGAAAATACGAACGAAGGTCACCAGCAAAAATTCCAGGCACAGTCCGTAAAAAAAATGTACGAATGTAATAACTGCAGAACTGATTTTTTAAGATAATGGATTTTATTGTATGAAATAGCTAGAAGGTACAGTTTCTTGATAGTAATTTGTGCGATTTAGATTTATTTTCCAAATAAATCCGTTTCATTGATTATAATTATTTTTTTTATTTTATATTATAGCTTTTTATTAGACGTCCATTCCGAAACAAAATGGATTGTCTTAGAATACAATAAATCACTTTTTGAGTAAATATAAACTTTTAAAACTTTAGTATCTATTAAATTTTTATTTAAATAAAGCTAAAACAATTAACGCTGATTAAATGTCATTTTACTTTATTAATAAACTGCGTTTACTTTAAATTAAAAAAGAAAGAGAAAATCTCATTCACAGAAACTGCTGGAGCGAAAATTTTCACATTTTATTATTTAGTGCTTTTTTACTGACATTGATTTGAAAAACAAGTACTATGCAAGTCCATTTCAAAACAATTAACAGAATCTTAGAATACAATGAAGCACTTTTTGAGAAATTATAAACCCTTAAATAAAATTTTAAAATATAAATAAAATTTCTTAAAAAAGTTTTTAAAAAAATAACCCTTATCTAACGTTATTTATTACGTTCACTATTATAGTAAATTGCAAAAGAACGAGAAAATTACATTCACCAAACTTGGAGCGAAATTTTTATTATTTATGACTTATTTACTGACAATGATTTGAAAAACAAATATTATGGGAGTCCATTCCAAAACAATAAAGAGAATCTTATAATACAATAAAGAACTTTTTAAAGAATTGTAAACCTTTAAAACAGTGGTACTATCTAAAACGAATAACCCTCATTAAGCTTCATTTTTTTTTAAAGTTTAATAATAAATTATAAAAGAACGAGCAAAACTTAATCACAGAAAATGTTGAAAACTTCAGTTGAAATATTTCCCATTCCATTGATATGGGTTTACATTTTTTATACTTATATTTCCTTACTTAACTGCAGGAGGATAGTAAATATTTTGTACAATTTGTGCTTTAATTTTTCTTCTAACAATATTGCAATTTTCTTGAAACTACATTATTTTTAAAGCACCCATTAACACATCTGAAGATTAGTTGGTTAGTTGTTTTTTTTTTTTTTTGGTGATTTCGCACATTTTAGAGATGAAAATGAATAATTATGTTATTAGTACATAATTTCAAAAACTTTTTCTCAAAAATAATTGCTGCGATTATTCCACATAATTCTCTAGATAACTATTTGAAAATGTAATTTCGTTCAGAAAAAGGATAAAAAAATAAATAGTATGGAAGGAGTTGAATACGATTTCTCAATTATCATTCATATAATAAAGAGAATGTTCACAAAATTAGGAATAAAGCTTAAAGAAAAGTAGTGATTAAATCAGACATTTGAAAAAGGGTTTTTAACGATGTTTATGTTTAAATATTATCACGCTTTGTTACATAATTTTGGTATCTATTTCATAACATATTTAATCATTGTTTTATAAAATTTCCAATTAAAGAGTGACACCTTCTAATTAGAACCAAGTAAACTGAAAAAGGTTAATTATTAAACTAATTGTTTTGGACATTAAATTAATTTATGTGTTTTAACATCGTTTACTGCTAATGTTTTTATAAAGACACCCATTCGAAGTTTCTAATGTTTCTAGGTAACAATTACGAGATTTTTATTCATTAAATAACTTGCATTTTATGATCGTTAATTGTCTAAAAATGTGATCAAGAAAAATAAATAATAGGTCTGGGTTTCAATCACTCAATTTAGCTGTCATTGTTTTCCATTCAGTTATTTGTAAAATAACTCTAGAAGATATTGCGAAGAAGATAAATGTTCGAAATCAATACTACAGTATGCACTGAATTGAACATTATGAAACATTAATATCTAAAGTTTTTGTTAGTTAGTTTATGGCGTAGACTCCACAAGTTTCATTTTATAATTCGACACTTTTCCATTATCAGTAAGGATCTACATATAAACGCAAGCCTAAATTGTAACTTTAAAGCAGGTTCCCAGAAGCAGTTTTTACGGGGAAATATTGGTAAGGTAAACCAACCAGTGAAGGAACACACCCCAGTGAATGAACATTTCATACATATTTTTTAAAAATAAGATTTTAAATGTCTTTACTTAGATTGATTGGTAACAGTAACTTATTACCTAACAATAGGAAGTCATCTGACAATGCATTGGGTTACCTGGTCATATTGTCTTCTCTGAAAATTTTTTGAATTTGTTAGTATCTGTGCAATACCTCGTTTCTTTGAAAAAATTATAAGGTCAGTGTTTGTAATTATTCGTTTAAAATTAAATTAATTGCATATAATTGTTTAATTTTTCTCACTGTGAAAAAGAGAATTCAAAATATGGTTATTGAAGTTACGCTTTATTTATTTTAAGCAAACGTAAGCAAGTACTGAGATTAGGGGGTGTGTATTAACTGGATAACCAAACAATGAAAAACCAATGAATGAGCAAGTGTTCCTTTACTGGGATTTTTCCAAATTAAGGATATTAAAGGAAATTTTTTTATTTTATTGTACTTTTAGTCATATTATACATCAAAATTCTGCTAAAAATAGAAAAAAATATCTTCTAACCAGTAAAGGAACAAGCACGTTTCTTCACTGGGAATAGATTTCTCAGTGATTGAACAGTATGTGTGAAATATGGTTTTGCATGGCTCTAAGATAATAAGTAGTTCTGCGATGTAGAGGACACCTATAATTCTGTTAAATGTTGTATAAATAATTCCTAAAATAATTTCATTTCAAAATGCTAATTTAATTGCTAAATTTAAGAAAAGAATTATAACTATAACTTATTAATAATTTATCTTTATAAATCTAGTGGTTAGTTACATCATACGTTAAACAGCTTAAGAAACTAGGTTTGCTCATCGAAAACTAAATAAATATATTAATAAAAACTTGAATGGAACATTTCTTTCCTTGATTTTGTGTCAATAATTAGCTAAATTATTTTCCTAATGCGGTCTTTAACGTCATGACGGAAACGAGTTAGAAAAATTGATTTAAAGACGATCATCCAGGTGAAAAACGGATGAAGCTTATTTTAGAACGACATCTACTAATTACTCAGCGCAATGCGAAGATAATTTCAAGAGGCAAAGCTTCCTAACAGAGAATAATATTTTAGAGTTGTTTAAAGAACTTTAGAGGATTCTTAAAGAGTAAAGTAGCTCTGGCATCCTTTAAAAAAAAGACAATGCTAATAAAACAGGAGATGAATACTGCCCTTAAACAGGAAAAATCTTTGGCTCTAAAAATTATAAAGATTTATATTGTATAGTTCCTAGGAAAGAAAAACAATTTTTGGAAAACATTTCAGCTAGTGGAAAAAAATTACCTGCAATAGTAGATTTTCCATAGGGTAGAATTCCTCGAAGTATTGCAGAAACTATTCCTGCTGTATATTCCAATGAAAAAAGTGATTCATGATGTGAATCAATGACCGCAGCAACATTTTACGAATATATTGTAAGTACCCATGGATAATTGAAACTGCTATCAAATTCCCTATTTTGCTTCTTCTGGATGGGCATAAATCTCATATCAATTTGAAACTGAGCAAGTGTCGTTCATTAAAAAAAATTCTCTGGATTAGCTTTCTATCTATTTCTACTAATGCACTCCAGCCTTGTGATGTAGGCGTATTTTGAGCTTTGAAAGCTTCGCGGATATCTTCCATTGAATCTTGAAAACAAAAGAGTTGTAAAACAATATGTAGAGGGAATATTACGGTTGTTTTTAAATAAACTTTTGAGGCATCAATTGATGAAGTTAAAATTTAAAATGCTTTTAAAAAATGTGGTATTTTTCCATTTGATGTTGAAAGTAATCTTAAGTGTTCCTTCACTGGTTAGTTCACCCTATATCTGTAAAAAAAAGCTACCTCTTACGCTGACTTTAACATAAGTTCTAATAATTCGCAGCATATACTATATAAATACGAAAAAGCTACCCTACTTTACAAAAAAAAAATATAATAATATTTCTCAGGTTTTAGACAGAAACGAGCGGTATACCTGTGTACACAAACTATCTCCTTCTCAAAATTTCTAAGCTTTCTTAGCTTTTACGCAAAATTATCTGGAATATCTGAATAAAAGTTACCTCTCTACTCTTATTTTAAGAAAACAGTACTCATAATTGAAATGGAAATACAGAAATATCTGAAAAAAAGTTACCTCTCTACTCTAATTTTAAGAAAAAAGTATTCGTAATTGACATGGAAATATAGGAATATCTGTATAAAAGTTACCTCTCTACTCTTATTTTAAGAAAAAAGTACTCATAATTGAAATGGAAATACAGGAATATCTGAATAAAAGTTACCTCTTTACTCTTATTTTAAGAAAAAAGTATTCATAATTGACATGGAAATATAGGAATATCTGTATAAAAGTTACCTCTCTACTCTTATTTTAAGAAAAAGTATTCATAATTGACATGGAAATATAGGAATATCTGTATAAAAGTTACCTCTCTACTCTAATTTTAAGAAAAAAGTATTCATAATTGACATGGAAATATAGGAATATCTGTATAAAAGTTACCTCTCTATTCTAATTTTAAGAAAAAAGTATTCATAATTGACATGGAAATATAGGAATATCTGTATAAAAGTTACCTCTCTACTCTTATTTTAAGAAAAAAGTACTCATAATTGACATGGAAATATAGGAATATCTGTATAAAAGTTACCTCTCTACTCTTATTTTAAGAAAAAAGTTCTCATAATTGACATGGAAATATAGGAATATCTGCATAAAAGTTAATTCTCTACTTTATCTTTAAAAAAAACTCAAATAGTTCTCAGAATTCACACAAAAATATAGTGTGTATCGCTAAAAAAACTACTTCTCTACTCTAACTTTAAGAGTTAGAATAATACCCGATTTGATCCAAAAAATATAAGATGTATCTATAAAAAGGCTATTCCTTAACTGATAGTTCTCATATTTTACGCAATAATATACAATATTAAAAATTCAAAAAAATCATTGAAACTTTTTAACTAGCTGTAAAAAGAGTGGAAAGAAATGTTTTCTCTGAGAAGAAACTAATAATCTTTGACAGCCTAAACATTTTCAAAAGCGAGATATCTCTTAAACTGTAAATAAAATATTAGTGTATAAAACTTAAAAATAATCTTTATTACTTGTTTAGAAAGACTGTAAATGTTTATCTGAACAAACAAAACTCGTGACGCTTTTAGTTGTCTAGAAAGTAATTATCTGTAACTATTTTTGGTGTGATACCTTCTAAACAGACTCTTGCTATTTTTGAAACTTTTATTTCAAATGTCATCAATGAAATGTATCGTTGAAAAAAGAAATTTTGTTTTGAAAATAAAATTGTAACATTGTCAGATATAAAACTCCTGAAAAGTAACTAGAAACATTTAATTTATTTCAAACCCTTTATAGAAAATTATATGATACAGATATTTTATTGCCTGATTCGAAACATTTTTGCTCATTACAATTTTTGTATTTTAAGTAACACTTTTATTTCCATTTCTGTTAATAGATATATTCCTTAAAAACACATGTGCTTAGTATTTATACTATAAAACGCTTTTGGGAAAGAGACACAGCTAGCGAAAAATCATTCTTGAAATCTTACCTTTAATATAAATCTGAGCCATTTATTCAGATAAAATGATTTTTACATAAATATAATATTATTATATTTATGTAAAAATCGTTATATTATATATATCTCTAAAATGTATTTCTAGAGATTTCATACTATAAGATAATATTTTAGTGTAAAAAACAAAAATAACAAAATTTAATCAAAGTTCGTAAATTGAAAAAATCGGGAAAAATTTAAAATTGGTATTTTGTCATTTAAAGTATGTCACAAAGAAAAAATTTCATGTTCACGATTTTTTTCTTGCTTTTTTAGGGTGTAAAAAAGAAGAAAATTCATGTAGAAATAGCCTGCCCCCCTCCCAAAAAAAAATTTTTTTTGACCGCCTAATTGGCGTTTATTTGTAGAATTGCTCATATATATATATATATATATATATATATATATATATATATATATATATATATATATATATATATACTGGGTGGCTAAGCCCCCTGTTCGCTGCCGTTCTCCAACCCCGATGATTGCTTTGCAATAATGGTCTTTTCTTGGCAGAAAACAGTTTTTGCTCACTTAAATTAATAAAAATTATTCACTTAACATACATGTACTAAAAAAATGTTTGTTTGCTTACGCTTGTGCCTCTACTTCCCATGTCCAAATATTACTATCTATTAGTATTATAAACATTTAGATCTCTTGGTGAACAGAAGTGATTTTTCGAAGTAATCATTTTTTTTAAAATAGCATTTATATTCATATAACATTATATTATTCAAACAAATTTGATTAGTTAACAACCCTAATTTAATATTTTCGCTAATAATTGCAGTACTGGAAAATAACATTAAATTAGGGAGACAAAAATATTTAAAGGAAATATTTACGACTTTTATTAATTTTATGCTGATGATAACCAAAACAATGAATGAAGAAAAACTGGATCCTACCTCGTGATTTTTACGCTGAATTTTAATTGGCTGTCTTGTGTGTTACTAACCGTAAGTCCTCTGTGATCGGCTATTTGTTATCATTTCACTCTCTTCTTATATTATATATATATATATATATATATATATATATATATATATATATATATATATATATATATATATATATATATATATATATATATATATATATATATACATACATACATATTAGAGAAGCTGGAAGTGAAATTATTGAAACTATAGTTTGATTGCTAGGTGAAACTTTACCTTCAATCACCCTTCGATTTCCTCCGGAAATCAAACCAATTCTTTTACTTTTAATCTTGATTTCTCTTTAAAATCCCATTTTTTTCTTCATTTAAATGCCAATTTGCGACCCCCAAAAATGTTCTGACTTCATTTTAGAGGAAAAACATTTATTAAGAGCAATGATTTCAGACAAGCCTGAATGCAAATTTTTTTAAATTCTATGTTAAAAATAAATCTATAAATTCATAAATCATAATAAGGAAACGAATATTTTTTAGTTGCAGATTTAAATAAATAAGTAATTTGCAAAATGAAACACTGTGAAATTTAATAGTTATGTTTATTTAATTAATAAATAACTAATGTAGCAATATTCTTTCAAAAATATCTAATCTCAAACTCATTTGTTTTTAATTTTAAATTTCTTTCTAATTATTCTAAGGAAACAATGATTAAAACAACTCCGCTTTCAGCTGATAATTCCTCATTTTTTTCAATTCTTTAAATGATAAATTGCCTTTATCTTTCATGAAAAAGATAATTTAATTCTGTTTGCTCGCTTAAATTACCATTTGCTTTTATGCGTAATTGTTTTAGTTCAGTATTTTAATAAAAAAATGATTTCATTTCGTTTTTCTTATTTAAATCCTCCATTATTGTAAGTGAAATTCAAGTTAGGAAAAAAATTAAAAACGAATGCAAAATAGTTATGCTTTTAAAACATCCTATATTATATTCTAAGCATATTTTAATTTCTAAAACTTACCTTTTAGTATAATTGATAAGCATTTTAAATAATTTTAACTTCTTCGAATTTAATAAATTCAAATCTCATACTTCAAATCTCTAGATTCTGAAGCATAAAATCCTAAATGAAAATTCAGATTTTTTTTTATTGTTATTTCTTTATTTGAATGCGTCAACACTGTAAAAATTACTGTATTGTTCAAATTACGGAAAAAAAATACCAGCACTTAGGGTGCGGGTAGTTTTTACAGTAAAATTAATTTTTATCGGAACATGTTACGGAACAAAAACTCTTATAAACAGTAGTTATAATTACCATAAATTAACTGAATCTTTCTAATAAATATTACTGTAAAAGTTACAGTGTAATATTTTACGGTAAAAATGAATTTTAAGGTAAGATGAATTTTACGTATAATAGAACCAAAAGGCCGTTATTTTTAACCTTTAATTTAATTCGGAATTTTCGATAGTGTACGGCATTTGAGAAATGTTTATTTTTTTGTTTTTGAAGGAAAAATATTGAGAATAAGAACCAAATTATTACGTTGTTCTTGCTTTTAAAAAAAAACGCATGAAAATACAAACCATAACTTGTTTAATATTTCATTTAATAACGTAACTACCAACAAGTAATGAAACCTAATTTAAAATAAGGTCAGATCACAATAAATTAACTTTAACAATTTTTACAGTTCCTAAATGCATGTGTGATTACATTTCATTCAAATTGTAAAAGTAATTTTATAACGTAAATAATTTTAATGTCATGGGAGATTTATTTTTTAAGGTAATCGTTTTTCGAAGAACATTACAGGCTATGAAAAATGTTATTGTCTAATGTCTTTAATAAAAATGTCTTTAGGCTATGAAAAATGTTATTGGGAAAATAAATTTGTTGTTTCAAGATTGATAGTCATCTTAAGGCAGCTAATTCAAACTTCATAATTAAATTATTTTTATTTTCTTCATATTACACAGACTAGTAAAATATACCCGTCTATCAAGCTGGGTAAAAAAGTCGAAAATAATGAATAAATCTGCTTTTATTAAGACTAAGTATCCAAGTGCAAAACTGCAAAGCATAAATCAAGACAAACGTTTAATTTTTTTTTATTGATACAAATAAAAAAAAGCATGGTCAAAAATACCTGAATGTAATAAAATCTACCGTGCCTCTGGCTCTACGGGAACACCAAAAAGCTTTGGTATGTTTTACAAAGCGCTTTGGTAATGCTTTTGGTTCTGTGATATTTGGTTCTCTGTGATAAAATTTGGTAAATATGAAAATTTAGTAACTTTATCATGACACCTTACAGCATGACATTAAAACCATTTATTAGGTTAAATTTACGTTTAAGTTTTGTATTTTTTACTAATGTGTGGTTATAAGAAATATTTTGAAAACCAGACTGTCCGGAAAACTGTTATCACAGGAACGAAAATATTACCAAATGAATGGTTTAAATACCGTATATTTCAGTTTTTATTATTAGAGTTTTTTTTATCAGAAAGTATAGGAACTTTATCAGAATTTTTGTCAAGAAGTTGAACTCATTAGAATTGTTAACTATATCCTCAATGCCATTCTGCGCTATAAATAATGATATTGGTGGCAGACAACGCATTTTAGTCAAAATCACTAAGAATTGAGTGGTTTTCTCTATGATTTGGCCCTATAGTGCTCATTTTTAATTTTTTTTTTTTTTTTTGGTCTCAATTATTATAAACATAACATATATCGAATTACGTTTAATTCGATATATTACTTAAATATTTCGAATTACGTTTTAAAAACTGTACTATCAATAGAATAGACGAGTCTTTTCATGGATTTTTCTAGTAACTAACTCGGTAACGTCACCACATCTTGATTTTTACCAATACTTACCTGACCTAATCGATCAATGACAAATCATAATTAAACATTGAGCAAATGAAACTGTATTCTAGCAAACATCACCGAAAGTAATCATTTATATAATTGAATAAACCGAATTGTCTTTCACCATACGTAATGGAAGAAATATGAGAACAAATTCTTTTCTCAAGTTCCTTTATCACTTAAACCCATTGTTCTAATAATCAGCACTCTAACACAAACTATTCTGGATTATAAGAGAGGCACGAAGACAAGCTTTTCCTTTTATTACTATAGGCATCCACTGTTTAGTCAACTCGAAGCTAACAAGCGTACTCGAAGTGTATAATAATTTTCATGCATCATATACGATAAAATTCTGTGTCAAGAAATTTAGAAAAATAAATTTATCACTTTAAAAATTATTCAGAATGGATCAGAGTAAACTATAAATAAAAATGTGTTAAAATCAATAATCACTGAATATTGGAGGAAATCAATTATTTGGTTGTTTATCAAAATTCGAAAAAAAACTATACTGAAGGGGAGTTAAAGATTTTAATTTATATGATGAAAGATAAAAAATAATTGTGTAATTTAGAAAGTCAACAAAATATGAAATCCTTTATTTCAACGGTAGTTGAATGCATAAGTATTGCTCAAATAAAAAGTGGTGAGGAGTTTTTGCACCAAAAAAACATTAACAATAAGAGAGTTATAAACTAAGAAAAGAGGAGTATATCAAAGATTGCGGATATTTAATTATTCCGTTCACATGACAGAATTTAAAATGTATGTAAATTAGTACTAGAAGGTATGCAAGATCAGTTGTACAATTTTTTGTGGCGGTAGGTAAAAGTAAAATGAACATTTCTCGTCAACTGTTTTCTTTTTATGCTGTTGAGAACAAATGGTGTAAAAGATTTCGGAGTAGAAAAATAAAAAAAGAGAATATCTTAATATTTTTTGAACTAACAGTTGAATTTTTACGCATTAACAAGAGATCTTAATGATTCGAGAGACTAACATAAAAAGTACTAAAATATTGGTATAAATGATATTTTAAGCTTCGAAATTGCACACAAAAAAGTACTTTCTCTGAATAAGCATATAATTTTTTCCGACATACGAGTATTTGAATTATAAAATATCATGTTAGGAGAAGGGATAACCGCAATCCAAAAAAATGTAATCTAAATAGTTTATGCAAGGAGTTTTTTTGGGTAGCTTGGACTTTCTAATACTGATTTCAATTTCTGCGCATTTCACCATATTTCGATCAACTGTTTAAAATTATTAAATTGAATATTTTTGTCACTCAATTAGAATTGCAGCACCACTCCACATTCTCGAGAATATAGCATCACTCCATATTATGGAATTCAATAATTTGAATCTTATTAATTTAAATACGTTAATACAAATTAATTTAAATACGTTTTTGTGTCTGATTTTGTAAAAATAAATATCTTCTCCACAAATATTTCAGTACATTCAAGGTCAAAAGCGTGAAAATCTTTTCATTAAATTAGATCTCTTTTTCATTTAGTACACTGCACCTCAATATTGGATATACCAATTCCCCAGGATAAGCATATAAGAATTTCTCCCATAAATCCCTTTCTGCTGTTCATAAATTATTTGAAATCGTTGAAAATTTACGTATTATATCATTCGTGCAGCGCGTTATCAAAGTGAAAGAGCTGTATAATTACATTTTGTCAATCGTGTTGCTTTGCGTTTTGTAAGGGACATATCATTCTTAACAAGACTTTACATTCACTTTAAATACCCTCATGTGAACTGGTTAACTAGATGTGTTTCTGACGCTATCACGCGTGTCCACGAGTAATTTGGACAGCAATAATATTTACACCAAGTTAATTAAGTTTGGGGTATACAGATTTTTTTTAAGATGTTGCAATTTTTGTGCCGATTGTTTTCTTAGGAAAAGTCTTAATGCATGCATAGTGAGGAAAAAAATATTGAGAAAAGACTAAATTAGCTTTAAGTGTTAAATGATAACAAAAGTCTAAAAAATATGAAACGTACAAAAAATTTAATGTTTTATACTAAAGCTTTAATAAATATCAAACTAAGCTGTATTAAAAAAGGAGTATAAATAAACTGTCACATATTTTACAAGTTTATTTGATAAGGTAGTTAAGTAATATAACAAATTTAATTTAAGTATCTATTTAAATAAAAGATTGTTATTCTCTTAAAATATGAAATAATATCTTAGTTCTTAAATTTTTGGTTGAAATTAGTTTGAAAAAAGTATACACTAATCTATAAGCGATAAAAATTTTATTATAAAATCCCTTATCTAAAAACGTTAGCTATATTCATTTATAGAGGTATGGAAAAAAATAGATTTTTTGTACCATTCATAGCCTTAGATAAAAGAACAATTATAGAGATAAAACTAAATTCGTTATTAAAGTCTGGTTTTAATATAATAAAAGCTGACCTAACACATGAACAACCTAATACATAAAACACTTTAAAGATAAAAGTAAAACCCACATAAGAAGTGTTTAAAAAAAGGCATAAATTTGAATATATTTTATTAAAAAACACGCACCTTTTCTATTTCGTATAGAAGGTGTTAACGTTTTTTTATAAAAAAAATTGCCTATTTAAATAAGCTATTTTGATAAAATATTTTAAAAAAAAATATTTAACAAGTGTAGGTTTTTATGTGTGTAATACTTGAAATTCTAACACTTAACACGTGTAAAACGCAAAACGTGTAGCAAACATGTGTAACACGTGTATGTGTGTAACACGTGTAAGGGTGTAACACGTGTAAGTCTACATAAATTAAATATTATCAGTCCTAAAAAACACAGGACGAATTTTAACAGTTCGGAGAAAAAAAAATTTTAATTATGTAAATTAAATTTAAAGTGGGTGGAAAAATAGAACAAAATTTTAATATCACTTTATTTTTATCTTATTTTTTAAATATTTATTTAAATTGTATTGCGAAAAAAACTACACAAATTAATAATAGGAAGTTGTATTTTGTATTTTATGTTGTTTTTAAATTTTATAAATAATCTTAAACTGGGTTAACTACTTTTGGAATCAAAAATAATCTTTTTACTGGTTCGAAATACTAATTCAACTGATTCAAAAAAATTTTTTGTTCTGATTGAAAGCACTTTTTCCCAATATATATCCTACAATATCAATACCTGATTGCATTCAAATTTATATTTACAGTGTTGCTTAAAAGACCAAATAAATGTTTCTGCCTGCCGATTGATTTTTCATTAACAATGAATTTTTTCAGTTTATCTCATTTATATGCTTACTGCCCACTCAATAATATCTTCATTATATTCAAATGTTTAACGGCTGACTGTTTAAGCATATGTTTTGATGAATTTAGATGATGTACGCAAAATTCACGTTTTGCATGTAATAACCTTATATGCTTCTATAATAAATCGTCTCATTAGGAAAAGCTTTCAAGCAGTAAATAAACATCTAGCAGTAATTAATTTATCTTGGTGCATGTGGCTTGAATTTGTGATTTGAACAAGTTTCTGTTACGAGTAAATTAATGATAGCATATCAATTTTCTACTTATTCAAAGCAAATGTTTACTACATTGTGTACTATAAATGTATACAAACACTATTGCAACACTTTCCTTGTAATTTTGAATCTGTCCTTAAAAAATATAAATGTTGGGGATATTTAAAAATATAATATTTTATTATAATGTATATTATAATTAAAATGTTTTTATTAATTTCAAATATTTCAAGCACCCATTTATTCTACATTACACATTTACTTTTAAACACAAAATCAAGAACTAAAAGCATGCACAACTTATTTCAATTTCAAAAGTTTTTAATATTTCAGTCATGTTTTAAGTGTTTTAACAGGGCTTCAATGATCTAGAAAAGAAAACTTAAAAATAAAAATAAAAATTGTTGCAAAAGCGTGAAAAACATCAATATTGCAAATTAATTGTATCCTCCCAAAAATATAAATCTTAAGAAAATATGTTCGGGTACAAATAAATCTTCTAATATTTTTAAAGCTAAAGTTAAAGCTAAATTTTAAAAAAAAAAAAAGATTCTTCAGATGTCATCAAGAAACTTAAACACGACTTTTTTGATAATTTACAAGCCATAGCTAATGAATCTTAATACATGGTGTTTCAAAAAGACCTCTTCAAGAATCCTCTTCAAAATGAAACCGAAAGCGTATCTACATTGTGGGTAAAGACAAACATTTTCAAAATTTGACAAATTACAGTTCAGAAAGGTAAGAGTATCAAACATCACTAAGGCTGGTTTAATTGCAGGAGGAAACGAAGAAGAATTAAAATATAATTATTTGAAACATCCTCAAGTTTCAAATTCAGATTAAACCTGTTTTGCTGTTTATTATACCTGCCTTCCTTTCTTATAATCGGACAAAGCACAATATAATTTTTTTGTGGATTAAATATTTTATTTTCGATCTTAAATGAGTGCATTTTTAAGGATTCTGAAACTACGTATTAGGGATGGTCTTTACGCTAAATTTTGTATTTGTTTATTGCATGAAGTTTTAAAATATTATTAATTCATTAGTTAGTAATTTTGTCGTATACTGAAAGAACTAATATCATAAAATCAACCTTTTATATTAAAAGAAAAATGTACTGAATTGCATTTTTATATTCTTTTATTTTCTTTAGCTTCATTAAGAGGAAATTCAATGGCATGTGAAAAAGGAATAAAAAAAAAATTTTCTTCTAGAACTCTTATCAAAGAAACTTTCTTCATCGCCCTAATCTAATGAAAATTAGCATAGCTAGAAAAATTCTTAAGCTGGCTGGTCATTATTTAACGAGCTGATGACTTTTGAGATTTTATTAGTCCCAGATGGACAACTACAAAACGTGTTAGTTGCTCGCAAGTTAATGACAGTTATGTCTTTGAAGAATTATTTCCACATCATGAGTTTAAATGTTGACAAGCAGAGTTATGAAAATGTACGATAGAATGGTCATATTCTTTTATGCACCTTTTTTTCATTTATTTCCCAGGCATAATATATTATATATAAAAAAATTTTGTTCTTGTGATATAAATTATGGAAAAAAGATATTGATTTTGTTTCGATTTATACTTTCGTATCGATTTATATTTACATCGTATCGATTAGAATTATGCTACTGGTTTACTCCGATCAGAGTATACACCCAAAATATTCTCATTTAACGATGGATTACGTGTTAGAATCCTAACTGGGAGTGATTTTCTTGGTTTACCACTCAAAGTAGCGCAAGTGCGAGTTAGTTAGGAAAACCTGCACGAAGGCTAGTCTGACCAAATACTTGATCAGAAGTCGCGGTGCCTTAGGGCATAGAGCATTCGCCTCCCAATTAGGTGACACAGGCTCGAATCCTAGTAGGTGATGGTTGATACGAATTCTGCTCCCTGATCATACTGACCTCAATGCTAAGTAGAATATCTTCAGTGGTAGAGGGATCACGGGTAGAATCCACTTGCAGTTGCACTAACCGTGTGAGATTTTATAAATTTATATTCAGAAATGAAATTAGAAGGAAAGAAACTTATTTAAATGCGATGTTTTTTATTGCTTTTCCCATAAAGATATTAATTCAATGCTTCACGTGTTAACTTTTAGATGCCATTGATTTAGATGTCATTGATTGTTTAAGAACATAACTGACCTCTTGCAATAGGTCTCCTTTTAGACACCTAAACTTTTTTAGCATTTATGTCTGCTCTCAGCCATTACAAAAAACTATATTGACGTTAGATTATTGGACAATATTGTTCACTTCTGTTGATTGATTTTTATATGAAAAGTAAAAATAAAATATTACATAAAATGAAATTTGTAATCATCATTACAGACTTTTAGTAATATTAAAAAAAATATATTTATTGTGTCAAAAAATTTGATTTATTTCTATCTATTTTTGTTTGATTTACGCACGCATACAACGTTTTTCATTCTAGCAGCCATCTTAAATTCTATCTTAATTCTACATATCCAGAAACTGTAAATTTTACCTTACTCTGGTAATGTTGACCGTATTTTTTCTCAGTGTAGAATATATAATACACACCGAACAAATTTTTATGTACTTAGATATTACTTGTATATTTTACTTGTATATTTTAAAAGTATCTCATTTTTAATGAAAGCTAAAAATATATTTCACAAATATTGCAGTATGACAATTAATTGATGCGAATTCAAAATACTGTGATGTGATTTTCAATTATCTTAACAATCTGCAGAAAATCTTTGAACTAAAACTAGGGAATATGGGATTAAACTTTTATGCCACATTTGAAACAGTTTTTTTATTTATTTATTTTGATCGTTTTCCATTCCTAAATTTTTGAAAATCAGCAGTCAATTAAGAAACAGTCTGTAGTCGTGTATAATTACTTAACAATTTTACATATACTTTTAACATAGAATGTATGTTATTCAAAAAATATACAAAAATAAATAAATCAATTTTTGTTTGGTGTGTATTATATATTCTATAAGTAGTGTCTTGCGTTTATCTATTACATAATAATATAATTTATTGAACTGTTAACAAAAAATTCTTTTGTTAATTTCAAACTTTTGTTCAGACATGTAAAAACATTTTCAATAAAGGGTTCGGTTCGGATCCTTTTCCAAGCTGTTATTTTTTATTTTATTTTTTATTTATTTTTTTTTTTTACAAGTTCCGTTTCTTCAGTTAAATACGAAGAGAACAACTTTGAAAGTTTCCTAATGCATGAATAATGGATTTTGGTTGAAAAATTCATGAGATACAGACACTGTTCACTAAAATGCTGTTTTTATTTTATCATTGAGTAACAAATACAAGAATAGCTTATTTAAAAGAAACCAAATTTTAGATAGACAAGAGTCAGAAATATCTCTAGTTTTCCTGATGTATTTAGATTTACTATTTAATAAACATCATATCTAACATTTGTTTAAAATATATAATATTTAATTAGAATAAATGAAATTATAGATGAGGCTTAGAAAAGAAATTGAATATTACACTGTAAAAACACTATTATTATTACTTTAAAGGTAAATATTAAGCTATGACAACCTCTGTAGAAATACATTAGATGAAAAAGTCAATTATACATGATTGGTTAGGATTTATAATTGTTGACAGTTAAAAAAAAATTAATTCATATTGTATTCAAGATTTTGCACATGGTGGTATATGTATTTATGTTTGTGTGCATATTATTATTTTTTATGTTTATATTACTTTGTGCTGTCTATGTTATCAACAATGCCAACCGTTATCTATCAAAATGTATTTAAGGATGGAATCCAGTTAACATGTCTTATTTACTAATGAACGGGAAATAATTATAGTGGTAGTTACGCCACATTACTCCCTTACCGGAATTTTAGCTGTGACTGAATTCGATTAACGGATTCCGACAGCTAACTCATTGCTGTTTTGCTAGAATCCGGGAGAGCTGTATTAAGATCACGGGGTTTATAGTGCTGGAAGTGAGAGCAGTAGTAAGATCATGGTTGTGAAAGTCGTCACTCCTGTGTTGCGATTAGCAGTCGATTGTGTACAGGCTCTCATTGTATGAGATTGAGACTGAGTAGCAAAAGTGTGAAAAAGACAATGTCACAGTCACAAATAGCAAGTCAACTATTCACTGTGAACCAGCCATCGAACTAGGGGTGTTAAAATCGACGAGGGCGTTTCAGGAGAAGTAGGCTTGTTGATCAAGGCAGGCGCGTTCAAATCATGTCTGCAAGTCGCCCATGTGGGGATTGGCTATCAAAAATGTCGATAGTCATTTATCGAAAAGGTACTAGTATCCAGTTAAAAGAATAGGTATCGAGTTAAAGGAAAAGATATCCAGTTAAAGAATCCAGTTAAAATGTCTAATATATAAGTGAATTGAAATTTATTAGTTGTAGTGTTAGCTACGCTACAATTTTAATAGTGATTTAGGATGTCTTAAAATTTTTAAAATATATTTGTTGCATTTCAGCAGGATTTTAGACAAAATGTAAATGCAAAATAAGTTATTTAACAGCATAACTATATGGAATTGAATTAAATAGTTTAATATCTAACATTTCTATAGAGGTAATTTATGAAGGATATGAAGGATTTTATGTTCGGTAACGCAGTGCATTGTTTTTATGAGTCATGTTGAACTCTTGTTGCAACGTTCAATTACTTAATGATTAATACAGCAAATTTTAATTACTAAGACTACTCTAATAAGAAATAGAATAAACGCATTTGGAAAAAATTTTCAGTAATAAAGTTAAAGTAACCAAAATTTTGAAGAAAAAAAACCTATATTATGCAAATGCTGCAAATACAACAAATATAAATTTAACAATAACATTTTTGAAACTTTTTTTAACAACCTTTATATATATATATATATATATATATATATATATATATATATATATATATATATATATATATATATATATATATTGTATGTGTATATGTATATATATATTGTATATATATATTGTATATATATTGTATATATATATATATATATATATATATATATATATATATATATATATATATATATATATATATATATATATATATATATATATATATATATATATATAAAGGTAATTAAAAAAAATTTAAAAAATGTTATTGTTGAATTTATATTTGTTGTATTTGCAGCATTTAGATGTTAATATTCGATTAAGACTCTACTTTAAAACTAAACTACTTCCATAAATACCACTCTTAAGGGATTTTTTTGCAATCTTTATATAAAATTATATGAAGATTATAAGAATAAAAAACTGTTAACATATTGAGGATCAGCAATTAATATTTAATTGAGATCTAAGGAAAAAAAGCAATCGAAATAAGAATAAAACTCACAGTTGGATAATTCGGCTTAACAAAACACCAAAACCTTTTTAATTTAGAAGAAAACAAATAGGAGTTAAAAGGCTATTGTTAAAAACACTTTCTCATAATAAAATATATTTTCAAAAAAATCATATTTTTAATATAACTTTCAATGTTATAAATTCCTTTAAACTTAACAAGATCAAAACAAAGTTCTTTAATCCAAAGTTCTTAAATCCAAAGCAATTCATCCATTAAGTAAATAATCCAAAGAAACAGAGGCATTAATATAATACTTGATTAAAAACATCATTTGCTTCGAAAATGTACGAATTGGAATATTGGAATATTCTCAATATTAAAATTAAAAATATTAAAATAAATCAAAAAAAATTTTATTTTCCACACGAAGAAAAAAACTCTTGTTATGACTATTATGACATTAATGATAATAATGACATTAATTTGACAGTTTTGACAGAAAAGTAATTATAGGAAATAAAACCAAAATATGTGGTATTTAATCCATTTATTTGGAAAAAAAATGTTCGTATGGTAACAATTTACCGGAACTGATTTTCAAAATTATAATTCTTACTACCACACATTTAGTGACAAAATTCATAACTGAAACGTAAATTCAACTAAATAAATGTTTTTAAAATGTTAAAAAAAAACATTTCGCAATATCATAAAATTGCCAAATGTTATCCCATTTACCAGATTTTATCCCATTCACACAATTTTATCACATTTAACAAATTTTATTACCCATTATAAAACTATATCTTATAGTTAATATTACCAAAAGTTTTTATAAAAACGATTCGGAATAAATTGAAAAAACTTTTTCATATTCCCATAGAGTTAGAAACGCCTTAATTACCTATTCTAGTAGTTTTAATCATACATTTTTCCCAATGCACAATTTTTTGAAATATGTCTTCCTTAACAGGTTGAAAAAATCTTTATGCTTTTAATCTTTTGCGAAGTAATAGACGTATTTGTAATAAAATAAGACTTTTGTAGAAGTGGAGAGAAAATACAACAAATATTTCTATCGAGTAAAATAAAAACTAAGTTTTATCATAGTCTAGCCATATGTTTTCTATCATATAATATAATAAAAGATTCCATAACATATTTTGTTTCCCCTTGACTTTATGCAACATCGCTGGGAAAAACAGCTTAACTAGTATAAACGAATTGATAGTCTCTGAAATATTCTTTTTTAAAAATAAAAACTAAAAAAGATATCGAAATTCTTTTGTACTATTGTAGCTATTCTCCCCGTAATTTCAGAATATAATAAAACACTACACTTCGATGAAAGATTCAATCTCGCAACAAAAGAAGTTAAAATTCTTAATATAATATGGCTGTGATTTCTCAAAATACTAAAGGAAATGTTACTAAAATACTAAATACTAAAGAAAATGTTAAAATAATATATATATATTTTTTTTTATAAATAAAGGCATTAAAAGTGAATATAAAGTTCAAATTGCACCTGTTTTAAAGTCTATAAATTATACAATAGACATTGTATAAATGTGGAAATGAGTTTTATCCAATACTATAAATTTTTATGCATGCTAAAATTTGCTTTTCATTTTTTGCATAGTTATGTTTATTTATGTCAGTTATTAATTGCATTATTTCTATTTATATATTTATGTATCTGTAAATCAACGTAGTCTAGCTGTAAATATATATATATATATGTATATATATATATATATGTATATATATATATATATATATATATATATATATATATATATATATATATATATATATATATATATATATATATATATATATATATATATATATATATATATATATATATATATATATAATGAAAAAAGGAGGGGGGAAATAACAAAAATGACAAACAACTGGGGAAAGAAAAGAAAAAGAATTAATTAATTTTAAAAAAAAAAAAAAGTTTTTTTTTTTTTTTTTTTTTTTAAACTAATTAATTCTTTTTCTTTCCCCAGTTGTTTGTCATTTTTATTATTTCCCCCCTCCTTTTTTCATTTGTCTGTAATTTACCTTTGTTTTGTCTTCATTTTAAACTTATATATATATATATATATTCTTCAAAAACGTAAAAGCTAATCATTTTTTAAAAAAAGAAAGAATACATTTAAATGTTATATTTTTAGGGGAAAACAAAATAAATGCTAGTTTAATACTCACTTTTTTTCACGGAAAAAGTATTTTAAAAATCTAATTACAAAATGTATTAAATCTTATTTATCAAAATCCAATCCAGTGATCAAATTTGTTGTTTATTTATAAAATTCTTCGATGAAAATTATTATTTATTTACCAAATCCATTTCTTATAATTCAATTTTTACGATCTCGCCAAAACCACTCCAATTTTGAATTATAAAATTATTTCAATGAACAATATTACCGTCTGAAGTTGCTGAGATTTAAATAAATGTTGCATTGATGTGTACTTAAGTTCAAACTTAATAATAGTACCCAAACTCATTTTTGACTTGATCCCATGTTATAAAGTCAAAAACGATTATTTAATTCGGTACTATATTAAGTTTGTGGGATATTTTCAATGATATTACGCTTCAAAACATTCAAAAAATTTTAACAAAACACCTATTTCTTTTTATTTTGTTGCCAGTTGTATTCTTTATTGTTCTACTTACGAAAATTTGTTTCAGAATCACACCACGCTATTGCGAAGGTTTCGAATCAATAATCCATTTGTTAAGGTTAAGCTTTAAATTAATAGTTTAGGTGTAATAGGCTTTAAATACATAAAACGTGAACAGACAATGAATAACTTTAGTGACTACTGACTACCTCTCCGAGATAAATTGACATAAGTAATGGAAAGGCTTTACTTGCCGCATAAAATTGTCTGTAGATCTTGCCAGAAACAGTTTACGCCAAGTTTTAAACTAAATTAATTTAAAGAATTATAAGTTAAAAATATTGCTATGTTAAAATTAGAGTTAGTATTTTTTTCAATTGATAAAAAAACTGAAAAATTCGAGGCAATTTTAAAATAAGTCAAGCCGAAAAAAATATAATCTTTCATTGCTTTTTGCAAAAAAACAAAAATATTTTTTTGTTTTTTTAATATATATATATATATATATATATATATATATACGAGGGCTATTTTTTTTCAAGGTCTGATTCGTCGCTAAGAGAAAATCTCTGTCGGAATCAAGAAAATTTTATATGGAACAATGTGATACAACATTAAGCTACTTTTCGGCGTAATCGCCGTTCCGATTCATTCATTTGTCGTAGCGTGGCATCAATTCTTCAATGCCTTCATCATAGAATGCAGTCGCCTGTGTTTTCAGCTAATTCTGTTTCAGCCAACAGTGTTTTTAGCCAGCTCGTTGTCTGTGGCGAAAATTTGTCCTCCTAGCCGATGTTTCTTCAGTTTTGTAATGGACCCATGGTTCATCTCCTATGGCAATTTTGTCCAAAACTCATCTCCGTCGTGATGGAAGGTTAATGCGGCGCCCATTCGTTGAGTTTTGAGAAGGTCAGACAGCATCTTGGGAACCCATCTCGCGCAGAGTTTGCGGTACTCGAGTCTTTCTTTCACTCACAATGGTACAGAGAGTTGACCATGAAATTTTCCGAATCAATTCACACAACCCAGAAATTGTGAACCCGCGATTTCAGCTAATCACCTGATCCACGAGCTGAACAAGATCATCGGTTGACACTGACACTGACTATATATATATATCAAAGACTCGAAAAACTGGCTATTCTAAATTATCGAAATTCGATAGTACAGGATTATTAACGTACTATGAGACAGGTTTGATTGTGGGAAGAGTAGAAGATTTCAAATGCATTTTTTTTTCAAACTACTTCAAGTCTGAATCTGAATCTGTTTTCTTTCATCCACCTTCCTGTATTAAGCTCCGTCAGATTTCGATATCGTTAATTTCCTAAAAAAGAATGTTAAGAATGATCTTTATGGAACACACTTAAGATAAGAACCTGGAACACACCAGACAAAGCCCTTAAAATTCACATTTCAATACAATTAATCGTAAATAACATATTACGCTTTAATTAGTTTACCATAAAATAGCTTCGTTATACAATTTTTTTGTATAAAGCAGTAGAAAATAAGTCTTTTTTATTTTTAAAAAAAAAGTCTACAAAGCTGAAATGATTTATTGTAATTAATGACATTTTTGCTCTTACTCTTCAACAACTTAATTTTCTGCGGATAATATTTATAGTCTGAAAATTTTAACGTATTACGCACTAACTATATTCTTTTTCTTAAAGTTAATCTTCATGAAGAGACACTCCAACAAAGTTATACGTTTTATGATTTATAGGCAATAGATTTTATTCGTTTTTGTTGTGAGACATAATACCTGTCATGAGGAGGTTGTGATAACAGCTTTGGCGGAAAAGACCTCAGGATAAATAATTCAGGAACATAAATCAACATCTTTAGATGAAAAGTTTAGGAAGAATGAATTAAGTGGAAGGGGAAAATATATTTATTTCTCACAAATTCAGGTATTCTATATCCCAGGATGCATGTGCAGCTTAAAAGAAAGAGTTATTTATGTAACGTAAAAATGTATTTATAATCACTAATTTTTTTTTTTTTAAATAGAGAAAACACCTTACTGTTATGCAAAAATGAAACATCATGTACGTTGTTTTCTAATGGAAAAAAAATCTGGTAAATTTATTTTATGATAAACAAAAAGAAATGACTGATTAACAAGAAATATATAAATGTATCTAGGAATGCTTAAGTTTTAGGCCAACAAATACCTGAGATAATTAAGCTCTGCGGATCAGCTGTTTGAAAATATATGCTACCTATATTTTTGCATTAGCTAATTTTGTCTATGTTTGAAAGCAGCTGGTTAATTTCCCAATATAATTGTTTTTTTCAGTTCTTCTTCTTGACTTTTCTTTATTTTAAAAGCATTAACCTGATTTTTTTTTTCGTTACAAGCCAACTTGTATGATTTTCAGGTTAGCGGTTATTTCTACTTTTTAAAATATTTTTTGTAGGAGTAGTAAGTTGCACGTACACATAGATAAGTTTTTTTTTAAATATTAGATAAATATACATGCAGCAAATAATTCAAAGCCCACTATAAGTCACACTCAAATGCAATTTATATCATAAAATTTTGAAATGCTCTTTATGGGAGGCTTTAAATTTAATAAGATTATTTGCAGTGAAGTGTGCGTTTACAATCTCAACCTCATTTTATCTATTAATTCTATAGAGAAAAGTGCTTTAAGCCTAAATAAAAACTTTCGTATGAGCACAAACGTAATTTGAAATGAATATACAAATGCCTAGTAATTGCTTATTTTATTTCATTTTAAAATTCAAATTATATGAATTCTATACATTTTAGATACCGTTCAGAGTAACGAAAAATAATTTTAAATAAAATGCAGCTGACCAAAAGAAAAGAAAATTACATATCGTATTATTCAACCAGTGTTTAATTAAATCAATCACAAATGTCCAAACTAAATGGTATTTTAGCATATAACTTCATTTTTATTCAATTAGTTTTTGTCAACTATTCATGAGTTAAGTTTGTAAAAACACTCATAAAAGTGAACGTATCAACAAGAGATTAATGTTTTTGCACATATCTTTCACAATACTTATTCGATGTTAGCGTATCCACAAATCCCAAAATTATCTATGTTTATTATACACTATATAACAAAAAATTCGACGCACACTGCCGAGTCAGATTACAGTGGTGCAAGGCTCGATCAGGCTGGAATGATGCCGACTGAGGACGTATAGTCTTTAGCGACGAATCCCGCTTCCAACTGTGTCCTGACGATCATCGAAGACGTGTTTGGAGACGCACAGGGCAGAGAAGGGATCCTGCCTTCACTATTGCACGCCACTCCGGCCCTCAATAAGGCATTATGGTCTGGGGTGCCATTTCCTTTAACAGCCGGACCCCTTTGGTCATCATTAGAGGTACACTTAGTGCACAGCGGTACGTCGACGACATCCTAAGACCTGTTTTGCTACCGTTCCTTTTGCAGCGCCCTGGGCGGGTTTTTCAGCAGGACAATACCAGACCACATACGATACGCAAATTCTTCCTTGGCCTGCCAGATCACCAGATCTCTCTCCCATCGAGCATGTCTGGGATATGATGGGAAGGCGATTGCATCTGGCACGGAATGTTGATGACCTCGTTCGACAATTGGATCGAATTTGGCAGGAAATACCGCAAGAGAACATCCGGGAGCTTTATCGATCTATGCCACTCCGTGTGGCAGCTTGTATCCAGGCTAGAGGCGGGTCAACACCTTATTGAACTTGTTACTGTAACTCTGCAATAAATTATTCAATTGTTCTGAAATTTTAGTCATTTTCTATTCTGTACATTGACTTCCTATCCACTAATTTTCGTTTCAATCGGACAACTACTTCTTGGTGCGTCGATTTTTTTGTTATAGAGTGCATTTGAGCTAACCTAATATAGAAAACCAGATAAAAAGGAAGCATTTCTCTGAGTTATATTATTGCATAGAGAAAAAAAGGTCACTATCACCAGAATATGGTATAATTTACCGCGCTTTCTGGTTCTATGGGAACACCCAAAAGCCCGGTAATTTTTAATTTAGCGCGCTGTGGTAATGACTTTCAGAAAAATTAACAAAAAATATAGTTTTGATATAATTCTTTTTTGTAATAAATAAGATATTATTTTTTTTTTTTACGAAAAGAATTAATAATTTCTACAATACTAGTAAGATCTGAGATAGCTTAAAAATTTTCAGGTCAAGTAGCTGCTTTTATTTATTTATTTTTTTTGTTTTTGTTTTGTTTTTTGGTAAAGTAGTTGCTTTTATTGCTAAGTAATCTATAATCTAACATCTGCTTATTTTTTTCCTGGTAAAGAACGATTTGATCTAATTTGCTCAATACAAAAATAGAACTAGTATGATCTGAAATACGTTATAAGTTAATTCGAACCAAGAAAAATCGTCTGTCGTACATTGCCAAGAACCATCGCTCAGCCTAACATGTCAGTAAAGTCTACTCAGAAACACCTGCTTCGCAAACCTACTTAATGGGTGTTTCTGAACCACAATGGCAAGTTAATTCCAGCTCTTTATCGCAAATTTACTAAATGATAAAACAAAATTATATTTTTACTCTTAAATTTTAATTTTTGCTTTTTAAAATTTATAAAAATAACAGAAATAATCAAAAATGACAAAATTTTAACTAAATTTATGTTTTACATAAATTTTGGTATAAATTCTATGCTGGATATTTTGTTGAATTATAAAAAAAAATGTAGGTATTTAAAGAAGTTTCATGTTTCATAAAACTTAGAAGAATTGCAAATATTATAGTGCCAGTCTTTCATATAGTTTTGCGATTTATTTTTACAACCAGGCTTTTTGGCTATAAAAAGTTGAAAAGACAATTAGAGAAACTTTTTTAACTTTAAAATCAAAAACTTGTGATTTTTTTTCAGACTTGGGAAAATAAAATTAATTAAAACAAACAGCTTCAAAAGAAATACAAATATAAATCTTTAAAGAGAAACAAGCAAAACTATTGTTAAAATTTTAATAAAAGATATTTTCACTATTATAACATTTATATTAATTTATGCAACCAAAATATTTAATTAAAACATACATTTGTTGCCAAATTAAATTTAAAAACACTCATGTTGATTGTCATCGAAACAATCGTAGTATTCTCTGTGGTAGTAATCCTTTTTTTCTTACTTTTAGAAGTAAGCTTCAGTTTATCAATTTATATTTTTCACCATGCTAGTCAAAATGTCTATAAAGTTGTGCGCTTAATTTTACCAATCATAAAATTTTGAGGAAGTGAAAATGATTTATTTTACGTTGAATGTCTCCAATGAGAAATGTTAGTAAATCTTTTTGAAAATCAAATAAGCTTAGCTCTTGCTGCCATAACTATTGGTTTTCTATTTAAAATAATCGTATTTCTTGTTTTATTTACTTAAATATAAGTTTAAATTTTTTTATATATTTGCAAACAAAATTGAAAATTACTTGTACTTCAATTAAAAGCTTAAAGTTTAGGATTTACTTTTAGAAATTTGTGCTAGGATTATGTTATTTTTTTTTTAATATTATATAATCTAAAGTATAATGTATCGCTCATGTATAATAAAAACAATTTTTTCAGTGGAGAACAAAAATTATAAAACTAGACAAAACAACGTGAAAAACATGTAGATATCAATAAATAAATAGACTACTCATGGCATAGGGAAAAAAAACATTTTTAGAATCTTTTTTTTTTTTAAGTGTCAACGATTTTAACATTGACTATCAAAATATCCCAGAAAACTTTTTGAGAGAAAAAAATCTTCTGAGAAATAAAAAAACAGATAAGAAATGTATGTTTGAGTTCTGGTGAAATCAAGAAGAAACAAAAAGTTCGTTTGCATGTCAGGAAATCAAATATACTTCGCCTCCCACGATGACAGAAATTTGATTTATTAGGAGATATTTTTTAGAATTCTTCTAAAATAGATAAAATTTATGGTGTTTTTTTTTCCCAATTATGTTTATGAAAATCTCATTTCTTAAAAGTATTACATCAAGAAAAAATAACAAGAAGAAAAACTTATAGTCCAGTTATCTTGTAACAATAAATAGCTGAATAAGGAAATAATTAAGGTAAAGACAGAAACTGAATTAAAAGTTTATTTTTTTTTAAATATATTTGTTTAGAATTTTGTTACGCTTGACTGCATTGTTCCTCAAAAAAGATTACTGTGTCATATTTAAAATTATTATAATAAGAAAAAATAAGAGCAAACATATACCGACATGCTTAACCTTAGAAATACATCAGTGTACGTTATACCGTAGAGTTCCACTTAACCATAAAAAAAAACATCAGTGTAGGGTATACCAGGCGATTGTAAACGGGAAGTGACAATTCATTTTAAAGAAGATTTAGTATACATTATCCATTAATTCTGCCTTTCAATACGTAACTAATTTTTTTTTCATTTCAATTACCGTTAATTTTTTTTAAAAAAAATCAGTTATAAGAAACATATTCTAAAGGAATTACTATGAACAAAACAAACACGTGGTCTTAGACATCTTTGGGAATGCTAATTTGATTACGTAGTCCACTCACTCTTTTATATTAGTGTTGATAATTGAATATATCTGTCATAGCAAAAAACAAATGATTAAATATTTAAACGTTAAGCTCTTTTTTTTATCAAATAAAGCTATAAGCTAACGAACATGAATGGTATTACCTTTAAAATATATAAGAAACTAGAATTGTCTATAGTTTAGTTTAGAGCAATGATTAACGCTTAAGCAGTGAAAAAAATTTTATTTTTGAGATGATCTTCGGATCAATCTAATTGAAAATTTCTAGCAAAATTTAGGATCGAGGGTGAAAATTGGCCCTTGCAAAGCTGTCAGAATTTCAGGGCGACGTAACAAACATTTTTGGAGTTATAAGAGAGAAAGAGACACGCACACACAGAGATACAGCTACACAAGCTCTTAATTATTTTATTATTGATTCATTTGATTTTTTATTACATTTATTTATTTTCATTTATTTTTTTTCATATTTATTTGCTTAAAATTGAGCTCTATTTAAAGCATGTATCCAAATGTTTACGAGAAAATCTTTTTCAAGGAATAATATAAATCTATGAGTTTGATCTACATACGAGTTCGAAATATAATATATATTTTGAGTTCGAAATAGTTATTCTTGAACTTTAATTCAAATATATTCATTGCTACTCCACCGTTTTCAATGACGATTGTGAAAATGAAGCGAAATATCCATATGGAAAAAAAAACTACAGTTATGTTAAAACAAAAAAATCAAAGCTTTCGTTATTTTTTTTAAAAAATATTTGAAAAATAACTCAAATGCCACATCTCTTAGGCTCAAAACGACATGCAAAAATAGAGAATTTTCCATTGATTTTAATAATTTTCATTAAGGGAAAAATCTCACTTATTGGTGATTTTTTAAATTGTTTCATATTTCAAAAAAAAAAATTAAACTACTTGTTCGTTTAAGAGCAGCGATAATTTCTTACAGCTACATTTCATTTTGGCTATTTTTCTTTCATCGTTCTCGCCAAGAATCAAAAAGTGAATCAAAAGTGACGCACATTTCCAACTCTACTGGGATGAGGTGAGAAAAGAAATAATTTTACATTGGATTACACAATGATTTATGCTATATTTTACTTAATATTTAACGATTAACATTTTACCATACTTTTATTTTAGTTTTTAATTTACTTAAATTTTAACTACTTTTACTTAATTAAATTTTAATTAAATTTTAACAGCATTTTAAAGGTTTTTAATTTACTTATTAAAAATTTAACTTCTTACAGCGACAACAATATTTTCTTCACTTCTTTTTTCAATCTGCGCATTATAATAGAGGGCGTTGTTTTCTTTTGTTTTAAGTGTTTCCTTTTCATTTGGTTTGTTTATGAAATTGCTGTTTGACCTTGTTCAATTGAGTTTTTATTTTCTGATGATTTTGTTTGAGTTTCTTTTCTGAATTGGTTCTATGTATTTTATGATTTTTCCTGGACTTCTATACAAAACCTTCGGGGTACTGAGGGAGTTATTTTAGGCATTTGCCCTCTCTCTCAATAGAAAAGGTTTTGTTTTATGGCTACCAGGGCCGGTACCTCCTGAAGACGTCGGCATCGGTGGTCATATTTTTATTTTTATTTCCTTCGTTTCCTTTATTCCCACATTCTTACAGCGATATCATATATTTATTTTGAAATATAAAGCCGGCCAGGTGGCCGAGCGGTTAGCGTTCCTGACTGCGAAGCCAATGGCTGCGGGTTCGAATCCCGCTCTAAGCATGGATATTTCTTTCTCTCTGTGCTCTATGTCCTTTCTTCTGTGTGTGTGTGATTGAGTGAATGTGGCCCACCCTATGAACGGGTTTGTGGCGTGGGCAATGTTGCTCGCCTCCGTGAATCTGGTTCACAGGTGCCCACTGGGTAATATATATATATATATATATATATATATATATATATATATATATATATATATATATATATAGATAGATAGATATATATATATAGATATATAGATATATATATATATATAGATATATATATATATATATATATATATATATATATGGATTTTACTGTGTTGATAGAGAAAATAATAATTTGAAATGCATAAAATTGTAGAAGAAATATCAAATAAACTAAATTTTATCAATGCATTCAAATAAAATTTTCTTTCAACAACGGATTTTATATCAACAGGCTCAAACAACTTATTTCCTACTGTTATTGATGTTTATGAGTTCATAAAAGCTTAGTATAATTTTTTTTTTTTATTTCAAAAACCAAGCCAATAAATCTTAGTTCGCTTCAAATCAAAAAAATATATAAAAGTAAAAAATTGAAAATATATTACTCTCCCCATAAATCAAGAGCATATTTTTCATATTTTTAACTGTAACCATCAATAACTCTTATTCGAGGTCGTTTTATGGATATTCGGTATTTTCAGAACTTTTAAATTCTAGAAAAAATGACAAGAAATTTTAATTTCCCAAAACACATTTTTGTAATGCTTTAGATTTTAAATTGTTTAGTCAATATTTTGTTAGATTACATGTACTTACTAATATTTATAAAAATTTAATAAGTAAGTATTAAATTTAAATGTTTAATACTAGGTTGAAACTTTTAAAGCGTATTTAGGTAAAAAATTCTTAACAAGAAACTTTTCATTGTTTTAATATTTGTCAGATCAATTGTTACCAAGTTGCTGATAATATTTACCTAAAATGTTAAATCCATTTTAAACTTTGGAAAATAACAAGGATACTCCCCCTGTTTGCCCCATTCACCAACTTTCTTCTTGTCATCATTGTTCTTTGGCTTAAAAGTCGATAAAAAAATATCAGTTTGTTCATAAAATACATAATTATTGAAATGTTATGTAAGCACATTTTACTATTATATTAAACGTAATGAAACGATACATTTATTTTAAAAATAAATAAACTGATCAATAATAATCAATAAAAAATTAACTTATTAATACATAACATTTAAATAAATGAATTGTAATTTTACTAGTAAACAATATAGAACGATATCTTTATGTCATATAACAATTTGATTTCTAAACAGTTTCTTGCTCTCTTCAGTCTTTATAATATTGAAATTTTCGTCTTTTCTTCAAAACTCAACATTGTGTTTTACTCAATTAAATCTTTCGCCAAATCTGTGTAGAGTATTAATATTATAATTAATTAAATGTTAGTTTTAAAATATTTATTTCCTATTTCTCTTACGTGCTATGGGTATAAATTGCAATTTACTTAAAGTTCTGTTTTGGTTACAACACATTAGCTGATAATATAAATTGTAAAAAATAACTTTCTGCAGAATAATAAAAATTTGCAGAACCATTACTAGAAAAGATCTGGATATGTATTTCTCATATTCAGCATACTTGAATATGCATAAAATTTTATAAAAAATTAATCAATGAATATTTATGAACTAAGAAATATTAGAATCTTTCCCATTTTTAATTACGTTGGTTAGTTGGAAAATAAATTTGATTGAATAAAAATACAACTTATTGATTATTCGTTTATTAATATCGATTTTCCGATACTTTCAACTGTTTTTATTTTCTGTGTTTTGTGTACTATTCCATTTAACCATACATTGAGAAAAAAAAAAGTTTGGCAAAATAACTGCACTATATAGTAATAACTTTTCTAGTAAAAAATAAATAAATAAAAATAATAAATTTTAAAAAAAAACATAATTTTGGTTAATGAAAACGAAATATATTGTATTTAAACCATTCATTTGGTAATTTTCTGTTTTTATAGGGTAACGGTTAAACCAAAATTTTGATTTTCTAAAATTATAATTCTTATTATAACACATTTATTAAAAAATACAAAACTAAACCAAATTCTATCACATGTAGTAAAAGCGTGTAATCATTACCAAAGCACTACGATGAAAATAATCGAACTGTTTTGTGTTCTCATGGAGTCAGAAACGTATTAAATTTTACCAAATGCTAGTAGTTTTGGACATACTTTTCTTCCTCAGTCTGAACTCAAAAGTTTTTTAACGTGAATAATTAAATATTTGATGAGCAACATTTTAATTCAATGCCGTAATATTGGTTTCTGCTTAAATGATTCAAAATCTTTGTCTACAGTGATTTCATAAGATTAAAAACTTTTTTTATCTTCTTTTAAACTAAAGCACATAACTATTAACCAACTCGAATAAGATTCGAGCAAATTTCTCCGACTCCAGCAAAATTTTCTTCGGCTCTGATTCTGTGATTATGATACCAACTGAAACTCCCCAGCCCTCCAACTAAGCAGCTGAGTGCATATTGAATGAAAAATTGAATTTTCCCTGTT
The DNA here is from genome assembly GCA_949128135.1 of Parasteatoda lunata. Lineage (NCBI taxonomy): Eukaryota > Metazoa > Arthropoda > Arachnida > Araneae > Theridiidae > Parasteatoda > Parasteatoda lunata. The sequence continues at coordinate 72,530,090 of OX421976.1, read as the reverse complement.
TTTAAAGTCGAAATATTTTTAAAGTTTTTATGCATAGTCATCTTAATCCTCAAATAAGAAACCAACTTCTATTTATTAGATCTTAGATAGTTTATAGCACGTCTGTTTTGTATGGCGTAGATTTCAAATAGCTGCTTCAATTTTAATTCATATATCATTGTCTGCTCATAGATAATTTCATAAATCTATAACATAAATCTCTTTATTAATAATGTAGAAAGACATATTCAAAAAAGGGCCGTACATCGAAACTAAATTTCAAAAGCATGGATAGATTCTTTCTCTCTCAAAATGCTTACTTTAGCAATCATGAGGTATGCCATGAACAAATCAAAAAATTTTACATTAGTTTAAAGTGTTCATCGAGAAAAAATATGATTAAAACTACCAGAATATGGTAAAATTTTCCCTATTTCAGGATCTATGAGAACACCGAAAATCTCAGTAATTTTCACTGAAGCACTTTTGTAAAAATTAACAGTGTAACATGGTTTTAACATATGTGAAAAAATTTGATAATGGTAAAATTTGGTAGTTTTATCATGATCATGGCTCCTTAAATCAAGGCTCCAAAACAATTTATCTGGTTAAACTAACTTTATAGTTTCGTTTTTTTTTTTTTCATAATGTGTGATTATTGGTTAATGTGGGGAATTTTTTAACCAGAAATATCACATGATGTTTTTACCACAATTTTTTCTCCGTTTTATGACTTTGTAACCTTTGTCTTATTATTTATTAAAAAGAAATCATATACATGTGTTGGATGATTAAATAAAATAATGAACTAACACTTTGTGGAATTTATTTTGCTTAAAATAGTATAGACTGATAAATTATTAAGGATTGTATATCTGGTACTGTTTTGTACTCTGGATTGCATTTTACTCTTTCACTGAAACTTTGAAATGAAACTTGGATCGTTTCTATCATACGGATTTTCTGGGACGTACTCCGAACGAGTATTTGGTCAAATTAGGTCAATTAGTATCTTCACTTGTTCGAGGATACGAATTTTGCAAAACTCCCTTGGTTTAAATCTACGTATCGATTGATAAAATTTAGGATTAAATAAAACATAAATATAAAAATGGATTAATGAATTCTTTCTGAGAGGTCGAAGTGGTTTCTCAGAGGCTTATTCTTTTACCTTCAGTGATACAATAGAGAAAATCTGTTTGACTAACAAGTAATTTATCCACGCAAATACTTTCTTACAGTATATATAGCTTAAAAATAAAATAAAATTTAAACGGATAACTCCCATACTGTTAGAATTGTTTCTCTAAAATTATGGTAAAATAACCGACAACTGTCTCTCCATCCAATTAACCGTAACGTTAACGGTAAAGAACATTTTTTACCTTTACCGTTTTAAAACCGTTTACAACTTGTGTGGTTAAAAAAACAATGAATACAAAATTATTTCAGTGATTTTATGGTAATTATTAGTGTAAAAATTATGGTATATCAGATTTTGTTTGTTCCATAACATGTTCCAGTAAAAAAAAAGGATTTCATGGTAAAAACCGACAACAGTCTCTCCATCCAATTAACCGTAACGTTTACGGTAAAGAACATTTTTTACCTTTACTGTTTTAAAACCGTCTACAACTTGATGTGGTTAAAAAAACAATGAATACAAAATTATTTCATTGATTTTATGTTAATTATTACTGTAAAAATTATGGTATATCAGATTTTGTTTGTTCCATAACATGTTCCAGTAAAAAAAAAAGGATTTCATGGTAAAAACCGACAACAGTCTCTCCATCCAATTAACCGTAACGTTTACGGTAAAGAACATTTTTTACCTTTACCGTTTTAAAACCGTTTACAACTTGTGTGGTTAAAAAAACAATGAATACAAAATTATTTCAGTGATTTTATGGTAATTATTAGTGTAAAAATTATGGTATATCAGATTTTGTTTGTTCCATAACATGTTCCAGTAAAAAAAAAGGATTTCATGGTAAAAACCGACAACAGTCTCTCCATCCAATTAACCGTAACGTTTACGGTAAAGAACATTTTTTACCTTTACTGTTTTAAAACCGTCTACAACTTGATGTGGTTAAAAAAACAATGAATGCAAAATTATTTCATTGATTTTATGGTAATTATTACTGTAAAAATTATGGTATATCAGATTTTGTTTGTTCCATAACATGTTCCAGTAAAAAAAAAGGATTTCATGGTAAAAACCGACAACAGTCTCTCCATCCAATTAATCGTAACGTTTACGGTAAAGAACATTTTTTACCTTTACTGTTTTAAAACCGTCTACAACTTGATGTGGTTAAAAAAACAATGAATACAAAATTATTTCATTGATTTTATGGTAATTATTACTGTAAAAATTATGGTATATCAGATTTTGTTTGTTCCATAACATGTTCCAGTAAGAAAAAAAGGATTTCATGGTAAAAAGTACAAGTACCCTCAGTGACGGTATTTTTTAACATAGTTTGAAACGGAATTTTTTACAATGCATTGTAAGTATGCAGAAGAATTTTGAAACATCGTCATACATCACTAATTAAAGAAAATATGGTAAAAAATAACACTTTTTATTGCAATGAATTCAAAATCAAAAAACCAAAAAATTGATATTTTTTAACTTCCATTTCCAAACGTGAAATATAGTTTCTAACCAATATAAGCAAATGCTCAAAAAAATTATGAATTTTGCATGTTTATGTTTCCAAATTTTAAGGAAAAGCATTGTTTTAAACATGTTTTTCATTAACTCTGCTTTGCTATTCAAAAAATTATATTTTGTTCAACATGAATTTTACCAGAAAAAAAGTATTAACTTTTTTATTATAAAGATAAAAATTAATGTTAATAAACTCACCAGTCAATTAAAAACACCTAGGATAACATAAGAAATTAATATGAATTCCATGAGAGTTGTTACAAAATATGATTATAAAATGTTAGCAAAACAGATTAATTCGTTTACAGTTTTATTCTGATAACATTTTTTACAATGTTATTAGCTTTAATGTATACACAAGAAAGTAATTTGTAAAAAGTGATATTATTTAGAGTTTTTGTTTATAAAATACTTCTAATTAATTATTAAAAAGCAAACAAAACGGAAAGTTAGAAACCAAATTACATATTTTTGCCATCATAATAAATATTTATGTTAAGTCATAATAAATATTTATATTAAGTATTGAAATTAGACTATAATTTTGAAGTGCATGCATATTTTTTCATTTTAAAAAATGTAGCATTTAAAGAAATATAAACAGCATGGCTCTCTCTAATTAGAAACTATAAATGTAAGCGTGTAAGTCAAATCATATCGAAAAGAATGAATCATCAAGGAAACCTACTTACATACGTATAACCAGTCCCAATAAATCTGAATAAATATTTCTCCAAAACTAGTTAAGACAAACTTTTGTGAAGTATGAATTTTTAATTATCTTCTTAGAAAAATTTTATTCGTTATGAAAAACAAGAAATATCTGTTATTGGCAAAGCAATGAGATGACATTTGAAATATTGGCATGATTTTTATACTGCTGTTTTTCAAATTCATACCACGTACAGAAATTTTAAGGCAGCACTCCAATTTTTCTACAGTTCTAGAAACCTCGGCTTTCTGTAAATCCTGCTCATCAACATCCATGAATGCTTTTACATTCATCATTTCCCCCCTTAAAAGTAGATTAAATTTTCCACAAAATCAATGAACATTTGAAAAATAAACAGTTGTCCTTTTTCGATCAAATTGAGCTAAAGGCTGGTTAACATCGCTGATGTTATCTTTAAAATATTTTAAAAATGAATTCGTCATCTATATTTGACACTTTTTTAAATGTTTTGATAGCCTACATTTTGTTAATTTATTTGACAGTTGCATCAAAATTTTCAACAAAATTATATGAAATATATATTTTAAGAATCAAACCAAATTTTGAATGTTATTTAAAATATTATTGGTTGATTTGAAATTATATGCATTTTTCAAAACTAAAAATTCAAAGCTTATTCTTAAGTTAGCTCTTAAGTTCTGATAGTTTGTATATCAGTTGAACTTTAAATTTCTATTATAATATCAAGTCTATTGACATAATGTTGCATACCATAAAACTCACATTTTCAAAAAACTAAAAAAAATATATATTTTTCAATATAAAATAAATCTGATTTAAATAATATAGCAAGGACATAGAATAATAATGGTTTTCGCAATTTAAGCAATGATTCTAGGAATAGATTTTCTTCTTAATTAATCATTAATTAATCTTTGAATTTTAATTTGAATTCAATTCAATAATTTGAATTCAAATGTATTGACATAATGTTGCTCTTCACAAAACTCACATTTTTGAAAATATTTAAAAACAAATGACTTTATATTAATTATGAACTACAACCGATTTTTTTTTAAATAAAATAAATTGTTTTAGTAAAACTCTAAATTCCTTATATTTATTTAGATACTATTTACATTTTATCTACATTATATATATATATAGATACTATAAACAATGCTTCAAATGGCATGAATTTAAATGTCCATGTCTTCCATGCTTACTGTTTTGCCTATAATATTTAAACCATCAAGGAAAGGGAATAAAATTATAATGTAAAACTCACATTAAAAAAAAATCTATTAAAAATTCTAGAAAGAATTTTTACGTTGCCAAATATTTTGCCTCACTTTACATGTTTATATGAACACATAAATTTTGCATCACAACGTTTCGATATAGAAGCATATAGTTAAAAACCGATAAAACGTTTGCGCGAACTTAAGCGCTTGAAGAATATACGTTTCTTTTACCCGAACTTAACATATTCTTCCCTTTTTTAAAATCAATGTTATCGAAAAAATGAAAAACAATTATTATTTCTAAAGCTATACAAGCTATATTGTTAGTGCAATTCTTTTGAGATGGTTATAGTGAACTAATCCCGAAATTAACATATTCTTCAGTATTAAACATCAATGTTATCGACCAAATAAAAAACAAATATTACTTCTAAAGCTATACAAGCAATATTGTTAGTGCGATATTTTTGAATTAGATATATCGAAATAATCCCGAAATTAATATATTCTTCACTTTTAAAAATCAACGTTATCAAACAAATCAAAAACAATTATTACTTTTAAATCTGTGCAAGCAATATTGTTAATGTAATACTTTTGAATTAGTTTTGGGGAACTTATCCCGAAATTAACATATACTAAGACTTTTATATAATAACACTTATAACTATAATTTTTATATAATAACACTTATAACTTTTACTTTTATATAATAACACTTATAACTATAACTTTTATATAATAGCACTTATAACTATAACTTTTATATAATAACACTTATAACTATAACTTTTATTTTATAACACTTTTTAAAATCAATGCTATGAAACAAATGAAAAAAAAATATTACTTCGAAAGCTAAACAAATAATATTGTTAGTGTAATACTTTCGAATTAGTCATACATTGATAGTTAGTTATATATATAGTTTAGTTATAGTAATACTTTTGAATTGTTACCGTTAATGAGTAAAATGAAGAGAAAGTCAACTTTCACCTGGGAATGTCAACAATCACATAGACTCTATGGTGAATATCCAAAATATTTGTTATATCCGAGTTGACATTAATTTATTCGCTGATATTATTAAATATATTCGATATTTTAATATGTGCTGAGGTTAGATTAGGAGAAACATCAGTGTTTGTAATACCAGTTAAATGCATACTAAGCAGTGGCACTTAAACTTAGAAAAAAGCATTGATGCAAGGCATACCGGGTAGTGGCACTTAACAAGACCTAGTATATATTTCGTACATTTATCAAAGCGACTTGTGATTGTCAACATTCCCCAGCGGAAGTCTCGGTCATATATATATATACATATATATATATATATATATATATATATATATATATATATATATATATATATATATATATATATATATATATATATATATATATATATATATATATATATATATATATACTATCTGAACTTACTGTGAGAGCAACGTTGTCCCACCTAACATGTTGGCCGTGAAAGAATGGCCAACAAATCTGCCCTACTGATACCTGAATAACGAATGTTATCAGGCAGTTCAGCAGGTTATCAGGAATTTTAGGGCAGATTCAGGTATCAGCAGGGCAATGGGAAGGGCTTTGAGAAAAAAAAACTTCATCGTACTAGCATAAGTAAATGAAAAGTTAGGTATTTTCTGAAATATGTATGGGTCATAATTATATTTCGATTTTTGATGCGCAATTACAAGTAAAATAAATGAAATAGCTAATTTCTGTAACTATGTCTCTGCAATGTATAAAGTTTTCTTTCAAGTAATGGTGCTAAAAATACCCACTTAAAATACAATAGATGTGTTAATTTAGCATGCCTGAGGAAATAGCTAGCAAGTAAAATGTGAATTTTTTATCATTAAACTGCAGCTAAGAAGAACAGTGGTCCATACTTCTAAATTTTTTAAAAGTATCAACCATGTTGCATAAATACATTTTTGTTTGTTATTCATCTAAGATATCGTTGTGCATCAAAGTTAGAAAACCACCCAGCACATTTTTTTATCAGACGATTCCAGGCAAATTAGTTCATAGCTTCTTCAAAGAAAATTCATGCAAAATTTAAATTAAACCACTAGATTTGATGCAATAATAAATAACTTATTTTATGACGCAATAACTTATTTTGTGATGCAATAATAAATAACTTATTTAACAACCTGTTAAGCAGTTAGCGAATTAGTTGTTTGACGATCAGGGGGATTCATATACAATAATAAACCCTCTAAAAGTGCAATTTTGTTACATCATTTTCATGCACACTTGCTGGGATGACTCGTTGGTTTTGTTTCGTTTTCGTTGCTTTTGTACCATTTCTGTTACTTTTGTTCCAAAACCTTCTTGTTTCTATCGAGCGTTAATAACATTTCATCGAAAAAATTCGGTTTACTTAATACGTTATTTTTTTTTAAATTCTCCGTGAAAGTGCGCTCATTCCTTACGTTTTGTACATGAATGCAAATCTATAACAAGCTTCAAAAGGGCTTTTCTGCAAATTTATTATTCTTACCGATACTTTCATCGAAGATGCTGTCATGAAATGAAAAATGACTTGATATAAAAATATGTTTTTTGACCGAAAAGACCACAAAACGATATTTTTTGCAATGAGTCACTCACTTAAAATGAACGAGTGAAAATAATTCAACTTGAGTGCTATTTAACTCTTTCATCTACAAAAATGCGGCCTTCTCTTCTTGAGTTAAAATCACTCAAGTGAAAGAGTTATATGGAAATAGCTCAAGTTTGAGTGAAAAGAATTTCATTCAAACTTGAGTTATTTTCACTCGTGTTTGAGTGATTTTCAGTATTACTTAAGTGAGTCGTTTTCACTCAAACTTGAGTGATTTTAACTCGTGTTTGAGTGATTCTATGTATCACTTGATTGGGTCCTTTTAACTTGAATTTGTGTGAATTTCAATCATTTTTTATTCATAATTAGCATCATTTAAGTGAATATATTTTAATCTTACTGTTCAACTCTTCACTGTGGACTATCCATCGAAGTAGGCGTTACCAGATTGAAGTGGGCGTTACTGCGTATTCAAATCACGTCCGGAGGTCACCTACGTGGAGGGGAGAAGTGATCGACAATGCCAAACTTCATCTATCAATAGGTACCTCATGATCAAACCAAGTTAGCATGTCTTATATACCAGTGAATTGATGTTTAATTTTCGTAGTGATAGTTACACCACAAACGTAAAATAAAAGCGAAGACATAATCTATTTAGATTTCAGAACATAACAATTTTATTTACATTTATTATCGCTTGCTTTTTAAAATAAAACGATGGAAATTCCAGCTTATAGCTCGCACACAATTAAATAATAAATAAATCACTCAAGTTTGAGCTAAAGGCAACTCAAATATTGCTTAAGTCCACTCAAGTTTGAGTAAACACAAAGCAAGAATTTCTCTCAAATAAGAGTCTATTTCACTCAAGTTGAGTTAAAAAAAATTTAACTGTTTCTTGAGTAGGGGAAATCACTCTTTCATTTTAAGAGTGCATATGGAATAAAATAATCCTCCATCGGCAACAATCACTGCTGTAACTCTTGAGAAAGTTCATGCTGATTCTTGCGAAATATAAAACATCTTCCTCATCGGATCATTTTTGAAACGGAGAGGAAGAAGAGTGAGATCAAGAACAATGGTGCAAATTCAATTGCCTGAACTATTTCAATGCATTACATCACCTCTAACCTTTTCTGAATCAAGTTCTTGTTTCTTTATATGTCCTACGGGATACTATCAAACCGTTTTCAGAGTTTCAACATCACAAAGACATTTCATGATTGTTTTTTAAACTTAGCGATTATTATTGAGTTATCAAAGTTTATCAAAATAATTCAATAAAATGAATTTATGAATATTTTATAGGATAAAATTAAATAAATGAAGCGAAATATCTATTATATTTTACTCTCTCAAATGGTTATGTGTCTATTACTTTCTTCATTTATGAACGAAAATAAAAGCAACGATTTTTTCTTTAAAGCACCAACTACGTGTCCCTTTTAACTTAGGATAAAAAGTAATTCCATAACAGTTTTCTCTTATTTATAAAAAACCTCTCCCCTCCTAAAGACGTCTATTTATAATTTGATATTTTGATATAACTGCAGAAAAAATATTACATTCATACTTTTAACATATTTACATATGACATAAATTGGCATTTATATGTTTATTTTTGACTTTAAGTTAATATTTATGCTCCTTGTTTGATGTCAGTTAAATATGATTATTTTTAAAGCACTCTTAAAATGTGATCATAGTAAAATAATTTCATGAAATATTTCGAAATTTAAACAAAATTTATCAGTAAATGTGCAGATATTTTCAGATAATTTGATTTAAGAAGTTGCGTGTTCTTCTAATTTAAAAAGGAAATAACGAGGATTTAAACTTTGAATATTATAAGGATTTATACATTGAAGATATGAGCGCGCTGATTATCTAAAAAAAAAGCGTATGCTATGGTAATTTAAAGAAAACGTTAACATAAATTTAAAAAAAGCTTTTCTATCTATTTAATGCTCTTATATCCCCCCGAAAGGTTTGAATTTTGCATCACTTAAGCATTTAATGTAGCCAACGAAAAAACATAAAACATGACAGTTGACATTTTAAACTTATTTTCAGGGTTGAAATTGTACACTGTAAAGAATTCTGGATTAAATTACGGTATAAAGTATCGGTACTTTGCATCACCTGTAAAATCTATTTTACCGTGAAATTCATTTTTACCGTAAGATATTATACCATGATTTTTACAAAGATATTTATTTAATTCGAATTATTTGGTGATTTCGCTGTAATTATTACAGTAAAAATTACGGTAAATCAGATTTTTTGTTACGTAACATGTTTTGGTAAAAATGGATGTTACGGTATAAAATACTGGCTACTTTTTATCGTAAATTGATCCAATTTTTTTGCAATGTAGTAATAATGAGATGGAAAGATGAAACTCTACACTGTTTGATTTTTCATTTTAAAATTATGGTAATATAATCAGCAACTGGCTGTCCATCCGGTTAACCGTAAAGTTTACGGTTGAGAATATTGTTTTAAATTTACGGTTTAGTAACCATTAATAACTAGTATGGTTAAAAACCATTAAAAAAATTAAACTGGATGTTACGGTGCTGCCACCTATGCGTGAATGAGAGTATCGTATTCTAAGAGCCACAAATTTAGGAGTTCAAGACACTGGATACTCATCATGTGTTGAAGGAAATGGAGGAAATATTGTAGTGTGAACACTGGACTCGAACCCCCGTTCTGTCGATCATGGAATTGACAGCTTGGCCCTTTCTGCTATGATATGTAATTAAGGAACAAAGTGGCTTCATTAAATAAGTCTAGTTGGTTCGATAAATTCTTGTTTCTTGACCGTATTAGGTGAAAGCAGTTAATAAACAGTATTTCTCACAGTAAATAATTTGAATATCATCTTTTTATATTTATTTGACAGTATTGTTTGAATATTGTTCATTAAGAAATTAAATAAATTTTTATTTAGTCATATTTTTTACAGTGTTGTAGTAAAAATGTTTAAAAAATAGCAAAACTATATAAAACTAAAATATTTAAAACTGAAAAAGTAATCAGCAAAACTTATAATGCATATTTACTTTCGAAATATTGTGTAACTTTGATTTTTTAAACAGTAATGTAAGTTTAAGATTATAAAGCATTTACCGTTTTTAATTATAAACTATTCACCACTATTTACTGTTACTAGGTAAGAAAGAGTCTTATAAATATGTATTAACTTTCAACAAATCTTACAAAGCTACTGATAGACATTTTACCATCACCGAAAATAACTAAGATATTCGAATCTTGGTATTTTCTCTTCTCTCAGTTCTACTGACTAATTTGATTTTAAAGATAGCGAGATGCAAGAAGTAACAATTTAGTTTAATTATCGACAAAAATATCATTTTGAGGGAAATGATGGGCTAAAATCTTAAATTGTAAAATGCATTAAGTGACTTTCTGAAGAAAAAAATTCTATTTCCCAGATTTAAAAGTCTGTAATGCTTATTATTTCGATGAATTTTCGAAAAAAAAAAAGAATGAATATTGTGTTTCTCTACAACCTATCTCAATTATTAGTTTCATAAATTTCGAAAATGCCTTTTTACATATTTTCACTAAGCGTTTAAAAAATTAGTTCACAAAATATGAGACATCTGTATAAAGGACGAATAATAAAAAAGAACAAAAACTGTCCCAAAACTATAACAAATATTACCTCACAAAGTTCGAAATATTTGTTTAGAGAAAGAATGATAAAAAAGAACAAAAGCTGTCCCAAAATTATAACAAATATTACCTCACAAAGTTCGAAACATTTGTATAGAGAAAGAATAATAAAAAAGAACAAAAGCTGTCCCAAAAATATAACAAATATTACCTCACAAAGTTCGAAACATTTGTATAGAGAAAGAATAATGAAAAAGAACAAAAACTGCCCCAAAAATAGAACAAATTATGAATAGTTTAAACCCTTATAAAAACTACAACGTACATTTTTTTTCTAACTAAACTAAACTCAGTGGCGCGCCAGCCCATAGAGGGCCAAGGCCGACTGTGCCCATCTCAGTTTTCTTGACCTTAGGCTCTGGGGTGCAGGAGCAGGTGCTCCGGTCAGGAGGTCAGCCGAACGCGGAACCCCCCAGTGTTTAGTTCCCAAGCATGCTTGGTACTCATTTATCGACCCACTGAAGGGATGAAAGGCTGAGTCGGCCTTACCCGGCTCGAGGATCGAACCAGGGACCTGTGGCACGACAGCGCGAAGCGCTACCGCTCAGCCACCGGGCGTCATATTTTTTTTCTATTCACTCATTATTAGATAATAATTATTTCTTGTTAAAGGGGAAATAATCCGCACTTTTTGTTACAAAGAAATATTAATGGAAGAATATACAATTGTAATTGATTAATTTTCAATTTTTTAGCTCTCTATGATAGGATTCCTAACAAAAGTATTTTAAGAGGTGTTACGTAAAAAAATCGCCTTTAATGTAAATTTTTAAAAACGTCGAAAAAGTTATAACAAAAAACATTCTGCATTAAGTGGCACAAATTAATATTTCAATAGCAAATACGTTGTAAAACTTTCATCAGAGCTATAAACAATAAACTTTTATGGAGATCAGTTAACAAAGGATTAATTAAAAGTATTAAAAATCAGTTTTATTTTTACCATCGAGAGTCAAAATCGGTTTTTAAACTTTATCTTCAAAAAACTAGTTTAAAATTATTTTACACTTTCCTTTGCTTTTTTTGACCTGTTCATCGAGTTTTTCCTTCATTTAAATATTGATTCCAGCTTCTAATTGTACTAACTTCATTCTTTACAAAGATTCTCTTAAATTTTCCGAGCAGAATATAATTCTATATTCGTAAACAAATTTTTTGAATTTTATTGGAAAAATAATTGGTTAATATTTAAAGGTGAAAACTTTACTTTCTCCGTTATACAAATATTATCCGAAAATAAAACTAATCCGAAATATTATCCGAAATATTATCCGAAAAATATAAAGAAATACACTGCACTTCTTAAAATAATATGCGATTCAGTAATACTGAAGTAAATTGATTTGGAGAATTAGTCAAATCTTAACCAACTTAAGATCTTCCCGAATTTCCCTGAAAAATAACAATATTATTCTGTCCAATTTGTTTTAAGAAAAACTAAAAAAGAAAATTAGTTCGATTTATCTCAGATGTTCCTAGCCTATATTTTTTAAGACATAAAAAGAAATACTTAAACATTAATGGTGCTGGCTACTTTATTACTAATAACAGAGAATTTTCAATCTATATCTAAATCATCAATAGAATTAACTTTACTTTATACACTGTTATGAAAAATTCTTTATCACTCTCTAAATTTGCTCCCAGTAAAAAATACCATCTGAAAAAAATCCCGCAAAAGTCCAAACTGTCAAAAATAATTACAAAGAAATATTATCTCATTATATGAGTACTGAAAGGTTTCTATATTTCTCATAGAAAATTAATGGTATTATTTTGTTTAATTTCCATCACTAACAAACATATTTTATACTTAATACCGTAGATGTGTGTATGTTTTAGAGCCCTAATTACTTAATGCTTAAAAGTACGATCATTTGTCAAGCTTAAGAATGTGTCTCCAAAATTCATTATAAAGGCAGACTCGCATTTTCACAGTAAGCTGAGAAGTACGTCGGAGTTAAATAATTAGCAGTTTTAAATTGTAACAAATTTAGGCAATGTTTTAAGCATAATTTTAAATAATATAGCTAAAGAATTACTGTTAAAATATTGTATAATAGCAAAATCATTATGATAATTCAATTATTATTTTTTCTTTATTTTTAAAGCTGGAATGGCATTTGTTTTGACAAATAATACAAAATATTCGTGAATTATTTTAAAAGATAATGCGAATAGTGTGTAAAATAAGAAAACATAATATTTAAATAACTTTCGATCTAGTTATTGGGTTTTCCCTTACTAAGATGAAACCCTTATGTCTTAAAGGGTAAGGCATAAATGTGCTATTTCATTTATCACGACTGTATTAAAAATAGTAAACAAAAACAAGAACGCATTCACTTTGAATATGTATACTTTTTTGATGGATTGAGCCTTAGTATAGTTTGACATTTTAGCTTTGAAAATATAGTCGCAGTCAAGAATGTATCGCAGTCATGAATTTGTTATATATTTGTTTCTTTTTTTTTGCGTTAGCATCTCTGAAACTATTAATGTCTAAATAGTCATTGCAATCACCACTATATAAGGCTTTCTAACCTTCCTATATTGAGTTGTACAACTATGATGGTTAGTGCATCCAACTCAATCCACCCTTTCTTTGGTTCGGGTCCTGCCGCCAGTCAACGAATATCTCTATCTCGCATTTCTCCCACCAAGTTGCTTTTGAGATTATGCTTTTTGCTCGAAAATGAGTATGAGCTTTTTTAATTATGATTAAAGGGGATTCTTAAACTTGACTGTTTTGTTTAATAACTAACATTGAACAACTAACCACATTATCAGTTAACAATTACATGCTCAACTCCGTAGCCTTGTAATTTTGAACCCAAGCCAGAAGACAAAGAAACTCCAGAATCAAGCATTAGGAGAAACTAGCTTTCGTAGAGGACTTTTTGGTTGAACTATCCCTTTGAGTTGCATAGAGAGAAAAACCACGAAAACCGACCACGGTTACCTTGTTGACAAAATGGCTAAGGCTCGTGATCCGAAGCTGCCGAAGCTAAACCCGAAGCTGCCCCTCGCAACATCACTTTGGGGTCACTAGCTATATTCTTGTTATTATTAGATATAATCTTACGGAATATAATTTATTTTTGTTGTCCGACGTGCATTTTTAGAGATACCTTATTTTTGAACCTTATTTGTATTTTCTTAACCATCTGTATTATCGTTTGTATTACTTTTGCATTATTTTTAAACCTTAATTGCATTACTTTATTTATATAACCTTACTTTATAATCTTTCTTGTATTACCTTATTTTCATTTCATATTCATTTTTGTTTAATAAATTGCAAATCCTTTACAAATTAAAGTGCATTTTTCTGGATGATCCAAATCTGCAATAAAAAATAAAGGTTCCTATTAAGCATTTTAAGGCTGTTTTAAAATTCCAGGAATAAAGTTAGGGGTCATGTTTTTATTGCAGAATAATTATTTTTTTTAAAAATATTTGAATTGTACTTTCTTAGATTTTTTCTTATTTCTAGAGATATTAGATCATTTCTAAACATTTTAGATATGTTGATTATAACTTAAAATTCTAAGACAATTCTGAGATTATAATTTCAAATTATTCATTTCATGATTTTTATTAAAAAATATTTCGAATTTTAAAACCTATATTTTTATAAATTTTTGTAGGAATAAAACTGATATAATATTTAAAACGTAGTTTTTGTATTAGTATCTTTCTTTTAACTAAGTAGATGACAGATATTAGTTTTTCCATTATGCACTAAAATGATCGCTAGGTTTCAGATACAAATTGATTGTAAAAAACATCACATAAAGTGACAAACACATAAAGGGACAAAGGGAAAATAAAATTCACAACCAACTTAAGACAAACCACTAAGTAATTACAGTTACTGCCTTAAATTTCCTTGGTTTCCTAAAGCAAGCATGCTGTTGTTAGCAAGCTGCATAAGTAACAACAAACATAATATTCTTTTTTCTAATTTGTTTTAAGTACAGGATTAGAAACGGCACTTAAGATTTTTGGTGATTGCAGTTGGCACGATTTGGATTTGATACGGAAATGTTCCCAATAAAAATCAACCTAAATCAAATATTCTGACGAAAAAGCTCTAATTTAACTAATGGCGTATAAGAACACAGGAAACTATCCAACGTTAAGCCGACAATATAATTTGTAAAAATATTATTTTTATTATTATTATTAATATCATTATTATATGTATTTTGCTATTACTCTTATTTTTATTTTTATTAGAAATAAATTAAGGCAAATTTCAAATTCTATACTAATTATATTGTTAAATTAAATATGTGTTCTTTTTTTAAAAAAATAAATTTTATTACATTTTGGCAAGTAGACTATTCAATGACTTAAATGAATACATAAGTAGGAAATTTACGCAATTTTTAAACTTAATTCTAATAATACTGATAAATTATTGATTTTGTTTTAAATCTAATTATATTTTGGCAATATACGGTAAGTTAAACGAATGCATAAAACATAAGTAATAATCTAATTCTTTTAAACTTTATTCTAATAATCCAGTTAAATTAAATATTTAAAGAAAAAAAAAGAAATGTTACTACATTTCAATAAAAAGAATACATGTTGAATAAATGAAATCATAATATTAAATGAAATCTAAGAAATTTAATCAAATTAAGTAAGAAATTCAATCAAATTTTAAATCTTATCAGATAAGACGGTAATTTCGTCTCCAATCGGAAGTATATATACTTTACACAACACTCCAGTCGAAATTAATTTTATTTTCTATAGCAGAATAGGTTTTTGTTGTAGAGCACTAAAAAACCAGTAAGAAAATATAGACAAGATCATTTTATAAAAATATCAGTTTGTCTAGGATCAAAATAGACAGATAAAAAAAATTACTGAAACTTGAGAAAACAAAATCGACAATAGAGTTCAAATTAGTATTTCAATCTTTCAAATAATAAATTCTACTAGGAGCAGAGATAAAAAAAAAACTACATTAATGACACTTTTCGCAATTTATTCTTTAATTTAAAAGGAGTACCGACACGTGTCATTCAAATAAATATGAATTTTATTCTTCAGGAAAACTAATTTAAAAACAAGGAAATTGGTAACAAAAATCGAAATTTAGTTTGCGAGGCTTATTTTTTGTATTCTTTTAACAAATTCTTTAATTGTATGTCTTTAAGTAATCCAATTCTAAGCATTTTGTAATTAAAAATAAAACAAGTTATCAAACGATCGTAAAGAACTTTATATATTCAATTTAAAAAAAAAAATAGTAAACTTAGCAATTTATCAGTAAAACTGATGGCTAAAGTCTTTGCCCTAGCGTGGCGCTAAAACCGTTTGGGTCAGACTGTTGCTATTTTATCGCGCATTGATTAAAAAATGAGTCATATTCTTATATGAACCCCCATTAGAGTGGAAATTCTTTATATATTTCTCTGTGCTCGAGAAAGAATTTTAGATGCAGATCGATCCAATCCCCCCAAAAGAAAACTTGTAATAAATATTAACTGAATAGGAACTTTATCACAATTGAGTATTATGCAATTAAAATATCTTTTTATAAAGATTCAGTGACAAACATCTCAAAGTAGATGATGCTTAAAGTGTTTCACTTTTTTCATTTATCTGAATATATGTAACTTTATTTAAACTTCTAATCTATCTATTACCTAAACGTCTAATATATCTATCATTTTTAACTAGCTTTTATGGCGGTAGAAGCAACAAATGTTGATTTGCAATCTGCAAAAAAAAAAAAAAGAGACATTTAGTTTTTTGTAAAAAATAGATCTAGCTAAAGGATTATAATTTAACTAAATAAAATTCTTCACTAAACCTTCCAATTGAACAACTTGTGATCACTTACTGTTGTAAATAATACACATAGTTGTGAATTATTAGCTTATACTGTAAACATTGTTTCAATTTCTTATACAGATACCAACCACAAAACGAGAGGTTATTGTAGAAGATAAACTTGAACTCTAAATCATGACAGCGTATATTTTTATGCGGCTGACACGCAGAAATTAATTATTTAAAGCACTAAACTTCAATCCAAGATTGGCACTGCTAGATATTATTGGTTTTTTAGTCCTTAATTTTAACTTTGTTTGTTATAAAAGAAATTTACCAAATTTTATTTCGCTACAAAGGAACTTCAGTTTTCTTTTTCGCGAAATAGTTTTTGAGGTTGGTGACTTTTTTTCTTTTTACTTTTTAAAAGTTGTTTTGCTGGAATTATAATGATACTGGTAACTGAGAGATTATTTTTAATCTTTATTTCACTTTGGTAAGCAGAATAATTGATGAATTAAATTAATGCAAAAATCTAAAGCAATTTTTTAATTTAATTCTACTAAACCTGTTAAATTGAATATTTTTTTTTAAAAAAAGAATCTTATCACATTTTAATAAGCAGAATATGTGTTAAGTTAAATAAACACAAGATATATAAGCAAAAAATTAAAGTGAATTTTAAACTTAGTTCTAATAATTCCATTAAATTAAATATTATTTTTTCAAAAGAATCTTATTAAATTATGTTGCTAAAAATAAATTTTAAACTTAATTCTAAAAATTCATTAAATTAAATATTAATTTTTCAGAAGAATGTTTCATTAAATTATGTTGCTGAAAGTGAATTTTAAACTTAAATCCAATAATTCTATTAAATTAAATATTATTTTTTCAGAAGAATGTTTCATTAAATTATGTTGCTGAAAGTGAATTTTAAACTTAAATCTAATAATTCTATTAAATTAAATACTATTTTTTCAAAAGAATATCTTAACAAATTATGTTGCTGTTCGTGTAAATGTTGAGTTAAAGGATACATAAGTAACACCCGGCTAGAATGTGCAAATGGTCTCTAAAGAGTGTGTAAAAGTCCCTATTAAAGTAAACTATTTTCAGAAGATAAGAGAAAAATACAATTTAAGCATTTCGTCAAACAATTTGTAAGCCATTTTACTGCCGCTTTACTGAGGAAACTATAAATATTTCTAAAGATCTCATTAAGATAGCTTCTAAGAACAACATATATATACACATTACTTTAGTCTGACCCCGAAAAAGTAACATCATTTAGTTAAGTTAAATAATTTCCTTTTCATATATAATAGTGTTTTCATAACTCTTTCAAAATGTAAATACTGTTCTTTGTTGTAATAATTATAAGACATTAATAAAACCCAGAATTATGTTATTCTCAAAGAACTAGGCAGTCAAGAGATGTCTGAAAAGCTTAATTAAACGATAATTTTTTTTTTAAGTAATAAGTAAGGCCCGGATTATTGATGACATTTGCATTTTTTTGCATTTTTTGCATTTTTGGACATTTTTTGTCCTTTAGAGCATTTTTTTAGATTTATAGGGCATTTTTCTTTAAATTTTGGGGAATATTTTGCATTTTAAAGCATTTTTTAAATTTTTTGTTAATTTTTTCCAATTTTTATTATTTTTTTATCATTTTTCATTATTATACTGGCTTCCAAACAATGAAGAAAATCTCTAGGATATTAACAGGTGAAGCAACATCTTTTCAAATTGAAGAAGAATTGTCAGTAAGTGAGACCGTCTTTTTCAAGTACGCACCAATAACCTCAGTAGACGTTGAAAAAAGCTTCTTCAGGTATAAAAATTAACTTTCGGACAAGAAACGCTCGTTTACATTTCAAAATATTAAAAACAAATTAATAATCCAATGTAATTCTGATATTTAGTAATATTATGAGATGGAAGTTGTTATATTCATTAAAGTTTCTATACAAAATGAAAATGTTTTGGAGTCAATATATTTTCCTTTTTTTTTGTTATTTTAGGATATAAAACATATTTTTCAAACTTTAATGAACGTAGAACAAGTATTGCATTGCTTTATATTTTTTGAAATGACTCATAATAATTTTAAAGAGTAAAAAATTTGTTTTAGTTCAATATTTTTACTTTATTTAAGTCATGTCATAAGGCGTTTTTAGCGCAATTTTCGCATTTTAAGGGAATTTTTTGCACTTTTAAAGGGCATTTTTTGCACTTTTTAAGGGCATTGCAAATCTACCCACTTTGCTCAGTCACAGCTGCAAATTAATCAATTTTCTACTATAGTTTTGGGTTATTTCAAAAACCAGTTAGATACCTTGTATAATATTTTTGACAATTTAATAGTTAGGTGATTGAGCAGAATTGAATTCCGATAAATATGTTACAGTTTCATCACAGTTTTTCATCACAAAGTAAATGTAACTTATTTACTATTCAGAAATTGTAAAACGTTGAGAAATTTAGATACCTGTTCTATACATGTATAATCAGTTTTTAGCCAATTTCGTAGAATAATTTGTATCCCGCATTCAAAAAGTGGGATTTATGAACACATTGAGAACCTTATGCCATTAGTTTCCATCATCGAGAATTACGATTTGATTGTGCTAAATCTTGAATTTTACCAATTAGTCTTATGTAAGCTACAATCATGTGTTTACCTAATGACGTAATTTAATTACGTAACATTATTATTCACGTAATAACGCGTTACATAAACACGCTTTTATTTAATGATAATTGGACGCCTGCAAATGATGTCACGCATCAGTCAGCCAATCAGGTTCGACGTCGCTTGCACGTACTCTATTACATCCGATTCGTAAATTTATTCTATAATAAACCTAAGCTTTAAGTCTGTAACGTTAGCACGCCATCCACAGCCTCGTGATTCGACACAATCGTGTAATTAGTTTAAATATCCAACAGTACTTTTAAAATGCATTTCGAAAATTCTTGTAATGTTAAATCATCAAAAAGAGCAAAAATGTAACTACGCACTAAGAGTCAGTTCGACAGGAAAATTTATAGCATGGCTAAAAACATGTATCTCTTATAAGCTTAGCGGACAAACATATTAGTCACCCTCACCAAATAGAGCCTTTTTTGCCTTATTTTTATCTAAGTCAATCCGGATTCAACATTTACTAACAAATAAAAAGTAGCTTTGAGAAAGATACAAATTTCACCTATAACTAGTTTTTCCTTCTTTTTCTAAGCCTCCGAATAAAGGATAAATCAAGCTCCCAGTTTGAAAACAAATTCTAGTTCTCGAACTTGACACATAGAAACTTTTAGAATTGAACTTTGTAAATCCTGTCTCTTCTAGTAGGATTTATTAGCTTTTCATGGTTCCTCGAAAATATTTGCGACATTTGTTTGAAATATATTCAAACTGTTTTCCATCCTGGAAACTTATAAGATGTGAAATTTATTTTCAAAAGTGTGTGAGAAGTTTTATAGAGTAAATAAGTTTAAAAGTGCGACATAACGATGTCTTTCATATAGAGGAAACAGAGAATCTATTTCAAGAGAACTCAGATAATTTTTAAGTTTGTGTTACCCTGAATTTCTAATTATCATTGAATATTTTGACCTTCTGATAGGCATCGCTACCATATTTCATGTGTTTTCTGTCAAGACTAACTATGTACTGTTTTTATATTTTTATTTAAGAAAAAAATATGTGGGTTGTTTTTAATAGAACATCTGGGACAGTATTTGATTTTGTTTTTCTTATTCTTACTTTTAAAATAACTCAATACAGAATTTAATTATGGGAAAACTGTAAATTTTTGCGATTTAGGCCTTACTTACTGTTCATCCCTCTTTCGAGGTAACAGTCAAAAACAATCTTGAATCCAGTAAAGAACAGAGAAGTTCAAAAATGAATAAAACATTGCTATATAGACAAATCAGGTATAGTTTCCTGTGAATATTTTTGTGCTAAATTGGTCCAATTTTCATTTTTGTGCTAAAATGGTTTATCTTCAACCTTTCTCGATGCAATTTTTAAAAAAAAATCGAAGAAAGAGTATAAGACATAAAATTCTGAGTTGTGACAGCACCAAGCAGATAATGTCACAACTTTAAGAATATTTGTAGAAAATATTGTAACATGAAACAAAAGGAGTTATAATAACCACATAAGAAAACTAAGAGTATCAACGACGCAGAAAGGACTATATATATATATATATATATATATATATATACGTACACACACTCATTTACCACAAAAATTAGCGAGAAACAGGCATTATAATGTAACGAAATTTTAAAAAATTACATACGCAAGTACAACATTGGTCAAAGTAAGTGTTTAAAAATATCAAAGCAAAATATCATTCATTGCAGTGAAAAAAAATTTAATGAATGAAGATTTTAGTACTCTCTTGGGCAAGTGCCTAGCATTGAGGCATAAAAGTGCCTTCTGATGTCCTGCGGCATCTCGTTGTACAATTATTTTAACAGCGCGAAATCTCGGAGATTGTTCTTTAATTATATATTAATTATAGTGAATATTAACTACCACCCCAAGTGGTCTCAGATATAACCACACGGTGTCAAATCTGAGGATCGAGTATTCCAGTGAAGCAAGTTATAGGGGTGGAGGCATTTCTGTGACATCCTTCCTGTGTGTGGCTGAGAGTTGCTTGCTTAAAAATGGCTCTTGAGAACCCACTCGTGAGTAGATATGTCACGGATAACGAAGTGGATAACGAAACACGAAGCCTTGGGATGAAAAATATGCAACGCCTGGAGTTCAGTACTTAATGGATTTCCATCACTTGCAAGTTCGATTTCTTTATACTTTATGTTACGCTTGATGAGGAAGGCCAGGCTTCCACCGCATCTATTCTTTCTGTCCTTCCTAATTGTGAGATAGCCCTTGATGCTAAGAGTATGGTTGTTGTTGAGTTTCGTCTCTTGAAGGCACGCTATATCAATATTATTTTCGAACAAAATACTGTGAAGTTCATCTCGTTTTCTTTGAGTTCCATTAATGTTGAGTTGGAGTATATATTTATCATCCTCGTAGTGCATTTTCCATCCAGCTCCCAGACTGCAGAGCGGAACGCTTCGGCTACCCCGGACGCAGTATCGAATGTCCTCGTAGCATACTTCTCACTCAGGCCCCGGACTTCAGAACTGGACGCGTAGGTTACCCCGGACGCGGTAGCATTCACAAAATATCCTGAATAATCCCCCATGGAAAATTGGTTGACATTGCCTCCAAGGAAATTGAATTTCTGCCTATTGGTCCGCGGAATATACAGGGTGTTTATAAAGTCCCGGACCCATTTTGATGTTTAATAACTCATAAAATAATAAAGATAGCACCCACAGAGGCTATTGCAGTTGTAATTCTAGCTTTTAGGTCATCAATGCTCATGGCATCAATGGCATTGTTAATTGCCATAATGTGCGCATATGGGGATCTGAAAACCCCCATGAATACCGCGAGGCACAAAGGGATTCCCCAAAGGTTAATGTGTGGTGTGGACTAATGCAATACCGAGTCATTGGGCCTTTCTTTTTTACAGAAAAGACGGTCTCATCAGTCGTATACGTAGACATATTGGAAAACTTCGTATTTCCACAGCTAGAAGAGCTTCAGCCACATGTCTTTTTGCAACAAGATGGTGCACCACCTCATTGGGGTATCATCGTTCGTAGTTCTTTGAATGACCATTTTAAAGGAAGATGGATTGGGCGAGGAGGTCCAATTCCTTGGCCACCCAGATCACCTGATATAACGCCGCTGGACTTTTTTTGCGGGGGATTTATAAAGGACAATGTTTACTTGAGGATCATGTCGAACATTGATGACCTAAAAGCCAGAATTACAACCGCAATAGCCTCTGTGGATGCCGACATGCTTGCCGCTACCTGGAATGAAATTGACTATTGACTTGATATTCTCCGTGCGACGAAGGGGGGCACACGTGGGAGTTCATTGACAAGGGTCATGAAACTTTTTGAGTCTATCTGACCATTTATGTTATTAATTTTAATCTATCTTTATTATTTTATGAGCTATTAAACATCATAATGGGTCTGGGACTTTATAAACACCCTGTATATATATATAAGTTCAAAATGAAGATAAAACAAAAGTAAATTACAGACAAATGAAAAAAGGGGGGCGAATAATAATAATAATAAACAACTGGGAAAGAAATAAAAAGAATTAATTTAAAAAATAAAAAAAAAGAGGAAAAAGTTTTTTTAAAAAACCGGAAAATAAAAGATATAATCTTTTCTTCAGCCCACACGATTATATCCGAAAAAGAGTGCTTTCTAATATTGTATCAATATATTTTTATTTAAAATTTCAACTTTTAACAAAACTAATTAATTGTTTTTCATGAAAATAATTTTTATTCACACTCGCATTTTTACAATAATTTTCACCGAACGAACTAGTATTTTATATAACTTATTTGGGAGGCAGTAAAATATCGCCAATCATTAACGCCAATGACGCTTAAATAAATTGATCTTCAATACTACTGGGATTCCATTTAGGCCATGTGGTAACGAGAACCTTATATACCTATATAGGTTCATCATACTGTAGTAAAAGGTTTTTTAGCAGCTTTTGAAACGAATAAGTACTCTTATATCACCATACTACACATTTCTGGCACATAATACAAAAATTTTATT
The DNA here is from genome assembly GCA_949128135.1 of Parasteatoda lunata. NCBI lineage: Eukaryota > Metazoa > Arthropoda > Arachnida > Araneae > Theridiidae > Parasteatoda > Parasteatoda lunata. The sequence continues at coordinate 72,506,721 of OX421976.1, read as the reverse complement.
TTATAATTTTTTTTTTGCATAGTATTCTAGAGCAGTTTCATACTATTACACTTACAATATTATGACTTAGATGTTTGATTCACCAAAAGAAAGCTATGCTTATATTATAGTTTAACGTGATTTACTAAATTTACCAGAATTTTCCCACGATTTAATAGATAACCACAGTTTTATTTTATTAGTTTTTCTTGAGTTTACGTTGTTTAAATTTGTAAAGGCACGCTTTGAAAACAATATCAATATAAGAAACACGTGATTTCATAAGCTTTTTAAAATGCGATTTCGGTGACGTCATGTAATGTTATTATTAACGTTGATTACCAACGCTGTGATAACCGCTAACATATGAAACCGAAACATCAAATTTGGTGAGGATCCGTTCTGAATTGCTGATTTGTATAAGACACATAAATACGCACAAACATTCTGGTTTATTTATATCGATTAATCGCCAAGGAACAAAGTGATTAAGAAATAATATTGGGGATTGGTGATTGAAGTCTATCAGAGTCAGAATTTTATATATGTAACTCTAAAATATTTAAATGCATTCAAAATTTGTAATAAATACATGAAATTTTTGTAAATCTTCCTTAGAATACTGTTATAACTATGTTAGCGTTACTATCATAGGCAAGTGCATTGCTGTATTCATGCATTACAGAATACTATTGTAATAACATGATATTAAAATAGTGTTGCAGCACACTCTCTGCATATGAATACAATCCCCATTTTTATTTTTAATAACTATAACTATAGAATAGTATTAAAGTATAGTTATCTACTAGTTAAAGTACTCTTAGGTATTTTAAGAAGGATGTTTGTATTTTGTTCAGAGTGCCTATCGTATTTTATACTGGTTCTGTTGGTTGAATGAATTTTTCCATGAATAAAATATGGCTACATTCCAAAGAGAGTATGTAAAGGCATATTATTTATAAGTATGGCATAAATTGTTATTTCAAATAGTTTAAGTACTATAGTTGCATCAACTATTTATAAAATCTTAAGAGTAAGAAGACGATGTTATTTTCAATAAAAGTAAGTTTCGAAAGAAATGTTAGCCATTTTCCTTTTATGAAATACGAAGTAATTAAAAATAATTATTGTTTTTTAATTAACACAATTGTAGTTCAATGGCCCGTTCCAAGTTATGTATTGATTGTTCTTAATACAGTAGTATTTTTGTATTGTTATTAACAGCATTTATGTGGTTATATATAGGTAAAAATACTAAACACACTTTGTTTAAAATTCTTTTCCTAATCTCCAACATTTGCAAACATTTCAATGCTGCAAAGGTGTTGCAGAACTTTTTTATCAATATTTGTATATATGTGAACCTTAAAGATTTATCATATTGTTAATGATTCCAATGATGCTTAGTTAATTTTCGTTGTAGGTACAAATTGGAATTTTAAAAAAAACAAGTTTTTGACTTTAAAGGGAAATAAATGGATAACAGATGTTTATTCACCTTAATGAAAATTTTAAAAAATTGCTTTAAAGAAGATCTAAGACCTAAAACCTAAGAATTTATTTTTTCTTTCACTGTGTCCTTCTCTTGTTGAACATAAATTTTTTACAGCTATTTTTGCCTAATAAAAATTTTAATCGGATTTACAACAAACTATGATTTGTGTAAGATTTGATAATGGTGATATAATGATGGTAATGATGGGGATATGCATTTTAGAAAATAATACGTTATAAAAACTGCTAGAAATCAATATTTCATTAATGGTTAAATAACCTTTTTTCCAAAAATTAAACAAATTTAACAAGACAAATTAAGAATAAATTTGCTATGACAACCGAACAAAATAATTAGACATAAATTTTATCACCTTAAATTTGGAACCAAATTTGTGTTATAAGAATAAAAAATTTTAGGACTTTTTCTGGGGGTATTTTTGTTTTTTTAATTTTATTGTCGTTAAGAATCAAAACTGATTGCAAAGCAATCTGGAGGACAATGGATGACTATCGACATTGAGCTGGAGTCAAAAACCCATGTTTAATTAATAACTTCTTATTCATAAACATATAATAATTCATAGAGATATATTTTATTCATAATAATTTTTTATACATATTACAAGACTATAATAACAAAATTTTGAAATTTACACGAACTTTTGAAAATGAATTAGCACATGTTACTTCCATGCAGCATAATCTTTTTTCATTTACAATAAAAGGTGGTAACCTAACAAGTTTTCCTCATCACAAAATAAAAAGAAGAAAAACTAAATAAGTCCACATATTAATTTCAAGTTTAAGTTCCCAAGATGTAGGTTCACATTTCTTGCTTCACTATATATTTCAAAATGTAATGTCCAAATCATATAAAAGTTTTAAGTCATTTTCAGGGCATTCTTTTTTAAGAGAAAATATTTAAAGCTTATTCAAATAAGAAGCAATATGGAACAGAAAGTATCCTAACTATTCAAATAAAAGTAAAATATCATGTTGGAAGTTTCTTAAAATTTTATTAAAACGACACTCGTTTCAAATATAAATTGCAAAAATTTTTTTCCTCCATTCAAGTTCCTTGCGACTAATTTAATAATTTTCTGTTAAATAATTTAACAAATTAAATAAAAGGTATTACCACAAGATTAAAACAATCATTAAATTAATTAATGTCACGCCAAAAAGGGCCCATTTGGCAGTCATAATTAAAATGTACTAGTGAAATTTTACATAATTTAATTTTGTATCGTAATTTAATAACAGTGAAATTAACTATTGAAATTCTGCCATAAGAATTTCAATAGTACTGAAACTATTGAAATTCTGCCATAAGAACTTTTCTTAAGAGATTAATAAGTACTTACAAAACCAATGTAACTCAAACCTTCTTCGATTATGAATACTAATTTTCAAAACAAGTTATTTCAAAATGATAAAATTAGAAAGAGAGCAAAAATGATGTGGATGTTTTTGTTCCTTAAATATCAAACTATAATTTCACTACAGAAAATTTCTACCCATATTTATAAGTCACCCTATCCAGTGAAATAAACTGTTAATTCACAAAGACTCGAAATCTTACACATAAACTGTTTTATTTTTTAATAAAAATTAATGGATAAGTCTCTAAACTGTTTCAATAAACTCTAACTTTTTTTTCATTTTTATGTCAGTCAAATATTTTAAAAACATGCTCCAAAAAATATATATTTCGGAAAGGAAAAAATTGAGACCACTTATTTCGTTGGAAACATTGCATCAAATATGCAGTGTTTCCAACAAATGCATATAATATGCCATGTTTTAAGAACAGAATATTTTACTTCATAATATTCAATAGACAATTATATCGTCATATAAATTAACAATTATATCGTGTATATTTGCATATTTAAAATATTTATAATATTTACATTCAATCCTTCTCCCTCAAGGTGAATAATTTCAATCTGTTTTTCAGTTTGTGAAAAAAAGAAAATAAAACAATATCTTTTATAAAAGAATAATCTGAATTCTTCGATTCATGCTGGCTTGATTTTAATAAATTACTGGTTGCTTTGCATGAATGGTTCTTGATTGTAATCATTTCCAAAACCATATTGCTTCAGGCTGCATGAAAATGAAACACAATTTCAGTGCAAGAAAAAAACTCATTAACTGGTTCAAAGCTTTTATTTTTTAACTAGAAATAAATAAATAAATAAAAGACTTAAATCATTCTGATAATATCTAATTCAACTGAAAGAGTTTATTAGAATAAAAAAAAAAACTTTTTTCCCTCTTGTTTTTATTTTGTTTTTGGAATTTACGTAAAAAATAGTTTTCAATTAGCTTCTGTGAAGACTTTAGTTAAAAAAAAATTTCCTTATTTGCTTTTCCTTGAATTGGTAACAATGTTTATTAAATGCTTCCTATTTTTCAAGCTTTCCCCCCCCCCCTTTTTTTAAATCTTGTTTTGTATTAAACTTATCAACAAATGATGTGAAAAAAAATGTTCTTATATTTCATTTTAATACATAATGTTAGACATAATAAATGTTAGACATGATAAATGTTTGACACAATTATTGTTAGACAAGATAAATGTTAGACATTAAGTTATTTTTTAAATATTCAATACATGTAGGATACATTAATATCACTTCCGCATGATCCTTTATCTCTGATCTCGTGGGAACAAAGAAAGCTTGAGCTAATCAAAATATATTTTAAAACAATCCTAGAAAAAAAATTTATTTGATGTTGAACCATATTACCGTTATCTTATACCATAATACGGTGCAGGTTTGTTGCCAACTAAAGATATAAATTGAATCTAATTTCTTTTTAAGTTGAACCATATTATCGTATTTAAAAAATATAATATTAAGGTTTATCTTAGCCTCATATTAGATAATATTGCTGTAACTATATTACGGTACAGGAGCTCCAAATATTATATGGGTAAAGAGAAGACAATGATTTCACGCTATTTTCAAATTGAATCTTTATTGGACAATGATAACTTTTACATTCAATACTAACACCTACTAGAAGAGAAAAGATCTTCGCACGTATCACTTTAGAAGTCGGAAGGTATGAACATACTCTGCCCAAAAGAGGGTATATATATATATATATATATATATATATATATATATATAGCGTTGCATTTTTTTCTTCTTTTATACTTGTTAATTGATTGAATTTGGATATTCATGCTTAAAACCTATTTTTCATGTAGCCTGCGCAATAACTAAAATAAATCAAATTAATCATAAATGTAATATCAAATAATATTTCGGCACTATATTTAGGGTTAAAATATTTCACAAATTTAAAGCTTTTCTGAGAACAAAACACTTCAACATATTGTGGGCGGCTAGATCCACAGGAAAATACATTTGTGCTAGCTAGACCGGTTGCATATACCTTGGATCCATCCAAGTCACAGTTCAGAAGCTGATCAAAGGTACAAGTGATTTAATCTTGTAGGGCTTGAAAAAATCGATATTTTTCTCTGAGAGCACAACTGTTTTGCACTTATCTATATTATTTATGTTTTCGAATGAAGTTCTATTGGATTTTATTTCTCGATCAAATTGATTACAAAACATTAATCAGTATTTAAAAAAATCGAAACCATCAGATGTTCCTAAAACCTTAAATGGCCACCAGCACAGCATTCAAAACCTATTGTTGCGTGCTTCTACTGCATTCAATATAAATATTTCACAATATTTATTTAGAATAATTTTAAATTTTTATGTAACAGCTTGTTTATCGTCATGAAAGCGGCACTTATGATTAAGAAGTACTTCAGTTGTGTGAAATGAGTGATGCAGGCATCTTATTTACTAATATTATCTTTAATGCTATCAGCTGTGCTTATTTTTTCCCCTTTCATTTAGTTTTATGGTCTCTTGAACTCAGTAAAAACTGAAATCATAAAAATATTCCAAATAAATAAGATAAAACTCCAAATGCATTATTATTATTATTCGAATAGATGAAAGTAAAATAATTTTTTCTCATTTATAAAATAAAGCAAGCAGAAGCAATTTGTTATGATACAAATCTTAGCTTAATATCAGACAAAGTGAAATCCAAAATTGGCTGAAATCTTCAGATCTCTAAACATTTCATCCTTAGAGGCTAAGTACAATCCAATAGCTAATATCTCGACAAAAATAACATTGAAAAACTATATATCTGATATGAAAGTTGAGTATCTTTCCTTGGTCGAAATCAAATCAAACCATTATTTCTTCCAAAAAAGGAAATAAGCTATCTTCATTTTTCTGGATTAGTGAGTAAGAATCAACTTATGAAAGCCTTAACTATTTTATTGAAAAATTTCACTTCTCTGAGCTTTTTTATTGTTTCGAGAGCTTTAGAAATGAATTTTATAGAATTTATGAAAACTAATGTCTTTACAAACAATTATAAAGCATGAAATTTGTGTATAAATTTAAACAATATAAAATACTATCGATTTACTGTTGCTTTGCTCAGTAAACTTAAGGATTATTTCCCATAATAATACCGTTGAATTTTGCATTTTTTGATTTAATGCATAATAAATAAATTTAATTATTAAAAATAATACAAATTTAGTTATTTATTTACTAATTAGCATACAATAAACTTATGGATTATTTACCTTAATTTATAGATTATAACATTTTATTGATTCTTAACGTATGTTAATAAATTTTTATTCTCAAAACAATATGACCGATAATAATAAAATAATTTAATTAATAAATAAAAAAAAATATAATTTACGTAATAATGCAGAAAATAATTATTTACGATATTTGATGTAGTTAGGCGAAAGTCAAAAAATTCTTTCGAAAATGTAGATAGTTCGTTGCTGCAGTCAGAACGATTTGGCTCGAAGTTAAAAATTAAAAATTACAAAAAATGGCCTTACGCAGAGAGGCGTCGCCAAATGTGGTAACCTACCCAATTTTAAACAGCTTATCTTAACTCTTATGTTACATATAGGGACTTTAAACGGAGCATATGTGTTAAGGATGTATGTGTTTGGGCATGTGTATGATTCATTGACACCTACAAATTAGCTATTAAAGGTCTAATATTTCTTTTTTAATGTCTAATTTGCTTTTAAATTTCCTTTAATCAGCATGGTAAAATATTCGATTAAATCCCTGTCACTGTAAACATTTAAAAAAGGGGAAATTAAAATCACGATACTTTTTAATTATTATAAAATTCACGCAGAACTGCAAATTTCTACTCGTTAGTTTTAATAATTAGGAAGTGAAGGACAAACACTGTCATTAAAAAAGCAAACCTCGCAAAAATAAACATCATCGCTAACATATTCAGTTTTATTTTGCAACAACGTGATTAGTAATTACAAGAGTAATGAGTTTTTGCTTTCAAACTAATTAGTATTGCCTTCTTAATTAAAAACGTAATAATAAATTGCATAACATAATTAACGAAACTGAAGAAAAACATATGTGTCATAAAAATGTTTATCGAAACATATTTTATTAACGACTCAGCATTGATTGAATATGTGTTATTAAGCATCTTAATTAAAAAGTGAATCATCTCTTAATTACTCAAATACTGCTTGGATATCATGATTTTTTTAAAGCAGTTTAATTCCAAAAATTTAATTTTAATCGTTATTTAATATTTAGTAACGAAAAATTCTGCTTACTTAATTTCGAAAGGATATTTATCAAAAAATATTAATTATAAATTTAAAATCTTCGAGAACATTGCTTATAAATTTAGATTTAAATCATTTTAACAAATGTGTTTTACAAATCGATGAAATTAGAAATTTAACAAAAAGTAAACTGAAAAACAAAATAAATAACAGAGGAATAATCATTAAATTCTTGAAATTATATTGGTAATTGGTTTCAAATACATAAAATAAATTAGTAGATGCGTACGGAAAATAAATTTGTGTGATAATTAAAGTTATCATTAAGTCTTGATTGCTGGGAAATATATTTTATTTTATTTTATAACCGTCGTTGAGCAGCCAACCCAATTTCATGGGTTTACGACTACTAATGTTCAACTCCGTAGCCTTGTAATTTTGAACCAATCCAGAAGACAAGGAAACTCCTGGATCAGTACCCCCAGAGGTATTAATTTGTTATGGGAACATGGAGGACTTTGAGACTCGACAGATTTAACGTGCATCAGTCACCATTTACTACACGGGGATTCTTCGGCCGGTGAGGATCGAACACACGACCTCTTGGACATGGGCCCAGCGCCCTACCGACCAGGCTGTCCCGGCCCCGCTGGGAAATATAAGAGATACAAATTCAGGGAGCTTATTAACCAAAGGAAAAATTAAGTTTTTACGTTTGCATGGAAAAAAATTAATTTATTAAATTCGCCCCTAGTTCGAAATATAAATAATATAAACATATATATATAATATAAACTTTTAACTTACCCCGTTAAACTTTTCTACCGTTAAGTGCTCGACTTCGCATGCTGGTCGCCGTGGTACCAAAGCAGGGGAGCCTTCCCCTCTGCAGAGGATCAACATTGCGATGGCATGTCTTCGGAATCTCCTCACGAGTGTTTCCTAGATCGTCGCCAATAGCCCATTCTGCAGCTCTAATGCGCCGTAAATTAAGTACCTACCTACCTCCAAGTCGTTAAACATGAGCTCATTCACTGAAAAAACATTCTGGCAAATCACCATATTTGGATGGTTAAGAAATTTCTAGTCAAAGAAACTACTGTTCTAAAAATTAAACCAATTTATACCGTAATTAAACTAATAATCATTTTATCGTTCGCCTTAGTTACTATTTACCGGAAAATCTACTTTCCAAAATTATATTTCTTATTACAATACATTTAGTCACAAATACGAATCTCAAAAATAATTGTAAGAAAATGAATCGTTTTTATACCATTATCTAAAGTATCACGATAAAATTACCGAAATGATCTTCAGAATTGTCAATCATTTTACGATTTATTTGGTAATTTTATCCTTTTAGTGTCATTGCCTCTTATCAAATAGCGTAGTAATAATCTATTTACCTTTCTACGGTTTATTTAAAATGGCAGATTGTTTAAATGGTTGATAGGAGATGATTGTTAACTATTTCTAATTCTAATATAATTTCTCAATTATAACAGGGGTTAAAGGGACAGGAATAATGGCTTCAAATGTTTATTTAAATTGTTTTAAAGATACTGAACTCAGATATATTATAATATGGTGTGCTTTTTATCCATACTTTATGAGGAAGTGGGATTTATTTATTTATTCACCAAATATTAAACTAGCATGAAAACAACTAAAAACACATCAGTGTTTTGATTTTTCAGTTCCTTTTTTTTTTTTTTTTTTTTTTTTTTTTTTTTTGTACGGATGTCGGCACTTTGATTATATTGATTATACGTCAAATTATGCTGTCGTAGTTGCTCACAGGTTTTTGACCTGAAATTGCAGTCACCTCTGTACTACTATGGCGGGACCTTAAAGAATGAGGGACATTTATTACTTAGGTATTTTTCTGAATCTATAATGGATAAATGCAATGTATATTTAAAGGTTTAAATCTTATGAACTAAGGAGAATAAATATTCTCTTCTACGATTTATGCAGTTTGAAACTGGCAGTAACAAGTTCAAATGTACAATTCCTGTTTGTCAAATTTGATGTTGGGCATTAATTTGTGATATGTTTTTATGAGTTTTAATTTGATAAATATCATAGTTTAAGATTAATTTATAAGAGAAAAATCTACTAGATTAAATACTCTCATAAATGATTTATATTTATGCACGGTGAAAAAAATCTGGAAAATTATCATACTATATAATAAAATTTCTATTGAGGAAAACAATAAATATGGTTAATAAAATTAAATATACAGTATTTAAACCATTCATTTGAGAATTTTTCCATTCATTTTGTCTAGATTCCAAAAATTCAGGTTTTCAAAACTATAGTTTTTATTACCTTACATTTAGTAAAATATACAAAAGTGAAAAGTAAACTTAACCAAATGAATAGTTCCCATGTCATACCCTAAGGTATCATGATAAAATTAGCAAATTTTACCTCATTATAAAACGATGTTTCAATGTCAGTTTTACCAAAATCATTACTAAAATACTCCGGTAATCATTACCGAGATTTTCCCATACAGTTCCCATAGAACCAGAAGCATGGCAAGTTTTACCATATTCTGGTATGACCGTACTTTTCTTTCAGTGCAGAAAAAAATTAAAATTTCATTTCATATAAGACAATTTACTAGAATAAATATCTATTACACATATCTATTACAATAGAATACTTCTTAAAAGAAAAACAAGTATTATACTGACGCATGCTTAATTTTTAAAAAAAGAACATCCATTTATATTATAAAAATAAACTACCTGAAAGTTCCCGAGTTTTTCCATGAGGAGATAAACAGTTGAATAAATATAATGCTCAGGGAATCCGGGTAACAACAAATCTTAAAAAAATCTATACACATAATTTCTCAAGTAATCTTTGAATAAAATATCACAATATGTTATCTTTCTGTTTCAGAAAAATTTCCACCTATAATCCAAAAAAATGCGACTTATATTCAACAACGTGCTTTAAAAAAGTTTGTATTCTTTATTCCATTGAAGCTTTTTAGATAAGCAAAATACTGAATTATTTAGCTATTTACATCTTTCTCGTATGTTTTTTATCGTTTGGATCTCAAAAGCTTTCAGAAAGTAAATGGAATGAAAATTTAAATAAGTATTTCTATCTCAGTGATTTACAACTGTTCTTATAGCCAGATAACAAAACAATAAATCTTGTTTTTTATGGAGAAAAGTTCAAAAATTTCCACTCTTTTCACATAAAATAGCACAATGCGTTTTTTTAAAGTTTTGTTCGTAAATATAAAAAATTTAATATTTAAGAAAAAACACATGAGTGAAGAGTTAAAATGCGGTTTTTAATTATACATTTTACTCATTATTTTTTTTACTTTTAAAAAATTCACTAAAATCTTTTTAAAAAATATAATTAACTTCATTCAAACGGAAATTTTATTCTGCACTATGTTCTTGGATCAAATAACGATATAATGTACCGTCATTTTGGATGCATCATTCATAAAATAAATTGTATCGTAAAATCTTATGCCGTAATATTTACAGTAATATTTATTTAATTAAAGTGCTTCAGTGATTTTACGGTAATAGTACTTCATAAATTACGATATATCATAACAAGATTTACATCCGTAACATAAGATCCGTAACATGTTCCAATAAAGTTCTAAAATTTAATTATTTTTTTCTCGTAATTTCATCCGAAATCTTTTACAGAAATCTTATTTTTAAAGAATAAATTAATATTTTTGAATACTTCCATGTCTTTTTATTGATTGGAATGCGCTTTATGAAACATAGTAAACAAATTATAAATGTTATATCTTAAGCATATTATAATATCTTAAAGGTATTTTTAAAGTTTGAACCTTGAATTCATTTTTTTCATCTGAAGATAATTTCTCTTTCAGAAATATATGCTATTGTTCAATTTGTGAGTATTGTTATTGATTGTAATTGATAATAAGTTTTTAAAGTAAAATAAACAAATAAACAAGTTTTGTTTCAATTTTGGAATTGTGGGATACCTCTTAGCGTAAAGGGATTTTTCTCGATTGTTCAATTTTTCTCTATAAAATTGAAATGTAAAAAACATTTGAATATATTTACAAATTTAAAATTTTAAAGTCGGGTCCTATAGAACATATTTCAATGAATGAAGTTAAACAAAAAGTATTGAAAAAAACTTAACCTGTCACTCAATGAATAATAATAATATGTTCATGTATATCAACATACGTTAATGCAATATGGAAGAAGTTGAATCCCTTTTTTTCAGAAGATCACCTTTAACTAACAATATACTTAGTATGAATGTTAAATTTCTTTTTAAAAAAGAATTTCTATTTATTAATTCTATTATTCTATTTCATTATTTATTAAAATAATACATGTTGCTATAATATTATTTATTTATAGACAAATTCTTGATTATAGGATGTTAGAAAGGTAGCAAAATTATTCCAATAGAGATTTATTAGTGAGTGCTTCGATGTTTAAACAATTTATTCTTGTATTTATATTTTTTTCATCTTTTTTTTATTTTGTATAAGCTATATTAAAATACATCAATTTCTTGCAGAATTTTAAGCAAGTTCTCTTTCGCAAAAATAATTTTTCCTTAACAGGCATCGATGGAACCAATTAACCTTTGTAATTTAAAAAAAGTCAAAATGAAAAGCTTTCGTTCAAAACACAATAATATTTCTTCAGAATGTAATAGTTTAGAAAACCTTTGCGACTTTTTTCTTCAAGGTCTTAATACTGTACGTAAAAGTTAAGAAAAAAAAAATCAAATTAGTTCAAAGAGAACCGGTTATTGCATGTAATTATTGTGCCGCTTTTTATTTTAAAAATTTTGAGTTTTACCATGAAATATAATAAATTTTTCTTAAAAAACTGCAATTATTTTTATTATTTTTTAACAAAACGAATGCAAATAAGTCCAAAAAATAAAGACACATATTTTAATAACTTCATATGCTTTTTTAAGAATTTCAGTATGTTTTTAATCATAGTAAAGAATTTGTGGTACGCAAAGTAATTAATTTTAAATTATAATATGCTAGATGAAATAAACTTTTTCCACAATTCTTCACATTCTAAAAGATAAATTTTATTGAGGGCTTTAATGTACCATAGGAACATGTATTGAACCATAACTTTTTCACAGCATATCTGTTGCAAGCTAAATCATTTTTTAATTACTTTTTGGCCTTAATATAGCAAAGTGTTTACTGAATAGATCAGAAACTGATGAGCTATATAGTGATGAGTAGTAAACCAACTTAACTCTATATTACTAACTCACGAAAATAGTATTAAGTCTTATATGTTTTACAGATACAAGGTAATGAACCAGTGACTTTTGCTAATCAATAAAGTAGAATTTTTAAGTTCAAAGATTTTAAGACGTGAAATTAAGCTCTGAAATTATGCATTGTTATAATTGTTCTTTGTATTGTTATTCATTGTATAGTTAGTCACTGTTTTATAATTAGTCATTGTTGCATTGTTATTCATTGTTATACTGTTAGTCATTGTATTTATAATTGCATTCATTGCAGTTATTCATTGTTGCATTGTTATTCATTGTATTGTTATTTATAATTGCATTGTCAATCATTGCTGTTGTATTGTCACTCTTATCATTGTTGTTATTATTGTACAATGCAGTATAATTATTATATATCGTATTGTTACACAATGTATTAATATTTTTGTGCATTAAGTGATTCATAAGTAAATAGCCACACAGTTGGTATCATGGATCACAGTTGGTAGCCACAAAGTTGGTATCACAGTTGGTATCTTTGCCAACTACAGCATTGACCGGAGCTCGATTCTCCGTAAAGAAATTTCTGATTGATTTGCACTTTTCTCAGATCACACTTTAGTGATTCGTTAGCACCAAATCCTGAAAAGGCCTAATCTCAACATTAAAAAAAAGAATGATAAAAACTACCAGAATATGATAAAATTCAGCACCAAAAAACTCGCTAATATTTATCGCAGCGCTTTGGTGATTTTAGCAAATTTAACAGTAAAATATAATTTCGTAATTTGAGATAAAATTTGGTAAATGTGGTAAAATTTTTAAATTTTATCATAATACCTTATAGCATGATATAAAATTCATTTATTCGGAGAAATTTACTTTTCAATTTTGTATTTTTTACGAAATGTGTAGTATTAAGAACTATGAAACTGTTACCATATAAACGGAAAAAAATTGACAAATTAAAGGTTTAAATATTGTATATTTTGACTTAATTCACCAGAACTATGAGTTTTTTTATTAGAAATGCCATTGTTTTACTGTGTGATAATTATACCAGAATTTTTTTTTCTACTTGTAGGGAATACTTCACGATATTTTTCAGAAACTTTCCTTTTTTAACTCTCGATAATTTTGCATCAAACTTCTGATAAATGATTTCTTGTGAATTCCTACATAATTTATCCCCCCCCCCATAAAAAAAAATAAGATTTTACGGTGTAGTTTACATTTAATTTCCTTAATTGATCTTACTGCATATTTATTGACCTTATTAAATATTTTGCTCACGAGCCAGGCATTTTATTCAGATATTACGGTACTAAAATATAGCAGTAATAGTTTGGTATTTTAAGTTATTAAGCAGAAATTTTCATAAAATTTATCTAAAAAATAAGACAAATTAAACCAAAGCTTCTATTGGAACAATTTTAATTTTCAATTTTCTAGTTACGAATATAAATAGATAAGTGCATTCGAAAATTAGCAAGGTATATCCCTTTTAATAATTTTTGAAGATGCTTTTCTGTCTACACTCAGTCAAGATACTTGTACCGTCAGTTGTTCCTTTCTTTAAAAAAAGTTTCTAAGATAATTTTTGAGAACACCTTGATATCTACATTCAGTCAAGATATTTGTCCCGTCTTTTGCTCCTTTTCTTTGAAAAAAAGTGTCTAAGATAATTTCTAAAGACGCTTTGCTGTCTAAACTCAGACAAGATACTTGTCCCGTCTGTTGCTCCGTTTCCTAAAAAAAGTTTCGAAGATAATTTTGAAGACACTTTGCTATCTACATTCGGTCAAGATATTTGTCCCGTTTGTTTTTCCATTTTTTAAAACAAAATTTCTAAGATAATTTTTGAAGACACTTTGCTGTCTATGCTCAGTCAAGATATTTGTCCCGTTTGTTGTTCAGTTTCTCAAAAAAAATTTCTAAGATAATTTTTGAAGACACTATGCTATCTACATTCAGTCAAGATATTTGTCCCGTCTGTTGCTCCCTTTTTAAAAAATAAAGTGTCTAAGATAATTTTTGAAGACACTTTGCTGTCTACGCTCAGTCAAGATATTTGTCCCGTCTGTTGCTCCCTTTTTAGAAAAAAAGTGTCTAAGAAAATTTCTGAAGACGCTTTGCTGTCTACGCTCAGTCAAAATGCTTGTCCCCTCTGCTACTCTTTTTTTAAACAAAAAAGTGCCTAAGATATTTTAGTAAATGCCTGCTTAAATGCCGTAAGAACGATGGAACTCCGCATACATCCAAACTCCTAAACTAAGTTTGAATCTCATGGTCTCGGTAAATGAAAGGACCTGATTACAAAAGATGGACTACTCTTTTTGGGGAAATACCTCTGTAGTGTTTTGCCTTCGGAGAATTCTGTAAATTGTTTGAAAAAAATCTCATTATACATGATTTAATTCATCTGGGTTTTATTTTAATGATTTATAACGTTTTGTAAGCAACTAGATTTTCCTTTTAAAAATTTTACTTTTTGTCAACTTAGAGACATGGCAATTTAATTAATCTTCATTATTCAACTTAAATTTATACACTGTAAAAAATTTCGAATCAAATTGCGGTATAAAGTAACTCCAATTTACGAGCATGCCACTTTACGGGAGAAACACCCAACAGAAGTAGATAAGAAGCAAACATGGAATATTTATTTTGCATCTTAAACTGCATTCTGATTTTTCTTTAAAAATTAGAAATTTTACTACTATTTTGATGCATTATTTATAACCTCTCACAGACCCAGTCCTATTTCTCAGTTTTCTGAAACAAAATTCGATTTATTTAATGGTTATGCTTAAATATAATTGCTTCTCAAATAATGCAAAAAGCAATAAGATAATTTTTATTATGTAATGTAATTATATGAAAAATACAAACATACCAATAACCAAAGAGTGTTTCCTTTTTTTACAAACTTATCTGCAATTGGTACATTAACTGAACGATTAAAACAATTATCAGAGCGTGTGAGGAAACGTTCCCTCGTTTCCTTTAACCATTATCTTAATAACCATTATCTTGTAATGCTGATCTCTCTGAAAATACTTTGATTTTATGTAAGTAAATCAGATAAACAGCCTAATCTCATGAGGCATCGCATTACGTATTACAATACAGGTGTTTCTTTGTATGCAAGGTTTAATTTCTTACTTTTATATTTTTGTACTGTTAATTGTCATTTGTGAAAAAATCTCTTTAATACCCATCAATAAATTATTTGTGAAAATAGTATTTTTCGAATCATTAAAAGGTAATTGTGAAGTTACTTTTTCCAGCATTCTGAATTGAACTGAAACATTACGTCAGGTTAACTTCAATATTCAAGTTAATAGGATATAATTTATTGCTAAATTATTCGTGTAGTAACTTCAGTATTCAAGTTAATATGATTTCAGATATGTTTGTCTAGAAATTTATAACGATACTACGAGGAAACTATTTATTTATACTTTATTCAATTGTATTTACGAATAATACATTTTCATTTATTGTCCCTTCTTATTACTATTTTCTGTCATCATAACTTTATTTCATTTCAATTATTATTCGAAACTAAAGGTTTAAAACTAAAAGTATCATTTATTTTCAATTTAAAATTAATATAAATAATATTTCGTTATTATAATATACTTCATGAAAATGATATTTAATTACCATTCTTATAAAATTACTAAATATAGAATGGTTATGTTTACTTCAATTATAAGATATATATAAAACTGTTTTCACCAGTTTATGCCTTTAAAATAATAAATACTAAGTGAATATTTAAAATCTTAAAATGATATTAAGAAACAATTGATCAAACAGGTGAAATTTCTTTGGCAAAAAACACATAAAAATTTTATAGCAATCAAACAGTTAAAATAAATAGTTTGTGGATCACTAGCAAAACGTAAATGAATTTCAATAACACTTGACAAATAATCTAATTTTAATTCCTTTCTAAAACCAAATCTATCTTGCTACAATAGGATATTTTAAGATCTTTAATTTAATTAAATTTCATTTTAATTTAAAAATCTGCTACCACACTTCTTCTGTGTCTACTTTTGCACCGAAAATCTTATTAAAATTTACTTCCCGTTTTAGGAATGATCAAAAACAAGTTTCTTTCATAATACATTTATGAAACGTCATTGTTTTTTTTTTAAATAAATTATTATTATCATTATTACAACCTAAAAAATTTTTTACGGGTATTGTTCACTATCACAAAAGTAACAATCTGTAGCAATTCCCCAGAGACGCTATCAACTTCATTGGAATAAGATAAAGTTATATGCTTCTAATGTTTTTACCGCAACAAATTCTTTTTCGTAAATTACCTAACAGTAAATACTCCATTTATTATTCTTATTCCAGTTCTTATTTTTATTCTTGTTCTTAGTTTTATTCTTGTTCTTGTTTTTACACTTGTTCTTGTTTTTATTTTTGATCTTATTCTGCTCTTATTTCTTTCTCATTTTATTCTTGTTCTTATTTTTATTGCACTTATTTTCATGTTCGTTCTTATTTTTTCTACTTGAAAACAACACAAAAAGTCATTAGGGTTATTATTTGAAGGAAAAAAAAACCTAAAACCAATGAGCTTTACAAGAAGGTTAACCTAAAATATATCGATATAAGACACATTTAATCTAGCAAACAGACAACATAAGCACAAACGTTAGAACTGTTAGCTATATTACAGATACATTTTATTTTTATTTTATAACCGTCGTTGAACAGCCGACTAAATATTTTGGGTTTACGACTACTAATGTTCACCTCCGTAGCCTTGTACCTTTGAACCCAACCCAGAAGACAAGGGAACTCCTGGATCGAGTAATGGAAGAAATTTGCCTTTGTGGAGAACTCTTTGATTGAACTAAACCGCATTTGCGTTACATGGAGAGGAAAACCACGAAACCCCCCACGGTTAACCTGGCGGCCAATGGACTCTAACCCATGATCCGTCTGTCCCTGAGGATAATTTACGTCAGCACTGTGGTCGGTGCAAGCCGGATGTGTAATTCGGATCGACCAGCCATTACTGGGATTCGAACCCGGTTCACCTTAATGGAAGGCGAACGCTCTATCCTCTTGGCCATCACGACCAGCACAGGTACATTCTACTTCATTGGGATAAGATATAGCCATATCTTATCCCAATGAAGTTGATCTTATTCTATTGCTTTCGCCATAAATAAATTCTTCTTGGAAAATTTAGCAGATAATGCCCAATTTAATTTTCTTATTCATTTTATTATAATTTTTTTTCATAATTATTAATCATTAAATGAATTATTTGATAACAAAATTGAAATTAAAAAATTAACTTCGCTATGCAAGTAAGTTATCCTAAAAACCAACGCTTTAAAACTCATTCAATATTTAAAAAAACGACAATTACACAATTATTAGAATCGGATAATTCCCAAGATATCTTCAATTTTATTGAGATAAGATATAGCTATACCCTTTAATGTCTTTGCAACAGAAAATTCTTTTTCCTTCATGATCTATCTACGAATTATTTTTATTATTATTTCGCTAAATTAAACAAAAAATTTTAAAGAAATTATTTGAAATGTTTTTTTAAAACTTATTGCCTTAGCAACAAGTAAATTAACCTATATAAAACTCAATTAATATAATAAACAAACCCTACTAACACAAACGTTACAATTGGAAGCAATTCCACAGATACGTTCAACTTCATTGGTATAAGATATAATGGTATTGCAACAACAAATTCTTTTTCATGGATTATCTAACAACGAATGCTATATTTATGTTTATTATTATTACACTGAATGAAACAAAAAACCCTTCAAGAAATTATTTGAAATGTTTTTTAAATTTTATGGCCTTAGCAACAAGTAAGTTAACCTATATAAAACTCAATTAATGTAACAAACGAATGACAATAACACAAACGTTACAATCGGAAGCAATTCCACAGACACGTTCAACTTCATTGGTATAAGATAAAGTTATATCCCCCTAATGCTTTCGCCACCAACAAATTCTTCTTCATGGATGATCTAACAACGAATACCCAATCCTCTCAAATCCCATTCGAATTCAACGATGCTTGGCTAGAGCGAAAAAAGAAGTAACTTCATTTTGGTTTTCTCAGCGAAGGATCGTAAATGGAAATTTACGCTACACTGTAACAGTACGCACCAGATTTATTTCATGGTAATCACGGTTTAAGTTCCAAGTCAATAATTGCGTTTCAGATCTTCTTTGTGGTTTAGAGGGTATTGGTTTGCTCTTTTCATTGAATGAATTCGATTGTTTCCCGCGTTCCTTTGAGAAGATAAAATTGTCAAACGAAAATCAGTTCGAACTAAATTTTTTGGCATTAAAAAAGTAATTCAATGTTTGTTTTTTATTTATAAAGCTAAGAGAATAGTTTTTTTTGGAATAAAAATGCTAAATTCTTTTTTTGCTGAAATTTTTTAAATGATATTTTAAATTTATATCAATTTATGCGTAATAAAAAGATAGTTCAGTTTTGCAACTACAAAAAGAAATATACAAATCGTAAAAGTTTTAGGTATTTCTTATGGTGATGTAAAGTATACATATTAAACATTCCAATGTTTATAGTAATAAAGTCAACTTAATTAGAAAATATATCTCTATTATTCTAAAATATGCGTTTAATATACGTATAAAAATACACAGTTATTTCAGAGTATTGGTGACATTGTCGAATTTAGTTGCTGACTCAAAACTTTTAATTTGATAAAGCATTCGCACATTGCTAGAAACAATTGTGCGACTTTTGAAAAACTAATTAGAATGAAAAAAGTCAATTTAAAGTATTTTTTTAAGAAAAGATATATTCATTTCTTTGAGAAAGTTATTAATACTTTGCAGTTTCTTTTAAGGTGTTTTTTTAACCTAAATACAGCAGAATAAAATTATGAATATTTCACAAAATATAATTGCACAACCATTATGAAATGCAGTTTATGAAGCTTTAGTTCTACCACTTAGTATGCTTTTTTGCTGTTAAATAACACCAAAAAAAACTTTTTTAAATATCTCGGACAATATTTAATTTTTAAAATCTATTTAAAATATTTTTGAGAAAGCGAAAAACATCAAAATAAAAGTGTCACATTTTTTTTTATAAACATGAATTGTTCTAATAATATTATTTATTCTATTATTTCCATTAGTTCCATTACTATTATTATGTCTATTATTATTTTTGTTATTATTATTAATTCTATCATTGCTATTTATTCTACTATTATTAATTCTTTTATTGCTGAGTATTCTATTATTAGTATATAGTTCTATTATTAATTCTATTATTAGTATATAGTTCTATTATTAATTCTATTATTAGTATATAGTTCTATTATTAATTCTATTATTAGTATAATAAGTTATTGCATTTATGCATTTATATTTTAATTTCAAACTTAAAACAGTTGTTAGTTATAGATGATTTAATTATAGTTATAGTTGCTTTAAAATAGTTATTAAATGTTCATTTTACAATACGTATTTCATTTCAATGTGATCATGACTGTTATCTTAAGTAACAAAATATTTTTAAGGTATATTCGTTGGCTTAAAATAGATTTACAAGAAAATAAGTAATAAGACTCCAAACATATCTGCCTGATTTGATTAATGAAATATATTGAAGTAATTTATATGTTTTTAAATTTAACAAGTTCAATTCAGCAAACATTGATTGCTCTAAAACGTAAATAAGTTTTATGAGAAAAACTTATTACACACTATTTATATAATAACTTATAATAAGAGCTTAATTGAATCAATTAGTATTTTGCTATTAGAAATACATGAATAGGGTTAAAATTAGAAATCTCATATTTCATAAGCCGACAGTATTTGAAAAATCAACCAGCAGCAAGTTGCTTTTTAACAAGTAGTAAAATAACTGATGCTTTCTGATATTTATTATATTTATTTACCGATTTTGCATTAAAATATTTGAAATGCAAAGCAGAAACTTTAAAGTAAGCTTGCAAAGTTTTGTTTAAAAAGATATTTTTGCACATTTTAAAAGTCTATGTTTAAAGTAGAAATTTAAAGATAAAATATTCAAGGAAAAGTTAAATGAAAATAAATTATCAGATATTACTTAACAAGATTTGATTAATTTGTAAGAATTTTAATGTTTACAATTAGTAAATTCAATATTAAGTAATAATAATAATGTAAAATAAGACACAGAATTTATTCAGAAAGAAAGAAAAAAAATTATTAGGCAACATTTAAATAAATTTTTTGCACTATTATTTCATTTTTCAATCAATTTTAATCAATTGTTTTTGCATTATGAATTTGACTTAATTGAATTTTTTATCTGATACTCGAAATTTATTATAAAGCTATTTTGGAGATAGGCATAAATCATAGGAAAAAATTTAAAAACTCTTAGGGAATACTTATTTTCTCTGTAACAAGTACTTATTGGACAATCTATAATTTTCATGAACTTCACAATTAAAATTATTTATGGGGTTAAATTTATGGTGTTAAATTTTCTATCTTAATTAAAATGGGAATTGCTCCCAATTCACTTCATTTTAATATCATTTTTAATCGAAGTTTTGTTTTTATAAATAGACCATCACATGCCATCAAGGAAAAGGATTCCAAATCTAATTACGGTAAAAAAATACCGGCACTCAGAGTGTCGGTAACTTTAACAGTAAAATCCATTTTATCAAAACGTGTTACGGAATAAAAAATCTGATATACCGTAATCTTTACCGTAAATAATAATAATTTTAGCATAATAAATACAGTAAAATCACCGAATCATCCTAATGAAATAAATATTATGGTATATTTACGGTAAAAAATTGATTTTAAGAATTATACACTCAAAAATCCGGTACTTTATACTGTAAATTTATTCGAAATTTTTTACAGTGTGGTGGAAGAACAGCAAGAGTCATATCTTAATATTTTAACACTGTAAAAAGGAATGTTCCTGGTAAAAAAATTTAATAGTTAATAAGCTTAGTTTATCTCAGTAATATATCTGTCAAAAATCAGTAACCTTTTTTAAAGAATTTTGAAACCTTCACACTAAAAATTACTGACGTTTAGAAATCGGCGTTTAAACTTTCAGAAGAATTTAGAAACTTTCCCCGTAACAGCTTATAACAGTTTTGTAAAAAGGAACAACTATGGGTTGCAGAAGAATAAGTTATGCGTTTTCATATCATAACTAACTTTGATATTAGCCTTAAATAGCTCATGTTTACTAATTGAGAATTGTAAGAACTCTTGTATGTAAGGAATAGAGGAAAAGTGTGTCGTCCGCATAAGGGATCAAATCCCTATCAGCAGGTCATGAGAATGACAGTTTCGCCCTTTCGGCTACAGTAAAACCTTTTTTTGTGCGATAGATAAGGATTGCATAAAAGAAATCGCACAAAAAAAAATTCGAAAATTTTATAAATTCTTACATATAAGAAACAAGTTTGTACGATATACTACCTAAAAATTTTTTATGCGGTTGATAGGGACCGCATAAAAAAAGTGTGACTTAGAAAATACATCAATGATTTATGAAATAGATGAGAGAATGCTTTCAATTGAATGAAATAATTAAATTAGACCTAAAGAAATTGTAAAAATATTTAATTCTTCATTGTACATATACCTGGAGAAGTTTTCAAATTATACATTAAATAGTGGAAATGTCTGTCTTTTTACTTTCTTTTGGCTATAATTATTCATTTTAAGGGAGTACTTATGTCTTAAAATAAAATAAAAATCATTAAAACTACATATAAATAGGAACAAAAGTAAATAATTTATTTATCTTTAATCTCACTATAAAATGAATCCTTAATCACGTGAATCGTGTATAAAACTCTGAATACGAAGCGTATACTGTTCGCGCGTCGAGCGACAATATGTACTTAACTGACTCTGCCTTGTCAGGAGATTGTTTAATATAAATGAGCATCGCGAAGTCCAGATACATCATTGCCAAGGAGGCCATGTAATCAGATTTCGTCCACAACATGTATATGTACATTGATAGTAAACATAAACTGATGCTAACGCCGCTAAGATTCATATACCGCATAAAACAAATCGCACAAAAAAATCGCACGAAAATAAAATCGCACAAAACCAATCGCACAAAAAAAATCGCATAAAACAGGACCGCACAAAAAGAGGTTTTACTGTACTATATATAACTCAGCTTCTCAATTGACTTTATGTAGTTTTACCGCAGAATTTATCAAAGTAATTAACCAATGATATTGCATTAAAATTCATGTTCAAATCATTAATTTATGAAAATTTAAAATAAAATTGAAGCTACTAAAATATGTATGATAAATATATCAATGTACAACCAAACAAAGAAAAAAATACTTTATCACTTAAGTCTGAAAATTTCAGGAATCTGATAAAAATCTAAGAGGTCCAGTAATCTTATTGGAAATAGTGCGAACTGTTCTTTACCGTAAACTTTACGGCTAATCGGATTGACAGACTGCTGAAGGTTATTTTACCATAATTTTAGAATGAAAATTCTAACAGTGTTGAGGTAAAAAACAACAGGGTAAAGTTAGGTTTGTCTCATTAAAATGACAACCACGGAGGCTTGAATGCTCTAGCTTAAAGAATTATAGAAATTTCCGCGCTTAATTAGCGAAAGTCTTAGAGACACTCAAATGCATTATAAAATACAAGATACTCTATTTAAAATACTACATATTTCTAAACTACTTGGTTTTAAGATAAAAAGTAACGTTTCCATGATTGTTCCTATATTAGCAATTTCATAAAGAAGAGAACTAAGTTTACAAGTTGCAACCAGTGGTAAGAAAGCTTGAACCTTTATGATATGTGAAAACTTAAAATATCTGCTACTAAACTTAAACCCAAGTCCCTATTTTCTTTCAAATCTAATATTCTCTTCTCACGCGTTTTCTCTATTTCTCAGAATAATATGAATAAGGAATCCTTTGAACTATTACGACAAGAATTTCTGACACATAAAGATGAAGATGATAGAAATGCAATTACCAAGTTAAACATTTAGAAAGATTTAATGCGTACACTTAATGCTAATGAGCAATTTTATTACTTTCTGCTATCAAAATATTTTTGAGAAGGATGAATGCTTCTCTCAGTAACAAGTTAAAATAAAAACTACTATTAAGTATGCTCTCATTGATAATGACATTTTTTCTAATATTTTTAACTAAACTTAATAAAATCATTTATCGCTGTATTTCCAAATAGAGAAGTGTTGCATTATTTTGATTATTATAAATACGGATAAAATGTTTCTGCCTTGTTTTGTTTGTATAACAAGGAATATAATAGTTTTTAATTATTTCGATTATCATCGATACTAATAATACATATATATATATATATATATATATATATATGGGTGATTCTCACGAAATATGACAATTCGGACCAAAAAATTTCTTCAAATTTAAAGTCGTCAAAATAATCTAAATTTTTTTTTGTATACTTCTTTAGTTACACTTATTAATGTCTTACAGACAGTAGTGTAGTTTATTGAAATTTTCTCGGGAAAAAAATAAAATTGAAATTCACCAAATCTTGAATGCCAGGAAAATGACATATTAGCTTAGAAGTTTAAAAGACAGTCATTTTCAGTTCAAAATAAGTAACTCAACTTAAGCCTTTATGTTAGGTGGACAGTAAATTGCTCAAATTAATTCTTTTTATCCACTGTAGAAAGAATCAAAAAAAATTTTGTTGCTGATATGTACAGAATAAAATTGTGGAGAATAATCAATCATTAAATAAATAAATAACTTTGATTACATCCAAGCATATTACAATCATACATAAACTTGGTATTAGGTTAATATTTGCTTTCCTTTTTTACTGTATTAGCAGTTTGGCATTCATAAGCCAGGAAAATGACAGCCAGGATAATGACAAATTCGCCATTTTATAGCATATAACTTCACTTTAATTAAATATTTTGGCCTAAGACGTTTATATTCTGTAGAAAACAACAGGATTTCTTAAAATAACTCGGATAAATCTAAGTAGTTTATGTAATTAATGGTTTCAAGAAGCCAGGAAAATGACAACACAAAACCCTACTCACCTTGAAAAAAAGTTTGAAATAGATTTTGAACCAGAAAATTGGTTCTTTATTCATGCAACAAGACATGTTCATGTAGGAGGGTATCTAATCAATCTATTAACATAAAATATTGATTGCTGGCTCTATCTATTTTGGTTATATACCGCTAAATAAAAGTAGCCAGGAAAATGACAGATTTTCTTGAGACGAACAAATTATTGACAGAAAAAATTTCTTTAAACGAAGTTTTTGTAAATAATTCCCTCTGCGCATATTCTAGAAATGCTTACACCGGTTGAGAAGGAAAACAAAGATATTGAAAAATTTATAGGAGGTTTTGAAGCTAGTTATTATTGGAATCATTGTTTGGGACATGCCAGGAAAATGACATTTTGAAGTTCAAATATATTTTTTAACTATACAAAACAGTCAATGCTAGTGCAAAGCTATTTTGAAATGCTAACAGCAATGCTATTTAATTATTTATTTTTTTAAAGTTCTTTTAGTATTATAGTATTAGATCTTGGAGCAAGGGACAGTGAATTGTCATATTTCGTGAGAATCACCCATATATATTAGTGACCACCAATCAAAACTCCTAATTTCTTTCAAAACTAATATTCTCCTCTCTCACGTTTTCTCTATTTCTCATTTCTCAGAAATAGATGAGGACTTCTTTGAACTACTAAGAGTATTCAACTTATCAAGAGGAAAATGTGAGAAATTCAATTAACAAGTTTAACATTTAGAAAGATTTAATGCAAGTACTTAAGGATAATGAACAGTTTTATAACTTTCTGCCATCATAACTTCTCTTGAGAAGGAAGAATAATTCTCATAGGAGCAAGGTTTAAAACGCGTTTAAGAATTACTATTAAGTACATTTACCGTTGATTATAATTAATAATAATAAAAATTTGTAACATTTTCTTTAATTAAAATTGCAAATAAAATAGATTTTTCTTTACTTATTATAATTAAAAATAAAAAAAATTGTAGCATTTTTTAAATTAAAATTGCAAATAAAATAGATTTTTCTTTACTTATAATTCAAAATAAAATAGTATTGCATTAATTTGATTATTGTAACTAGGAATAAAATATTCCTGTTTTGTTTTAATCATTATGATTAGGAATAGAACAATTTTGAATTATTTTGATTTTTGTAATTACGAGTAAAATATCCTTACCCTATTTTTTATAACTATCTTATTTATATAACTATCTTAATCATAATTACATATTTGTTTATTATAATTAGGATAGTTTTATAATTTGTATAACTAATCATAATTATATATTTTTTTATTATAATTAGGATAGTTTTATAATTTGTATAACTATCTTAATCATGATTATATATTTGTTTATTATAATTAGGATAGTTTTATAATTTGTATAACTATCTTAATCATAATTACATATTTGTTTATTATAATTAGGATAGTTTTATAATTTGTATAACTAATCATAATTATATATTTTTTTATTATAATTAGGATAGTTTTATAATTTGTATAACTATCTTAATCATGATTATATATTTGTTTATTATAATTAGGATAGTTTTATAATTTGTATAACTATCTTAATCATAATTACATATTTGTTTATTATAATTAGGATAGTTTTATAATTTGTATAACTAATCATAATTATATATTTTTTTATTATAATTAGGATAGTTTTATAATTTGTATAACTATCTTAATCATGATTATATATTTGTTTATTATAATTAGGATAGTTTTATAATTTGTATAACTATCTTAATCATAATTACATATTTGTTTATTATAATTAGGATAGTTTTATAATTTGTATAACTAATCATAATTATATATTTTTTTATTATAATTAGGATAGTTTTATAATTTGTATAACTATCTTAATCATGATTATATATTTGTTTATTATAATTAGGATAGTTTTATAATTTGTATAACTATCTTAATCATAATTACATATTTGTTTATTATAATTAGGATAGTTTTATAATTTGTATAACTATCTTAATCATAATTATATATTTGTTTATTATAATTAGGATAGTAGATATAATTAGTATTAAAGTCTCATCTTGACTATTTTTTCATAAATAAAATAGTCTTATATTCTTTTAATTACTATAATGAGACATAAAACATCTTCCCTCATTTTTATTATTATAATTATGAATAAAAGGGAAGTTAAGCATTTCCGTAACAGCTCGTTGTGGGCCAGAGGAGTCATGGTGGTTAAGGCTCCAAAACTTCGTGACGTACGGCATGATTGTAGCAATGTGGTCCTCACTGCGCAGTGGCCACCTTTACTCTCTATACAAGCTTAAAACCATTGATCTGAAGCTGGGTGACCTTCAAGCCGTCACTGAAAGTCAAATCCCAGTTATTCACAATGACAGTTCAGTAATAGCCATCAAGGTTCAATTACGGATAAAATATTCAAGAGTAAATATTTTTATTATTAAGTTCTATCATTACGCCACGTTGTATTATTACATTTATTTTAATTATTATGTTCACAAATAAATTATCCCAGCCTTTTCGATATTTTCTCTCTTATTGTAATTTCAAACAATAGTTTCTTACCTTATTTTGATATGCATTATTATAAAGGACTTCGTTTTTAATTTTTATTTTTAATTACAAATTGTTATCGAATGTTGTTCTCCGTAGATTTGAACATATTTCAAACTTCACACTTTCATATTTTTATGGTTAAGAATGCATTATTTATTAAGATTATTATTATTATTATTATTTATTATACATGGTCTCTGAATGGAGTGCACTTTATTAAAATTTATTATTATACACTTTTAAAACTTTTTAACTAAATTCTATGGGTAATAAAATCAAATGTATTTATGGTACTATCTTCTATTCAATAACTCCATAACTTTTCAACAAAGAAAAGCTATTCATCACATATTCTAATCAATAACCTTTATTTGTCAGTTGAAAATTTATAGTTACTTCTAAAAACTTAAACTAGTCTGAAAAAACTTTTATGGAAAGGGAGTTCTCCTAAAAAATATTTGTTTTTGAATGCGCCATAATCTATAGACAAGTAATAAAAGAACAATTTTATTTTACTTCAAACAGGTAGCTTTTTTAAAGAAAGGTAAACCAATAGCTTCATTCAAAACTAAATGATTGATAGCTACGTTGGCAGTTTGTTGGATACCATAAGGTATTATAACAGATTATCAAACAATATAAAAAGCTTTAAAAAGTCTTTTGTGTGTTACAAAGTGAGTAAAAAGTTTAGTGAGTAAAAAGAAATTTTTTTAGATCTATTTTTTGAACAAGGAATGAAATAGTCAAACGCAAGCTTTTTTTTTAAAGTATTTTATTATCTATTGCGTGTTTCAAGTTTTATGCTTTTTTCCCTCTAATTGTAATGTTAATTACACTATTTAGTTGAAAAATACGCAAACAGAATCACGGTTCCCAGTTAATAATGTTCATATAGAATCAGTTCAATGGTTCTAATGGTAATGAAATATCAATCTTAAAGATTCGAGTGAACTCTGAATAATTTTTCACCATACTTCGTGTGCTCTAAAGTAGTCAGAGTCAGTAACTAGCAAAAACTAATTTAAGAATGAAAACGTAATAATAAATTAATACCTTTAAGTTAATATGATCATAAAAACACATAAAAATCGTAAATGTTTTCGGGCCAATTATAAGGCCATTGACTGTCGTAATAAGATCGTAAAAGTCATCTTGAATTTTGGCTTTGATATTGTTTGAGATTCAAGCGATTTGTTCATCGAATACAGGCAAACTGTGGAACTATACAAAATAATATAGATCTGCCATGTGTTAAAAGCTGAGAGAATTGCGCATTCGTTGTCCATGGTCTCTCTTATTGAGCAATATGTTCTTCGAGCTAGCTGGAATGAAACCAGTGATATTTGTATACATTGCGTAACTATGGAAAAGGGTATGCACCTCCAAATTGAGTTAAGTAACCTTATATAATGACCTATTAACCGCTAAATCTTCCAATTTTGCGTAAATCGTTTACAATTACGGGCACTGCGACTTTTTTTCCAAAGGGGAACTGGAGACATACATTAATGGTCAGTTCTAGTAATTTTAGTAAACTCTTTCTAGTAATTTTTATAGTTACGAGTACTAGCCCTTTTTCACAAAGAAGAGAGCTGACTGGAAAAATAAACGGCCAATCTTTTGAATTTCATGGACATTTCTCGAAATGTAAAGACGCTATTAATGTATTATTGCCAGTCATTGTATCTAATGCATTAATTATGTCATTGAGAGCATTTTTAATAATATTTTGAGTATACAAATCTTACAAGTAAATGTCAGAAAACAAAGTTGAAACCCAAAAAATAAATATTATATATACATAAATATATATATATATATATATATATATATATATATATATATATATATATATATATATATATATATATATATATATATATATATATATATATATATATATATATATATATTAATCATCGAATTCACATTTTCTAAAAGACAGTCTAAATTGCTCTTTAAATTGATGGGGAACGACTAATTAATTTTAAGAAATTATTTATGGATAAATGAATTGTGTTATTCAGTGCAAAAATAATTTCTATTAAACTAAAATGTTTCCAAGTTAATGTAAAACACACAAAAAAAGATGGCCAAATTTTCGACCTATTCTTCTTACTGAACTATTCATATCATATTAAGTATATAGAAAAAAATATTTTTTCAATTCCAAAACTTAATTAATAACTAGCATATTTGACACCAACTCTTCACACCATTGTGACGGTTCTTTGGGGTATTAATCCACTTTTCCTTCGAGGAGAATTTCATACCCCCTTCCTTACCCGTCGAATATCGAAAGCGTGTGTACTATGCATGATTCTTTATCGGCTTACGAGATCATCACCAACAAAACCAATTATTTTTAATTTTTTGAATCCGGAATGAAAAATGTAGCAGAAGAGTTCCGATTTATGTGTGGATGCTAGTTTCTGTTGGATCGTAAAATTAGTTAAAGTGATTCATCTTCTATCTTCCAGTAACCAATCTTCATTTCTATAGTTCTTTCTCCCCCCCTCCCCTTTTTTTTCTTTTTCCTTTATTTCAATCGCTTTATTTTGTTATTCACAAATATATTTTAAAACAAACGGATTCGCTAAAATAAAAAGTTTGTTTTTCATTAATGCCTTATGTGTAATTTAAATTAAATAAATTTGTGTCTTAGATTTAATTTGTTATAAAATTTTTAGTATAATAAATTCACCACATGTTTTAAAATGCTTTAAGACAGGGAAAAAATTATATATACCCATTATAGTTTTCTGTCATTTCAATTATAAATATTTCCCAAGTATTTTATTTCCTCAAATCATACTTCGCGAGAAAGCAATTAAAAAATTTCGTTAGAATTATGTAAAAGTTATTCGTTTAGGTGTAAACAAATTAGTTAAGTAGTTTGTTTGTAATGACGTGTCTTGCCGGAGCAAATTCCTAGATAAGAAGGATGTGAAAAGAATAGTGTAATCTCTAGGAGAGGAGATTTTATTAAATAAAAATGAAAAAAAAATTGGAATAACATACATTAATAAAAAAATTTATTTGAAATTTATATATATGTATGTGTCTAATCATGTATACAGGAGTTTGACAAAATAATTGAGACACTTCGATATTAACACATTTTTTAATATTTAAAAAATAAATACTTAGAGAATCAGTTCATAAATTTAAATGCTATTAGATGGTACGATTTCTCCTACATATCAATAAAGTTTAACGCTTTTTGAAGTTTGAGGTACCGACAATGAACTACAAACGGAAAAAAATGTTTTTCAACAACTGTGCCAAAAAATGGGGCAATAAATTTGTAACTCATAAATATTATTTTGGATATTATATGCAATAATTGGGCAAAACATAGTACACCTTGGTTAAATATTTATAGAGATGTATGAACATTTTTATAAGAAAAGAATTTTTTATCTTTTTTGTCATAGCTTAAATATTTAAAAAAGTTAAACAAAGCGTTTGAATCAATTTTAAACTGATAGCGAAATTGTTGCTTTAAAATTCAAAAAATAATAATAAAAACTGCGCCAGATAAGAGTAATTGAAGTAGTTGCTTTATACAGCGCATGTGCGCAAAAAAATTATAAAAAAAATTATCTTAATTTTACAGTGAATCGTATTTGACAACTAATAAGTTAAGTCCGGTTTGAATATCTTGAAAAAAAGGAAAAAGTTTCAAGCAATTTTCTAAGTAGTTTTCTTACTCTTTTAAGAAAAAGCTCAAAATTATGAGGGATTTTCCACAAATTTCATTTTGTACTATTAAACAAGATTTATTAACAAATGATAATACCCTACTAATGATGGTCTGGACAACAAAGTGTGATGGAATTAGGAAATAAAACATGCAAAAGAAAAGATACTTTAATCGGCATGGTCTCCAACCGGTGTCATTTATAAATCTTGTTTAATAGTACAAAATGAAATTTGTGGAAAATCCTTTATTATTTTGAGGTTTCTTTTAAAAAGAAAAAGAAAACTCCTTAGAAAATTGCTTAAAATATTCAAATCGGACTTAAGTAGTTGTCAAATAAGATTCACTACAAAATTAAGAAAATTTTTTTAATTATTTATTTATTTTATTTAGTTATTTTTTGCGTATATGTGCAGTATAAAAAAAAAAACATTAATTACACGTATTTGAAGCAGTTTTTAACAATTTTTTTAAACATTTTATGACAATAATTTTTTAATCAATTTAAAATTGATTCAAACGTTTTTTTTTTATTTTATTGAATTTTTTTAAAGTTATTAAAAAAAACACAAGACAAAAAAAAATTCGTTTTTTTTTTCTTATTTTTTATAAAATGTTCATATTTTCAAAAATATTTAAGCTACGTTTACGAAGTTTAGTTCAATTATTGTATATAAGAACCAAAATAATAAATTACAAATTTATTACTACATTTTTTTTTGTCATAGGGTGTTCAAAAGCATTTTTCCAGTTTGTTATTCATTCTCGACTTTAAATTTCATTGATATGTATCGCAGGATCTAAATTTATTATTTGATTCTCTAAGTATTTTCTGAGAAATGTCAAAAAATGTATCGAAGTCTTTCGATTATTTTGTGCAACTCCTGTAGTATTCTTTTAATCAAAATTTGAACATTTATCTTCATTTTGAATGAAAAAATCGAACATTATGATTTTAATAAGTTGGAAGTATACTTTTTTAATAATCGTTTTGTTTAAAAAAAAATTAATCACTACTGTAGACACGTGAGGGGGCTATTGTGGATAAGTTATAAAAATAATTATTTAATCTATTGTTAATTATAAAAAGTAAATTAAAAAAAACATTCAATTTTCAACTTGGTTATTCAATTTGTTAATATTCTGTACCACCGCTATATTTATAATAAGATACAGCGACCGCTGTGTCTATAAGTGATAAATTATAGCAATTTTTCACTTAATTTGAAAATAAACAAAAGAACCAATAATAATTTAACAAGTTTTTTGTGTTTAAAATAGTAGTTTGAAACAGCACATGTGTGGAAATCAAAAAATTTTCTTTACAAATTCTGTAAAAGCTCCATTTCTATGATAAAAATATCGCGCAATCATTCCTTATCTTTATTGTTAAGACTTTGATATATCAATTTAAATATCTCTTAACTAAAAATATAATGAAAAATAGTTAATAAGGCTTCGGAATTTTTTTATAATTGTTCTAATTTCGCTTCATGTTAAACGTCATATTTATAGAACCTAAGGCTCATCAGCAATCCAGTTGGAGACACACACTAATTCTTTATTTTATTATATGTATAAATAAATATATATGTATTAAATATATATATATATTATGCACTTAATTGCTGGCGCGTCACCCCTACGGACGCCAAACCGAAGGGGTGTCCCTTTCGTACGCCAAAACGAAGGGGTGTCCCTTTCGTACGCCAAAACGAAGGGGTGTGCAACCCTCCATCATAGCTGCAGCTTCTTAGAAGGGGGGGGGCTGATATCCAGGTGCATCTAAAAGTGTATTAATACCCCAAGACACCCATTGTGACTAGAATTTAGTATGTGAAGATTTGAAAGTTTGTTTTATTCATAAAACAAACTTTATTTAGCGTGATTATTTTCTGCTTACTGTGAAAATACATTGTAAAAAATGAATATTCAAATATCACGAAACTTTCTTAGTTTTTGACGAACCGGTTTTCTAGGCAAAAATTTCGTCAAAGTGACGAAATAACTATCGTTTTTTTTTTTCAGGAAACGAATTTCGTCAAAATGAAAGAAAATTTCGTCATTCCATTTTTCTCTGAACAAAAACTCTTAACTCCTAATGCATCTAACTTTTCGAATAATCAATTTAACCTGGGCACGCACCATATACGTGGAACAACACAAGGACATATAGGACAAAGAGATTCAAACCCCAGATCTTTCCGGTACGAAGCCAATTCCTTGACCACCATACAGCCGGTAGGCTTCATTCGTCACTTTACTTTCGATTGTCTAGTCTTCATTCTAGTTTCATCAATTCTAGTTAACAATTTTCAACACTATAAAGGGTTTTTCAAGTTGAAGAAACATTTTCGTCCTATATTTGAGAGTTCGCGTTTCGTCACAAATTAAGTGATTTTGTGACGAAATTATTCTCAAAATTAACAAAATATTGCTAAAGAATCGCTGAATCGTGAAAAGTGAGAGTTTTATTTCTGAGAGTTTGCCTAACTCGTCACAGTGAGTTCTTAAATCTTTCAAATTAAATGGTTCAGAAATGCTGCAATCTAATAATAGAGAATGATCAATATGATTGAAAATTTTGTTGAACGTTTTTTACAGTAATTAGAATTTCAATTTTTCAAGTCATCAAACGCTGTCATCTTGTATTTATCACATTAACACATGTAAAATGAGTTTTATCATTAAAAAAAAGAAATTTTAGAGACAAGAAAACATAAAAATAAGAAAATATGATAAAATCTAGAAAATCAATTACTTTAACTTCGATTTACTCATTGTCTTACCAATCAATACCTTATTATAAGGAACTTAATGCATAAACACATGGGAACAAAGATTTCTATTACAAAGAAGAATTCTCACACATCTCCTTCTCTCTTTTCTAGAAAATCGATGATAAATTTCTATGCTTTAGTCATAAATACATTCTGCTTTGATTTCTTCATGAAATTATTTTTTGAATTGCGATTACGTGACATTTTACACTTTCGTGAAAAGCAATTTTTACCCTCAAAAATATATAATTCATTTCGATTAATAGGCTAATATTTCAAAATTCTTCCTTGACCTAACAATAGAAGGAGCACAAAGAGATAAAAGATTCAATTTATAGTAGTTAAATTGGCGCCATAAATCTCTACCATTACGAGCCTTAAGAACCGTAACTTTAAAATATTATTAGAAGTTAAGAGTAAAACAAGACTGAAAGTTGTGCTTAAGTATAATTAGTTTTCTAACTAATGTTGCTTTATTATAAAATGAAATTTTTAAAATCTATCTACAAACTTGTAGTATATTCAAATTTGGTAAAAATTTAGAAGCGTTTTACAATGCATAGATTAATGTATAATATAAGAGAGAAAGGGTCACTCTTTAACTTCAAAAACATCAAAAACACGACATTTTACAAATTAGGAAACGATATTCTTTGTACTACGAATGAATAAAAATCGTAACTTTAAAATATTATTAAAGTTAAGTATAAAGCAACATGGCGTAAACTGCAACTTAAGTATAATTAGATTTCTAACTTTTATTGCTTAATTATAAAAATTATGTAAAATCCATTTCTTATATAGAAGAACAATACCACTTTAAAACTTCAATCAACAACAAAAACAAAATTTGGAACAACTCTTAAAACATTTTGCAATGCATAGATTAATTCATTGAATAAAAGAGCAATGCCTTTCTTAAACTTTCAAAAACACAAAATTTTTCAAATAAAGAAACGGTATACGTGTTCTGCGAATAAATAAGAATCGGAACGTTAAAATGATATTAGAAGTTAAGAGTTAAACAACAAGACTGAAAGTTGTGCTGAAGTACAATTATTAGTTTCTTAACTTATTTTGAATATTATGAAAAGAAATTTGTAAAATTTATCCACAGACTCGTAGTATATTCTAATGTTGCACAAATCTAAAAGCGTTTTGCAATGCATAGATTAATATATTATATGAACGAGAAACGCCTTTTTTAAACTTAAAAAACTCAAAAACACAATATTTTTTAAATAAAAGATGAGTACACTTTGTACTAAGAATGAATAAAGAAAACCAAGGTATATAATGGACAAATAATGACTCAAAAACGGAGACACTAGCTCGATTCAATGAATACGAACCTTCTTCGGCGTTAAAGCACGAGCAATATTATAATATTTTAGTTTTAACATTGGCGGTACTTATTTTTATACATCCAAAAGTACAGTATATTCATTTTTGTGTCTTTATTTAGGCACTTGCAACGTTATTTCGCTTTATCCACACCACATTTTGGGACAATTTACCAATTTTTGATAGTCTATTTAGAAACCGTCGCCGCTGTTTTTTGCACACAAATGAGAAGACACTTTTTAACTCTGGGGAAATTAATCCAGTTTTAGAGAGGAAGAATGATTTCAGATAGTTCTGAGGTGGCGAAAGTATACTAATGGAATTTTCTGTTATACAGTGTGCGAAATAAAATAAAAATAACTTCCTTGAATAACTTTTGATCTAATAATCAGAACTTCACGTACTAGAACTCGATATTAATGGTTCAAAGGGGTTACCTCAAATATACTAATCAATTAGCGTAGACGATATTTTTTAAATTACGAAATCAGACACAAAAATGTACGTCAATTTGTTAATCAAACATTCGCGTACATGCATTCGAAATAGGCTTAACAAAACTAAAGTGAAGTTAAATATTTTAAAATTATGCCATACAATAGAAAACTTTATGGGAACCTTTATGTGAGAACATAAATATCTTTGTTAAACAAAAAACATATCTGTCGCAGTTTACACGATCAGTTTATTTAATCCACCCAACAAGAAAATTGAATTTAACTGGCAAATAATAATCAGTGATCTTAGAACTTCTCTCTTCCGTAGGTGTTGGAATCGGAAGCTAAGCCTAGTTAATGCCAATGTATTAACAATGTCAAAACTGCATACCTTAATGTTGATCATTAAGTATGTGTATTCATTATGTGTAGCTGAAGTTTTCTGTGATCGATTACATCAATTCTAACACAAATAAAGTCGTAGTTAAAATTATCT